>OU895877.1:24800000-26000000 GCA_917627325.4 Chironomus riparius
TATTTTGGTGCTTTAAACAAATACAAAAAAACATCTTAAAAGTTTTTTGAGCAAAGAACCAAGTAGGAAATACATTTTCAATTTTGGATTTGGGGCGCAGTAGTCAAAATCAATTTTGTCACTTTTTTCTTCGAGGGTTTATCCAAATGGATTGAAACTTTGCATAAATATTTTGGTGCTTAAAACAAATACAAAAAAACATCTTAAAAGTTTTTTGAGCAAAAAACCAAGTAGGAAATACATTTTCAATTTTGGATTTGGGGCGACCCTAGTCAAAATCAATTTTGTCACTTTTTTCTTCGAGGAATTATCCAAATGAATTGAAACTTAGCATAAATATTCTAGTGCTTAAAACAAATAAAAAAAAACATCTCAAACGTTTTTTGAGCAGAGAACCAAGTAGGAAATACATTTTCAATTTTGGATTTTGGGCGACCCTAGTCAAAATCAATTTTGTCACTTTTTTCTTCGAGGGTTTATCCAAATGAATTGAAACTTTGCATAAATATTCAAGTGCTTAAAACAAATACAAAAAAATATCTTAAAAGTTTTTTGAGCTAAGAACCAAGTAGGAAATACATTTTCAATTTTGGATTTGGGCCGACCCTAGTCAAAATCAATTTTGTCACTTTTTTCTTCGAGGGTTTATCCAAATGAATTGAAACTTTGCATAAATATTTTAGTGCTTAAAACAAATACAAAAAAATATCTTAAAAGTTTTTTGAGCTAAGAACCAAGTAGGAAATACATTTTCAATTTTGGATTTGGGCCGACCCTAGTCAAAATCAATTTTGTCACTTTTTTCTTCGAGGGTTTATCCAAATGAATTGAAACTTTGCATAAATATTTTAGTGCTTAAAACAAATACAAAAAAATATCTTAAAAGTTTTTTGAGCAAAGAACCAAGTAGGAAATACATTTTCAATTTTGGATTTGGGCCGACCCTAGTCAAAATCAATTTTGTCACTTTTTTCTTCGAGGGTTTATTCAAATGGATTGAAACTTTGCACAAATATTTTGGTGCTTAAAACAAATAAAAAAAAACATCTTAAAAGTTTTTTGAGCAAAGAACCAAGTAGGAAATACATTTTCAATTTTGGATTTGGGGCGACCCTAGTCATAATCAACTTTGTCACTTTTTTCTTCGAGGGTTTATTCAAATGGATTGAAACTTTGCACAAATATTTTGGTGCTTAAAACAAATAAAAAAAAACATCTTAAAAGTTTTTTGAGCAAAGAACCAAGTAGGAAATACATTTTCAATTTTGGATTTGGGGCGACCCTAGTCAAAATCAATTTTGTCACTTTTTTCTTCGAGGGTTTATCCAAATGAATTGAAACTTTGCATAAATATTCTAGTGCTTAAAACAAATACAAAAAAACATCTTAAAAGTTTTTTGAGCAAAGAACCAAGTAGGAAATACATTTTCAATTTTGGATTTGGGGCGACCCTAGTCAAAATCAATTTTGTCACTTTTTTCTTCGAGGGTTTATCCAAATGAATTGAAACTTTGCATAAATATTCTAGTGCTTTAAACAAATACAAAAAAACATCTTAAAAGTTTTTTGAGCAAAGAACCAAGTAGGAAATACATTTTCAATTTTGGATTTGGGGCGACCCTAGTCAAAATCAATTTTGTCACTTTTTTCTTCGAGGGTTTATCCAAATGAATTGAAACTTTGCATAAATATTCTAGTGCTTAAAACAAATACAAAAAAACATCTTAAAAGTTTTTTGAGCAAAGAACCAAGTAGGAAATACATTTTCAATTTTGGATTTGGGGCGACCCTAGTCAAAATCAATTTTGTCACTTTTTTCTTCGAGGGTTTATCCAAATGGATTGAAACTTTGCATAAATATTTTGGTGCTTAAAACAAATACAAAAAAATATCTTAAAAGTTTTTTGAGCAAAGAACCAAGTAGGAAATACATTCTCAATTTTGGATTTGGGGCGACCCTAGTCAAAATCAATTTTGTCACTTTTTTCTTCGAGGATTTATCTGAATGGATTGAAACTTTGCATAAATATTTTGGTGCTTAAAACAAATACAAAAAAACATCTTAAAAGTTTTTTGAGCAAAGAACCAAGTAGGAAATACATTTTCAATTTTGGATTTGGGCCGACCCTAGTCAAAATCAATTTTGTCACTTTTTTCTTCGAGGGTTTATCCAAATGAATTGAAACTTTGCATAAATATTCTAGTGCTTAAAACAAATACAAAAAAACATCTTAAAAGTTTTTTGAGCAAAGAACCAAGTAGGAAATACATTTTCAATTTTGGATTTGGGGCGACCCTAGTCAAAATCAATTTTGTCACTTTTTTCTTCGAGGATTTATCTGAATGGATTGAAACTTTGCATAAATATTTTGGTGCTTAAAACAAATACAAAAAAACATCTTAAAAGTTTTTTGAGCAAAGAACCAAGTAGGAAATACATTTTCAATTTTGGATTTGGGGCGACCCTAGTCAAAATCAATTTTGTCACTTTTTTCTTCGAGGGTTTATCCAAATGGATTGAAACTTTGCATAAATATTTTGGTGCTTAAAACAAATACAAAAAAACATCTTAAAAGTTTTTTGAGCAAAAAACCAAGTAGGAAATACATTTTCAATTTTGGATTTGGGGCGACCCTAGTCATAATCAACTTTGTCACTTTTTTCTTCGAGGGTTTATTCAAATGGATTGAAACTTTGCACAAATATTTTGGTGCTTAAAACAAATAAAAAAAAACATCTTAAAAGTTTTTTGAGCAAAGAACCAAGTAGGAAATACATTTTCAATTTTGGATTTGGGGCGACCCTAGTCAAAATCAATTTTGTCACTTTTTTCTTCGAGGGTTTATCCAAATGAATTGAAACTTTGCATAAATATTCTAGTGCTTAAAACAAATACAAAAAAACATCTTAAAAGTTTTTTGAGCAAAGAACCAAGTAGGAAATACATTTTCAATTTTGGATTTGGGGCGACCCTAGTCATAATCAACTTTGTCACTTTTTTCTTCGAGGGTTTATTCAAATGGATTGAAACTTTGCACAAATATTTTGGTGCTTAAAACAAATAAAAAAAACATCTTAAAAGTTTTTTGAGCAAAGAACCAAGTAGGAAATACATTTTCAATTTTGGATTTGGGGCGACCCTAGTCAAAATCAATTTTGTCACTTTTTTCTTCGAGGGTTTATTCAAATGGATTGAAACTTTGCACAAATATTTTGGTGCTTAAAACAAATAAAAAAAAACATCTTAAAAGTTTTTTGAGCAAAGAACCAAGTAGGAAATACATTTTCAATTTTGGATTTGGGGCGACCCTAGTCAAAATCAATTTTGTCACTTTTTTCTTCGAGGGTTTATCCAAATAAGTTGAAACTTTGTATAAATATTCTAGTGCTTAAAACAAATACGAAAAAGCATCTTAAAAGTTTTTTGAGCAAAGAACCAAGTAGGGAATACATTTTCAATTTTGGATTTGGGGCGACCCTAGTCAAAATCAATTTTGTCACTTTTTTCTTCGAGGGTTTATCCAAATGAATTGAAACTTTGCATAAATATTCTAGTGCTTAAAACAAATACAAAAAAACATCTTAAAAGTTTTTTGAGCAAAGAACCAAGTAGAAAATACATTTTCAATTTTGGATTTGGGGCGACCCTAGTCAAAATCAATTTTGTCCCTTTTTTTCTTCGAGGATTTATCTGAATGGATTGAAACTTTGCATAAATATTTTGGTGCTTAAAACAAATACAAAAAAACATCTTAAAAGTTTTTTGAGCAAAGAACCAAGTAGGAAATACATTTTCAATTTTGGATTTCGGGCGACCCTAGTCAAAATCAATTTTGTCACTTTTTTCTTCGAGGGTTTATCCAAATGGATTGAAACTTTGCATAAATATTTTGGTGCTTAAAACAAATACAAAAAAACATCTTAAAAGTTTTTTGAGCAAAAAACCAAGTAGGAAATACATTTTCAATTTTGGATTTGGGGCGACCCTAGTCATAATCAACTTTGTCACTTTTTTCTTCGAGGGTTTATTCAAATGGATTGAAACTTTGCACAAATATTTTGGTGCTTAAAACAAATAAAAAAAAACATCTTAAAAGTTTTTTGAGCAAAGAACCAAGTAGGAAATACATTTTCAATTTTGGATTTGGGGCGACCCTAGTCAAAATCAATTTTGTCACTTTTTTCTTCGAGGGTTTATCCAAATGAATTGAAACTTTGCATAAATATTCTAGTGCTTAAAACAAATACAAAAAAACATCTTAAAAGTTTTTTGAGCAAAGAACCAAGTAGGAAATACATTTTCAATTTTGGATTTGGGGCGACCCTAGTCAAAATCAATTTTGTCACTTTTTTCTTCGAGGGTTTATCCAAATGAATTGAAACTTTGCATAAATATTCTAGTGCTTAAAACAAATACAAAAAAACATCTTAAAAGTTTTTTGAGCAAAGAACCAAGTAGGAAATACATTTTCAATTTTGGATTTGGGGCGACCCTAGTCAAAATCAATTTTGTCACTTTTTTCTTCGAGGGTTTATCCAAATGAATTGAAACTTTGCATAAATATTCTAGTGCTTAAAACAAATACAAAAAAACATCTTAAAAGTTTTTTGAGCAAAGAACCAAGTAGGAAATACATTTTCAATTTTGGATTTGGGGCGACCCTAGTCAAAATCAATTTTGTCACTTTTTTCTTCGAGGGTTTATCCAAATGAATTGAAACTTTGCATAAATATTCTAGTGCTTAAAACAAATACAAAAAAACATCTTAAAAGTTTTTTGAGCAAAGAACCAAGTAGGAAATACATTTTCAATTTTGGATTTGGGGCGACCCTAGTCAAAATCAATTTTGTCACTTTTTTCTTCGAGGGTTTATCCAAATGGATTGAAACTTTGCATAAATATTTTGGTGCTTAAAACAAATACAAAAAATTATCTTAAAAGTTTTTTGAGCAAAGAACCAAGTAGGAAATACATTTTCAATTTTGGATTTGGGGCGCAGTAGTCAAAATCAATTTTGTCACTTTTTTCTTCGAGGGTTTATCCAAATGAATTGAATTTTTGCATAAATATTTTGGTGCTTAAAACAAATACATAAAAACATCTTAAAAGTTTTTTGAGCAAAAAACCAAGTAGGAAATACATTTTCAATTTTGGATTTGGGGCGACCCTAGTAAAAATCAATATTGTCACTTTTTTCTTCGAGGGTTTATCCAAATGGATTGAAACTTTGCATAAATATTTTGGTGCTTAAAACAAATACAAAAAAACATCTTAAAAGTTTTTTGAGCAAAGAACCAATTAGGAAATACATTTTCAATTTTGGATTTGGGGCGACCCTAGTCAAAATCAATTTTGTCACTTTTTTCTTCGAGGGTTTATCCAAATGAATTGAAACTTTGCATAAATATTCTAATGCTTAAAACAAATACAAAAAAACATCTTAAAATATTTTTGAGCAAAGAACAAAGTAGGAAATACATTTTCAATTTTGGATTTGGGCCGACCCTAGTCAAAATCAATTTTGTCACTTTTTTCTTTGAGGATTTATCCAAATGAATTGAAACTTTGCATAAATATTCTAGTGCTTAAAACAAATGCAAAAAAACATCTTAAAAGTTTTTTGAGCAAAGAACCAAGTAGGAAATACATTTTCAATTTTGGATTTGGGGCGACCCTAGTCAAAATCAATTTTGTCACTTTTTTCTTCGAGGGTTTATCCAAATGGATTGAAACTTTGCGTAAATATTTTGGTGCTTAAAACAAATAAAAAAAAACATCCTAAAAGTTTTTTGAGCAAAGAACCAAGTAGGAAATACATTTTCAATTTTGGATTTGAGGCGACCCTAGTCAAAATCAATTTTGTCACTTTTTTCTTCGAGGGTTTATCCAAATGGATTGAAACTTTGCATAAATATTCTAATGCTTAAGACAAATACAAAAAATTATCTTAAAAGTTTTTTGAGCAAAGAACCAAGTAGGAAATACATTTTCAATTTTGGATTTGGGGCGACCCTAGTCAAAATCAATTTTGTCACTTTTTTCTTCGAGGGTTTATCCAAATGAATTGAAACTTTGCATAAATATTCTAATGCTTAAAACAAATACAAAAAAATATCCTAAAAGTTTTTTGAGCAAAGAACCAAGTAGGAAATACATTTTCAATTTTGGATTTGGGGCGACCCTAGTAAAAATCAATATTGTCACTTTTTTCTTCGAGGGTTTATCCAAATGGACTGAAACTTTGCATAAATATTCTAGTGCTTAAAACAAATACAAAAAAATATCCTAAAAGTTTTTTGAGCAAAGAACCAAGTAGGAAATACATTTTCAATTTTGGATTTGGGGCGACCCTAGTCAAAATCAATTTTGTCACTTTTTTCTTCGAGGGTTTATCCAAATGGATTGAAACTTTGCATAAATATTTTGGTGCTTAAAACAAATACAAAAAAACATCTTAAAAGTTTTTTGAGTAAAGAACCAAGTAGGAAATACATTTTCAATTTTGGATTTGGGGCGACCCTAGTCAAAATCAATTTTGTCACTTTTTTCTTCGAGGGTTTATCCAAATGGATTGAAACTTTGCATAAATATTCTAATGCTTAAGACAAATACAAAAAATTATCTTAAAAGTTTTTTGAGCAAAGAACCAAGTAGGAAATACATTTTCAATTTTGGATTTGGGGCGACCCTAGTCAAAATCAATTTTGTCACTTTTTTCTTCGAGGGTTTATCCAAATGAATTGAAACTTTGCATAAATATTCTAATGCTTAAAACAAATACAAAAAAATATCCTAAAAGTTTTTTGAGCAAAGAACCAAGTAGGAAATACATTTTCAATTTTGGATTTGGGGCGACCCTAGTCAAAATCAATTTTGTCACTTTTTTCTTCGAGGGTTTATCCAAATTAATTGAAACTTTGCATAAATATTCTAATGCTTAAAACAAATACAAAAAAATATCCTAAAAGTTTTTTGAGCAAAGAACCAAGTAGGAAATACATTTTCAATTTTGGATTTGGGGCGACCCTAGTCAAAATCAATTTTGTCACTTTTTTCTTCGAGGGTTTATCCAAATGGATTGAAACTTTGCATAAATATTTTGGTGCTTAAAACAAATACAAAAAAACATCTTAAAAGTTTTTTGAGTAAAGAACCAAGTAGGAAATACATTTTCAATTTTGGATTTGGGGCGACCCTAGTCAAAATCAATTTTGTCACTTTTTTCTTCGAGGGTTTATCCAAATTAATTGAAACTTTGCATAAATATTCTAATGCTTAAGCAAATACAAAAAAATATCCTAAAAGTTTTTTGAGCAAAGAACCAAGTAGGAAATACATTTTCGATTTTGGATTTGGGGCGACCCTAGTCAAAATCAATTTTGTCACTTTTTTCTTCGAGGGTTTATCCAAATGGATTGAAACTTTGCATAAATATTTTGGTGCTTAAAACAAATACAAAAAATCATCTTAAAAGTTTTTTGAGCAAAGAACCAAGTAGGAAATACATTTTCAATTTTGGATTTGGGGCGCAGTAGTCAAAATCAATTTTGTCACTTTTTTCTTCGAGGGTTTATCCAAATGAATTGAAACTTTGCATAAATATTTTGGTGCTTAAAACAAATACATAAAAACATCTTAAAAGTTTTTTGAGCAAAAAACCAAGTAGGAAATACATTTTCAATTTTGGATTTGGGGCGACCCTAGTAAAAATCAATATTGTCACTTTTTTCTTCGAGGGTTTATCCAAATGGATTGAAACTTTGCATAAATATTTTGGTGCTTAAAACAAATACAAAAAAACATCTTAAAAGTTTTTTGAGCAAAGAACCAATTAGGAAATACATTTTCAATTTTGGATTTGGGGCGACCCTAGTCAAAATCAATTTTGTCACTTTTTTCTTCGAGGGTTTATCCAAATTAATTGAAACTTTGCATAAATATTCTAATGCTTAAAACAAATACAAAAAAATATCCTAAAAGTTTTTTGAGCAAAGAACCAAGTAGGAAATACATTTTCAATTTTGGATTTGGGGCGACCCTAGTCAAAATCAATATTGTCACTTTTTTCTTCGAGGGTTTATCCAAATGGATTGAAACTTTGCGTAAATATTTTGGTGCTTAAAACAAATACAAAAAAACATCTTAAAAGTTTTTTGAGCAAAGAACCAAGTAGGAAATACATTTTCAATTTTGGATTTGGGCCGACCCTAGTCAAAATCAATTTTGTCACTTTTTTCTTCGAGGGTTTATTCAAATGGATTGAAACTTTGCACAAATATTTTGGTGCTTAAAACAAATAAAAAAAAACATCTTAAAAGTTTTTTGAGCAAAGAACCAAGTAGGAAATACATTTTCAATTTTGGATTTGGGGCGACCCTAGTCAAAATCAATTTTGTCACTTTTTTCTTCGAGGGTTTATCCAAATGAATTGAAACTTTGCATAAATATTCTAGTGCTTAAAACAAATACAAAAAAACATCTTAAAAGTTTTTTGAGCAAAGAACCAAGTAGGAAATACATTTTCAATTTTGGATTTGGGGCGACCCTAGTCAAAATCAATTTTGTCACTTTTTTCTTCGAGGATTTATCTGAATGGATTGAAACTTTGCACAAATATTTTGGTGCTTAAAACAAATACAAAAAAACATCTTAAAAGTTTTTTGAGCAAAGAACCAAGTAGGAAATACATTTTCAATTTTGGATTTGGGCCGACCCTAGTCAAAATCAATTTTGTCACTTTTTTCTTCGAGGGTTTATCCAAATGAATTGAAACTTTGCATAAATATTCTAGTGCTTAAAACAAATACAAAAAAACATCTTAAAAGTTTTTTGAGCAAAGAACCAAGTAGGAAATACATTTTCAATTTTGGATTTGGGGCGACCCTAGTCAAAATCAATTTTGTCACTTTTTTCTTCGAGGATTTATCTGAATGGATTGAAACTTTGCATAAATATTTTAGTGCTTAAAACAAATACAAAAAAACATCTTAAAAGTTTTTTGAGCAGAGAACCAAGTAGGAAATACATTTTCAATTTTGGATTTGGGGCGACCCTAGTCAAAATCAATTTTGTCACTTTTTTCTTCGAGGGTTTATCCAAATTAATTGAAACTTTGCATAAATATTCTAATGCTTAAAACAAATACAAAAAAATATCCTAAAAGTTTTTTGAGCAAAGAACTAAGTAGGAAATACATTTTCAATTTTGGATTTGGGGCGACCCTAGTCAAAATCAATTTTGTCACTTTTTTCTTCGAGGGTTTATCCAAATGGATTGAAACTTTGCGTAAATATTTTGGTGCTTTAAACAAATACAAAAAAACATCTTAAAAGTTTTTTGAGCAAAGAACCAAGTAGGAAATACATTTTCAATTTTGGATTTGGGGCGCAGTAGTCAAAATCAATTTTGTCACTTTTTTCTTCGAGGGTTTATCCAAATGGATTGAAACTTTGCATAAATATTTTGGTGCTTAAAACAAATACAAAAAAACATCTTAAAAGTTTTTTGAGCAAAAAACCAAGTAGGAAATACATTTTCGATTTGGGGCGACCCTAGTCAAAATCAATTTTGTCACTTTTTTCTTCGAGGAATTATCCAAATGAATTGAAACTTAGCATAAATATTCTAGTGCTTAAAACAAATAAAAAAAACATCTCAAACGTTTTTTGAGCAGAGAACCAAGTAGGAAATACATTTTCAATTTTGGATTTTGGGCGACCCTAGTCAAAATCAATTTTGTCACTTTTTTCTTCGAGGGTTTATCCAAATGAATTGAAACTTTGCATAAATATTCTAGTGCTTAAAACAAATACATGAAACATCTTAATATATTTTCGAGCAAAGAACCAAGTAGGAAATACATTTTCAATTTTGGATTTGGGGCGACCCTAGTCAAAATCAATTTTGTCACTTTTTTCTTCGAGGGTTTATCCAAATGGATTGAAACTTTGCATAAATATTTTGGTGCTTAAAACAAATACAAAAAATCATCTTAAAAGTTTTTTGAGCAAAGAACCAAGTAGGAAATACATTTTCAATTTTGGATTTGGGGCGCAGTAGTCAAAATCAATTTTGTCACTTTTTTCTTCGAGGGTTTATCCAAATGAATTGAATTTTTGCATAAATATTTTGGTGCTTAAAACAAATACATAAAAACATCTTAAAAGTTTTTTGAGCAAAAAACCAAGTAGGAAATACATTTTCAATTTTGGATTTGGGGCGACCCTAGTAAAAATCAATATTGTCACTTTTTTCTTCGAGGGTTTATCCAAATGGATTGAAACTTTGCATAAATATTTTGGTGCTTAAAACAAATACAAAAAAACATCTTAAAAGTTTTTTGAGCAAAGAACCAATTAGGAAATACATTTTCAATTTTGGATTTGGGGCGACCCTAGTCAAAATCAATTTTGTCACTTTTTTCTTCGAGGGTTTATCCAAATGAATTGAAACTTTGCATAAATATTCTAATGCTTAAAACAAATACAAAAAAACATCTTAAAATATTTTTGAGCAAAGAACAAAGTAGGAAATACATTTTCAATTTTGGATTTGGGCCGACCCTAGTCAAAATCAATTTTGTCACTTTTTTCTTTGAGGATTTATCCAAATGAATTGAAACTTTGCATAAATATTCTAGTGCTTAAAACAAATGCAAAAAAACATCTTAAAAGTTTTTTGAGCAAAGAACCAAGTAGGAAATACATTTTCAATTTTGGATTTGGGGCGACCCTAGTCAAAATCAATTTTGTCACTTTTTTCTTCGAGGGTTTATCCAAATGGATTGAAACTTTGCGTAAATATTTTGGTGCTTAAAACAAATAAAAAAAAACATCCTAAAAGTTTTTTGAGCAAAGAACCAAGTAGGAAATACATTTTCAATTTTGGATTTGAGGCGACCCTAGTCAAAATCAATTTTGTCACTTTTTTCTTCGAGGGTTTATCCAAATGGATTGAAACTTTGCATAAATATTCTAATGCTTAAGACAAATACAAAAAATTATCTTAAAAGTTTTTTGAGCAAAGAACCAAGTAGGAAATACATTTTCAATTTTGGATTTGGGGCGACCCTAGTCAAAATCAATTTTGTCACTTTTTTCTTCGAGGGTTTATCCAAATGAATTGAAACTTTGCATAAATATTCTAATGCTTAAAACAAATACAAAAAAATATCCTAAAAGTTTTTTGAGCAAAGAACCAAGTAGGAAATACATTTTCAATTTTGGATTTGGGGCGACCCTAGTAAAAATCAATATTGTCACTTTTTTCTTCGAGGGTTTATCCAAATGGACTGAAACTTTGCATAAATATTCTAGTGCTTAAAACAAATACAAAAAAACATCTTAAAAGTTTTTTGAGCAAAGAACCAAGTAGGAAATACATTTTCAATTTTGGATTTGGGGCGACCCTAGTCAAAATCAATTTTGTCACTTTTTTCTTCGAGGGTTTATCCAAATTAATTGAAACTTTGCATAAATATTCTAATGCTTAAAACAAATACAAAAAAATATCCTAAAAGTTTTTTGAGCAAAGAACCAAGTAGGAAATACATTTTCAATTTTGGATTTGGGGCGACCCTAGTCAAAATCAATTTTGTCACTTTTTTCTTCGAGGGTTTATCCAAATGGATTGAAACTTTGCATAAATATTTTGGTGCTTAAAACAAATACAAAAAAACATCTTAAAAGTTTTTTGAGTAAAGAACCAAGTAGGAAATACATTTTCAATTTTGGATTTGGGGCGACCCTAGTCAAAATCAATTTTGTCACTTTTTTCTTCGAGGGTTTATCCAAATTAATTGAAACTTTGCATAAATATTCTAATGCTTAAGCAAATACAAAAAAATATCCTAAAAGTTTTTTGAGCAAAGAACCAAGTAGGAAATACATTTTCGATTTTGGATTTGGGGCGACCCTAGTCAAAATCAATTTTGTCACTTTTTTCTTCGAGGGTTTATCCAAATGGATTGAAACTTTGCATAAATATTTTGGTGCTTAAAACAAATACAAAAAATCATCTTAAAAGTTTTTTGAGCAAAGAACCAAGTAGGAAATACATTTTCAATTTTGGATTTGGGGCGCAGTAGTCAAAATCAATTTTGTCACTTTTTTCTTCGAGGGTTTATCCAAATGAATTGAAACTTTGCATAAATATTTTGGTGCTTAAAACAAATACATAAAAACATCTTAAAAGTTTTTTGAGCAAAAAACCAAGTAGGAAATACATTTTCAATTTTGGATTTGGGGCGACCCTAGTAAAAATCAATATTGTCACTTTTTTCTTCGAGGGTTTATCCAAATGGATTGAAACTTTGCATAAATATTTTGGTGCTTAAAACAAATACAAAAAAACATCTTAAAAGTTTTTTGAGCAAAGAACCAATTAGGAAATACATTTTCAATTTTGGATTTGGGGCGACCCTAGTCAAAATCAATTTTGTCACTTTTTTCTTCGAGGGTTTATCCAAATTAATTGAAACTTTGCATAAATATTCTAATGCTTAAAACAAATACAAAAAAATATCCTAAAAGTTTTTTGAGCAAAGAACCAAGTAGGAAATACATTTTCAATTTTGGATTTGGGGCGACCCTAGTCAAAATCAATATTGTCACTTTTTTCTTCGAGGGTTTATCCAAATGGATTGAAACTTTGCGTAAATATTTTGGTGCTTAAAACAAATACAAAAAAACATCTTAAAAGTTTTTTGAGCAAAGAACCAAGTAGGAAATACATTTTCAATTTTGGATTTGGGCCGACCCTAGTCAAAATCAATTTTGTCACTTTTTTCTTCGAGGGTTTATTCAAATGGATTGAAACTTTGCGCAAATATTTTGGTGCTTAAAACAAATAAAAAAAAACATCTTAAAAGTTTTTTGAGCAAAGAACCAAGTAGGAAATACATTTTCAATTTTGGATTTGGGGCGACCCTAGTCAAAATCAATTTTGTCACTTTTTTCTTCGAGGGTTTATCCAAATGAATTGAAACTTTGCATAAATATTCTAGTGCTTAAAACAAATACAAAAAAACATCTTAAAAGTTTTTTGAGCAAAGAACCAAGTAGGAAATACATTTTCAATTTTGGATTTGGGGCGACCCTAGTCAAAATCAATTTTGTCACTTTTTTCTTCGAGGATTTATCTGAATGGATTGAAACTTTGCACAAATATTTTGGTGCTTAAAACAAATACAAAAAAACATCTTAAAAGTTTTTTGAGCAAAGAACCAAGTAGGAAATACATTTTCAATTTTGGATTTGGGCCGACCCTAGTCAAAATCAATTTTGTCACTTTTTTCTTCGAGGGTTTATCCAAATGAATTGAAACTTTGCATAAATATTCTAGTGCTTAAAACAAATACAAAAAAACATCTTAAAAGTTTTTTGAGCAAAGAACCAAGTAGGAAATACATTTTCAATTTTGGATTTGGGGCGACCCTAGTCAAAATCAATTTTGTCACTTTTTTCTTCGAGGATTTATCTGAATGGATTGAAACTTTGCATAAATATTTTAGTGCTTAAAACAAATACAAAAAAACATCTTAAAAGTTTTTTGAGCAGAGAACCAAGTAGGAAATACATTTTCAATTTTGGATTTGGGGCGACCCTAGTCAAAATCAATTTTGTCACTTTTTTCTTCGAGGGTTTATCCAAATTAATTGAAACTTTGCATAAATATTCTAATGCTTAAAACAAATACAAAAAAATATCCTAAAAGTTTTTTGAGCAAAGAACTAAGTAGGAAATACATTTTCAATTTTGGATTTGGGGCGACCCTAGTCAAAATCAATTTTGTCACTTTTTTCTTCGAGGGTTTATCCAAATGGATTGAAACTTTGCACAAATATTTTGGTGCTTAAAACAAATAAAAAAAAACATCTTAAAAGTTTTTTGAGCAAAGAACCAAGTAGGAAATACATTTTCAATTTTGGATTTGGGGCGACCCTAGTCAAAATCAATTTTGTCACTTTTTTCTTCGAGGGTTTATCCAAATGGATTGAAACTTTGCGTAAATATTTTGGTGCTTTAAACAAATACAAAAAAACATCTTAAAAGTTTTTTGAGCAAAGAACCAAGTAGGAAATACATTTTCAATTTTGGATTTGGGGCGCAGTAGTCAAAATCAATTTTGTCACTTTTTTCTTCGAGGGTTTATCCAAATGGATTGAAACTTTGCATAAATATTTTGGTGCTTAAAACAAATACAAAAAAACATCTTAAAAGTTTTTTGAGCAAAAAACCAAGTAGGAAATACATTTTCAATTTTGGATTTGGGGCGACCCTAGTCAAAATCAATTTTGTCACTTTTTTCTTCGAGGAATTATCCAAATGAATTGAAACTTAGCATAAATATTCTAGTGCTTAAAACAAATAAAAAAAACATCTCAAACGTTTTTTGAGCAGAGAACCAAGTAGGAAATACATTTTCAATTTTGGATTTTGGGCGACCCTAGTCAAAATCAATTTTGTCACTTTTTTCTTCGAGGGTTTATCCAAATGAATTGAAACTTTGCATAAATATTCTAGTGCTTAAAACAAATACAAAAAAATATCTTAAAAGTTTTTTGAGCTAAGAACCAAGTAGGAAATACATTTTCAATTTTGGATTTGGGCCGACCCTAGTCAAAATCAATTTTGTCACTTTTTTCTTCGAGGGTTTATCCAAATGAATTGAAACTTTGCATAAATATTTTAGTGCTTAAAACAAATACAAAAAAATATCTTAAAAGTTTTTTGAGCAAAGAACCAAGTAGGAAATACATTTTCAATTTTGGATTTGGGCCGACCCTAGTCAAAATCAATTTTGTCACTTTTTTCTTCGAGGGTTTATTCAAATGGATTGAAACTTTGCACAAATATTTTGGTGCTTAAAACAAATAAAAAAAAACATCTTAAAAGTTTTTTGAGCAAAGAACCAAGTAGGAAATACATTTTCAATTTTGGATTTGGGGCGACCCTAGTCATAATCAACTTTGTCACTTTTTTCTTCGAGGGTTTATTCAAATGGATTGAAACTTTGCACAAATATTTTGGTGCTTAAAACAAATAAAAAAAAACATCTTAAAAGTTTTTTGAGCAAAGAACCAAGTAGGAAATACATTTTCAATTTTGGATTTGGGGCGACCCTAGTCAAAATCAATTTTGTCACTTTTTTCTTCGAGGGTTTATCCAAATGAATTGAAACTTTGCATAAATATTCTAGTGCTTAAAACAAATACAAAAAAACATCTTAAAAGTTTTTTGAGCAAAGAACCAAGTAGGAAATACATTTTCAATTTTGGATTTGGGGCGACCCTAGTCAAAATCAATTTTGTCACTTTTTTCTTCGAGGGTTTATCCAAATGAATTGAAACTTTGCATAAATATTCTAGTGCTTAAAACAAATACAAAAAAACATCTTAAAAGTTTTTTGAGCAAAGAACCAAGTAGGAAATACATTTTCAATTTTGGATTTGGGGCGACCCTAGTCAAAATCAATTTTGTCACTTTTTTCTTCGAGGGTTTATCCAAATGAATTGAAACTTTGCATAAATATTCTAGTGCTTAAAACAAATACAAAAAAACATCTTAAAAGTTTTTTGAGCAAAGAACCAAGTAGGAAATACATTTTCAATTTTGGATTTGGGGCGACCCTAGTCAAAATCAATTTTGTCACTTTTTTCTTCGAGGGTTTATCCAAATTAATTGAAACTTTGCATAAATATTCTAATGCTTAAAACAAATACAAAAAAATATCCTAAAAGTTTTTTGAGCAAAGAACCAAGTAGGAAATACATTTTCAATTTTGGATTTGGGGCGACCCTAGTCAAAATCAATTTTGTCACTTTTTTCTTCGAGGGTTTATCCAAATGGATTGAAACTTTGCATAAATATTTTGGTGCTTAAAACAAATACAAAAAAACATCTTAAAAGTTTTTTGAGTAAAGAACCAAGTAGGAAATACATTTTCAATTTTGGATTTGGGGCGACCCTAGTCAAAATCAATTTTGTCACTTTTTTCTTCGAGGGTTTATCCAAATTAATTGAAACTTTGCATAAATATTCTAATGCTTAAGCAAATACAAAAAAATATCCTAAAAGTTTTTTGAGCAAAGAACCAAGTAGGAAATACATTTTCGATTTTGGATTTGGGGCGACCCTAGTCAAAATCAATTTTGTCACTTTTTTCTTCGAGGGTTTATCCAAATGGATTGAAACTTTGCATAAATATTTTGGTGCTTAAAACAAATACAAAAAATCATCTTAAAAGTTTTTTGAGCAAAGAACCAAGTAGGAAATACATTTTCAATTTTGGATTTGGGGCGCAGTAGTCAAAATCAATTTTGTCACTTTTTTCTTCGAGGGTTTATCCAAATGAATTGAAACTTTGCATAAATATTTTGGTGCTTAAAACAAATACATAAAAACATCTTAAAAGTTTTTTGAGCAAAAAACCAAGTAGGAAATACATTTTCAATTTTGGATTTGGGGCGACCCTAGTAAAAATCAATATTGTCACTTTTTTCTTCGAGGGTTTATCCAAATGGATTGAAACTTTGCATAAATATTTTGGTGCTTAAAACAAATACAAAAAAACATCTTAAAAGTTTTTTGAGCAAAGAACCAATTAGGAAATACATTTTCAATTTTGGATTTGGGGCGACCCTAGTCAAAATCAATTTTGTCACTTTTTTCTTCGAGGGTTTATCCAAATTAATTGAAACTTTGCATAAATATTCTAATGCTTAAAACAAATACAAAAAAATATCCTAAAAGTTTTTTGAGCAAAGAACCAAGTAGGAAATACATTTTCAATTTTGGATTTGGGGCGACCCTAGTCAAAATCAATATTGTCACTTTTTTCTTCGAGGGTTTATCCAAATGGATTGAAACTTTGCGTAAATATTTTGGTGCTTAAAACAAATACAAAAAAACATCTTAAAAGTTTTTTGAGCAAAGAACCAAGTAGGAAATACATTTTCAATTTTGGATTTGGGCCGACCCTAGTCAAAATCAATTTTGTCACTTTTTTCTTCGAGGGTTTATTCAAATGGATTGAAACTTTGCACAAATATTTTGGTGCTTAAAACAAATAAAAAAAAACATCTTAAAAGTTTTTTGAGCAAAGAACCAAGTAGGAAATACATTTTCAATTTTGGATTTGGGGCGACCCTAGTCAAAATCAATTTTGTCACTTTTTTCTTCGAGGGTTTATCCAAATGAATTGAAACTTTGCATAAATATTCTAGTGCTTAAAACAAATACAAAAAAACATCTTAAAAGTTTTTTGAGCAAAGAACCAAGTAGGAAATACATTTTCAATTTTGGATTTGGGGCGACCCTAGTCAAAATCAATTTTGTCACTTTTTTCTTCGAGGATTTATCTGAATGGATTGAAACTTTGCACAAATATTTTGGTGCTTAAAACAAATACAAAAAAACATCTTAAAAGTTTTTTGAGCAAAGAACCAAGTAGGAAATACATTTTCAATTTTGGATTTGGGCCGACCCTAGTCAAAATCAATTTTGTCACTTTTTTCTTCGAGGGTTTATCCAAATGAATTGAAACTTTGCATAAATATTCTAGTGCTTAAAACAAATACAAAAAAACATCTTAAAAGTTTTTTGAGCAAAGAACCAAGTAGGAAATACATTTTCAATTTTGGATTTGGGGCGACCCTAGTCAAAATCAATTTTGTCACTTTTTTCTTCGAGGATTTATCTGAATGGATTGAAACTTTGCATAAATATTTTAGTGCTTAAAACAAATACAAAAAAACATCTTAAAAGTTTTTTGAGCAGAGAACCAAGTAGGAAATACATTTTCAATTTTGGATTTGGGGCGACCCTAGTCAAAATCAATTTTGTCACTTTTTTCTTCGAGGGTTTATCCAAATTAATTGAAACTTTGCATAAATATTCTAATGCTTAAAACAAATACAAAAAAATATCCTAAAAGTTTTTTGAGCAAAGAACTAAGTAGGAAATACATTTTCAATTTTGGATTTGGGGCGACCCTAGTCAAAATCAATTTTGTCACTTTTTTCTTCGAGGGTTTATCCAAATGGATTGAAACTTTGCACAAATATTTTGGTGCTTAAAACAAATAAAAAAAAACATCTTAAAAGTTTTTTGAGCAAAGAACCAAGTAGGAAATACATTTTCAATTTTGGATTTGGGGCGACCCTAGTCAAAATCAATTTTGTCACTTTTTTCTTCGAGGGTTTATCCAAATGGATTGAAACTTTGCGTAAATATTTTGGTGCTTTAAACAAATACAAAAAAACATCTTAAAAGTTTTTTGAGCAAAGAACCAAGTAGGAAATACATTTTCAATTTTGGATTTGGGGCGCAGTAGTCAAAATCAATTTTGTCACTTTTTTCTTCGAGGGTTTATCCAAATGGATTGAAACTTTGCATAAATATTTTGGTGCTTAAAACAAATACAAAAAAACATCTTAAAAGTTTTTTGAGCAAAAAACCAAGTAGGAAATACATTTTCAATTTTGGATTTGGGGCGACCCTAGTCAAAATCAATTTTGTCACTTTTTTCTTCGAGGAATTATCCAAATGAATTGAAACTTAGCATAAATATTCTAGTGCTTAAAACAAATAAAAAAAACATCTCAAACGTTTTTTGAGCAGAGAACCAAGTAGGAAATACATTTTCAATTTTGGATTTTGGGCGACCCTAGTCAAAATCAATTTTGTCACTTTTTTCTTCGAGGGTTTATCCAAATGAATTGAAACTTTGCATAAATATTCTAGTGCTTAAAACAAATACAAAAAAATATCTTAAAAGTTTTTTGAGCTAAGAACCAAGTAGGAAATACATTTTCAATTTTGGATTTGGGCCGACCCTAGTCAAAATCAATTTTGTCACTTTTTTCTTCGAGGGTTTATCCAAATGAATTGAAACTTTGCATAAATATTTTAGTGCTTAAAACAAATACAAAAAAATATCTTAAAAGTTTTTTGAGCTAAGAACCAAGTAGGAAATACATTTTCCCAATGAGTGCGAACAAAGAAAATGTCAGTTAATTTTGGTTAATTTCGAAAAATTCAAAAAAAATTCGAAAAAATTCGAAAATATGAAATTTTGAAAAATAAAAATACGTTAACGACTTAATTAAGAAACAAATTTATTTCAATTGTTTTTTGATGCAAAATTGTTTCTTTTATGTATTAATCAACACGGATACTGAAATTTTGCTCTAAATTTAACAAAAGCTTTTAATAGTTTATCAATCGTTTCTTCACAATGTTCAAAAACTACTTCAACTTGGGCAATTACTATATCAATAAATTGTTGATTAAATGAAGGATCAAAACATGAAATAAGACAATTTAATAACCTATAAATGAATTCTAGACACATTAAAAAACATTGAACTTCTACTGAAAGTTCCCATGAAGATTCTTTTTTCAAGAAGTAATTTAAATGCAAAATGTAAACAAATAATTGTAACGGAATTTTCAACTTCAAATTTTTTTTCCCGCGCTCGAAAATTAGATCCTTCGAACTCGAAAATTAGTTCTCATCCGCACTCATTGGACATTTTCAATTTTGGATTTGGGCCGACCCTAGTCAAAATCAATTTTGTCACTTTTTTCTTCGAGGGTTTATCCAAATGAATTGAAACTTTGCATAAATATTTTAGTGCTTAAAACAAATACAAAAAAATATCTTAAAAGTTTTTTGAGCAAAGAACCAAGTAGGAAATACATTTTCAATTTTGGATTTGGGCCGACCCTAGTCAAAATCAATTTTGTCACTTTTTTCTTCGAGGGTTTATTCAAATGGATTGAAACTTTGCACAAATATTTTGGTGCTTAAAACAAATAAAAAAAAACATCTTAAAAGTTTTTTGAGCAAAGAACCAAGTAGGAAATACATTTTCAATTTTGGATTTGGGGCGACCCTAGTCATAATCAACTTTGTCACTTTTTTCTTCGAGGGTTTATTCAAATGGATTGAAACTTTGCACAAATATTTTGGTGCTTAAAACAAATAAAAAAAAACATCTTAAAAGTTTTTTGAGCAAAGAACCAAGTAGGAAATACATTTTCAATTTTGGATTTGGGGCGACCCTAGTCAAAATCAATTTTGTCACTTTTTTCTTCGAGGGTTTATCCAAATGAATTGAAACTTTGCATAAATATTCTAGTGCTTAAAACAAATACAAAAAAACATCTTAAAAGTTTTTTGAGCAAAGAACCAAGTAGGAAATACATTTTCAATTTTGGATTTGGGGCGACAATAGTCAAAATCAATTTTGTCACTTTTTTCTTCGAGGGTTTATCCAAATGAATTGAAACTTTGCATAAATATTCTAGTGCTTAAAACAAATACAAAAAAACATCTTAAAAGTTTTTTGAGCAAAGAACCAAGTAGGAAATACATTTTCAATTTTGGATTTGGGGCGACCCTAGTCAAAATCAATTTTGTCACTTTTTTCTTCGAGGGTTTATCCAAATGAATTGAAACTTTGCATAAATATTCTAGTGCTTAAAACAAATACAAAAAAACATCTTAAAAGTTTTTTGAGCAAAGAACCAAGTAGGAAATACATTTTCAATTTTGGATTTGGGGCGACCCTAGTCAAAATCAATTTTGTCACTTTTTTCTTCGAGGGTTTATCCAAATGGATTGAAACTTTGCATAAATATTTTGGTGCTTAAAACAAATACAAAAAAACATCTTAAAAGTTTTTTGAGCAAAAAACCAAGTAGGAAATACATTTTCAATTTTGGATTTGGGGCGACCCTAGTCAAAATCAATTTTGTCACTTTTTTCTTCGAGGGTTTATCCAAATGGATTGAAACTTTGCATAAATATTTTGGTGCTTAAAACAAATACAAAAAATCATCTTAAAAGTTTTTTGAGCAAAGAACCAAGTAGGAAATACATTTTCAATTTTGGATTTGGGGCGCAGTAGTCAAAATCAATTTTGTCACTTTTTTCTTCGAGGGTTTATCCAAATGGATTGAAACTTAGCATAAATATTCTAGTGCTTAAAACAAATAAAAAAAAAACATCTCAAACGTTTTTTGAGCAGAGAACCAAGTAGGAAATACATTTTCAATTTTGGATTTGGGGCGACCCTAGTCATAAATATTCTAATGCTTAAGACAAATACAAAAAATCATCCTTAAACGTTTTTTGAGCAGAGACTTAAAACAAATACAAAAAAATATCTTAAAAGTTTTTTGAGCAAAGAACCAAGTAGGAAATACATTTTCAATTTTGGATTTGGGGCGACCCTAGTCAAAATCAATTTTGTCACTTTTTTCTTCGAGGGTTTATCCAAATGGATTGAAACTTTGCATAAATATTCTAATGCTTAAGACAAATACAAAAAATCATCCTAAAAGTTTTTTGAGCAAAGAACCAAGTAGGAAATACATTTTCAATTTTGGATTTGGGGCGACCCTAGTCAAAATCAATTTTGTCACTTTTTTCTTCGAGGGTTTATCCAAATGAATTGAAACTTTGCATAAATATTCTAGTGCTTAAAACAAATACAAAAAAATATCTTAAAAGTTTTTTGAGCAACGAACCAAGTAGGAAATACATTTTCAATTTTGGATTTGGGCCGACCCTAGTCAAAATCAATTTTGTCACTTTTTTCTTCGAGGGTTTATCCAAATGGATTGAAACTTTGCATAAATATTTTGGTGCTTAAAACAAATACAAAAAAACATCTTAAAAGTTTTTTGAGCAAAAAACCAAGTAGGAAATACATTTTCAATTTTGGATTTGGGGCGACCCTAGTCATAAATATTCTAATGCTTAAGACAAATACAAAAAATCATCCTTAAACGTTTTTTGAGCAGAGACTTAAAACAAATACAAAAAAATATCTTAAAAGTTTTTTGAGCAAAGAACCAAGTAGGAAATACATTTTCAATTTTGGATTTGGGGCGACCCTAGTCAAAATCAATTTTGTCACTTTTTTCTTCGAGGGTTTATCCAAATGGATTGAAACTTTGCATAAATATTCTAATGCTTAAGACAAATACAAAAAATCATCCTAAAAGTTTTTTGAGCAAAGAACCAAGTAGGAAATACATTTTCAATTTTGGATTTGGGGCGACCCTAGTCAAAATCAATTTTGTCACTTTTTTCTTCGAGGGTTTATCCAAATGAATTGAAACTTTGCATAAATATTCTAGTGCTTAAAACAAATACAAAAAAATATCTTAAAAGTTTTTTGAGCAACGAACCAAGTAGGAAATACATTTTCAATTTTGGATTTGGGCCGACCCTAGTCAAAATCAATTTTGTCACTTTTTTCTTCGAGGGTTTATCCAAATGAATTGAAACTTTGCATAAATATTCTAGTGCTTAAAACAAATACAAAAAAATATCTTAAAAGTTTTTTGAGCAAAGAACCAAGTAGGAAATACATTTTCAATTTTGGATTTGGGGCGACCCTAGTCAAAATCAATTTTGTCACATTTTTCTTCGAGGGCTTATCCAAATGGATTGAAACTTTGCATAAATATTCTAATGCTTAAGACAAATACAAAAAATCATCCTAAAAGTTTTTTGAGCAAAGAACCAAGTAGGAAATAATTTTCAATTTTGGATTTGGGGCGACCCTATTCAAAATCAATTTTGTCACTTTTTTCTTCGAGGGTTTATCCAAATTAATTGAAACTTTGCATAAATATTCTAATGCTAAAAACAAATACAAAAAAATATCCTAAAAGTTTTTTGAGCAAAGAACTAAGTAGGAAATAATTTTCAATTTTGGATTTGGGGCGACCCTAGTCAAAATCAATTTTGTCACTTTTTTCTTCGAGGGTTTATCCAAATGGATTGAAACTTTGCACAAATATTTTGGTGCTTAAAACAAATACAAAAAAACATCTTTAAAGTTTTTTGAGCAAAGAACCAAGTAGGAAATACATTTTCAATTTTGGATTTGGGGCGACCCTAGTCAAAATCAATTTTGTCACTTTTTTCTTCGAGGGTTTATCCAAATGGATTGAAACTTTGCATAAATATTTTGGTGCTTAACACAAATACAAAAAAACATCTTAAAAGTTTTTTGAGCAAAGAACCAAGTAGGAAATACATTTTCAATTTTGGATTTGGGGCGCAGTAGTCAAAATCAATTTTGTCACTTTTTTCTTCGAGGGTTTATCCAAATGGATTGAAACTTTGCATAAATATTTTGGTGCTTAAAACAAATACAAAAAAACATCTTAAAAGTTTTTTGAGCAAAAAACCAAGTAGGAAATACATTTTCAATTTTGGATTTGGGGCGACCCTAGTCAAAATCAATTTTGTCACTTTTTTCTTCGCGGAATTATCCAAATGAATTGAAACTTTGCATAAATATTTTGGTGCTTAAAACAAATACAAAAAAACATCTTAAAAGTTTTTTGAGCAGAGAACCAAGTAGGAAATACATTTTCAATTTTGGATTTGGGGCGACCCTAGTCAAAATCAATTTTGTCACTTTTTTCTTCGAGGGTTTATTCAAATGAATTGAAACTCTGCATAAATATTCTAGTGCTTAAAACAAATACAAAAAAATATCCTAAAAGTTTTTTGAGCAAAGAACCAAGTAGGAAATACATTTTCAATTTTGGATTTGGGGCGCAGTAGTCAAAATCAATTTTGTCACTTTTTTCTTCGAGGGTTTATCCAAATGGATTGAAACTTTGCATAAATATTTTGGTGCTTAAAACAAATACAAAAAAACATCTTAAAAGTTTTTTGAGCAAAAAACCAAGTAGGAAATACATTTTCAATTTTGGATTTGGGGCGACCCTAGTCAAAATCAATTTTGTCACTTTTTTCTTCGAGGAATTATCCAAATGAATTGAAGCTTAGCATAAATATTCTAGTGCTTAAAACAAATAAAAAAAAACATCTCAAACGTTTTTTGAGCAGAGAACCAAGTAGGAAATACATTTTCAATTTTGGATTTGGGGCGACCCTAGTCAAAATCAATTTTGTCACTTTTTTCTTCGAGGGTTTATCCAAATTAATTGAAACTTTGCATAAATATTCTAATGCTTAAAACAAATACAAAAAAATATCCTAAAAGTTTTTTGAGCAAAGAACCAAGTAGGAAATACATTTTCAATTTTGGATTTGGGGCGCAGTAGTCAAAATCAATTTTGTCACTTTTTTCTTCGAGGGTTTATCCAAATGGATTGAAACTTTGCATAAATATTTTGATGCTTAAAACAAAAACAAAAAAACATCTTAAAAGTTTTTTGAGCAAAAAACCAAGTAGGAAATACATTTTCAATTTTGGATTTGGGGCGACCCTAGTCAAAATCAATTTTGTCACTTTTTTCTTCGAGGGTTTATCCAAATGGATTGAAACTTTGCATAAATATTTTGGTGCTTAAAACAAATACAAAAAAATATCTTTAAAGTTTTTTGAGCAAAGAACCAAGTAGGAAATACATTTTCAATTTTGGATTTGGGGCGACCCTAGTCAAAATCAATTTTGTCACTTTTTTCTTCGAGGATTTTTCCAAATGGATTGAAACTTTGCATAAATATTTTGGTGCTAAAAACAAATACAAAAAAACATCTTAAAAGTTTTTTGAGCAAAGAACCAAGTAGGAAATACATTTTCAATTTTGGATTTGGGGCGCAGTAGTCAAAATCAATTTTGTCACTTTTTTCTTCGACGGTTTATCCAAATGGATTGAAACTTTGCATAAATATTTTGGTGCTTAAAACAAATACAAAAAAACATTTAAAAATATTTTCGAGCAAAGAACCAAGTAGGAAATACATTTTCAATTTTGGATTTGGGCCGACCCTAGTCAAAATCAATTTTGTCACTTTTTTCTTCGAGGGTTTATCCAAATGGATTGAAACTTTGCATAAATATTTTGGTGCTTAAAACAAATACAAAAAACATCTTAAAAGTTTTTTGAGCAAAAAACCAAGTAGGAAATACATTTTCAATTTTGGATTTGGGGCGACCCTAGTCAAAATCAATTTTGTCACTTTTTTCTTCGAGGGTTTATCCAAATGGATTGAAACTTTGCACAAATATTTTGGTGCTTAAAACAAATAAAAAAAAACATCTTAAAAGTTTTTTGAGCAAAGAACCAAGTAGGAAATACATTTTCAATTTTGGATTTGGGGCGACCCTAGTCAAAATCAATTTTGTCACTTTTTTCTTCGAGGGTTTATCCAAATGGATTGAAACTTTGCATAAATATTTTGGTGCTTAAAACAAATACAAAAAAACATCTTAAACGTTTTTTGAGCAAAGAACCAAGTAGGAAATACATTTTCAATTTTGGATTTGGGGCGCAGTAGTCAAAATCAATTTTGTCACTTTTTTCTTCGAGGGTTTATCCAAATGGATTGAAACTTTGCATAAATATTTTGGTGCTTAAAACAAATACAAAAAAACATCTTAAAAGTTTTTTGAGCAAAAAACCAAGTAGGAAATACATTTTCAATTTTGGATTTGGGGCGACCCTAGTCAAAATCAATTTTGTCACTTTTTTCTTCGAGGAATTATCCAAATGAATTTGAACTTAGCATAAATATTCTGGTGCTTAAAACAAATAAAAAAAAACATCTCAAACGTTTTTTTAACAGAGAACCAAGTAGGAAATACATTTTCAATTTTGGATTTGGGGCGACCCTAGTCAAAATCAATTTTGTCACTTTTTTCTTCGAGGGTTTATCCAAATGAATTGAAACTTTGCATAAATATTCTAGTGCTTAAAACAAATACAAAAAAATATCTTAAAAGTTTTTTGAGCAACGAACCAAGTAGGAAATACATTTTCAATTTTGGATTTGGGCCGACCCTAGTCAAAATCAATTTTGTCACTTTTTTCTTCGAGGGTTTATCCAAATGAATTGAAACTTTGCATAAATATTCTAGTGCTTAAAACAAATAAAAAAAAACATCTTAAACGTTTTTTGAGCAAAGAACCAAGTAGGAAATACATTTTCAATTTTGGATTTGGGGCGACCCTAGTAAAAATCAATATTGTTACTTTTTTCTTCGAGGGTTTATCCAAATGGACTGAAACTTTGCATAAATATTTTGGTGCTTAAAACAAATACAAAAAAATATCTTTAAAGTTTTTTGAGCAAAGAACCAAGTAGGAAATACATTTTCAATTTTGGATTTGGGGCGACCCTAGTCAAAATCAATTTTGTCACTTTTTTCTTCGAGGGTTTATCCAAATGGATTGAAACTTTGCATAAATATTTTAGTGCTTAAAACAAATACAAAAAATTATCTTAAAAGTTTTTTGAGCAAAGAACCAAGTAGGAAATACATTTTCAATTTTGGATTTGGGGCGCAGTAGTCAAAATCAATTTTGTCACTTTTTTCTTCGAGGGTTTATCCAAATGGATTGAAACTTTGCATAAATATTTTGGTGCTTAAAACAAATACAAAAAAACATCTTAAAAGTTTTTTGAGCAAAGAACCAAGTAGGAAATACATTTTCAATTTTGGATTTGGGGCGCAGTAGTCAAAATCAATTTTGTCACTTTTTTCTTCGAGGGTTTATCCAAATGGATTGAAACTTTGCATAAATATTTTGGTGCTTAAAACAAATACAAAAAAACATCTTAAAAGTTTTTTGAGCAAAAAACCAAGTAGGAAATACATTTTCAATTTTGGATTTGGGGCGACCCTAGTCAAAATCAATTTTGTCACTTTTTTCTTCGAGGGTTTATCCAAATTAATTGAAACTTTGCATAAATATTCTAATGCTTAAAACAAATACAAAAAAATATCCTAAAAGTTTTTTGAGCAAAGAACTAAGTAGGAAATACATTTTCAATTTTGGATTTGGGGCGACCCTAGTCAAAATCAATTTTGTCACTTTTTTCTTCGAGGGTTTATCCAAATGGATTGAAACTTTGCACAAATATTTTGGTGCTTAAAACAAATAAAAAAAAAACATCTTTAAAGTTTTTTGAGCAAAGAACCAAGTAGGAAATACATTTTCAATTTTGGATTTGGGGCGACCCTAGTCAAAATCAATTTTGTCACT
This sequence comes from Chironomus riparius, assembly GCA_917627325.4. NCBI lineage: Eukaryota > Metazoa > Arthropoda > Insecta > Diptera > Chironomidae > Chironomus > Chironomus riparius. The sequence goes on from OU895877.1 coordinate 24,826,992, forward strand.
TTTTTCTTCGAGGGTTTATCCAAATGGATTGAAACTTTGCATAAATATTTTGGTGCTTAAAACAAATACAAAAAAACATCTTAAAAGTTTTTTGAGCAAAGAACCAAGTAGGAAATACATTTTCAATTTTGGATTTGGGGCGCAGTAGTCAAAATCAATTTTGTCACTTTTTTCTTCGAGGGTTTATCCAAATGGATTGAAACTTTGCATAAATATTTTGGTGCTTAAAACAAATACAAAAAAACATCTTAAAAGTTTTTTGAGCAAAAAACCAAGTAGGAAATACATTTTCAATTTTGGATTTGGGGCGACCCTAGTCAAAATCAATTTTGTCACTTTTTTCTTCGAGGGTTTATCCAAATGAATTGAAACTTAGCATAAATATTCTAATGCTTAAAACAAATAAAAAAAAACATCTCAAACGTTTTTTGAGCAAAGAACCAAGTAGGAAATACATTTTCAATTTTGGATTTGGGGCGACCCTAGTCAAAATCAATTTTGTCACTTTTTTCTTCGAGGGTTTATCCAAATGAATTGAAACTTTGCATAAATATTCTAGTGCTTAAAACAAATACAAAAAAATATCTTAAAAGTTTTTTGAGCAACGAACCAAGTAGAAAATACATTTTCAATTTTGGATTTGGGCCGACCCTAGTCAAAATCAATTTTGTCACTTTTTTCTTCGAGGGTTTATCCAAATGAATTGAAACTTTGCATAAATATTCTAATGCTTAAAACAAATACAAAAAAATATCTTAAAAGTTTTTTGAGCAAAGAACCAAGTAGGAAATACATTTTCAATTTTGGATTTGGGCCGACCCTAGTCAAAATCAATTTTGTCACTTTTTTCTTCGAGGGTTTATCCAAATGAATTGAAACTTTGCATAAATATTCTAGTGCTTAAAACAAATACAAAAAAACATCTTAAAAGTTTTTTGAGCAAAGAACCAAGTAGGAAATACATTTTCAATTTTGGATTTGGGGCGACCCTAGTAAAAATCAATATTGTCACTTTTTTCTTCGAGGGTTTATCCAAATGGACTGAAACTTTGCATAAATATTCTAGTGCTTAAAACAAATACAAAAAAACATCTTAAAAGTTTTTTGAGCAAAGAACCAAGTAGGAAATACATTTTCAATTTTGGATTTGGTGCGACCCTAGTCAAAATCAATTTTGTCACTTTTTTCTTCGAGGGTTTATCCAAATTAATTAAAACTTTGCATAAATATTCTAATGCTTAAAACAAATACAAAAAAATATCCTAAAAGTTTTTTGAGCAAAGAACCAAGTAGGAAATACATTTTCAATTTTGGATTTGGGGCGACCCTAGTCAAAATCAATTTTGTCACTTTTTTCTTCGAGGGTTTATCCAAATGGATTGAAACTTTGCATAAATATTTTGGTGCTTAAAACAAATACAAAAAAACATCTTAAAAGTTTTTTGAGCAAAGAACCAAGTAGGAAATACATTTTCAATTTTGGATTTGGGGCGCAGTAGTCAAAATCAATTTTGTCACTTTTTTCTTCGAGGGTTTATCCAAATGGATTGAAACTTTGCATAAATATTTTGGTGCTTAAAACAAATACAAAAAAACATCTTAAAAGTTTTTTGAGCAAAGAACCAAGTAGGAAATACATTTTCAATTTTGGATTTGGGCCGACCCTAGTCAAAATCAATTTTGTCACTTTTTTCTTCGAGTGTTTATTCAAATGGATTGAAACTTTGCACAAATATTTTAGTGCTTAAAACAAATAAAAAAAAACATCTTAAAAGTTTTTTGAGCAAAGAACCAAGTAGGAAATACATTTTCAATTTTGGATTTAGGCCGACCCTAGTCAAAATCAATTTTGTCACTTTTTTCTTCGAGGGTTTATCCAAATGAATTGAAACTTAGCATAAATATTCTAGTGCTTAAAACAAATACAAAAAAACATCTTAAAAGTTTTTTGAGCAAAGAACCAAGTAGGAAATACATTTTCAATTTTGGATTTGGGGCGACCCTAGTAAAAATCAATATTGTCACTTTTTTCTTCGAGGGTTTATCCAAATGGACTGAAACTTTGCATAAATATTCTAGTGCTTAAAACAAATACAAAAAAACATCTTAAAAGTTTTTTGAGCAAAGAACCAAGTAGGAAATACATTTTCAATTTTGGATTTGGTGCGACCCTAGTCAAAATCAATTTTGTCACTTTTTTCTTCGAGGGTTTATCCAAATTAATTAAAACTTTGCATAAATATTCTAATGCTTAAAACAAATACAAAAAAATATCCTAAATGTTTTTTGAGCAAAGAACCAAGTAGGAAATACATTTTCAATTTTGGATTTGGGGCGCAGTAGTCAAAATCAATTTTGTCACTTTTTTCTTCGAGGGTTTATCCAAATGGATTGAAACTTTGCATAAATATTTTGGTGCTTAAAACAAATAAAAAAAAAACATCTTTAAAGTTTTTTGAGCAAAGAACCAAGTAGGAAATACATTTTCAATTTTGGATTTGGGGCGACCCTAGTCAAAATCAATTTTGTCACTTTTTTCTTCGAGGGTTTATCCAAATGGATTGAAACTTTGCATAAATATTTTGGTGCTTAAAACAAATACAAAAAAACATCTTAAAAGTTTTTTGAGCAAAGAACCAAGTAGGAAATACATTTTCAATTTTGGATTTGGGGCGCAGTAGTCAAAATCAATTTTGTCACTTTTTTCTTCGAGGGTTTATCCAAATGGATTGAAACTTTGCATAAATATTTTGGTGCTTAAAACAAATAAAAAAAAAACATCTTTAAAGTTTTTTGAGCAAAGAACCAAGTAGGAAATACATTTTCAATTTTGGATTTGGGGCGACCCTAGTCAAAATCAATTTTGTCACTTTTTTCTTCGAGGGTTTATCCAAATGGATTGAAACTTTGCATAAATATTTTGGTGCTTAAAACAAATACAAAAAAACATCTTAAAAGTTTTTTGAGCAAAGAACCAAGTAGGAAATACATTTTCAATTTTGGATTTGGGCCGACCCTAGTCAAAATCAATTTTGTCACTTTTTTCTTCGAGTGTTTATTCAAATGGATTGAAACTTTGCACAAATATTTTGGTGCTTAAAACAAATAAAAAAAAACATCTTAAAAGTTTTTTGAGCAAAGAACCAAGTAGGAAATACATTTTCAATTTTGGATTTAGGCCGACCCTAGTCAAAATCAATTTTGTCACTTTTTTCTTCGAGGGTTTATCCAAATGAATTGAAACTTAGCATAAATATTCTAGTGCTTAAAACAAATACAAAAAAACATCTTAAAAGTTTTTTGAGCAAAGAACCAAGTAGGAAATACATTTTCAATTTTGGATTTGGGGCGACCCTAGTAAAAATCAATATTGTCACTTTTTTCTTCGAGGGTTTATCCAAATGGACTGAAACTTTGCATAAATATTCTAGTGCTTAAAACAAATACAAAAAAACATCTTAAAAGTTTTTTGAGCAAAGAACCAAGTAGGAAATACATTTTCAATTTTGGATTTGGTGCGACCCTAGTCAAAATCAATTTTGTCACTTTTTTCTTCGAGGGTTTATCCAAATTAATTAAAACTTTGCATAAATATTCTAATGCTTAAAACAAATACAAAAAAATATCCTAAAAGTTTTTTGAGCAAAGAACCAAGTAGGAAATACATTTTCAATTTTGGATTTGGGGCGACCCTAGTCAAAATCAATTTTGTCACTTTTTTCTTCGAGGGTTTATCCAAATGGATTGAAACTTTGCATAAATATTTTGGTGCTTAAAACAAATACAAAAAAACATCTTAAAAGTTTTTTGAGCAAAGAACCAAGTAGGAAATACATTTTCAATTTTGGATTTGGGGCGCAGTAGTCAAAATCAATTTTGTCACTTTTTTCTTCGAGGGTTTATCCAAATGGATTGAAACTTTGCATAAATATTTTGGTGCTTAAAACAAATAAAAAAAAAACATCTTTAAAGTTTTTTGAGCAAAGAACCAAGTAGGAAATACATTTTCAATTTTGGATTTGGGGCGACCCTAGTCAAAATCAATTTTGTCACTTTTTTCTTCGAGGGTTTATCCAAATGGATTGAAACTTTGCATAAATATTTTGGTGCTTAAAACAAATACAAAAAAACATCTTAAAAGTTTTTTGAGCAAAGAACCAAGTAGGAAATACATTTTCAATTTTGGATTTGGGCCGACCCTAGTCAAAATCAATTTTGTCACTTTTTTCTTCGAGTGTTTATTCAAATGGATTGAAACTTTGCACAAATATTTTGGTGCTTAAAACAAATAAAAAAAAACATCTTAAAAGTTTTTTGAGCAAAGAACCAAGTAGGAAATACATTTTCAATTTTGGATTTAGGCCGACCCTAGTCAAAATCAATTTTGTCACTTTTTTCTTCGAGGGTTTATCCAAATGAATTGAAACTTAGCATAAATATTCTAGTGCTTAAAACAAATACAAAAAAACATCTTAAAAGTTTTTTGAGCAAAGAACCAAGTAGGAAATACATTTTCAATTTTGGATTTGGGGCGACCCTAGTAAAAATCAATATTGTCACTTTTTTCTTCGAGGGTTTATCCAAATGGACTGAAACTTTGCATAAATATTCTAGTGCTTAAAACAAATACAAAAAAACATCTTAAAAGTTTTTTGAGCAAAGAACCAAGTAGGAAATACATTTTCAATTTTGGATTTGGTGCGACCCTAGTCAAAATCAATTTTGTCACTTTTTTCTTCGAGGGTTTATCCAAATTAATTAAAACTTTGCATAAATATTCTAATGCTTAAAACAAATACAAAAAAATATCCTAAAAGTTTTTTGAGCAAAGAACCAAGTAGGAAATACATTTTCAATTTTGGATTTGGGGCGCAGTAGTCAAAATCAATTTTGTCACTTTTTTCTTCGAGGGTTTATCCAAATGGATTGAAACTTTGCATAAATATTTTGGTGCTTAAAACAAATAAAAAAAAAACATCTTTAAAGTTTTTTGAGCAAAGAACCAAGTAGGAAATACATTTTCAATTTTGGATTTGGGGCGACCCTAGTCAAAATCAATTTTGTCACTTTTTTCTTCGAGGGTTTATCCAAATGGATTGAAACTTTGCATAAATATTTTGGTGCTTAAAACAAATACAAAAAAACATCTTAAAAGTTTTTTGAGCAAAGAACCAAGTAGGAAATACATTTTCAATTTTGGATTTGGGCCGACCCTAGTCAAAATCAATTTTGTCACTTTTTTCTTCGAGTGTTTATTCAAATGGATTGAAACTTTGCACAAATATTTTGGTGCTTAAAACAAATAAAAAAAAACATCTTAAAAGTTTTTTGAGCAAAGAACCAAGTAGGAAATACATTTTCAATTTTGGATTTAGGCCGACCCTAGTCAAAATCAATTTTGTCACTTTTTTCTTCGAGGGTTTATCCAAATGAATTGAAACTTAGCATAAATATTCTAGTGCTTAAAACAAATACAAAAAAACATCTTAAAAGTTTTTTGAGCAAAGAACCAAGTAGGAAATACATTTTCAATTTTGGATTTGGGGCGACCCTAGTAAAAATCAATATTGTCACTTTTTTCTTCGAGGGTTTATCCAAATGGACTGAAACTTTGCATAAATATTCTAGTGCTTAAAACAAATACAAAAAAACATCTTAAAAGTTTTTTGAGCAAAGAACCAAGTAGGAAATACATTTTCAATTTTGGATTTGGTGCGACCCTAGTCAAAATCAATTTTGTCACTTTTTTCTTCGAGGGTTTATCCAAATTAATTAAAACTTTGCATAAATATTCTAGTGCTTAAAACAAATACAAAAAAACATCTTAAAAGTTTTTTGAGCTAAGAACCAAGTAGGAAATACATTTTCAATTTTGGATTTGGGGCGACCCTAGTCAAAATCAATTTTGTCACTTTTTTCTTCGAGGGTTTATCCAAATGGATTGAAACTTTGCATAAATATTCTAATGCTTAAAACAAATACAAAAAAATATCCTAAAAGTTTTTTGAGCAAAGAACTAAGTAGGAAATACATTTTCAATTTTGGATTTGGTGCGACCCTAGTCAAAATCAATTTTGTCACTTTTTTCTTCGAGGGTTTATCCAAATGGATTGAAACTTTGCACAAATATTTTGGTGCTTAAAACAAATAAAAAAAAACATCTTTAAAGTTTTTTGAGCAAAGAACCAAGTAGGAAATACATTTTCAATTTTGGATTTGGGGCGACCCTAGTCAAAATCAATTTTGTCACTTTTTTCTTCGAGGGTTTATCCAAATAGATTGAAACTTTGCATAAATATTCTAGTGCTTAAAACAAATACAAAAAAACATCTTAAAAGTTTTTTGAGCTAAGAACCAAGTAGGAAATACATTTTCAATTTTGGATTTGGGGCGACCCTAGTCAAAATCAATTTTGTCACTTTTTTCTTCGAGGGTTTATCCAAATGAATTAAAACTTTGCGTAAATATTTTGGTCCTTAAAACAAATACAAAAAATAATCTTAAAAGTTTTTTGAGCAAAGAACCAAGTAGGAAATACATTTTAAATTTTGGATTTGGGGCGACCCTAGTCAAAATCAATTTTGTCACTTTTTTCTTCGAGGGTTTATCCAAATGGATTGAAACTTTGCATAAATATTCTAGTGCTTAAAACAAATACAAAAAAACATCTTAAAAGTTTTTTGAGCCAAGAACCAAGTAGGAAATACATTTTCAATTTTGGATTTGGGGCGACCCTAGTCAAAATCAATTTTGTCACTTTTTTCTTCGAGGGTTTATCCAAATGGATTAAAACTTTGCATAAATATTCTAGTGCTTAAAACAAATACAAAAAAACATCCTAAAAGTTTTTTGAGCAAAGAACCAAGTAGGAAATACATTTTCAATTTTGGATTTGGGGCGACCCTAGTCAAAATCAATTTTGTCACTTTTTTCTTCGAGGGTTTATCCAAATGAATTGAAACTTTGCATAAATATTCTAGTGCTTAAAACAAATGCAAAAAAACATCTTAAAATATTTTCGAGCAAAGAACCAAGTAGGAAATACATTTTCAATTTTGGATTTGGGCCGACCCTAGTCAAAATCAATTTTGTAACTTTTTTCTTTGAGGATTTATCCAAATGGATTGAAACTTTGCATAAATATTCTAATGCTTAAAACAAATACAAAAAAAACATCTTAAAAGTTTTTTGAGCTAAGAACCAAGTAGGAAATACATTTTCAATTTTGGATTTGGGGCGACCCTAGTCAAAATCAATTTTGTCACTTTTTTCTTCGAGGGTTTATCCAAATGGATTGAAACTTTGCATAAATATTCTAGTGCTTAAAACAAATACAAAAAAACATCTTAAAAGTTTTTTGAGCAAAGAACCAAGTAGGAAATACATTTTCAATTTTGGATTTGGGGCGACCCTAGTCAAAATCAATTTTGTCACTTTTTTCTTCGAGGATTTATCTAAATGGATTGAAACTTTGCATAAATATTCTAATGCTTAAAACAAATACAAAAAAACATCTTAAAAGTTTTTTGAGCAAAGAACCAAGTAGGAAATACATTTTCAATTTTGGATTTGGGGCGCAGTAGTCAAAATCAATTTTGTCACTTTTTTCTTCGAGGGTTTATCCAAATAGATTGAAACTTTGCATAAATATTTTGGTGCTTAAAACAAATACAAAAAAACATCTTAAAAGTTTTTTGAGCAAAAAACCAAGTAGGAAATACATTTTCAATTTTGGATTTGGGGCGACCCTAGTCAAAATCAATTTTGTAACTTTTTTCTTTGAGGATTTATCCAAATGGATTGAAACTTTGCATAAATATTCTAATGCTTAAAACAAATACAAAAAAAACATCTTAAAAGTTTTTTGAGCTAAGAACCAAGTAGGAAATACATTTTCAATTTTGGATTTGGGCCGACCCTAGTCAAAATCAATTTTGTAACTTTTTTCTTTGAGGATTTATCCAAATGGATTGAAACTTTGCATAAATATTCTAATGCTTAAAACAAATACAAAAAAAACATCTTAAAAGTTTTTTGAGCTAAGAACCAAGTAGGAAATACATTTTCAATTTTGGATTTGGGGCGACCCTAGTCAAAATCAATTTTGTCACTTTTTTCTTCGAGGGTTTATCCAAATGGATTGAAACTTTGCATAAATATTCTAGTGCTTAAAACAAATACAAAAAAACATCTTAAAAGTTTTTTGAGCAAAGAACCAAGTAGGAAATACATTTTCAATTTTGGATTTGGGGCGACCCTAGTCAAAATCAATTTTGTCACTTTTTTCTTCGAGGATTTATCTAAATGGATTGAAACTTTGCATAAATATTCTAATGCTTAAAACAAATACAAAAAAACATCTTAAAAGTTTTTTGAGCAAAGAACCAAGTAGGAAATACATTTTCAATTTTGGATTTGGGGCGCAGTAGTCAAAATCAATTTTGTCACTTTTTTCTTCGAGGGTTTATCCAAATAGATTGAAACTTTGCATAAATATTTTGGTGCTTAAAACAAATACAAAAAAACATCTTAAAAGTTTTTTGAGCAAAAAACCAAGTAGGAAATACATTTTCAATTTTGGATTTGGGGCGACCCTAGTCAAAATCAATTTTGTCACTTTTTTCTTCGAGGAATTATCCAAATGAATTGAAACTTTGCATAAATATTTTGGTGCTTAAAACAAATACAAAAAAACATCTTAAAAGTTTTTTGAGCAAAGAACCAAGTAGGAAATACATTTTCAATTTTGGATTTGGGGCGCAGTAGTCAAAATCAATTTTGTCACTTTTTTCTTCGAGGGTTTATCCAAATGGATTGAAACTTTGCATAAATATTTTGGTGCTTAACACAAATACAAAAAAACATCTTAAAAGTTTTTTGAGCAAAGAACCAAGTAGGAAATACATTTTCAATTTTGGATTTGGGGCGCAGTAGTCAAAATCAATTTTGTCACTTTTTTCTTCGAGGGTTTATCCAAATGGATTGAAACTTTGCATAAATATTTTGATGCTTAAAACAAATACAAAAAAACATCTTAAAAGTTTTTTGAGCAAAAAACCAAGTAGGAAATACATTTTCAATTTTGGATTTGGGGCGACCCTAGTCAAAATCAATTTTGTCACTTTTTTCTTCGAGGGTTTATCCAAATGGATTGAAACTTTGCATAAATATTTTGGTGCTTAAAACAAATACAAAAAAACATCTTAAAAGTTTTTTGAGCAAAGAACCAAGTAGGAAATACATTTTCAATTTTGGATTTGGGGCGCAGTAGTCAAAATCAATTTTGTCACTTTTTTCTTCGAGGGTTTATCCAAATGGATTGAAACTTTGCATAAATATTTTGGTGCTTAACACAAATACAAAAAAACATCTTAAAAGTTTTTTGAGCAAAGAACCAAGTAGGAAATACATTTTCAATTTTGGATTTGGGGCGCAGTAGTCAAAATCAATTTTGTCACTTTTTTCTTCGAGGGTTTATCCAAATGGATTGAAACTTTGCATAAATATTTTGATGCTTAAAACAAATACAAAAAAACATCTTAAAAGTTTTTTGAGCAAAAAACCAAGTAGGAAATACATTTTCAATTTTGGATTTGGGGCGACCCTAGTCAAAATCAATTTTGTCACTTTTTTCTTCGAGGGTTTATCCAAATGGATTGAAACTTTGCATAAATATTTTGGTGCTTAAAACAAATACAAAAAAACATCTTAAAAGTTTTTTGAGCAAAGAACCAAGTAGGAAATACATTTTCAATTTTGGATTTGGGGCGCAGTAGTCAAAATCAATTTTGTCACTTTTTTCTTCGAGGGTTTATCCAAATGGATTGAAACTTTGCATAAATATTTTGGTGCTTAACACAAATACAAAAAAACATCTTAAAAGTTTTTTGAGCAAAGAACCAAGTAGGAAATACATTTTCAATTTTGGATTTGGGGCGCAGTAGTCAAAATCAATTTTGTCACTTTTTTCTTCGAGGGTTTATCCAAATGGATTGAAACTTTGCATAAATATTTTGATGCTTAAAACAAATACAAAAAAACATCTTAAAAGTTTTTTGAGCAAAAAACCAAGTAGGAAATACATTTTCAATTTTGGATTTGGGGCGACCCTAGTCAAAATCAATTTTGTCACTTTTTTCTTCGAGGGTTTATCCAAATGGATTGAAACTTTGCATAAATATTTTGGTGCTTAAAACAAATACAAAAAAACATCTTAAAAGTTTTTTGAGCAAAAAACCAAGTAGGAAATACATTTTCAATTTTGGATTTGGGGCGACCCTAGTCAAAATCAATTTTGTCACTTTTTTCTTCGAGGGTTTATCCAAATGGATTGAAACTTTGCATAAATATTTTGGTGCTTAAAACAAATACAAAAAAACATCTTAAAAGTTTTTTGAGCAAAGAACCAAGTAGGAAATACATTTTCAATTTTGGATTTGGGGCGCAGTAGTCAAAATCAATTTTGTCACTTTTTTCTTCGAGGGTTTATCCAAATGGATTGAAACTTTGCATAAATATTTTGGTGCTTAAAACAAATACAAAAAATCATCTTAAAAGTTTTTTGAGCAAAGAACCAAGTAGGAAATACATTTTCAATTTTGGATTTGGGGCGCAGTAGTCAAAATCAATTTTGTCACTTTTTTCTTCGAGGGTTTATCCAAATGGATTGAAACTTTGCATAAATATTTTGGTGCTTAAAACAAATACAAAAAAAAATCTTAAAAGTTTTTCGAACAAAAAACCAAGTAGGAAATACATTTTCAATTTTGGATTTGGGGCGACCCTAGTCAAAATCAATTTTGTCACTTTTTTCTTCGAGGGTTTATTTAAATGGATTGAAACTTTGCACAAATATTTTGGTGCTTAAAACAAATAAAAAAAAAACATTCTTAAAGGTTTTTTAGGAAAGAACCAAGTAGGAAATACATTTTCAATTTTGGATTTGGGGCGACCCTAGTCAAAATCAATTTTGTCACTTTTTTCTTCGAGGGTTTATCCAAATGGATTGAAACTTTGCATAAATATTTTGGTGCTTAAAACAAATACAAAAAAACATCTTAAACGTTTTTTGAGCAAAGAACCAAGTAGGAAATACATTTTCAATTTTGGATTTGGGGCGCAGTAGTTCCGAGTAGTTTCTTCGAGGGTTTATCCAAATGGATTGAAACTTTGCATAAATATTTTGGTGCTTAAAACAAATACAAAAAAATATCTTAAAAGTTTTTTGAGCAACGAACCAAGTAGGAAATACATTTTCAATTTTGGATTTGGGGCGACCCTAGTCAAAATCAATTTTGTCACTTTTTTCTTCGAGGAATTATCCAAATGAATTGAAACTTAGCATAAATATTCTAGTGCTTAAAACAAATAAAAAAAAACATCTCAAACGTTTTTTGAGCAGAGAACCAAGTAGGAAATACATTTTCAATTTTGGATTTGGGGCGACCCTAGTCAAAATCAATTTTGTCACTTTTTTCTTCGAGGGTTTATCCAAATGAATTGAAACTTTGCATAAATATTCTAGTGCTTAAAACAAATACAAAAAAATATCTTAAAAGTTTTTTGAGCAACGAACCAAGTAGGAAATACATTTTCAATTTTGGATTTGGGGCGACCCTAGTCAAAATCAATTTTGTCACTTTTTTCTTCGAGGGTTTATCCAAATGGATTGAAACTTTGCATAAATATTCTAGTGCTTAAAAAAAATACAAAAAAACATCTTAAAAGTTTTTTGAGCAAAGAACCAAATAGGAAATACATTTTCAATTTTGGATTTGGGGCGACCCTAGTCAAAATCAATTTTGTCACTTTTTTCTTCGAGGGTTTATCCAAATGGATTGAAACTTTGCATAAATATTTTGGTGCTTAAAACAGATACAAAAAAACATCTTAAAAGTTTTTTGAGCAAAGAACCAAGTAGGAAATACATTTTCAATTTTGGATTTGGGGCGACCCTAGTCAAAATCAATTTTGTCACTTTTTTCTTCGAGGGTTTATCCAAATGAATTAAAACTTTGCGTAAATATTTTGGTCCTTAAAACAAATACAAAAAAACATCTTAAAAGTTTTTTGAGCAAAGAACCAAGTAGGAAATACATTTTCAATTTTGGATTTGGGGCGACCCTAGTCAAAATCAATTTTGTCACTTTTTTCTTCGAGGGTTTATCCAAATGGATTGAAACTTTGCATAAATATTCTAGTGCTTAAAACAAATACAAAAAAACATCTTAAAAGTTTTTTGAGCAAAGAACCAAGTAGGAAATACATTTTCAATTTTGGATTTGGGGCGACCCTAGTCAAAATCAATTTTGTCACTTTTTTCTTCGAGGGTTTATCCAAATGGATTGAAACTTTGCATAAATATTCTAGTGCTTAAAACAAATACAAAAAAACATCTTAAAAGTTTTTTGAGCTAAGAACCAAGTAGGAAATACATTTTCAATTTTGGATTTGTGGCGACCCTAGTCAAAATCAATTTTGTCACTTTTTTCTTCGAGGGTTTATCCAAATGGATTGAAACTTTGCATAAATATTTTGGTGCTTAAAACAAATACAAAAAAACATCTTAAAAGTTTTTTGAGCAAAGAACCAAGTAGGAAATACATTTTCAATTTTGGATTTGGGGCGCATTAGTCAAAATCAATTTTGTCACTTTTTTCTTCGAGGGTTTATCCAAATGGATTGAAACTTTGCATAAATATTTTGGTGCTTAAAACAAATACAAAAAAACATCTTAAAAGTTTTTTGAGCAAAAAACCAAGTAGGAAATACATTTTCAATTTTGGATTTGGGGCGACCCTAGTCAAAATCAATTTTGTCACTTTTTTCTTCGAGGGTTTATCCAAATGAATTGAAACTTAGCATAAATATTCTAGTGCTTAAAACAAATAAAAAAAAACATCTTAAACGTTTTTTGAGCATAGAACCAAGTAGGAAATACATTTTCAATTTTGGATTTGGGGCGACCCTAGTCATAAATATTCTAATGCTTAAGACAAATACAAAAAATCATCCTTAAACGTTTTTTGAGCAGAGACTTAAAACAAATACAAAAAAATATCTTAAAAGTTTTTTGAGCAAAGAACCAAGTAGGAAATACATTTTCAATTTTGGATTTGGGGCGACCCTAGTCAAAATCAATTTTGTCACTTTTTTCTTCGAGGGTTTATCCAAATGGATTGAAACTTTGCATAAATATTCTAATGCTTAAAACAAATACAAAAAATCATCCTAAAAGTTTTTTGAGCAAAGAACCAAGTAGGAAATACATTTTCAATTTTGGATTTGGGGCGACCCTAGTCAAAATCAATTTTGTCACTTTTTTCTTCGAGGGTTTATCCAAATGAATTGAAACTTTGCATAAATATTCTAGTGCTTAAAACAAATACAAAAAAATATCTTAAAAGTTTTTTGAGCAACGAACCAAGTAGGAAATACATTTTCAATTTTGGATTTGGGCCGACCCTAGTCAAAATCAATTTTGTCACTTTTTTCTTCGAGGGTTTATCCAAATGAATTGAAACTTTGCATAAATATTCTAGTGCTTAAAACAAATACAAAAAAATATCTTAAAAGTTTTTTGAGCAAAGAACCAAGTAGGAAATACATTTTCAATTTTGGATTTGGGGCGACCCTAGTCATAATCAATTTTGTCACATTTTTCTTTGAGGATTTATCCAAATGGATTGAAACTTTGCATAAATATTCTAATGCTTAAAACAAATACAAAAAAACATCTTAAAAGTTTTTTGAGCGAAGAACCAAGTAGGAATACATTTTCAATTTTGGATTTGGGGCGACCCTAGTCAAAATCAATTTTGTCACTTTTTTCTTCGAGGAATTATCCAAATGAATTGAAACTTAGCATAAATATTCTAGTGCTTAAAACAAATAAAAAAAAACATCTCAAACGTTTTTTGAGCAGAGAACCAAGTAGGAAATACATTTTCAATTTTGGATTTGGGGCGACCCTAGTCATAAATATTCTAATGCTTAAGACAAATACAAAAAATCATCCTTAAACGTTTTTTGAGCAGAGACTTAAAACAAATACAAAAAAATATCTTAAAAGTTTTTTGAGCAAAGAACCAAGTAGGAAATACATTTTCAATTTTGGATTTGGGGCGACCCTAGTCAAAATCAATTTTGTCACTTTTTTCTTCGAGGGTTTATCCAAATGGATTGAAACTTTGCATAAATATTCTAATGCTTAAGACAAATACAAAAAATCATCCTAAAAGTTTTTTGAGCGAAGAACCAAGTAGGAAATACATTTTCAATTTTGGATTTGGGGCGACCCTAGTCAAAATCAATTTTGTCACTTTTTTCTTCGAGGGTTTATCCAAATGAATTGAAACTTTGCATAAATATTCTAGTGCTTAAAACAAATACAAAAAAATATCTTAAAAGTTTTTTGAGCAACGAACCAAGTAGGAAATACATTTTCAATTTTGGATTTGGGCCGACCCTAGTCAAAATCAATTTTGTCACTTTTTTCTTCGAGGGTTTATCCAAATGGATTGAAACTTTGCATAAATATTTTGGTGCTTAAAACAAATACAAAAAAACATCTTAAAAGTTTTTTGAGCAAAAAACCAAGTAGGAAATACATTTTCAATTTTGGATTTGGGGCGACCCTAGTCAAAATCAATTTTGTCACTTTTTTCTTCGAGGAATTATCCAAATGAATTGAAACTTAGCATAAATATTCTAGTGCTTAAAACAAATAAAAAAAAACACCTCAAACGTTTTTTGAGCAGAGAACCAAGTAGGAAATACATTTTCAATTTTGGATTTGGGGCGACCCTAGTCATAAAAATTCTAATGCTTAAGACAAATACAAAAAATCATCCTTAAACGTTTTTTGAGCAGAGACTTAAAACAAATACAAAAAAATATCTTAAAAGTTTTTTGAGCAAAGAACCAAGTAGGAAATACATTTTCAATTTTGGATTTGGGGCGACCCTAGTCAAAATCAATTTTGTCACTTTTTTCTTCGAGGGTTTATCCAAATGGATTGAAACTTTGCATAAATATTCTAATGCTTAAGACAAATACAAAAAATCATCCTAAAAGTTTTTTGAGCAAAGAACCAAGTAGGAAATACATTTTCAATTTTGGATTTGGGGCGACCCTAGTCAAAATCAATTTTGTCACTTTTTTCTTCGAGGGTTTATCCAAATGAATTGAAACTTTGCATAAATATTCTAGTGCTTAAAACAAATACAAAAAAATATCTTAAAAGTTTTTTGAGCAACGAACCAAGTAGGAAATACATTTTCAATTTTGGATTTGGGCCGACCCTAGTCAAAATCAATTTTGTCACTTTTTTCTTCGAGGGTTTATCCAAATGAATTGAAACTTTGCATAAATATTCTAGTGCTTAAAACAAATACAAAAAAATATCTTAAAAGTTTTTTGAGCAAAGAACCAAGTAGGAAATACATTTTCAATTTTGGATTTGGGGCGACCCTAGTCAAAATCAATTTTGTCACTTTTTTCTTCGAGGGCTTATCCAAATGGATTGAAACTTTGCATAAATATTCTAATGCTTAAGACAAATACAAAAAATCATCTTAAAAGTTTTTTGAGCAAAGAACCAAGTAGGAAATAATTTTCAATTTTGGATTTGGGGCGACCCTAGTCAAAATCAATTTTGTCACTTTTTTCTTCGAGGGTTTATCCAAATTAATTGAAACTTTGCATAAATATTCTAATGCTAAAAACAAATACAAAAAAATATCCTAAAAGTTTTTTGAGCAAAGAACTAAGTAGGAAATAATTTTCAATTTTGGATTTGGGGCGACCCTAGTCAAAATCAATTTTGTCACTTTTTTCTTCGAGGGTTTATCCAAATGGATTGAAACTTTGCACAAATATTTTGGTGCTTAAAACAAATAAAAAAAAACATCTTTAAAGTTTTTTGAGCAAAGAACCAAGTAGGAAATACATTTTCAATTTTGGATTTGGGGCGACCCTAGTCAAAATCAATTTTGTCACTTTTTTCTTCGAGGAATTATCCAAATGAATTGAAACTTTGCATAAATATTTTGGTGCTTAAAACAAATACAAAAAAACATCTTAAAAGTTTTTTGAGCAGAGAACCAAGTAGGAAATACATTTTCAATTTTGGATTTGGGGCGACCCTAGTCAAAATCAATTTTGTCACTTTTTTCTTCGAGGAATTATCCAAATGAATTGAAACTTTGCATAAATATTTTGGTGCTTAAAACAAATACAAAAAAACATCTTAAAAGTTTTTTGAGCAGAGAACCAAGTAGGAAATACATTTTCAATTTTGGATTTGGGGCGACCCTAGTCAAAATCAATTTTGTCACTTTTTTCTTCGAGGGTTTATCCAAATGAATTGAAACTCTGCATAAATATTCTAGTGCTTAAAACAAATACAAAAAAATATCTTAAAAGTTTTTTGAGCAAAGAACCAAGTAGGAAATACATTTTCAATTTTGGATTTGGGGCGACCCTAGTCAAAATCAATTTTGTCACTTTTTTCTTCGAGGGTTTATCCAAATTAATTGAAACTTTGCATAAATATTCTAATGCTTAAAACAAATACAAAAAAATATCCTAAAAGTTTTTTGAGCAAAGAACCAAGTAGGAAATACATTTTCAATTTTGGATTTGGGGCGCAGTAGTCAAAATCAATTTTGTCACTTTTTTCTTCGAGGGTTTATCCAAATGGATTGAAACTTTGCATAAATATTTTGGTGCTTAAAACAAATACAAAAAAACATCTTAAAAGTTTTTTGAGCAAAAAACCAAGTAGGAAATACATTTTCAATTTTGGATTTGGGGCGACCCTAGTCAAAATCAATTTTGTCACTTTTTTCTTCGAGGAATTATCCAAATGAATTAAAACTTTGCATAAATATTTTGGTGCTTAACACAAATACAAAAAAACATCTTAAAAGTTTTTTGAGCAAAGAACCAAGTAGGAAATACATTTTCAATTTTGGATTTGGGGCGCAGTAGTCAAAATCAATTTTGTCACTTTTTTCTTCGAGGGTTTATCCAAATGGATTGAAACTTTGCATAAATATTTTGGTGCTTAAAACAAATACAAAAAAACATCTTAAAAGTTTTTTGAGCAAAAAACCAAGTAGAAAATACATTTTCAATTTTGGATTTGGGGCGACCCTAGTCAAAATCAATTTTGTCACTTTTTTCTTCGAGGAATTATCCAAATGAATTGAAACTTTGCATAAATATTTTGGTGCTTAAAACAAATACAAAAAAACATCTTAAAAGTTTTTTGAGCAGAGAACCAAGTAGGAAATACATTTTCAATTTTGGATTTGGGGCGACCCTAGTCAAAATCAATTTTGTCACTTTTTTCTTCGAGGGTTTATCCAAATGAATTGAAACTCTGCATAAATATTCTAGTGCTTAAAACAAATACAAAAAAATATCTTAAAAGTTTTTTGAGCAAAGAACCAAGTAGGAAATACATTTTCAATTTTGGATTTGGGGCGACCCTAGTCAAAATCAATTTTGTCACTTTTTTCTTCGAGGGTTTATCCAAATTAATTGAAACTTTGCATAAATATTCTAATGCTTAAAACAAATACAAAAAAATATCCTAAAAGTTTTTTGAGCAAAGAACCAAGTAGGAAATACATTTTCAATTTTGGATTTGGGGCGCAGTAGTCAAAATCAATTTTGTCACTTTTTTCTTCGAGGGTTTATCCAAATGGATTGAAACTTTGCATAAATATTCTCGTGCTTAAAACAAATACAAAAAAACATCTTAAAAGTTTTTTGAGCTAAGAACCAAGTAGGAAATACATTTTCAATTTTGGATTTGTGGCGACCCTAGTCAAAATCAATTTTGTCACTTTTTTCTTCGAGGGTTTATCCAAATGGATTGAAACTTTGCATAAATATTTTGGTGCTTAAAACAAATACAAAAAAACATCTTAAAAGTTTTTTGAGCAAAAAACCAAGTAGGAAATACATTTTCAATTTTGGATTTGGGGCGCAGTAGTCAAAATCAATTTTGTCACTTTTTTCTTCGAGGGTTTATCCAAATGGATTGAAACTTTGCATAAATATTTTGGTGCTTAAAACAAATACAAAAAAACATCTTAAAAGTTTTTTGAGCAAAAAACCAAGTAGGAAATACATTTTCAATTTTGGATTTGGGGCGACCCTAGTCAAAATCAATTTTGTCACTTTTTTCTTCGAGGAATTATCCAAATGAATTGAAACTTAGCATAAATATTCTAGTGCTTAAAACAAATAAAAAAAAACATCTCAAACGTTTTTTGAGCAGAGAACCAAGTAGGAAATACATTTTCAATTTTGGATTTGGGGCGACCCTAGTCATAAATATTCTAATGCTTAAGACAAATACAAAAAATCATCCTTAAACGTTTTTTGAGCAGAGACTTAAAACAAATACAAAAAAATATCTTAAAAGTTTTTTGAGCAAAGAACCAAGTAGGAAATACATTTTCAATTTTGGATTTGGGGCGACCCTAGTCAAAATCAATTTTGTCACTTTTTTCTTCGAGGGTTTATCCAAATGGATTGAAACTTTGCATAAATATTCTAATGCTTAAGACAAATACAAAAAATAATCCTAAAAGTTTTTTGAGCAAAGAACCAAGTAGGAAATACATTTTCAATTTTGGATTTGGGGCGACCCTAGTCAAAATCAATTTTGTCACTTTTTTCTTCGAGGGTTTATCCAAATGAATTGAAACTTTGCATAAATATTCTAGTGCTTAAAACAAATACAAAAAAATATCTTAAAAGTTTTTTGAGCAACGAACCAAGTAGGAAATACATTTTCAATTTTGGATTTGAGCCGACCCTAGTCAAAATCAATTTTGTCACTTTTTTCTTCGAGGGTTTATCCAAATGGATTGAAACTTTGCATAAATATTTTGGTGCTTAAAACAAATACAAAAAAACATCTTAAAAGTTTTTTGAGCAAAGAACCAAGTAGGAAATACATTTTCAATTTTGGATTTGGGGCGACCCTAGTCAAAATCAATTTTGTCACTTTTTTCTTCGAGGGTTTATCCAAATGGATTGAAACTTTGCATAAATATTCTAGTGCTTAAAACAAATACAAAAAAATATCTTAAAAGTTTTTTGAGCTACGAACCAAGTAGGAAATACATTTTCAATTTTGGATTTGGGCCGACCCTAGTCAAAATCAATTTTGTCACTTTTTTCTTCGAGGGTTTATTCAAATGAATTGAAACTTTGCATAAATATTCTAGTGCTTAAAACAAATACAAAAAAATATCTTAAAAGTTTTTTGAGCAAAGAACCAAGTAGGAAATACATTTTCAATTTTGGATTTGGGGCGACCCTAGTCAAAATCAATTTTGTCACTTTTTTCTTCGAGGGTTTATCCAAATGGATTGAAACTTTGCATAAATATTCTAATGCTTAAGACAAATACAAAAATCATCCTAAAAGTTTTTTGAGCAAAGAACCAAGTAGGAAATACATTTTCAATTTTGGATTTGGGGCGACCCTAGTCAAAATCAATTTTGTCACTTTTTTCTTCGAGGGTTTATCCAAATTAATTGAAACTTTGCATAAATATTCTAATGCTTAAGACAAATACAAAAAAATATCCTAAAAGTTTTTTGAGCAAAAAACCAAGTAGGAAATACATTTTCAATTTTGGATTTGGGGCGACCCTAGTCAAAATCAATTTTGTCACTTTTTTCTTCGAGGAATTATCCAAATGAATTGAAACTTAGCATAAATATTCTAGTGCTTAAAACAAATAAAAAAAAAACATCTCAAACGTTTTTTGAGCAGAGAACCAAGTAGGAAATACATTTTCAATTTTGGATTTGGGGCGACCCTAGTCATAAATATTCTAATGCTTAAGACAAATACAAAAAATCATCCTTAAACGTTTTTTGAGCAGAGACTTAAAACAAATACAAAAAAATATCTTAAAAGTTTTTTGAGCAAAGAACCAAGTAGGAAATACATTTTCAATTTTGGATTTGGGGCGACCCTAGTCAAAATCAATTTTGTCACTTTTTTCTTCGAGGGTTTATCCAAATGGATTGAAACTTTGCATAAATATTCTAATGCTTAAGACAAATACAAAAAATAATCCTAAAAGTTTTTTGAGCAAAGAACCAAGTAGGAAATACATTTTCAATTTTGGATTTGGGGCGACCCTAGTCAAAATCAATTTTGTCACTTTTTTCTTCGAGGGTTTATCCAAATGAATTGAAACTTTGCATAAATATTCTAGTGCTTAAAACAAATACAAAAAAATATCTTAAAAGTTTTTTGAGCAACGAACCAAGTAGGAAATACATTTTCAATTTTGGATTTGAGCCGACCCTAGTCAAAATCAATTTTGTCACTTTTTTCTTCGAGGGTTTATCCAAATGGATTGAAACTTTGCATAAATATTTTGGTGCTTAAAACAAATACAAAAAAACATCTTAAAAGTTTTTTGAGCAAAAAACCAAGTAGGAAATACATTTTCAATTTTGGATTTGGGGCGACCCTAGTCAAAATCAATTTTGTCACTTTTTTCTTCGAGGAATTATCCAAATGAATTGAAACTTAGCATAAATATTCTAGTGCTTAAAACAAATACAAAAAAATATCTTTAAAGTTTTTTGAGCAAAGAACCAAGTAGGAAATACATTTTCAATTTTGGATTTGGGGCGACCCTAGTCAAAATCAATTTTGTCACTTTTTTCTTCGAGGGTTTATCCAAATGGATTGAAACTTTGCATAAATATTCTAGTGCTTAAAACAAATACAAAAAAATATCTTAAAAGTTTTTTGAGCTACGAACCAAGTAGGAAATACATTTTCAATTTTGGATTTGGGCCGACCCTAGTCAAAATCAATTTTGTCACTTTTTTCTTCGAGGGTTTATCCAAATGAATTGAAACTTTGCATAAATATTCTAGTGCTTAAAACAAATACAAAAAAATATCTTAAAAGTTTTTTGAGCAAAGAACCAAGTAGGAAATACATTTTCAATTTTGGATTTGGGGCGACCCTAGTCAAAATCAATTTTGTCACTTTTTTCTTCGAGGGTTTATCCAAATGGATTGAAACTTTGCATAAATATTCTAATGCTTAAGACAAATACAAAAATCATCCTAAAAGTTTTTTGAGCAAAGAACCAAGTAGGAAATACATTTTCAATTTTGGATTTGGGGCGACCCTAGTCAAAATCAATTTTGTCACTTTTTTCTTCGAGGGTTTATCCAAATTAATTGAAACTTTGCATAAATATTCTAATGCTTAAGACAAATACAAAAAAATATCCTAAAAGTTTTTTGAGCAAAGAACCAAGTAGGAAATACATTTTCAATTTTGGATTTGGGGCGCAGTAGTCAAAATCAATTTTGTCACTTTTTTCTTCGAGGGTTTATCCAAATGGATTGAAACTTTGCATAAATATTTTGGTGCTTAAAACAAATACAAAAAAACATCTTAAAAGTTTTTTGAGCAAAAAACCAAGTAGGAAATACATTTTCAATTTTGGATTTGGGGCGACCCTAGTCAAAATCAATTTTGTCACTTTTTTCTTCGAGGAATTATCCAAATGAATTGAAACTTTGCATAAATATTTTGGTGCTTAACACAAATACAAAAAAATATCTTTAAAGTTTTTTGAGCAAAGAACCAAGTAGGAAATACATTTTCAATTTTGGATTTGGGGCGACCCTAGTCAAAATCAATTTTGTCACTTTTTTCTTTGAGGGTTTATCCAAATGGATTGAAACTTTGCATAAATATTTTGGTGCTTAAAACAAATACAAAAAAACATCTTAAAAGTTTTTTGAGCAAAAAACCAAGTAGGAAATACATTTTCAATTTTGGATTTGGGGCGACCCTAGTCAAAATCAATTTTGTCACTTTTTTCTTCGAGGAATTATCCAAATGAATTGAAACTTTGCATAAATATTTTGGTGCTTAAAACAAATACAAAAAAACATCTTAAAAGTTTTTTGAGCAAAGAACCAAGTAGGAAATACATTTTCAATTTTGGATTTGGGGCGACCCTAGTCAAAATCAATTTTGTCACTTTTTTCTTCGAGGGTTTATTCAAATGGATTGAAACTTTGCATAAATATTTTGGTGCTTAAAACAAATACAAAAAAACATCTTAAAAGTTTTTTGAGCAAAGAACCAAGTAGGAAATACATTTTCAATTTTGGATTTGGGGCGACCCTAGTCAAAATCAATTTTGTCACTTTTTTCTTCGAGGGTTTATTCAAATGGATTGAAACTTTGCATAAATATTTTGGTGCTTAAAACAAATACAAAAAAACATCTTAAAAGTTTTTTGAGCAAAAAACCAAGTAGGAAATACATTTTCAATTTTGGATTTGGGGCGACCCTAGTCATAATCAACTTTGTCACTTTTTTCTTCGAGGGTTTATTCAAATGGATTGAAACTTTGCACAAATATTTTGGTGCTTAAAACAAATAAAAAAAAACATCTTAAAAGTTTTTTGAGCAAAGAACCAAGTAGGAAATACATTTTCAATTTTGGATTTGGGGCGACCCTAGTCAAAATCAATTTTGTCACTTTTTTCTTCGAGGGTTTATCCAAATGAATTGAAACTTTGCATAAATATTCTAGTGCTTAAAACAAATACAAAAAAACATCTTAAAAGTTTTTTGAGCAAAGAACCAAGTAGGAAATACATTTTCAATTTTGGATTTGGGGCGACCCTAGTCATAATCAACTTTGTCACTTTTTTCTTCGAGGGTTTATTCAAATGGATTGAAACTTTGCACAAATATTTTGGTGCTTAAAACAAATAAAAAAAACATCTTAAAAGTTTTTTGAGCAAAGAACCAAGTAGGAAATACATTTTCAATTTTGGATTTGGGGCGACCCTAGTCAAAATCAATTTTGTCACTTTTTTCTTCGAGGGTTTATTCAAATGGATTGAAACTTTGCACAAATATTTTGGTGCTTAAAACAAATAAAAAAAAACATCTTAAAAGTTTTTTGAGCAAAGAACCAAGTAGGAAATACATTTTCAATTTTGGATTTGGGGCGACCCTAGTCAAAATCAATTTTGTCACTTTTTTCTTCGAGGGTTTATCCAAATAAGTTGAAACTTTGTATAAATATTCTAGTGCTTAAAACAAATACGAAAAAGCATCTTAAAAGTTTTTTGAGCAAAGAACCAAGTAGGGAATACATTTTCAATTTTGGATTTGGGCCGACCCTAGTCAAAATCAATTTTGTCACTTTTTTCTTCGAGGGTTTATTCAAATGAATTGAAACTTTGCATAAATATTCTAGTGCTTAAAACAAATACAAAAAAACATCTTAAAAGTTTTTTGAGCAAAGAACCAAGTAGAAAATACATTTTCAATTTTGGATTTGGGGCGACCCTAGTCAAAATCAATTTTGTCACTTTTTTCTTCGAGGATTTATCTGAATGGATTGAAACTTTGCATAAATATTTTGGTGCTTAAAACAAATACAAAAAAACATCTTAAAAGTTTTTTGAGCAAAGAACCAAGTAGGAAATACATTTTCAATTTTGGATTTGGGCCGACCCTAGTCAAAATCAATTTTGTCACTTTTTTCTTCGAGGGTTTATTCAAATGAATTGAAACTTTGCATAAATATTCTAGTGCTTAAAACAAATACAAAAAAACATCTTAAAAGTTTTTTGAGCAAAGAACCAAGTAGAAAATACATTTTCAATTTTGGATTTGGGGCGACCCTAGTCAAAATCAATTTTGTCACTTTTTTCTTCGAGGATTTATCTGAATGGATTGAAACTTTGCATAAATATTTTGGTGCTTAAAACAAATACAAAAAAACATCTTAAAAGTTTTTTGAGCAAAGAACCAAGTAGGAAATACATTTTCAATTTTGGATTTGGGGCGACCCTAGTCAAAATCAATTTTGTCACTTTTTTCTTCGAGGGTTTATCCAAATGGATTGAAACTTTGCATAAATATTTTGGTGCTTAAAACAAATACAAAAAAACATCTTAAAAGTTTTTTGAGCAAAAAACCAAGTAGGAAATACATTTTCAATTTTGGATTTGGGGCGACCCTAGTCAAAATCAATTTTGTCACTTTTTTCTTCGAGGGTTTATCCAAATGAATTGAAACTTTGCATAAATATTCTAGTGCTTAAAACAAATACAAAAAAACATCTTAAAAGTTTTTTGAGCAAAGAACCAAGTAGGAAATACATTTTCAATTTTGGATTTGGGGCGACCCTAGTCAAAATCAATTTTGTCACTTTTTTCTTCGAGGGTTTATCCAAATAAATTGAAACTTTGCATAAATATTCTAGTGCTTAAAACAAATACAAAAAAACATCTTAAAAGTTTTTTGAGCAAAGAACCAAGTAGGAAATACATTTTCAATTTTGGATTTGGGGCGACCCTAGTCAAAATCAATTTTGTCACTTTTTTCTTCGAGGGTTTATCCAAATGGATTGAAACTTTGCATAAATATTTTGGTGCTTAAAACAAATACAAAAAAACATCTTAAAAGTTTTTTGAGCAAAGAACCAAGTAGGAAATACATTTTCAATTTTGGATTTGGGGCGACCCTAGTCATAATCAACTTTGTCACTTTTTTCTTCGAGGGTTTATTCAAATGGATTGAAACTTTGCACAAATATTTTGGTGCTTAAAACAAATAAAAAAAACATCTTAAAAGTTTTTTGAGCAAAGAACCAAGTAGGAAATACATTTTCAATTTTGGATTTGGGGCGACCCTAGTCAAAATCAATTTTGTCACTTTTTTCTTCGAGGGTTTATCCAAATAAGTTGAAACTATGTATAAATATTCTAGTGCTTAAAACAAATACGAAAAAGCATCTTAAAAGTTTTTTGAGCAAAGAACCAAGTAGGGAATACATTTTCAATTTTGGATTTGGGGCGACCCTAGTCAAAATCAATTTTGTCACTTTTTTCTTCGAGGGTTTATCCAAATGAATTGAAACTTTGCATAAATATTCTAGTGCTTAAAACAAATACAAAAAAACATCTTAAAAGTTTTTTGAGCAAAGAACCAAGTAGGAAATACATTTTCAATTTTGGATTTGGGGCGACCCTAGTCAAAATCAATTTTGTCACTTTTTTCTTCGAGGGTTTATCCAAATGGATTGAAACTTTGCATAAATATTTTGGTGCTTAAAACAAATACAAAAAAACATCTTAAAAGTTTTTTGAGCAAAAAACCAAGTAGGAAATACATTTTCAATTTTGGATTTGGGGCGACCCTAGTCATAATCAACTTTGTCACTTTTTTCTTCGAGGGTTTATTCAAATGGATTGAAACTTTGCACAAATATTTTGGTGCTTAAAACAAATAAAAAAAAACATCTTAAAAGTTTTTTGAGCAAAGAACCAAGTAGGAAATACATTTTCAATTTTGGATTTGGGGCGACCCTAGTCAAAATCAATTTTGTCACTTTTTTCTTCGAGGGTTTATCCAAATGAATTGAAACTTTGCATAAATATTCTAGTGCTTAAAACAAATACAAAAAAACATCTTAAAAGTTTTTTGAGCAAAGAACCAAGTAGGAAATACATTTTCAATTTTGGATTTGGGGCGACCCTAGTCAAAATCAATTTTGTCACTTTTTTCTTCGAGGGTTTATCCAAATGAATTGAAACTTTGCATAAATATTCTAGTGCTTAAAACAAATACAAAAAAACATCTTAAAAGTTTTTTGAGCAAAGAACCAAGTAGGAAATACATTTTCAATTTTGGATTTGGGGCGACCCTAGTCAAAATCAATTTTGTCACTTTTTTCTTCGAGGGTTTATCCAAATGGATTGAAACTTTGCATAAATATTTTGGTGCTTAAAACAAATACAAAAAAACATCTTAAAAGTTTTTTGAGCAAAGAACCAAGTAGGAAATACATTTTCAATTTTGGATTTGGGGCGACCCTAGTCATAATCAACTTTGTCACTTTTTTCTTCGAGGGTTTATTCAAATGGATTGAAACTTTGCACAAATATTTTGGTGCTTAAAACAAATAAAAAAAAACATCTTAAAAGTTTTTTGAGCAAAGAACCAAGTAGGAAATACATTTTCAATTTTGGATTTGGGGCGACCCTAGTCAAAATCAATTTTGTCACTTTTTTCTTCGAGGGTTTATTCAAATGGATTGAAACTTTGCACAAATATTTTGGTGCTTAAAACAAATAAAAAAAAACATCTTAAAAGTTTTTTGAGCAAAGAACCAAGTAGGAAATACATTTTCAATTTTGGATTTGGGGCGACCCTAGTCAAAATCAATTTTGTCACTTTTTTCTTCGAGGGTTTATCCAAATAAGTTGAAACTATGTATAAATATTCTAGTGCTTAAAACAAATACGAAAAAGCATCTTAAAAGTTTTTTGAGCAAAGAACCAAGTAGGGAATACATT
The DNA here is from genome assembly GCA_917627325.4 of Chironomus riparius. NCBI lineage: Eukaryota > Metazoa > Arthropoda > Insecta > Diptera > Chironomidae > Chironomus > Chironomus riparius. The sequence continues at coordinate 24,853,394 of OU895877.1, forward strand.
TTCAATTTTGGATTTGGGGCGACCCTAGTCAAAATCAATTTTGTCACTTTTTTCTTCGAGGGTTTATCCAAATGAATTGAAACTTTGCATAAATATTCTAGTGCTTAAAACAAATACAAAAAAACATCTTAAAAGTTTTTTGAGCAAAGAACCAAGTAGGAAATACATTTTCAATTTTGGATTTGGGGCGACCCTAGTCAAAATCAATTTTGTCACTTTTTTCTTCGAGGGTTTATCCAAATGGATTGAAACTTTGCATAAATATTTTGGTGCTTAAAACAAATACAAAAAAACATCTTAAAAGTTTTTTGAGCAAAGAACCAAGTAGGAAATACATTTTCAATTTTGGATTTGGGGCGACCCTAGTCAAAATCAATTTTGTCACTTTTTTCTTCGAGGGTTTATCCAAATGGATTGAAACTTTGCATAAATATTTTGGTGCTTAAAACAAATACAAAAAAACATCTTAAAAGTTTTTTGAGCAAAGAACCAAGTAGGAAATACATTTTCAATTTTGGATTTGGGGCGACCCTAGTCAAAATAAATTTTGTCACTTTTTTCTTCGAGGGTTTATCCAAATGAATTAAAACTTTGCGTAAATATTTTGGTCCTTAAAACAAATACAAAAAAACATCTTAAAAGTTTTTTGAGCAAAGAACCAAGTAGGAAATACATTTTCAATTTTGGATTTGGGGCGACCCTAGTCAAAATCAATTTTGTCACTTTTTTCTTCGAGGGATTATCCAAATGGATTGAAACTTTGCATAAATATTCTAGTGCTTAAAACAAATACAAAAAAACATCTTAAAAGTTTTTTGAGCAAAGAACCAAGTAGGAAATACATTTTCAATTTTGGATTTGGGGCGACCCTAGTCAAAATCAATTTTGTCACTTTTTTCTTCGAGGGTTTATCCAAATGGATTGAAACTTTGCATAAATATTCTAGTGCTTAAAACAAATACAAAAAAACATCTTAAAAGTTTTTTGAGCAAAAAACCAAGTAGGAAATACATTTTCAATTTTGGATTTGGGCCGACCCTAGTCAAAATCAATTTTGTCACATTTTTCTTCGAGGGTTTATCCAAATGAATTGAAACTTTGCATAAATATTCTAGTGCTTAAAACAAATACAAAAAAACATCTTAAAAGTTTTTTGAGCAAAGAACCAAGTAGGAAATACATTTTCAATTTTGGATTTGGGGCGACCCTAGTCAAAATCAATTTTGTCACTTTTTTCTTCGAGGGTTTATCCAAATGAATTGAAACTTTGCATAAATATTCTAGTGCTTAAAACAAATACAAAAAAATATCTTAAAAGTTTTTTGAGCAACGAACCAAGTAGGAAATACATTTTCAATTTTGGATTTGGGCCGACCCTAGTCAAAATCAATTTTGTCACATTTTTCTTCGAGGGTTTATCCAAATGAATTGAAACTTTGCATAAATATTCTAGTGCTTAAAACAAATACAAAAAAACATCTTAAAAGTTTTTTGAGCAAAGAACCAAGTAGGAAATACATTTTCAATTTTGGATTTGGGGCGACCCTAGTCAAAATCAATTTTGTCACTTTTTTCTTCGAGGGTTTATCCAAATGGATTGAAACTTTGCATAAATATTTTGGTGCTTAAAACAAATACAAAAAAACATCTTAAAAGTTTTTTGAGCAAAAAACCAAGTAGGAAATACATTTTCAATTTTGGATTTGGGGCGACCCTAGTCAAAATCAATTTTGTCACTTTTTTCTTCGAGGGTTTATCCAAATGGATTGAAACTTTGCATAAATATTTTGGTGCTTAAAACAAATACAAAAAATCATCTTAAAAGTTTTTTGAGCAAAGAACCAAGTAGGAAATATATTTTCAATTTTGGATTTGGGGCGACCCTAGTCAAAATCAATTTTGTCACTTTTTTCTTCGAGGGTTTATCCAAATGAATTAAAACTTTGCGTAAATATTTTGGTCCTTAAAACAAATACAAAAAAACATCTTAAAAGTTTTTTGAGCAAAGAACCAAGTAGGAAATACATTTTCAATTTTGGATTTGGGGCGACCCTAGTCAAAATCAATTTTGTCACTTTTTTCTTCGAGGGTTTATCCAAATGGATTGAAACTTTGCATAAATATTCTAGTGCTTAAAACAAATACAAAAAAACATCTTAAAAGTTTTTTGAGCAAAGAACCAAGTAGGAAATACATTTTCAATTTTGGATTTGGGGCGACCCTAGTCAAAATCAATTTTGTCACTTTTTTCTTCGAGGGTTTATCCAAATGGATTGAAACTTTGCATAAATATTCTAGTGCTTAAAACAAATACAAAAAAACATCTTAAAAGTTTTTTGAGCTAAGAACCAAGTAGGAAATACATTTTCAATTTTGGATTTGGGGCGACCCTAGTCAAAATCAATTTTGTCACTTTTTTCTTCGAGGGTTTATTCAAATGGATTGAAACTTTGCATAAATATTTTGGTGCTTAAAACAAATACAAAAAAACATCTTAAAAGTTTTTTGAGCAAAGAACCAAGTAGGAAATACATTTTCAATTTTGGATTTGGGGCGACCCTAGTCAAAATCAATTTTGTCACTTTTTTCTTCGAGGGTTTATCCAAATGGATTGAAACTTTGCATAAATATTTTGGTGCTTAAAACAAATACAAAAAAACATCTTAAAAGTTTTTTGAGCAAAAAACCAAGTAGGAAATACATTTTCAATTTTGGATTTGGGGCGACCCTAGTCAAAATCAATTTTGTCACTTTTTTCTTCGAGGAATTATCCAAATGAATTGAAACTTAGCATAAATATTCTAGTGCTTAAAACAAATAATAAAAAAACATCTCAAACGTTTTTTGAGCAGAGAACCAAGTAGGAAATACATTTTCAATTTTGGATTTGGGGCGACCCTAGTCAAAATCAATTTTGTCACTTTTTTCTTCGAGGGTTTATCCAAATGAATTAAAACTTTGCATAAATATTCTAGTGCTTAAAACAAATACAAAAAAACATCTTAAAAGTTTTTTGAGCAAAGAACCAAGTAGGAAATACATTTTCAATTTTGGATTTGGGCCGACCCTAGTCAAAATCAATTTTGTCACTTTTTTCTTCGAGGGTTTATCCAAATGAATTGAAACTTTGCATAAATATTCTAGTGCTTAAAACAAATACAAAAAAACATCTTAAAAGTTTTTTGAGCAAAGAACCAAGTAGGAAATACATTTTCAATTTTGGATTTGGGGCGACCCTAGTCAAAATCAATTTTGTCACTTTTTTCTTCGAGGGTTTATCCAAATGGATTGAAACTTTGCATAAATATTCTAATGCTTAAGACAAATACAAAAAATCATCCTAAAAGTTTTTTGAGCAAAGAACCAAGTAGGAAATACATTTTCAATTTTGGATTTGGGGCGACCCTAGTCAAAATCAATTTTGTCACTTTTTTCTTCGAGGGTTTATAAAAATGGATTAAAACTTTGCATAAATATTTTGGTGCTGTAAACAAATACAAAAAAACATCTTAAAAGTTTTTTGAGCAAAGAACCAAGTAGGAAATACATTTTCAATTTTGGATTTGGGGCGACCCTAGTAAAAATCAATATTGTCACTTTTTTCTTCGAGGGTTTATCCAAATGAATTGAAACTTTGCATAAATATTCTAGTGCTTAAAACAAATACAAAAAAAACATCTTAAAAGTTTTTTGAGCAAAGAACCAAGTAGGAAATACATTTTCAATTTTGGATTTGGGGCGACCCTAGTCAAAATCAATTTTGTCACTTTTTTCTTCGAGGGTTTATCAAAATTAATTGAAACTTTGCATAAATATTCTAATGCTTAAAACAAATACAAAAAAATATCCTAAAAGTTTTTTGAGCAAAGAACTAAGTAGGAAATACATTTTCAATTTTGGATTTGGGGCGACCCTAGTCAAAATCAATTTTGTCACTTTTTTCTTCGAGGGTTTATCCAAATGGATTGAAACTTTGCACAAATATTTTGGTGCTTAAAACAAATAAAAAAAAACATCTTAAAAGTTTTTTGAGCAAAGAACCAAGTAGGAAATACATTTTCAATTTTGGATTTGGGGCGACCCTAGTCAAAATCAATTTTGTCACTTTTTTCTTCGAGGGTTTATCCAAATGAATTAAAACTTTGCGTAAATATTTTGGTCCTTAAAACAAATACAAAAAAACATCTTAAAAGTTTTTTGAGCAAAGAACCAAGTAGGAAATACATTTTCAATTTTGGATTTGGGGCGACCCTAGTCAAAATCAATTTTGTCACTTTTTTCTTCGAGGGTTTATCCAAATGGATTGAAACTTTGCATAAATATTCTAGTGCTTAAAACAAATACAAAAAAACATCTTAAAAGTTTTTTGAGCAAAGAACCAAGTAGGAAATACATTTTCAATTTTGGATTTGGGGCGACCCTAGTCAAAATCAATTTTGTCACTTTTTTCTTCGAGGGTTTATCCAAATGGATTGAAACTTTGCATAAATATTCTAGTGCTTAAAACAAATACAAAAAAACATCTTAAAAGTTTTTTGAGCTAAGAACCAAGTAGGAAATACATTTTCAATTTTGGATTTGGGGCGACCCTAGTCAAAATCAATTTTGTCACTTTTTTCTTCGAGGGTTTATTCAAATGGATTGAAACTTTGCATAAATATTTTGGTGCTTAAAACAAATACAAAAAAACATCTTAAAAGTTTTTTGAGCAAAGAACCAAGTAGGAAATACATTTTCAATTTTGGATTTGGGGCGACCCTAGTCAAAATCAATTTTGTCACTTTTTTCTTCGAGGGTTTATCCAAATGGATTGAAACTTTGCATAAATATTTTGGTGCTTAAAACAAATACAAAAAAACATCTTAAAAGTTTTTTGAGCAAAAAACCAAGTAGGAAATACATTTTCAATTTTGGATTTGGGGCGACCCTAGTCAAAATCAATTTTGTCACTTTTTTCTTCGAGGAATTATCCAAATGAATTGAAACTTAGCATAAATATTCTAGTGCTTAAAACAAATAATAAAAAAACATCTCAAACGTTTTTTGAGCAGAGAACCAAGTAGGAAATACATTTTCAATTTTGGATTTGGGGCGACCCTAGTCAAAATCAATTTTGTCACTTTTTTCTTCGAGGGTTTATCCAAATGAATTAAAACTTTGCATAAATATTCTAGTGCTTAAAACAAATACAAAAAAACATCTTAAAAGTTTTTTGAGCAAAGAACCAAGTAGGAAATACATTTTCAATTTTGGATTTGGGCCGACCCTAGTCAAAATCAATTTTGTCACTTTTTTCTTCGAGGGTTTATCCAAATGAATTGAAACTTTGCATAAATATTCTAGTGCTTAAAACAAATACAAAAAAACATCTTAAAAGTTTTTTGAGCAAAGAACCAAGTAGGAAATACATTTTCAATTTTGGATTTGGGGCGACCCTAGTCAAAATCAATTTTGTCACTTTTTTCTTCGAGGGTTTATCCAAATGGATTGAAACTTTGCATAAATATTCTAATGCTTAAGACAAATACAAAAAATCATCCTAAAAGTTTTTTGAGCAAAGAACCAAGTAGGAAATACATTTTCAATTTTGGATTTGGGGCGACCCTAGTCAAAATCAATTTTGTCACTTTTTTCTTCGAGGGTTTATAAAAATGGATTAAAACTTTGCATAAATATTTTGGTGCTGTAAACAAATACAAAAAAACATCTTAAAAGTTTTTTGAGCAAAGAACCAAGTAGGAAATACATTTTCAATTTTGGATTTGGGGCGACCCTAGTAAAAATCAATATTGTCACTTTTTTCTTCGAGGGTTTATCCAAATGAATTGAAACTTTGCATAAATATTCTAGTGCTTAAAACAAATACAAAAAAAACATCTTAAAAGTTTTTTGAGCAAAGAACCAAGTAGGAAATACATTTTCAATTTTGGATTTGGGGCGACCCTAGTCAAAATCAATTTTGTCACTTTTTTCTTCGAGGGTTTATCAAAATTAATTGAAACTTTGCATAAATATTCTAATGCTTAAAACAAATACAAAAAAATATCCTAAAAGTTTTTTGAGCAAAGAACTAAGTAGGAAATACATTTTCAATTTTGGATTTGGGGCGACCCTAGTCAAAATCAATTTTGTCACTTTTTTCTTCGAGGGTTTATCCAAATGGATTGAAACTTTGCACAAATATTTTGGTGCTTAAAACAAATAAAAAAAAACATCTTAAAAGTTTTTTGAGCAAAGAACCAAGTAGGAAATACATTTTCAATTTTGGATTTGGGGCGACCCTAGTCAAAATCAATTTTGTCACTTTTTTCTTCGAGGGTTTATCCAAATGAATTAAAACTTTGCGTAAATATTTTGGTCCTTAAAACAAATACAAAAAAACATCTTAAAAGTTTTTTGAGCAAAGAACCAAGTAGGAAATACATTTTCAATTTTGGATTTGGGGCGACCCTAGTCAAAATCAATTTTGTCACTTTTTTCTTCGAGGGTTTATCCAAATGGATTGAAACTTTGCATAAATATTCTAGTGCTTAAAACAAATACAAAAAAACATCTTAAAAGTTTTTTGAGCAAAGAACCAAGTAGGAAATACATTTTCAATTTTGGATTTGGGGCGACCCTAGTCAAAATCAATTTTGTCACTTTTTTCTTCGAGGGTTTATCCAAATGGATTGAAACTTTGCATAAATATTCTAGTGCTTAAAACAAATACAAAAAAACATCTTAAAAGTTTTTTGAGCTAAGAACCAAGTAGGAAATACATTTTCAATTTTGGATTTGGGGCGACCCTAGTCAAAATCAATTTTGTCACTTTTTTCTTCGAGGGTTTATTCAAATGGATTGAAACTTTGCATAAATATTTTGGTGCTTAAAACAAATACAAAAAAACATCTTAAAAGTTTTTTGAGCAAAGAACCAAGTAGGAAATACATTTTCAATTTTGGATTTGGGGCGACCCTAGTCAAAATCAATTTTGTCACTTTTTTCTTCGAGGGTTTATCCAAATGGATTGAAACTTTGCATAAATATTTTGGTGCTTAAAACAAATACAAAAAAACATCTTAAAAGTTTTTTGAGCAAAAAACCAAGTAGGAAATACATTTTCAATTTTGGATTTGGGGCGACCCTAGTCAAAATCAATTTTGTCACTTTTTTCTTCGAGGAATTATCCAAATGAATTGAAACTTAGCATAAATATTCTAGTGCTTAAAACAAATAATAAAAAAACATCTCAAACGTTTTTTGAGCAGAGAACCAAGTAGGAAATACATTTTCAATTTTGGATTTGGGGCGACCCTAGTCAAAATCAATTTTGTCACTTTTTTCTTCGAGGGTTTATCCAAATGAATTAAAACTTTGCATAAATATTCTAGTGCTTAAAACAAATACAAAAAAACATCTTAAAAGTTTTTTGAGCAAAGAACCAAGTAGGAAATACATTTTCAATTTTGGATTTGGGCCGACCCTAGTCAAAATCAATTTTGTCACTTTTTTCTTCGAGGGTTTATCCAAATGAATTGAAACTTTGCATAAATATTCTAGTGCTTAAAACAAATACAAAAAAACATCTTAAAAGTTTTTTGAGCAAAGAACCAAGTAGGAAATACATTTTCAATTTTGGATTTGGGGCGACCCTAGTCAAAATCAATTTTGTCACTTTTTTCTTCGAGGGTTTATCCAAATGGATTGAAACTTTGCATAAATATTCTAATGCTTAAGACAAATACAAAAAATCATCCTAAAAGTTTTTTGAGCAAAGAACCAAGTAGGAAATACATTTTCAATTTTGGATTTGGGGCGACCCTAGTCAAAATCAATTTTGTCACTTTTTTCTTCGAGGGTTTATAAAAATGGATTAAAACTTTGCATAAATATTTTGGTGCTGTAAACAAATACAAAAAAACATCTTAAAAGTTTTTTGAGCAAAGAACCAAGTAGGAAATACATTTTCAATTTTGGATTTGGGGCGACCCTAGTAAAAATCAATATTGTCACTTTTTTCTTCGAGGGTTTATCCAAATGAATTGAAACTTTGCATAAATATTCTAGTGCTTAAAACAAATACAAAAAAAACATCTTAAAAGTTTTTTGAGCAAAGAACCAAGTAGGAAATACATTTTCAATTTTGGATTTGGGGCGACCCTAGTCAAAATCAATTTTGTCACTTTTTTCTTCGAGGGTTTATCAAAATTAATTGAAACTTTGCATAAATATTCTAATGCTTAAAACAAATACAAAAAAATATCCTAAAAGTTTTTTGAGCAAAGAACTAAGTAGGAAATACATTTTCAATTTTGGATTTGGGGCGACCCTAGTCAAAATCAATTTTGTCACTTTTTTCTTCGAGGGTTTATCCAAATGGATTGAAACTTTGCACAAATATTTTGGTGCTTAAAACAAATAAAAAAAAACATCTTAAAAGTTTTTTGAGCAAAGAACCAAGTAGGAAATACATTTTCAATTTTGGATTTGGGGCGACCCTAGTCAAAATCAATTTTGTCACTTTTTTCTTCGAGGGTTTATCCAAGGGTTCGTTCACTTATTACGTAACGCACTAGGGGGGGAGGGGGGGTCTAAGATTTTGTTACGGTTTGTTACAGGGGGAGGGGGGGGTCTAAATTTTGTTACGTAACTTTTCAAAAAATATATTTTTTTAAAATTTTTTCTATATTAATTTTAAATTTTTTTAACGTTAAATTTTAACTTAAGAACTTTTTAGCAGAGATCGAAGCCGATTTATTTTTCGGCTTAACTCAATTTTTTTTTATTATTATTATTATTATTATTATTATTACATGCTTTTTATTGAGTTGCTCTGTCTGTTGGTTTCTTTGTCACGTTCAAAACTTGCAATCGATTTTTCGACCACTTCTGCTGCTCCAATCGAGCTCAAATTTTTTATTCACACGTATTCCCGGTGACAATACAATATTTTAACATTTTGAAACCACAAAAATGCTTAATTATAGTAAAATTTAAGTAAAACTTTTTTATATGGGAAAACAATCCAATGTCAATGATATAAAATTTTGATTTGTTTAAAATATTATACTTGAAATGCTCAAAAGTCATTTATGTGATTCATTATAGTTTAATTAATATTACTAAATATTAATTACACTATAAATTTGAGCAGCTAAAGATATTCCGGTAAGACAAAAAAATTGACATGTAATTTTTTCATGAATATTCGTAAGTGAAAATTTGAATTTTCAAAAAAACCGTGTAGCACAAGTCCGTTACGAATTAATGCAAAATAACTATTCATATGAGATATGCATTTAGCACACATAGTTTGAGCATATATTTATGCTGTTTTTAATGTATTACATTATTTATAAAACTTCACCAACTTAATTAAATTTACTTTTCTATTTATTAACGGCTTGAAGTATATTTGTATATAAACACAAAATCTCCAAGATTCATTTTTAATGTCCTTTACTAATGAATGTTTTAAAAGCACAGAAAGCGCACATAATTGAAGTTCAGGATATTTTTTAAGAAGTTTCATCTGTTTCCAGGTATGACTTAAATTCTATAAAACAAATGAATGAACAAATGTAATCTATAAACAGTTGAACGAAACGGAGTAAAACGAAGTGGAGTTGAATTTGAATTGCTGTGGTCGATATTCGATTGAAAGATTGAGACTAAAAAGTAGCAAATAAAAAAACGTTAAAAAAACTTTTTAAAAAACACGCTTTTATCAAAAAGACTAAAAACCAAAAGGTTGAAAATAAAATAAGATCACACTTTTAGCAAATCAGGATTTTAAAAGTTTTCTTGTGACAACTAGAAATGTAACATAAATTTTTTTCAAAATATTCTGATTAAGTCCAAGAACACAATGACTCTATAAGCGTGGGGCGTAATTTAAGGATGCATTTCTTAGTTCAACTAAGTTCTTAAGTAAGAGAAGCGTCAAATCTCAAAGCCCCACGCTTTTCAAGTCATTGTGTTCTTGGACTTAATCACAATATTTTGAAAAAAACTTATGTTACATTTCTAGTTGTCACAAGAAAACTTTTAAAATCCTGATTTGCTAAAAGTGTGATCTTATTTTATTTTCAACCTAAGGTTAAGCCGATTTTAAGCCGAAATTTAAGCCGATCGGCTTAAAATCGGCTAACTTGAAATTCTGAGCTTCCTATAGCTACATGCTGACAAAATGTTACACAGAATCATAGTAAAGCACATAAAGTTCAATTTAAATACTTGAAATGGGTGTTAAATGGCTTTTTTCTATCAAAAAAATCAAAAATTGAGTTAAGCCGAAAAAATCGGCTTCGATCTCTGCTTTTTAGTTATAAGTAAAACTGTTTATTTTACATACTTAAAGGAAGTATAATAAACATTTGATAAACAATTTAAATGAAAAAAATTATTGTTACGTTATGGGGGGGGGGGAGGGGGGGTCTAAGATTTTGTTACGCTTTGTTACAGGGGGGGAGGGGGGGTCTAAAAACTCGTTTTTTTGCGTTACGTAATAAGTGAACGAGCCCCAAATGGATTGAAACTTTGCATAAATATTTTGGTGCTTAACACAAATAAAAAAAAACATCTTAAAAGTTTTTTGAGCAAAGAACCAAGTAGGAAATACATTTTCAATTTTGGATTTGGGGCGCAGTAGTCAAAATCAATTTTGTCACTTTTTTCTTCGAGGGTTTATCCAAATGGATTGAAACTTTGCATAAATATTTTGGTGCTTAAAACAAATACAAAAAACATCTTAAAAGTTTTTTGAGCAAAAAACCAAGTAGGAAATACATTTTCAATTTTGGATTTGGGGCGACCCTAGTCAAAATCAATTTTGTCACTTTTTTCTTCGAGGAATTATCCAAATGAATATTAACTTAGCATAAATATTCTAGTGCTTAAAACAAATACAAAAAAACATCTTAAAAGTTTTTTGAGCAGAGAACCAAGTAGGAAATACATTTTCAATTTTGGATTTGGGGCGACCCTAGTCAAAATCAATTTTGTCACTTTTTTCTTCGAGGGTTTATCCAAATGAATTGAAACTTTGCATAAATATTCTAGTGCTTAAAAAAAATACAAAGAAATATCTTAAAAGTTTTTTGAGCAAAGAACCAAGTAGGAAATACATTTTCAATTTTGGATTTGGGGCGACCCTAGTCAAAATCAATTTTGTCACTTTTTTCTTCGAGGGTTTATCCAAATTAATTGAAACTTTGCATAAATATTCTAGTGCTTAAAACAAATACAAAAAAACATCTTAAAAGTTTTTTGAGCAGAGAACCAAGTAGGAAATACATTTTCAATTTTGGATTTGGGGCGACCCTAGTCAAAATCAATTTTGTCACTTTTTTCTTCGAGGGTTTATCCAAATGAATTGAAACTTTGCATAAATATTCTAGTGCTTAAAACAAATACAAAAAAATATCTTAAAAGTTTTTTGTGCAAAAAACCAAGTAGGAAATACATTTTCAATTTTGGACTAGGGGCGACCCTAGTCAAAATCAATTTTGTCACTTTTTTCTTCGAGGGTTTATACAAATGGATTGAAACTTTGCATAAATATTCTAGTGATTAAAACAAATACAAATAAAACATTCAAAAATTTTTTTGAGCAAAGAACCAAGTAGGAAATACATTTTCAATTTTGGATTTGGGGCGACCCTAGTCAAAATCAATTTTGTCACTTTTTTCTTCGAGGGTTTATCCAAATGGATTGAAACTTTGCACAAATATTTTGGTGCTTAAAACAAATAAAAAAAAACATCTTTAAAGTTTTTTGAGCAAAGAACCAAGTAGGAAATACATTTTCAATTTTGGATTTGGGGCGACCCTAGTCAAAATCAATTTTGTCACTTTTTTCTTCGAGGGTTTATCCAAATGGATTGAAACTTTGCATAAATATTTTGGTGCTTAAAACAAATACAAAAAAACATCTTAAAAGTTTTTTGAGCAAAGAACCAAGTAGGAAATACATTTTCAATTTTGGATTTGGGGCGCAGTAGTCAAAATCAATTTTGTCACTTTTTTCTTCGAGGGTTTATCCAAATGAATTGAAACTTTGCATAAATATTTTGGTGCTTAAAACAAATACAAAAAAACATCTTAAAAGTTTTTTGAGCAAAAAACCAAGTAAGAAATACATTTTCAATTTTGGATTTGGGGCGACCCTAGTCAAAATCAATTTTGTCACTTTTTTCTTCGAGGAATTATCCAAATGAATTGAAACTTAGCATAAATATTCTAGTGCTTAAAACAAATAAAAAAAAACATCTCAAACGTTTTTTGAGCAGAGAACCAAGTAGGAAATACATTTTCAATTTTGGATTTGGGGCGACCCTAGTCAAAATCAATTTTGTCACTTTTTTCTTCGAGGGTTTATCCAAATGGATTGAAACTTTGCATAAATATTTTGGTGCTTAAAACAAATACAAAAAAACATCTTAAAAGTTTTTTGAGCAAAGAACCAAGTAGGAAATACATTTTCAATTTTGGATTTGGGGCGCAGTAGTCAAAATCAATTTTGTCACTTTTTTCTTCGAGGGTTTATCCAAATGGATTGAAACTTTGCATAAATATTTTGGTGCTTAAAACAAATACAAAAAAACATCTTAAAAGTTTTTTGAGCAAAGAACCAAGTAGGAAATACATTTTCAATTTTGGATTTTGGGCGCAGTAGTCAAAATCAATTTTGTCACTTTTTTCTTCGAAGGTTTATCCAAATGGATTGAAACTTTGCATAAATATTTTGATGCTTAAAACAAATACAAAAAAACATCTTAAATGTTTTTTGAGCAAAAAACCAAGTAGGAAATACATTTTCAATTTTGGATTTGGGGCGCAGTAGTCAAAATCAATTTTGTCACTTTTTTCTTCGAGGGTTTATCCAAATGGATTGAAACTTTGCATAAATATTTTGGTGCTTAAAACAAATACAAAAAAACATCTTAAAAGTTTTTTGAGCAAAAAACCAAGTAGGAAATACATTTTCAATTTTGGATTTGGGGCGACCCTAGTCAAAATCAATTTTGTCACTTTTTTCTTCGAGGGTTTATCCAAATGGATTGAAACTTTGCATAAATATTTTGGTGCTTAAAACAAATACAAAAAAACATCTTAAAAGTTTTTTGAGCAAAGAACCAAGTAGGAAATACATTTTCAATTTTGGATTTGGGGCGCAGTAGTCAAAATCAATTTTGTCACTTTTTTCTTCGAGGGTTTATCCAAATGGATTGAAACTTTGCATAAATATTTTGGTGCTTAAAACAAATACAAAAAATCATCTTAAAAGTTTTTTGAGCAAAGAACCAAGTAGGAAATACATTTTCAATTTTGGATTTGGGGCGCAGTAGTCAAAATCAATTTTGTCACTTTTTTCTTCGAGGGTTTATCCAAATGGATTGAAACTTAGCATAAATATTCTAGTGCTTAAAACAAATAAAAAAAAAACATCTCAAACGTTTTTTGAGCAGAGAACCAAGTAGGAAATACATTTTCAATTTTGGATTTGGGGCGACCCTAGTCATAAATATTCTAATGCTTAAGACAAATACAAAAAATCATCCTTAAACGTTTTTTGAGCAGAGACTTAAAACAAATACAAAAAAATATCTTAAAAGTTTTTTGAGCAAAGAACCAAGTAGGAAATACATTTTCAATTTTGGATTTGGGGCGACCCTAGTCAAAATCAATTTTGTCACTTTTTTCTTCGAGGGTTTATCCAAATGGATTGAAACTTTGCATAAATATTCTAATGCTTAAGACAAATACAAAAAATCATCCTAAAAGTTTTTTGAGCAAAGAACCAAGTAGGAAATACATTTTCAATTTTGGATTTGGGGCGACCCTAGTCAAAATCAATTTTGTCACTTTTTTCTTCGAGGGTTTATCCAAATGAATTGAAACTTTGCATAAATATTCTAGTGCTTAAAACAAATACAAAAAAATATCTTAAAAGTTTTTTGAGCAACGAACCAAGTAGGAAATACATTTTCAATTTTGGATTTGGGCCGACCCTAGTCAAAATCAATTTTGTCACTTTTTTCTTCGAGGGTTTATCCAAATGGATTGAAACTTTGCATAAATATTTTGGTGCTTAAAACAAATACAAAAAAACATCTTAAAAGTTTTTTGAGCAAAAAACCAAGTAGGAAATACATTTTCAATTTTGGATTTGGGGCGACCCTAGTCATAAATATTCTAATGCTTAAGACAAATACAAAAAATCATCCTTAAACGTTTTTTGAGCAGAGACTTAAAACAAATACAAAAAAATATCTTAAAAGTTTTTTGAGCAAAGAACCAAGTAGGAAATACATTTTCAATTTTGGATTTGGGGCGACCCTAGTCAAAATCAATTTTGTCACTTTTTTCTTCGAGGGTTTATCCAAATGGATTGAAACTTTGCATAAATATTCTAATGCTTAAGACAAATACAAAAAATCATCCTAAAAGTTTTTTGAGCAAAGAACCAAGTAGGAAATACATTTTCAATTTTGGATTTGGGGCGACCCTAGTCAAAATCAATTTTGTCACTTTTTTCTTCGAGGGTTTATCCAAATGAATTGAAACTTTGCATAAATATTCTAGTGCTTAAAACAAATACAAAAAAATATCTTAAAAGTTTTTTGAGCAACGAACCAAGTAGGAAATACATTTTCAATTTTGGATTTGGGCCGACCCTAGTCAAAATCAATTTTGTCACTTTTTTCTTCGAGGGTTTATCCAAATGAATTGAAACTTTGCATAAATATTCTAGTGCTTAAAACAAATACAAAAAAATATCTTAAAAGTTTTTTGAGCAAAGAACCAAGTAGGAAATACATTTTCAATTTTGGATTTGGGGCGACCCTAGTCAAAATCAATTTTGTCACATTTTTCTTCGAGGGCTTATCCAAATGGATTGAAACTTTGCATAAATATTCTAATGCTTAAGACAAATACAAAAAATCATCCTAAAAGTTTTTTGAGCAAAGAACCAAGTAGGAAATAATTTTCAATTTTGGATTTGGGGCGACCCTAGTCAAAATCAATTTTGTCACTTTTTTCTTCGAGGGTTTATCCAAATTAATTGAAACTTTGCATAAATATTCTAATGCTAAAAACAAATACAAAAAAATATCCTAAAAGTTTTTTGAGCAAAGAACTAAGTAGGAAATAATTTTCAATTTTGGATTTGGGGCGACCCTAGTCAAAATCAATTTTGTCACTTTTTTCTTCGAGGGTTTATCCAAATGGATTGAAACTTTGCACAAATATTTTGGTGCTTAAAACAAATACAAAAAAACATCTTTAAAGTTTTTTGAGCAAAGAACCAAGTAGGAAATACATTTTCAATTTTGGATTTGGGGCGACCCTAGTCAAAATCAATTTTGTCACTTTTTTCTTCGAGGGTTTATCCAAATGGATTGAAACTTTGCATAAATATTTTGGTGCTTAACACAAATACAAAAAAACATCTTAAAAGTTTTTTGAGCAAAGAACCAAGTAGGAAATACATTTTCAATTTTGGATTTGGGGCGCAGTAGTCAAAATCAATTTTGTCACTTTTTTCTTCGAGGGTTTATCCAAATGGATTGAAACTTTGCATAAATATTTTGGTGCTTAAAACAAATACAAAAAAACATCTTAAAAGTTTTTTGAGCAAAAAACCAAGTAGGAAATACATTTTCAATTTTGGATTTGGGGCGACCCTAGTCAAAATCAATTTTGTCACTTTTTTCTTCGCGGAATTATCCAAATGAATTGAAACTTTGCATAAATATTTTGGTGCTTAAAACAAATACAAAAAAACATCTTAAAAGTTTTTTGAGCAGAGAACCAAGTAGGAAATACATTTTCAATTTTGGATTTGGGGCGACCCTAGTCAAAATCAATTTTGTCACTTTTTTCTTCGAGGGTTTATTCAAATGAATTGAAACTCTGTGTCGCACATTTATCCCTATAATTTCACTGGACATACCATTTTCGTGTCTAATCCAGAAGTTAGATGCCAATAAATTAAACAGCTTAGTTTTTGATGATTTTTTGATCTCTTTATTTTGGTCCACAATTTTATTTCCTTCTCTCCAAACTTCAGCAGGATTATAACACCTGATTTTTATAATAAAATATTAATTCACAATTAAACTTAATTAATAATTTTCTTACTTTTTTAGTCCTCTTTAAATGTGCTTTTTACACGAGATATTTCTTTCTTTTAATTTCTTCCTCTTTTAGGGGGCGAGAAACTTTTTTGAGTTTTCGAAAATCTTTCGAAAATAAATTTAAAATTAAAAAGTTCGTTAATAATTCAACGAAATACTTCTTTATGTGCTTAATTAAATGAATTCAATATGAAGCATTAATAATTTTAATTGATTATTCATTCTAGCTAATTATGAATAATTCTAAATTATGAATTTAAAGAAAAAGCGCTTTTTTCTTTACACTCGCGCCAACCAAAAAGAATGATATAGCTGTGAGACTTAAGAGTTAATGTATAGTTCATGTAATAATTTCTTTAACATTATTAAAATTTAGGTACAAATATTATGTTATGTGTTGATGGATCGATGTTTGCAGGAATGTTAACGTTGACATTTCGACCTATTTGATTTTGCTGTGGATGATGTCGTTGCATATAAGTGCCACGATTGCGATTTGAAAAGTTCCCATGATGAAAATATCGAGTATTAACTCGATTTAAATTATGACGTAAATCTTGGATGTGATTATTGTTGTTACTGTTGATTCTCAAATTATTCCTTGGATTACGAACTGCTCTTGTTCCTCTCCAATTATTGTTATGACGTGTAGAATTTCTCATATTATGCCAAACTCGCGGCGTCCTGTTTGCTGCACTTGTTCTTATTCCACTTTCATTAATGTTGATTCTTGGATTGTTGTCAGCTCTCTGCGCGATTATTCCAGCGATATTTGCTCTTTCATTAATGTATTCAACATATGCTGTTGAATTGCTGTATATAGCATGGATTTGATTTGACCTTAATAAGTCAATTGCAAGTACAGCGTCGGTACCTTCTTTAAAACAAATATATGAATCATCGCGATTACACACGATGTAGTGGACTGGATGTTTAATGACGTCTATTAGCAGCAAAATATCTATAATGGATCGATTTGGTCCTGTTGCGAATTTGATGACCTTTTCGTAGAACTGATCACTGCTCCTCATTAGCCTCACGCTGTATGCCGAATTGTTGTATGGAGGAGATACAAAAAGGATGTTACTTTTGCAAATTTCTATTGTTTTGAAATTTTCGTCAGCTGATGATTTGGCGATTCCATTAAGATGAGCAGAAAAATTAACATCTCGAGAATATATATGTAGATGATATCGTGAAGTAGGTAAATATTCCACAAAAACTCCATTAATTTCCTTAAAGCTTGATTTGGTGAATTTCAATTGCTTTCCAATATCCACGATTACATCTTTAATGCTCTTTTTTGGATGAATACTGATGAACTTAATCAACGGCTTACTGGATGTCTGAAAAATATCAAATTGTTTTTTTTTTTTTTTTTTAATTGATCTGAGTCAATGAAATGTGTCATGTGCACATGAAAAATGTTTTTTTTTTTTGAAATGTTTGGGGCTTTTTCTTTTTTTTTTTTTTTTTTTTTTTAATGCTATGCTGCTTACTCATAAATGAATTAGTCAGTAATTATCGCTCGTGCGATAATGATTTTGTTTTAATGATGTCACTCGCGTTCGATTTAATGAACATAATGCGACGACCATAAATGGTCTATTTCAGTTTGTGGCCATTCAAACCAAAAGAGTTTTGTTTGAGTTTATCTTAAACTTTTACTGGTACCAGTTTATCAAATAAATTTTTCTAATTTTCTTAATGCCCAACGTCTTTGTGAAATTTGACTTTTAACGAATTTTTCGGATTTGAAATTTAACAGACTTCTTTTTTTTTTTTTTTTTTTTTAAATTTGAACTTTTGCATATCGTTGGTGTTGGTCTTTTAACGTATTTTAAAGATTTGAATTTTAATGTCTTAGTGTGATTTCTTCGTTTGAAAGCATAACTTTTAAATTTTTTGTGGTCGTTATTTTATGAAATGTCGTTTAACGTACATTCCGCATTTCTATCAATGGTTTTGAATTCATATGTTAATACTATATTAGTTAAGATTATTTTTGACTATTTACAGAGCATTTAATTTAATTTAATTTTAATTATTGTAGATGTCGAATATTTTTGTTTTTTTTTTTTTTTTCAAATGTCAAAATTAATTCTAGCAACGGCAGTTGCTGGTCTTGTAATTATAGTAACATTCTCATTCTTATAGTCATTCATTAGTTTTTGTGCTGACATAATAGGTGATTTTGGAATTATTTTATTTCTGCCTAGCCTGACAGTGACTTTTCTCACTTGATTCTGACTTCCTAATATCGTACTTTCGATAACTCCTAGACGCCACGAATTTGCAACTGACGGATCGACTGTCAAGACAATATCACCTACTTTTAATGGTTCAGTAAAGTCTGTCCATTTCTCTCTATGCAATAAATTGGGAAGATAACACTTTAACCATTTGTTCCAAAGCCAGTTGCTGACCATCTTCAAATCTTCCCAGTTTTGAGTGAGTGTCTTCAATTCATCTAGAGAAGGAGGAACAGCTTGAGCATTAGGTCTGCCCATAATAAAGTGATTCGGTGTTAAGTAATCAGATTCACCATCTTCAATTGGTAAAATTTCAATGGGACGACTATTAAGGAGATTAACGATTTCATATAAAATGGTCTTTAAGCCATAATCATCATAATGTGTGTGTTTTCTTGTGGAGAATTTCGTTATTTGATTTAATGCATTTTTTACTAATCCCACCATCCGTTCTACGGCTCCATTCATGTGAGGAGCACGGGGAGGAGAAAATTCCCATGCAATCGGTTCCCATAATTTTCCGTCTTTTAACAAATTACGATTCCATTCATCGTGATGTAATTGGAGGATTTTTTGGCCACCTGTGAAGTTGGTGCCATTATCGGAACATATTCGTTTTGGGACACCTCTAAGATTGAAACAGTTTTGTAACGCTCGCAATGTGGCTTGTGCTTCAAGACTCTCGATAAGTTCAAGATGCAATGCTCTTGTAGTGAGACATGAATAAACCAGAACATATCGTTTAGCTGTGCCATATTTTGTGGTTTTGACAATAATTGGGCCAAGTAAGTCAATCATGACATAACTGAATACTGGATTATGAATAGCTAAACGATAATTAGGTACATTGCCCATAATAGGTGCAACAGATTTTGATTTTGATATGCGACATATTAGGCATTCTTTTCTAACTGTATTATTAACTGTACGTCTAATCTTATTGATGTAGTATCTTTGAAGCAAATTAAGTACCACAATCTTTTCATTGTGATGAGAACAGGCTTTGTGGAATTTTAATATAATTAAAGATGTGATTTTATGAAGTCTTGGCAGTACTATCGGATTAATTTTATCTTTTCCAAATTTAGAAAGGTTTTCTGGAGTGTCATTTATACGCGTTCTTACTCTTAATAAACCCTCTTCATCGATATAAGGCAACAACTTTTTTAATGTACTAGACCTTGGCAATTCTTTTTTATCGAGTATCAGCTTGTATTCTTTTTGGTACGATTCTTTTTGTGCCATTATGATTATAGCATTTTCAATTTGCTGGTATTTAAAGTCTCTTTGTTGCATTAATTTTCGATTCTGCTTAATGCGATCTTGTAAACGATTGATCTTTATCTTAACTTTAGAGTCTTTGGTTTTATTAAGCTTTACAGTCCCATTAGAATTATTGGAATGACTCGGATCTACTGGATTAACAGACATTTGCAGATGTATATTTTCAAATGATTTAGTCAGATTTTCCATTAATTCATCAACAGGTTTAGCAGGCGTAGAAGTGGATGTGGAAGCGACATTACGTAAAGGAACATGAATTTCTTCTAAATGATTAATGCAATACCACTGTCTTGTTTTACTTAGATGATGTTCATTAAAACAATTCATATGTGTCCAAACTGAACAAGGACCTACTGTACATTTTAATCTTGTCTCATTTTTTGAATCATATGGCTTACCACAATCAAAGCAGTTTCTCATTCTTTAAATGCTTAATATTTAATGACTCTAATTTAATTTTTTTTTTTTTTTTTAAGGTTATGATTAATTTTTTGTTGTATTTATTTAATTATTTAATAATTACTAAATCCGACATCTAGTTTTAATTTTAAATTATTTAATGCTCATAAAACATGTAAATCACGCTCAAATTCATTTACAAAAATCGTTTATGTCCTTACTGGATCATAAACCAAAAACACGAGATTCCAAATTCACTGGATCTCAAAAGTTTTACACTTAAAAAAGTGTTATAATTAATCGTGTCGCACATTTATCCCTATAATTTCACTGGACATACCATTTTCGTGTCTAATCCAGAAGTTAGATGCCAATAAATTAAACAGCTTAGTTTTTGATGATTTTTTGATCTCTTTATTTTGGTCCACAATTTTATTTCCTTCTCTCCAAACTTCAGCAGGATTATAACACCTGATTTTTATAATAAAATATTAATTCACAATTAAACTTAATTAATAATTTTCTTACTTTTTTAGTCCTCTTTAAATGTGCTTTTTACACGAGATATTTCTTTCTTTTAATTTCTTCCTCTTTTAGGGGGCGAGAAACTTTTTTGAGTTTTCGAAAATCTTTCGAAAATAAATTTAAAATTAAAAAGTTCGTTAATAATTCAACGAAATACTTCTTTATGTGCTTAATTAAATGAATTCAATATGAAGCATTAATAATTTTAATTGATTATTCATTCTAGCTAATTATGAATAATTCTAAATTATGAATTTAAAGAAAAAGCGCTTTTTTCTTTACACTCTGCATAAATATTCTAGTGCTTAAAACAAATACAAAAAAATATCCTAAAAGTTTTTTGAGCAAAGAACCAAGTAGGAAATACATTTTCAATTTTGGATTTGGGGCGCAGTAGTCAAAATCAATTTTGTCACTTTTTTCTTCGAGGGTTTATCCAAATGGATTGAAACTTTGCATAAATATTTTGGTGCTTAAAACAAATACAAAAAAACATCTTAAAAGTTTTTTGAGCAAAAAACCAAGTAGGAAATACATTTTCAATTTTGGATTTGGGGCGACCCTAGTCAAAATCAATTTTGTCACTTTTTTCTTCGAGGGTTTATCCAAATTAATTGAAACTTTGCATAAATATTCTAATGCTTAAAACAAATACAAAAAAATATCCTAAAAGTTTTTTGAGCAAAGAACCAAGTAGGAAATACATTTTCAATTTTGGATTTGGGGCGCAGTAGTCAAAATCAATTTTGTCACTTTTTTCTTCGAGGGTTTATCCAAATGGATTGAAACTTTGCATAAATATTTTGATGCTTAAAACAAAAACAAAAAAACATCTTAAAAGTTTTTTGAGCAAAAAACCAAGTAGGAAATACATTTTCAATTTTGGATTTGGGGCGACCCTAGTCAAAATCAATTTTGTCACTTTTTTCTTCGAGGGTTTATCCAAATGGATTGAAACTTTGCATAAATATTTTGGTGCTTAAAACAAATACAAAAAAATATCTTTAAAGTTTTTTGAGCAAAGAACCAAGTAGGAAATACATTTTCAATTTTGGATTTGGGGCGACCCTAGTCAAAATCAATTTTGTCACTTTTTTCTTCGAGGGTTTATCCAAATGGATTGAAACTTTGCATAAATATTTTGGTGCTAAAAACAAATACAAAAAAACATCTTAAAAGTTTTTTGAGCAAAGAACCAAGTAGGAAATACATTTTCAATTTTGGATTTGGGGCGCAGTAGTCAAAATCAATTTTGTCACTTTTTTCTTCGACGGTTTATCCAAATGGATTGAAACTTTGCATAAATATTTTGGTGCTTAAAACAAATACAAAAAAACATTTAAAAATATTTTCGAGCAAAGAACCAAGTAGGAAATACATTTTCAATTTTGGATTTGGGCCGACCCTAGTCAAAATCAATTTTGTCACTTTTTTCTTCGAGGGTTTATCCAAATGGATTGAAACTTTGCATAAATATTTTGGTGCTTAAAACAAATACAAAAAACATCTTAAAAGTTTTTTGAGCAAAAAACCAAGTAGGAAATACATTTTCAATTTTGGATTTGGGGCGACCCTAGTCAAAATCAATTTTGTCACTTTTTTCTTCGAGGGTTTATCCAAATGGATTGAAACTTTGCACAAATATTTTGGTGCTTAAAACAAATAAAAAAAAACATCTTAAAAGTTTTTTGAGCAAAGAACCAAGTAGGAAATACATTTTCAATTTTGGATTTGGGGCGACCCTAGTCAAAATCAATTTTGTCACTTTTTTCTTCGAGGGTTTATCCAAATGGATTGAAACTTTGCATAAATATTTTGGTGCTTAAAACAAATACAAAAAAACATCTTAAACGTTTTTTGAGCAAAGAACCAAGTAGGAAATACATTTTCAATTTTGGATTTGGGGCGCAGTAGTCAAAATCAATTTTGTCACTTTTTTCTTCGAGGGTTTATCCAAATGGATTGAAACTTTGCATAAATATTTTGGTGCTTAAAACAAATACAAAAAAACATCTTAAAAGTTTTTTGAGCAAAAAACCAAGTAGGAAATACATTTTCAATTTTGGATTTGGGGCGACCCTAGTCAAAATCAATTTTGTCACTTTTTTCTTCGAGGAATTATCCAAATGAATTTGAACTTAGCATAAATATTCTGGTGCTTAAAACAAATAAAAAAAAACATCTCAAACGTTTTTTTAACAGAGAACCAAGTAGGAAATACATTTTCAATTTTGGATTTGGGGCGACCCTAGTCAAAATCAATTTTGTCACTTTTTTCTTCGAGGGTTTATCCAAATGAATTGAAACTTTGCATAAATATTCTAGTGCTTAAAACAAATACAAAAAAATATCTTAAAAGTTTTTTGAGCAACGAACCAAGTAGGAAATACATTTTCAATTTTGGATTTGGGCCGACCCTAGTCAAAATCAATTTTGTCACTTTTTTCTTCGAGGGTTTATCCAAATGAATTGAAACTTTGCATAAATATTCTAGTGCTTAAAACAAATAAAAAAAAACATCTTAAACGTTTTTTGAGCAAAGAACCAAGTAGGAAATACATTTTCAATTTTGGATTTGGGGCGACCCTAGTAAAAATCAATATTGTTACTTTTTTCTTCGAGGGTTTATCCAAATGGACTGAAACTTTGCATAAATATTTTGGTGCTTAAAACAAATACAAAAAAATATCTTTAAAGTTTTTTGAGCAAAGAACCAAGTAGGAAATACATTTTCAATTTTGGATTTGGGGCGACCCTAGTCAAAATCAATTTTGTCACTTTTTTCTTCGAGGGTTTATCCAAATGGATTGAAACTTTGCATAAATATTTTAGTGCTTAAAACAAATACAAAAAATTATCTTAAAAGTTTTTTGAGCAAAGAACCAAGTAGGAAATACATTTTCAATTTTGGATTTGGGGCGCAGTAGTCAAAATCAATTTTGTCACTTTTTTCTTCGAGGGTTTATCCAAATGGATTGAAACTTTGCATAAATATTTTGGTGCTTAAAACAAATACAAAAAAACATCTTAAAAGTTTTTTGAGCAAAGAACCAAGTAGGAAATACATTTTCAATTTTGGATTTGGGGCGCAGTAGTCAAAATCAATTTTGTCACTTTTTTCTTCGAGGGTTTATCCAAATGGATTGAAACTTTGCATAAATATTTTGGTGCTTAAAACAAATACAAAAAAACATCTTAAAAGTTTTTTGAGCAAAAAACCAAGTAGGAAATACATTTTCAATTTTGGATTTGGGGCGACCCTAGTCAAAATCAATTTTGTCACTTTTTTCTTCGAGGGTTTATCCAAATTAATTGAAACTTTGCATAAATATTCTAATGCTTAAAACAAATACAAAAAAATATCCTAAAAGTTTTTTGAGCAAAGAACTAAGTAGGAAATACATTTTCAATTTTGGATTTGGGGCGACCCTAGTCAAAATCAATTTTGTCACTTTTTTCTTCGAGGGTTTATCCAAATGGATTGAAACTTTGCACAAATATTTTGGTGCTTAAAACAAATAAAAAAAAAACATCTTTAAAGTTTTTTGAGCAAAGAACCAAGTAGGAAATACATTTTCAATTTTGGATTTGGGGCGACCCTAGTCAAAATCAATTTTGTCACTTTTTTCTTCGAGGGTTTATCCAAATGGATTGAAACTTTGCATAAATATTTTGGTGCTTAAAACAAATACAAAAAAACATCTTAAAAGTTTTTTGAGCAAAGAACCAAGTAGGAAATACATTTTCAATTTTGGATTTGGGGCGCAGTAGTCAAAATCAATTTTGTCACTTTTTTCTTCGAGGGTTTATCCAAATGGATTGAAACTTTGCATAAATATTTTGGTGCTTAAAACAAATACAAAAAAACATCTTAAAAGTTTTTTGAGCAAAAAACCAAGTAGGAAATACATTTTCAATTTTGGATTTGGGGCGACCCTAGTCAAAATCAATTTTGTCACTTTTTTCTTCGAGGGTTTATCCAAATTAATTGAAACTTTGCATAAATATTCTAATGCTTAAAACAAATACAAAAAAATATCCTAAAAGTTTTTTGAGCAAAGAACTAAGTAGGAAATACATTTTCAATTTTGGATTTGGGGCGACCCTAGTCAAAATCAATTTTGTCACTTTTTTCTTCGAGGGTTTATCCAAATGGATTGAAACTTTGCACAAATATTTTGGTGCTTAAAACAAATAAAAAAAAACATCTTTAAAGTTTTTTGAGCAAAGAACCAAGTAGGAAATACATTTTCAATTTTGGATTTGGGGCGACCCTAGTCAAAATCAATTTTGTCACTTTTTTCTTCGAGGGTTTATCCAAATGGATTGAAACTTTGCATAAATATTTTGGTGCTTAAAACAAATACAAAAAAACATCTTAAACGTTTTTTGAGCAAAGAACCAAGTAGGAAATACATTTTCAATTTTGGATTTGGGGCGCAGTAGTCAAAATCAATTTTGTCACTTTTTTCTTCGAGGGTTTATCCAAATGGATTGAAACTTTGCATAAATATTTTGGTGCTTAAAACAAATACAAAAAAACATCTTAAAAGTTTTTTGAGCAAAAAACCAAGTAGGAAATACATTTTCAATTTTGGATTTGGGGCGACCCTAGTCAAAATCAATTTTGTCACTTTTTTCTTCGAGGAATTATCCAAATGAATTGAAACTTAGCATAAATATTCTAATGCTTAAAACAAATAAAAAAAAACATCTCAAACGTTTTTTGAGCAAAGAACCAAGTAGGAAATACATTTTCAATTTTGGATTTGGGGCGACCCTAGTCAAAATCAATTTTGTCACTTTTTTCTTCGAGGGTTTATCCAAATGAATTGAAACTTTGCATAAATATTCTAGTGCTTAAAACAAATACAAAAAAATATCTTAAAAGTTTTTTGAGCAACGAACCAAGTAGAAAATACATTTTCAATTTTGGATTTGGGCCGACCCTAGTCAAAATCAATTTTGTCACTTTTTTCTTCGAGGGTTTATCCAAATGAATTGAAACTTTGCATAAATATTCTAATGCTTAAAACAAATACAAAAAAATATCTTAAAAGTTTTTTGAGCAAAGAACCAAGTAGGAAATACATTTTCAATTTTGGATTTGGGCCGACCCTAGTCAAAATCAATTTTGTCACTTTTTTCTTCGAGGGTTTATCCAAATGAATTGAAACTTTGCATAAATATTCTAGTGCTTAAAACAAATACAAAAAAACATCTTAAAAGTTTTTTGAGCAAAGAACCAAGTAGGAAATACATTTTCAATTTTGGATTTGGGGCGACCCTAGTAAAAATCAATATTGTCACTTTTTTCTTCGAGGGTTTATCCAAATGGACTGAAACTTTGCATAAATATTCTAGTGCTTAAAACAAATACAAAAAAACATCTTAAAAGTTTTTTGAGCAAAGAACCAAGTAGGAAATACATTTTCAATTTTGGATTTGGTGCGACCCTAGTCAAAATCAATTTTGTCACTTTTTTCTTCGAGGGTTTATCCAAAATAATTAAAACTTTGCATAAATATTCTAATGCTTAAAACAAATACAAAAAAATATCCTAAAAGTTTTTTGAGCAAAGAACCAAGTAGGAAATACATTTTCAATTTTGGATTTGGGGCGACCCTAGTCAAAATCAATTTTGTCACTTTTTTCTTCGAGGGTTTATCCAAATGGATTGAAACTTTGCATAAATATTTTGGTGCTTAAAACAAATACAAAAAAACATCTTAAAAGTTTTTTGAGCAAAGAACCAAGTAGGAAATACATTTTCAATTTTGGATTTGGGGCGCAGTAGTCAAAATCAATTTTGTCACTTTTTTCTTCGAGGGTTTATCCAAATGGATTGAAACTTTGCATAAATATTTTGGTGCTTAAAACAAATACAAAAAAACATCTTAAAAGTTTTTTGAGCAAAGAACCAAGTAGGAAATACATTTTCAATTTTGGATTTGGGCCGACCCTAGTCAAAATCAATTTTGTCACTTTTTTCTTCGAGTGTTTATTCAAATGGATTGAAACTTTGCACAAATATTTTAGTGCTTAAAACAAATAAAAAAAAACATCTTAAAAGTTTTTTGAGCAAAGAACCAAGTAGGAAATACATTTTCAATTTTGGATTTAGGCCGACCCTAGTCAAAATCAATTTTGTCACTTTTTTCTTCGAGGGTTTATCCAAATGAATTGAAACTTAGCATAAATATTCTAGTGCTTAAAACAAATACAAAAAAACATCTTAAAAGTTTTTTGAGCAAAGAACCAAGTAGGAAATACATTTTCAATTTTGGATTTGGGGCGACCCTAGTAAAAATCAATATTGTCACTTTTTTCTTCGAGGGTTTATCCAAATGGACTGAAACTTTGCATAAATATTCTAGTGCTTAAAACAAATACAAAAAAACATCTTAAAAGTTTTTTGAGCAAAGAACCAAGTAGGAAATACATTTTCAATTTTGGATTTGGTGCGACCCTAGTCAAAATCAATTTTGTCACTTTTTTCTTCGAGGGTTTATCCAAATTAATTAAAACTTTGCATAAATATTCTAATGCTTAAAACAAATACAAAAAAATATCCTAAATGTTTTTTGAGCAAAGAACCAAGTAGGAAATACATTTTCAATTTTGGATTTGGGGCGCAGTAGTCAAAATCAATTTTGTCACTTTTTTCTTCGAGGGTTTATCCAAATGGATTGAAACTTTGCATAAATATTTTGGTGCTTAAAACAAATAAAAAAAAAACATCTTTAAAGTTTTTTGAGCAAAGAACCAAGTAGGAAATACATTTTCAATTTTGGATTTGGGGCGACCCTAGTCAAAATCAATTTTGTCACTTTTTTCTTCGAGGGTTTATCCAAATGGATTGAAACTTTGCATAAATATTTTGGTGCTTAAAACAAATACAAAAAAACATCTTAAAAGTTTTTTGAGCAAAGAACCAAGTAGGAAATACATTTTCAATTTTGGATTTGGGGCGCAGTAGTCAAAATCAATTTTGTCACTTTTTTCTTCGAGGGTTTATCCAAATGGATTGAAACTTTGCATAAATATTTTGGTGCTTAAAACAAATAAAAAAAAAACATCTTTAAAGTTTTTTGAGCAAAGAACCAAGTAGGAAATACATTTTCAATTTTGGATTTGGGGCGACCCTAGTCAAAATCAATTTTGTCACTTTTTTCTTCGAGGGTTTATCCAAATGGATTGAAACTTTGCATAAATATTTTGGTGCTTAAAACAAATACAAAAAAACATCTTAAAAGTTTTTTGAGCAAAGAACCAAGTAGGAAATACATTTTCAATTTTGGATTTGGGCCGACCCTAGTCAAAATCAATTTTGTCACTTTTTTCTTCGAGTGTTTATTCAAATGGATTGAAACTTTGCACAAATATTTTGGTGCTTAAAACAAATAAAAAAAAACATCTTAAAAGTTTTTTGAGCAAAGAACCAAGTAGGAAATACATTTTCAATTTTGGATTTAGGCCGACCCTAGTCAAAATCAATTTTGTCACTTTTTTCTTCGAGGGTTTATCCAAATGAATTGAAACTTAGCATAAATATTCTAGTGCTTAAAACAAATACAAAAAAACATCTTAAAAGTTTTTTGAGCAAAGAACCAAGTAGGAAATACATTTTCAATTTTGGATTTGGGGCGACCCTAGTAAAAATCAATATTGTCACTTTTTTCTTCGAGGGTTTATCCAAATGGACTGAAACTTTGCATAAATATTCTAGTGCTTAAAACAAATACAAAAAAACATCTTAAAAGTTTTTTGAGCAAAGAACCAAGTAGGAAATACATTTTCAATTTTGGATTTGGTGCGACCCTAGTCAAAATCAATTTTGTCACTTTTTTCTTCGAGGGTTTATCCAAATTAATTAAAACTTTGCATAAATATTCTAATGCTTAAAACAAATACAAAAAAATATCCTAAAAGTTTTTTGAGCAAAGAACCAAGTAGGAAATACATTTTCAATTTTGGATTTGGGGCGACCCTAGTCAAAATCAATTTTGTCACTTTTTTCTTCGAGGGTTTATCCAAATGGATTGAAACTTTGCATAAATATTTTGGTGCTTAAAACAAATACAAAAAAACATCTTAAAAGTTTTTTGAGCAAAGAACCAAGTAGGAAATACATTTTCAATTTTGGATTTGGGGCGCAGTAGTCAAAATCAATTTTGTCACTTTTTTCTTCGAGGGTTTATCCAAATGGATTGAAACTTTGCATAAATATTTTGGTGCTTAAAACAAATAAAAAAAAAACATCTTTAAAGTTTTTTGAGCAAAGAACCAAGTAGGAAATACATTTTCAATTTTGGATTTGGGGCGACCCTAGTCAAAATCAATTTTGTCACTTTTTTCTTCGAGGGTTTATCCAAATGGATTGAAACTTTGCATAAATATTTTGGTGCTTAAAACAAATACAAAAAAACATCTTAAAAGTTTTTTGAGCAAAGAACCAAGTAGGAAATACATTTTCAATTTTGGATTTGGGCCGACCCTAGTCAAAATCAATTTTGTCACTTTTTTCTTCGAGTGTTTATTCAAATGGATTGAAACTTTGCACAAATATTTTGGTGCTTAAAACAAATAAAAAAAAACATCTTAAAAGTTTTTTGAGCAAAGAACCAAGTAGGAAATACATTTTCAATTTTGGATTTAGGCCGACCCTAGTCAAAATCAATTTTGTCACTTTTTTCTTCGAGGGTTTATCCAAATGAATTGAAACTTAGCATAAATATTCTAGTGCTTAAAACAAATACAAAAAAACATCTTAAAAGTTTTTTGAGCAAAGAACCAAGTAGGAAATACATTTTCAATTTTGGATTTGGGGCGACCCTAGTAAAAATCAATATTGTCACTTTTTTCTTCGAGGGTTTATCCAAATGGACTGAAACTTTGCATAAATATTCTAGTGCTTAAAACAAATACAAAAAAACATCTTAAAAGTTTTTTGAGCAAAGAACCAAGTAGGAAATACATTTTCAATTTTGGATTTGGTGCGACCCTAGTCAAAATCAATTTTGTCACTTTTTTCTTCGAGGGTTTATCCAAATTAATTAAAACTTTGCATAAATATTCTAATGCTTAAAACAAATACAAAAAAATATCCTAAAAGTTTTTTGAGCAAAGAACCAAGTAGGAAATACATTTTCAATTTTGGATTTGGGGCGCAGTAGTCAAAATCAATTTTGTCACTTTTTTCTTCGAGGGTTTATCCAAATGGATTGAAACTTTGCATAAATATTTTGGTGCTTAAAACAAATAAAAAAAAAACATCTTTAAAGTTTTTTGAGCAAAGAACCAAGTAGGAAATACATTTTCAATTTTGGATTTGGGGCGACCCTAGTCAAAATCAATTTTGTCACTTTTTTCTTCGAGGGTTTATCCAAATGGATTGAAACTTTGCATAAATATTTTGGTGCTTAAAACAAATACAAAAAAACATCTTAAAAGTTTTTTGAGCAAAGAACCAAGTAGGAAATACATTTTCAATTTTGGATTTGGGCCGACCCTAGTCAAAATCAATTTTGTCACTTTTTTCTTCGAGTGTTTATTCAAATGGATTGAAACTTTGCACAAATATTTTGGTGCTTAAAACAAATAAAAAAAAACATCTTAAAAGTTTTTTGAGCAAAGAACCAAGTAGGAAATACATTTTCAATTTTGGATTTAGGCCGACCCTAGTCAAAATCAATTTTGTCACTTTTTTCTTCGAGGGTTTATCCAAATGAATTGAAACTTAGCATAAATATTCTAGTGCTTAAAACAAATACAAAAAAACATCTTAAAAGTTTTTTGAGCAAAGAACCAAGTAGGAAATACATTTTCAATTTTGGATTTGGGGCGACCCTAGTAAAAATCAATATTGTCACTTTTTTCTTCGAGGGTTTATCCAAATGGACTGAAACTTTGCATAAATATTCTAGTGCTTAAAACAAATACAAAAAAACATCTTAAAAGTTTTTTGAGCAAAGAACCAAGTAGGAAATACATTTTCAATTTTGGATTTGGTGCGACCCTAGTCAAAATCAATTTTGTCACTTTTTTCTTCGAGGGTTTATCCAAATTAATTAAAACTTTGCATAAATATTCTAATGCTTAAAACAAATACAAAAAAATATCCTAAAAGTCTTTTGAGCAAAGAACCAAGTAGGAAATACATTTTCAATTTTGGATTTGGGGCGACCCTAGTCAAAATCAATTTTGTCACTTTTTTCTTCGAGGGTTTATCCAAATGGATTGAAACTTTGCATAAATATTCTAATGCTTAAAACAAATACAAAAAAATATCCTAAAAGTTTTTTGAGCAAAGAACTAAGTAGGAAATACATTTTCAATTTTGGATTTGGTGCGACCCTAGTCAAAATCAATTTTGTCACTTTTTTCTTCGAGGGTTTATCCAAATGGATTGAAACTTTGCACAAATATTTTGGTGCTTAAAACAAATAAAAAAAAACATCTTTAAAGTTTTTTGAGCAAAGAACCAAGTAGGAAATACATTTTCAATTTTGGATTTGGGGCGACCCTAGTCAAAATCAATTTTGTCACTTTTTTCTTCGAGGGTTTATCCAAATAGATTGAAACTTTGCATAAATATTCTAGTGCTTAAAACAAATACAAAAAAACATCTTAAAAGTTTTTTGAGCTAAGAACCAAGTAGGAAATACATTTTCAATTTTGGATTTGGGGCGACCCTAGTCAAAATCAATTTTGTCACTTTTTTCTTCGAGGGTTTATCCAAATGAATTAAAACTTTGCGTAAATATTTTGGTCCTTAAAACAAATACAAAAAATCATCTTAAAAGTTTTTTGAGCAAAGAACCAAGTAGGAAATACATTTTAAATTTTGGATTTGGGGCGACCCTAGTCAAAATCAATTTTGTCACTTTTTTCTTCGAGGGTTTATCCAAATGGATTGAAACTTTGCATAAATATTCTAGTGCTTAAAACAAATACAAAAAAACATCTTAAAAGTTTTTTGAGCCAAGAACCAAGTAGGAAATACATTTTCAATTTTGGATTTGGGGCGACCCTAGTCAAAATCAATTTTGTCACTTTTTTCTTCGAGGGTTTATCCAAATGGATTAAAACTTTGCATAAATATTCTAGTGCTTAAAACAAATACAAAAAAACATCCTAAAAGTTTTTTGAGCAAAGAACCAAGTAGGAAATACATTTTCAATTTTGGATTTGGGGCGACCCTAGTCAAAATCAATTTTGTCACTTTTTTCTTCGAGGGTTTATCCAAATGAATTGAAACTTTGCATAAATATTCTAGTGCTTAAAACAAATGCAAAAAAACATCTTAAAATATTTTCGAGCAAAGAACCAAGTAGGAAATACATTTTCAATTTTGGATTTGGGCCGACCCTAGTCAAAATCAATTTTGTAACTTTTTTCTTTGAGGATTTATCCAAATGGATTGAAACTTTGCATAAATATTCTAATGCTTAAAACAAATACAAAAAAAACATCTTAAAAGTTTTTTGAGCTAAGAACCAAGTAGGAAATACATTTTCAATTTTGGATTTGGGGCGACCCTAGTCAAAATCAATTTTGTCACTTTTTTCTTCGAGGGTTTATCCAAATGGATTGAAACTTTGCATAAATATTCTAGTGCTTAAAACAAATACAAAAAAACATCTTAAAAGTTTTTTGAACAAAGAACCAAGTAGGAAATACATTTTCAATTTTGGATTTGGGGCGACCCTAGTCAAAATCAATTTTGTCACTTTTTTCTTCGAGGATTTATCTAAATGGATTGAAACTTTGCATAAATATTCTAATGCTTAAAACAAATACAAAAAAACATCTTAAAAGTTTTTTGAGCAAAGAACCAAGTAGGAAATACATTTTCAATTTTGGATTTGGGGCGCAGTAGTCAAAATCAATTTTGTCACTTTTTTCTTCGAGGGTTTATCCAAATAGATTGAAACTTTGCATAAATATTTTGGTGCTTAAAACAAATACAAAAAAACATCTTAAAAGTTTTTTGAGCAAAAAACCAAGTAGGAAATACATTTTCAATTTTGGATTTGGGGCGACCCTAGTCAAAATCAATTTTGTAACTTTTTTCTTTGAGGATTTATCCAAATGGATTGAAACTTTGCATAAATATTCTAATGCTTAAAACAAATACAAAAAAAACATCTTAAAAGTTTTTTGAGCTAAGAACCAAGTAGGAAATACATTTTCAATTTTGGATTTGGGCCGACCCTAGTCAAAATCAATTTTGTAACTTTTTTCTTTGAGGATTTATCCAAATGGATTGAAACTTTGCATAAATATTCTAATGCTTAAAACAAATACAAAAAAAACATCTTAAAAGTTTTTTGAGCTAAGAACCAAGTAGGAAATACATTTTCAATTTTGGATTTGGGGCGACCCTAGTCAAAATCAATTTTGTCACTTTTTTCTTCGAGGGTTTATCCAAATGGATTGAAACTTTGCATAAATATTCTAGTGCTTAAAACAAATACAAAAAAACATCTTAAAAGTTTTTTGAGCAAAGAACCAAGTAGGAAATACATTTTCAATTTTGGATTTGGGGCGACCCTAGTCAAAATCAATTTTGTCACTTTTTTCTTCGAGGATTTATCTAAATGGATTGAAACTTTGCATAAATATTCTAATGCTTAAAACAAATACAAAAAAACATCTTAAAAGTTTTTTGAGCAAAGAACCAAGTAGGAAATACATTTTCAATTTTGGATTTGGGGCGCAGTAGTCAAAATCAATTTTGTCACTTTTTTCTTCGAGGGTTTATCCAAATAGATTGAAACTTTGCATAAATATTTTGGTGCTTAAAACAAATACAAAAAAACATCTTAAAAGTTTTTTGAGCAAAAAACCAAGTAGGAAATACATTTTCAATTTTGGATTTGGGGCGACCCTAGTCAAAATCAATTTTGTCACTTTTTTCTTCGAGGAATTATCCAAATGAATTGAAACTTTGCATAAATATTTTGGTGCTTAAAACAAATACAAAAAAACATCTTAAAAGTTTTTTGAGCAAAGAACCAAGTAGGAAATACATTTTCAATTTTGGATTTGGGGCGCAGTAGTCAAAATCAATTTTGTCACTTTTTTCTTCGAGGGTTTATCCAAATGGATTGAAACTTTGCATAAATATTTTGGTGCTTAACACAAATACAAAAAAACATCTTAAAAGTTTTTTGAGCAAAGAACCAAGTAGGAAATACATTTTCAATTTTGGATTTGGGGCGCAGTAGTCAAAATCAATTTTGTCACTTTTTTCTTCGAGGGTTTATCCAAATGGATTGAAACTTTGCATAAATATTTTGATGCTTAAAACAAATACAAAAAAACATCTTAAAAGTTTTTTGAGCAAAAAACCAAGTAGGAAATACATTTTCAATTTTGGATTTGGGGCGACCCTAGTCAAAATCAATTTTGTCACTTTTTTCTTCGAGGGTTTATCCAAATGGATTGAAACTTTGCATAAATATTTTGGTGCTTAAAACAAATACAAAAAAACATCTTAAAAGTTTTTTGAGCAAAGAACCAAGTAGGAAATACATTTTCAATTTTGGATTTGGGGCGCAGTAGTCAAAATCAATTTTGTCACTTTTTTCTTCGAGGGTTTATCCAAATGGATTGAAACTTTGCATAAATATTTTGGTGCTTAACACAAATACAAAAAAACATCTTAAAAGTTTTTTGAGCAAAGAACCAAGTAGGAAATACATTTTCAATTTTGGATTTGGGGCGCAGTAGTCAAAATCAATTTTGTCACTTTTTTCTTCGAGGGTTTATCCAAATGGATTGAAACTTTGCATAAATATTTTGATGCTTAAAACAAATACAAAAAAACATCTTAAAAGTTTTTTGAGCAAAAAACCAAGTAGGAAATACATTTTCAATTTTGGATTTGGGGCGACCCTAGTCAAAATCAATTTTGTCACTTTTTTCTTCGAGGGTTTATCCAAATGGATTGAAACTTTGCATAAATATTTTGGTGCTTAAAACAAATACAAAAAAACATCTTAAAAGTTTTTTGAGCAAAGAACCAAGTAGGAAATACATTTTCAATTTTGGATTTGGGGCGCAGTAGTCAAAATCAATTTTGTCACTTTTTTCTTCGAGGGTTTATCCAAATGGATTGAAACTTTGCATAAATATTTTGGTGCTTAACACAAATACAAAAAAACATCTTAAAAGTTTTTTGAGCAAAGAACCAAGTAGGAAATACATTTTCAATTTTGGATTTGGGGCGCAGTAGTCAAAATCAATTTTGTCACTTTTTTCTTCGAGGGTTTATCCAAATGGATTGAAACTTTGCATAAATATTTTGATGCTTAAAACAAATACAAAAAAACATCTTAAAAGTTTTTTGAGCAAAGAACCAAGTAGGAAATACATTTTCAATTTTGGATTTGGGGCGCAGTAGTCAAAATCAATTTTGTCACTTTTTTCTTCGAGGGTTTATCCAAATGGATTGAAACTTTGCATAAATATTTTGGTGCTTAACACAAATACAAAAAAACATCTTAAAAGTTTTTTGAGCAAAGAACCAAGTAGGAAATACATTTTCAATTTTGGATTTGGGGCGCAGTAGTCAAAATCAATTTTGTCACTTTTTTCTTCGAGGGTTTATCCAAATGGATTGAAACTTTGCATAAATATTTTGGTGCTTAAAACAAATACAAAAAAACATCTTAAAAGTTTTTTGAGCAAAAAACCAAGTAGGAAATACATTTTCAATTTTGGATTTGGGGCGACCCTAGTCAAAATCAATTTTGTCACTTTTT
The DNA here is from genome assembly GCA_917627325.4 of Chironomus riparius. Taxonomy (NCBI): domain Eukaryota; kingdom Metazoa; phylum Arthropoda; class Insecta; order Diptera; family Chironomidae; genus Chironomus; species Chironomus riparius. The sequence goes on from OU895877.1 coordinate 24,888,749, forward strand.
TCTTCGAGGGTTTATCCAAATGGATTGAAACTTTGCATAAATATTTTGGTGCTTAAAACAAATACAAAAAAACATCTTAAAAGTTTTTTGAGCAAAGAACCAAGTAGGAAATACATTTTCAATTTTGGATTTGGGGCGCAGTAGTCAAAATCAATTTTGTCACTTTTTTCTTCGAGGGTTTATCCAAATGGATTGAAACTTTGCATAAATATTTTGGTGCTTAAAACAAATACAAAAAATCATCTTAAAAGTTTTTTGAGCAAAGAACCAAGTAGGAAATACATTTTCAATTTTGGATTTGGGGCGCAGTAGTCAAAATCAATTTTGTCACTTTTTTCTTCGAGGGTTTATCCAAATGGATTGAAACTTTGCATAAATATTTTGGTGCTTAAAACAAATACAAAAAAAAATCTTAAAAGTTTTTCGAACAAAAAACCAAGTAGGAAATACATTTTCAATTTTGGATTTGGGGCGACCCTAGTCAAAATCAATTTTGTCACTTTTTTCTTCGAGGGTTTATTTAAATGGATTGAAACTTTGCACAAATATTTTGGTGCTTAAAACAAATAAAAAAAAAACATTCTTAAAGGTTTTTTAGGAAAGAACCAAGTAGGAAATACATTTTCAATTTTGGATTTGGGGCGACCCTAGTCAAAATCAATTTTGTCACTTTTTTCTTCGAGGGTTTATCCAAATGGATTGAAACTTTGCATAAATATTTTGGTGCTTAAAACAAATACAAAAAAACATCTTAAACGTTTTTTGAGCAAAGAACCAAGTAGGAAATACATTTTCAATTTTGGATTTGGGGCGCAGTAGTTCCGAGTAGTTTCTTCGAGGGTTTATCCAAATGGATTGAAACTTTGCATAAATATTTTGGTGCTTAAAACAAATACAAAAAAATATCTTAAAAGTTTTTTGAGCAACGAACCAAGTAGGAAATACATTTTCAATTTTGGATTTGGGGCGACCCTAGTCAAAATCAATTTTGTCACTTTTTTCTTCGAGGAATTATCCAAATGAATTGAAACTTAGCATAAATATTCTAGTGCTTAAAACAAATAAAAAAAAACATCTCAAACGTTTTTTGAGCAGAGAACCAAGTAGGAAATACATTTTCAATTTTGGATTTGGGGCGACCCTAGTCAAAATCAATTTTGTCACTTTTTTCTTCGAGGGTTTATCCAAATGAATTGAAACTTTGCATAAATATTCTAGTGCTTAAAACAAATACAAAAAAATATCTTAAAAGTTTTTTGAGCAACGAACCAAGTAGGAAATACATTTTCAATTTTGGATTTGGGGCGACCCTAGTCAAAATCAATTTTGTCACTTTTTTCTTCGAGGGTTTATCCAAATGGATTGAAACTTTGCATAAATATTCTAGTGCTTAAAAAAAATACAAAAAAACATCTTAAAAGTTTTTTGAGCAAAGAACCAAATAGGAAATACATTTTCAATTTTGGATTTGGGGCGACCCTAGTCAAAATCAATTTTGTCACTTTTTTCTTCGAGGGTTTATCCAAATGGATTGAAACTTTGCATAAATATTTTGGTGCTTAAAACAGATACAAAAAAACATCTTAAAAGTTTTTTGAGCAAAGAACCAAGTAGGAAATACATTTTCAATTTTGGATTTGGGGCGACCCTAGTCAAAATCAATTTTGTCACTTTTTTCTTCGAGGGTTTATCCAAATGAATTAAAACTTTGCGTAAATATTTTGGTCCTTAAAACAAATACAAAAAAACATCTTAAAAGTTTTTTGAGCAAAGAACCAAGTAGGAAATACATTTTCAATTTTGGATTTGGGGCGACCCTAGTCAAAATCAATTTTGTCACTTTTTTCTTCGAGGGTTTATCCAAATGGATTGAAACTTTGCATAAATATTCTAGTGCTTAAAACAAATACAAAAAAACATCTTAAAAGTTTTTTGAGCAAAGAACCAAGTAGGAAATACATTTTCAATTTTGGATTTGGGGCGACCCTAGTCAAAATCAATTTTGTCACTTTTTTCTTCGAGGGTTTATCCAAATGGATTGAAACTTTGCATAAATATTCTAGTGCTTAAAACAAATACAAAAAAACATCTTAAAAGTTTTTTGAGCTAAGAACCAAGTAGGAAATACATTTTCAATTTTGGATTTGTGGCGACCCTAGTCAAAATCAATTTTGTCACTTTTTTCTTCGAGGGTTTATCCAAATGGATTGAAACTTTGCATAAATATTTTGGTGCTTAAAACAAATACAAAAAAACATCTTAAAAGTTTTTTGAGCAAAGAACCAAGTAGGAAATACATTTTCAATTTTGGATTTGGGGCGCAGTAGTCAAAATCAATTTTGTCACTTTTTTCTTCGAGGGTTTATCCAAATGGATTGAAACTTTGCATAAATATTTTGGTGCTTAAAACAAATACAAAAAAACATCTTAAAAGTTTTTTGAGCAAAAAACCAAGTAGGAAATACATTTTCAATTTTGGATTTGGGGCGACCCTAGTCAAAATCAATTTTGTCACTTTTTTCTTCGAGGGTTTATCCAAATGAATTGAAACTTAGCATAAATATTCTAGTGCTTAAAACAAATAAAAAAAAACATCTTAAACGTTTTTTGAGCATAGAACCAAGTAGGAAATACATTTTCAATTTTGGATTTGGGGCGACCCTAGTCATAAATATTCTAATGCTTAAGACAAATACAAAAAATCATCCTTAAACGTTTTTTGAGCAGAGACTTAAAACAAATACAAAAAAATATCTTAAAAGTTTTTTGAGCAAAGAACCAAGTAGGAAATACATTTTCAATTTTGGATTTGGGGCGACCCTAGTCAAAATCAATTTTGTCACTTTTTTCTTCGAGGGTTTATCCAAATGGATTGAAACTTTGCATAAATATTCTAATGCTTAAAACAAATACAAAAAATCATCCTAAAAGTTTTTTGAGCAAAGAACCAAGTAGGAAATACATTTTCAATTTTGGATTTGGGGCGACCCTAGTCAAAATCAATTTTGTCACTTTTTTCTTCGAGGGTTTATCCAAATGAATTGAAACTTTGCATAAATATTCTAGTGCTTAAAACAAATACAAAAAAATATCTTAAAAGTTTTTTGAGCAACGAACCAAGTAGGAAATACATTTTCAATTTTGGATTTGGGCCGACCCTAGTCAAAATCAATTTTGTCACTTTTTTCTTCGAGGGTTTATCCAAATGAATTGAAACTTTGCATAAATATTCTAGTGCTTAAAACAAATACAAAAAAATATCTTAAAAGTTTTTTGAGCAAAGAACCAAGTAGGAAATACATTTTCAATTTTGGATTTGGGGCGCAGTAGTCAAAATCAATTTTGTCACTTTTTTCTTCGAGGGTTTATCCAAATGGATTGAAACTTTGCATAAATATTTTGGTGCTTAACACAAATACAAAAAAACATCTTAAAAGTTTTTTGAGCAAAGAACCAAGTAGGAAATACATTTTCAATTTTGGATTTGGGGCGCAGTAGTCAAAATCAATTTTGTCACTTTTTTCTTCGAGGGTTTATCCAAATGGATTGAAACTTTGCATAAATATTTTGGTGCTTAAAACAAATACAAAAAAACATCTTAAAAGTTTTTTGAGCAAAAAACCAAGTAGGAAATACATTTTCAATTTTGGATTTGGGGCGACCCTAGTCAAAATCAATTTTGTCACTTTTTTCTTCGAGGAATTATTCAAATGAATTGAAACTTTGCATAAATATTTTGGTGCTTAAAACAAATACAAAAAAACATCTTAAAAGTTTTTTGAGCAGAGAACCAAGTAGGAAATACATTTTCAATTTTGGATTTGGGGCGACCCTAGTCAAAATCAATTTTTTCACTTTTTTCTTCGAGGGTTTATCCAAATGAATTGAAACTTTGCATAAATATTCTAGTGCTTAAAACAAATACAAAAAAATATCTTAAAAGTTTTTTGAGCAAAGAACCAAGTAGGAAATACATTTTCAATTTTGGATTTGGGGCGACCCTAGTCAAAATCAATTTTGTCACTTTTTTCTTCGAGGGTTTATCCAAATTAATTGAAACTTTGCATAAATATTCTAATGCTTAAAACAAATACAAAAAAATATCCTAAAAGTTTTTTGAGCAAAGAACCAAGTAGGAAATACATTTTCAATTTTGGATTTGGGGCGCAGTAGTCAAAATCAATTTTGTCACTTTTTTCTTCGAGGGTTTATCCAAATGGATTGAAACTTTGCATAAATATTTTGGTGCTTAAAACAAATACAAAAAAACATCTTAAAAGTTTTTTGAGCAAAAAACCAAGTAGGAAATACATTTTCAATTTTGGATTTGGGGCGACCCTAGTCAAAATCAATTTTGTCACTTTTTTCTTCGAGGAATTATCCAAATGAATTGAAGCTTAGCATAAATATTCTAGTGCTTAAAACAAATAAAAAAAAACATCTCAAACGTTTTTTGAGCAGAGAACCAAGTAGGAAATACATTTTCAATTTTGGATTTGGGGCGACCCTAGTCAAAATCAATTTTGTCACTTTTTTCTTCGAGGGTTTATCCAAATTAATTGAAACTTTGCATAAATATTCTAATGCTTAAAACAAATACAAAAAAATATCCTAAAAGTTTTTTGAGCAAAGAACCAAGTAGGAAATACATTTTCAATTTTGGATTTGGGGCGCAGTAGTCAAAATCAATTTTGTCACTTTTTTCTTCGAGGGTTTATCCAAATGGATTGAAACTTTGCATAAATATTTTGATGCTTAAAACAAATACAAAAAAACATCTTAAAAGTTTTTTGAGCAAAAAACCAAGTAGGAAATACATTTTCAATTTTGGATTTGGGGCGACCCTAGTCAAAATCAATTTTGTCACTTTTTTCTTCGAGGGTTTATCCAAATGGATTGAAACTTTGCATAAATATTTTGGTGCTTAAAACAAATACAAAAAAATATCTTTAAAGTTTTTTGAGCAAAGAACCAAGTAGGAAATACATTTTCAATTTTGGATTTGGGGCGACCCTAGTCAAAATCAATTTTGTCACTTTTTTCTTCGAGGGTTTATCCAAATGGATTGAAACTTTGCATAAATATTTTGGTGCTTAAAACAAATACAAAAAAATATCTTAAAAGTTTTTTGAGCAACGAACCAAGTAGGAAATACATTTTCAATTTTGGATTTGGGGCGACCCTAGTCAAAATCAATTTTGTCACTTTTTTCTTCGAGGAATTATCCAAATGAATTGAAACTTTGCATAAATATTTTGGTGCTAAAAACAAATAAAAAAAAACATCTTAAACGTTTTTTGAGCAGAGAACCAAGTAGGAAATACATTTTCAATTTTGGATTTGGGGCGACCCTAGTCAAAATCAATTTTGTCACTTTTTTCTTCGAGGGTTTATCCAAATGAATTGAAACTTTGCATAAATATTCTAGTGCTTAAAACAAATACAAAAAAATATCTTAAAAGTTTTTTGAGCAACGAACCAAGTAGGAAATACATTTTCAATTTTGGATTTGGGGCGACCCTAGTCAAAATCAATTTTGTCACTTTTTTCTTCGAGGGTTTATCCAAATGGATTGAAACTTTGCATAAATATTCTAGTGCTTAAAAAAATACAAAAAAACATCTTAAAAGTTTTTTGAGCAAAGAACCAAATAGGAAATACATTTTCAATTTTGGATTTGGGGCGACCCTAGTCAAAATCAATTTTGTCACTTTTTTCTTCGAGGGTTTATCCAAATGGATTGAAACTTTGCATAAATATTTTGGTGCTTAAAACAGATACAAAAAAACATCTTAAAAGTTTTTTGAGCAAAGAACCAAGTAGGAAATACATTTTCAATTTTGGATTTGGGGCGACCCTAGTCAAAATCAATTTTGTCACTTTTTTCTTCGAGGGTTTATCCAAATGAATTAAAACTTTGCGTAAATATTTTGGTCCTTAAAACAAATACAAAAAAACATCTTAAAAGTTTTTTGAGCAAAGAACCAAGTAGGAAATACATTTTCAATTTTGGATTTGGGGCGACCCTAGTCAAAATCAATTTTGTCACTTTTTTCTTCGAGGGTTTATCCAAATGGATTGAAACTTTGCATAAATATTCTAGTGCTTAAAACAAATACAAAAAAACATCTTAAAAGTTTTTTGAGCAAAGAACCAAGTAGGAAATACATTTTCAATTTTGGATTTGGGGCGACCCTAGTCAAAATCAATTTTGTCACTTTTTTCTTCGAGGGTTTATCCAAATGGATTGAAACTTTGCATAAATATTCTAGTGCTTAAAACAAATACAAAAAAACATCTTAAAAGTTTTTTGAGCTAAGAACCAAGTAGGAAATACATTTTCAATTTTGGATTTGTGGCGACCCTAGTCAAAATCAATTTTGTCACTTTTTTCTTCGAGGGTTTATCCAAATGGATTGAAACTTTGCATAAATATTTTGGTGCTTAAAACAAATACAAAAAAACATCTTAAAAGTTTTTTGAGCAAAGAACCAAGTAGGAAATACATTTTCAATTTTGGATTTGGGGCGCAGTAGTCAAAATCAATTTTGTCACTTTTTTCTTCGAGGGTTTATCCAAATGGATTGAAACTTTGCATAAATATTTTGGTGCTTAAAACAAATACAAAAAAACATCTTAAAAGTTTTTTGAGCAAAAAACCAAGTAGGAAATACATTTTCAATTTTGGATTTGGGGCGACCCTAGTCAAAATCAATTTTGTCACTTTTTTCTTCGAGGAATTATCCAAATGAATTGAAACTTAGCATAAATATTCTAGTGCTTAAAACAAATAAAAAAAAACATCTTAAACGTTTTTTGAGCATAGAACCAAGTAGGAAATACATTTTCAATTTTGGATTTGGGGCGACCCTAGTCATAAATATTCTAATGCTTAAGACAAATACAAAAAATCATCCTTAAACGTTTTTTGAGCAGAGACTTAAAACAAATACAAAAAAATATCTTAAAAGTTTTTTGAGCAAAGAACCAAGTAGGAAATACATTTTCAATTTTGGATTTGGGGCGACCCTAGTCAAAATCAATTTTGTCACTTTTTTCTTCGAGGGTTTATCCAAATGGATTGAAACTTTGCATAAATATTCTAATGCTTAAGACAAATACAAAAAATTATCCTAAAAGTTTTTTGAGCAAAGAACCAAGTAGGAAATACATTTTCAATTTTGGATTTGGGGCGACCCTAGTCAAAATCAATTTTGTCACTTTTTTCTTCGAGGGTTTATCCAAATGAATTGAAACTTTGCATAAATATTCTAGTGCTTAAAACAAATACAAAAAAATATCTTAAAAGTTTTTTGAGCAACGAACCAAGTAGGAAATACATTTTCAATTTTGGATTTGGGCCGACCCTAGTCAAAATCAATTTTGTCACTTTTTTCTTCGAGGGTTTATCCAAATGAATTGAAACTTTGCATAAATATTCTAGTGCTTAAAACAAATACAAAAAAATATCTTAAAAGTTTTTTGAGCAAAGAACCAAGTAGGAAATACATTTTCAATTTTGGATTTGGGGCGACCCTAGTCAAAATCAATTTTGTCACTTTTTTCTTCGAGGGCTTATCCAAATGGATTGAAACTTTGCATAAATATTCTAATGCTTAAGACAAATACAAAAAATCATCCTAAAAGTTTTTTGAGCAAAGAACCAAGTAGGAAATAATTTTCAATTTTGGATTTGGGGCGACCCTAGTCAAAATCAATTTTGTCACTTTTTTCTTCGAGGGTTTATCCAAATGGATTGAAACTTTGCACAAATATTTTGGTGCTTAAAACAAATAAAAAAAAACATCTTTAAAGTTTTTTGAGCAAAGAACCAAGTAGGAAATACATTTTCAATTTTGGATTTGGGGCGACCCTAGTCAAAATCAATTTTGTCACTTTTTTCTTCGAGGGTTTATCCAAATGGATTGAAACTTTGCATAAATATTTTGGTGCTTAACACAAATACAAAAAAACATCTTAAAAGTTTTTTGAGCAAAGAACCAAGTAGGAAATACATTTTCAATTTTGGATTTGGGGCGCAGTAGTCAAAATCAATTTTGTCACTTTTTTCTTCGAGGGTTTATCCAAATGGATTGAAACTTTGCATAAATATTTTGGTGCTTAACACAAATACAAAAAAACATCTTAAAAGTTTTTTGAGCAAAAAACCAAGTAGGAAATACATTTTCAATTTTGGATTTGGGGCGACCCTAGTCAAAATCAATTTTGTCACTTTTTTCTTCGAGGAATTATCCAAATGAATTGAAACTTTGCATAAATATTTTGGTGCTTAAAACAAATACAAAAAAACATCTTAAAAGTTTTTTGAGCAGAGAACCAAGTAGGAAATACATTTTCAATTTTGGATTTGGGGCGACCCTAGTCAAAATCAATTTTGTCACTTTTTTCTTCGAGGAATTATCCAAATGAATTGAAACTTTGCATAAATATTTTGGTGCTTAAAACAAATACAAAAAAACATCTTAAAAGTTTTTTGAGCAGAGAACCAAGTAGGAAATACATTTTCAATTTTGGATTTGGGGCGACCCTAGTCAAAATCAATTTTGTCACTTTTTTCTTCGAGGGTTTATCCAAATGGATTGAAACTTTGCATAAATATTTTGGTGCTTAAAACAAATACAAAAAAATATCTCAAACGTTTTTTGAGCAGAGAACCAAGTAGGAAATACATTTTCAATTTTGGATTTGGGGCGACCCTAGTCAAAATCAATTTTGTCACTTTTTTCTTCGAGGAATTATCCAAATGAATTGAAACTTTGCATAAATATTCTAATGCTTAAAACAAATACAAAAAAATATCCTAAAAGTTTTTTGAGCAAAGAACCAAGTAGGAAATACATTTTCAATTTTGGATTTGGGGCGCAGTAGTCAAAATCAATTTTGTCACTTTTTTCTTCGAGGGTTTATCCAAATGGATTGAAACTTTGCATAAATATTTTGGTGCTTAAAACAAATACAAAAAAATATCTCAAACGTTTTTTGAGCAGAGAACCAAGTAGGAAATACATTTTCAATTTTGGATTTGGGGCGACCCTAGTCAAAATCAATTTTGTCACTTTTTTCTTCGAGGGTTTATCCAAATTAATTGAAACTTTGCATAAATATTCTAATGCTTAAAACAAATACAAAAAAATATCCTAAAAGTTTTTTGAGCAAAGAACCAAGTAGGAAATACATTTTCAATTTTGGATTTGGGGCGCAGTAGTCAAAATCAATTTTGTCACTTTTTTCTTCGAGGGTTTATCCAAATGGATTGAAACTTTGCATAAATATTTTGGTGCTTAAAACAAATTCAAAAAAACATCTTAAAAGTTTTTTGAGCAAAGAACCAAGTAGGAAATACATTTTCAATTTTGGATTTGGGGCGCAGTAGTCAAAATCAATTTTGTCACTTTTTTCTTCGAGGGTTTATCCAAATGGATTGAAACTTTGCATAAATATTTTGGTGCTTAAAACAAATACAAAAAAACATCTTAAAAGTTTTTTGAGCAAAGAACCAAGTAGGAAATACATTTTCAATTTTGGATTTGGGGCGACCCTAGTCAAAATCAATTTTGTCACTTTTTTCTTCGAGGGTTTATCTAAATGGATTGAAACTTTGCATAAATATTTTGGTGCTTAAAACAAATACAAAAAAACATCTTAAAAGTTTTTTGAGCAAAAAACCAAGTAGGAAATACATTTTCAATTTTGGATTTGGGGCGACCCTAGTCAAAATCAATTTTGTCACTTTTTTCTTCGAGGGTTTATCCAAATTAATTGAAACTTTGCATAAATATTCTAATGCTTATAACAAATACAAAAAAATATCCTAAAAGTTTTTTGAGCAAAGAACTAAGTAGGAAATACATTTTCAATTTTGGATTTGGGGCGACCCTAGTCAAAATCAATTTTGTCACTTTTTTCTTCGAGGGTTTATCCAAATGGATTGAAACTTTGCACAAATATTTTGGTGCTTAAAACAAATAAAAAAAAACATCTTAAAAGTTTTTTGAGCAAAGAACCAAGTAGGAAATAATTTTCAATTTTGGATTTGGGGCGACCCTAGTCAAAATCAATTTTGTCACTTTTTTCTTCGAGGGTTTATCCAAATGGATTGAAACTTTGCATAAATATTTTGGTGCTTAAAACAAATACAAAAAAACATCTTAAACGTTTTTTGAGCAAAGAACCAAGTAGGAAATACATTTTCAATTTTGGATTTGGGGCGCAGTAGTCAAAATCAATTTTGTCACTTTTTTCTTCGAGGGTTTATCCAAATGGATTGAAACTTTGCATAAATATTTTGGTGCTTAAAACAAATACAAAAAAACATCTTAAAAGTTTTTTGAGCAAAAAACCAAGTAGGAAATACATTTTCAATTTTGGATTTGGGGCGACCCTAGTCAAAATCAATTTTGTCACTTTTTTCTTCGAGGAATTATCCAAATGAATTGAAACTTAGCATAAATATTCTGGTGCTTAAAACAAATAAAAAAAAACGTCTCAAACGTTTTTTGAGCAGAGAACCAAGTAGGAAATACATTTTCAATTTTGGATTTGGGGCGACCCTAGTCAAAATCAATTTTGTCACTTTTTTCTTCGAGGGTTTATCCAAATGAATTGAAACTTTGCATAAATATTCTAGTGCTTAAAACAAATACAAAAAAATATCTTAAAAGTTTTTTGAGCAACGAACCAAGTAGGAAATACATTTTCAATTTTGGATTTGGGCCGACCCTAGTCAAAATCAATTTTGTCACTTTTTTCTTCGAGGGTTTATCCAAATGAATTGAAACTTTGCATAAATATTCTAGTGCTTAAAACAAATACAAAAAAATATCTTAAAAGTTTTTTGAGCAAAGAACCAAGTAGGAAATACATTTTCAATTTTGGATTTGGGCCGACCCTAGTCAAAATCAATTTTGTCACTTTTTTCTTCGAGTGTTTATTCAAATGGATTGAAACTTTGCACAAATATTTTGGTGCTTAAAACAAATAAAAAAAAACATCTTAAAAGTTTTTTGAGCAAAGAACCAAGTAGGAAATACATTTTCAATTTTGGATTTGGGGCGACCCTAGTAAAAATCAATATTGTTACTTTTTTCTTCGAGGGTTTATCCAAATGGACTGAAACTTTGCATAAATATTTTGGTGCTTAAAACAAATACAAAAAAATATCTTTAAAGTTTTTTGAGCAAAGAACCAAGTAGGAAATACATTTTCAATTTTGGATTTGGGGCGACCCTAGTCAAAATCAATTTTGTCACTTTTTTCTTCGAGGGTTTATCCAAATGGATTGAAACTTTGCATAAATATTTTGGTGCTTAAAACAAATACAAAAAAACATCTTAAAAGTTTTTTGAGCAAAGAACCAAGTAGGAAATACATTTTCAATTTTGGATTTGGGGCGCAGTAGTCAAAAGTAATTTTGTCACTTTTTTCTTCGAGGGTTTATCTAAATGGATTGAAACTTTGCATAAATATTTTGGTGCTTAAAACAAATACAAAAAAACATCTTAAAAGTTTTTTGAGCAAAGAACCAAGTAGGAAATACATTTTCAATTTTGGATTTGGGGCGCAGTAGTCAAAATCAATTTTGTCACTTTTTTCTTTGAGGATTTATCCAAATGGATTGAAACTTTGCATAAATATTTTGGTGCTTAAAACAAATACAAAAAAACATCTTAAAAGTTTTTTGAGCAAAAAACCAAGTAGGAAATACATTTTCAATTTTGGATTTGGGGCGACCCTAGTCAAAATCAATTTTGTCACTTTTTTCTTCGAGGGTTTATCCAAATGGATTGAAACTTTGCATAAATATTCTAATGCTTAAAACAAATACAAAAAAATATCCTAAAAGTTTTTTGAGCAAAGAACTAAGTAGGAAATACATTTCATATTCACACAAAATTTTCAATTTTTGTGAATATATTGTTTTTGGTTTTACAGAAAATCAGTTTTTTTAACTTGCTGCTTCAGTCTTACCGAATCACTCCATAAGTCTGATATGTAAAAGTCTGTGCCTCGAAATACCTATCGAATGGTAAAAACTGCATCTTATTTCGTGCTTCCAGTTCCGCGAAATCGCCAAAAAAGGCATTCTGTTAGTTAGTTAGTTAGTTATTCGGAGCGATAACTCAATTTAAACTCAATATCAAGCCTTAATGTTACTTTTATCTGATAGATATTGGGTCATAGATTTGCTGTATAGTTTTTGGAGTCATAAGATGCTTCCAGTGAGGCACAAGATGCAAAAAACTATCATTTTTTGGCAAATTATAACCGATTATTCCAAAACACATTTGTTTACATTCATACAACAGAAAATATTTGTTGGTATAAGTGTGATATTAATAAAATGGTTGTGACAGTATGCATTAAGTTAAATGTATGTGAAAAAATGTTGGAACTAGCAAGTTCCTTCAGCATACTGTACCTATGTCTTTAAATACAAACTTCATTTGTATCATAATGAAAATATTTTTTTTTGCAATTGGAATTTTTTTTTTTTTGGTATGATTCTTAATTTTTTTCCTGCTCGATTATTTTGTCTTTGTTTCAAACAGGCTTATACTTACTGGATCTTATTTCCAACGACAGCACAATTTCAATTTTACTTTCACAATGTCTGTGAAAGTGTGTTAAATACGTGTGAAATAATTGAATTAATTTTCCACAATGATTTTTCACTTTCAACAAATTTTCAAAGTTCACTACGAACTTTTTCTTATCTTAATTATAAAAAAAATTCAAATTGAAATTGTCAAAGCCCACTTGTACTTTTTCTCAAACTTTACTGGATCTTGATTTTAAGTTTCAGACATGCTTAAAACTTTACTGGATCTTGGTTTTAAGTTTCGGACATGCTTAAAACTTTACTGGATCTTGGTTTTAAGTTTCAGACATGCTTAAAACTTTACTGGATCTTGGTTTTAAGTTTCAGACATGCTTAAAACTTTACTGGATCTTGGTTTTAAGTTAAGACATGCTTAAAACTTTACTGGATCTTGGTTTTAAGTTTCAGACATGCTTAAAACTTTACTGGATCTTGGTTTTAAGTTTCAGACATGCTTAAAACTTTACTGGATCTTGGTTTTAAGTTTCAGACATGCTTAAAACTTTACTGGATCTTGGTTTTAAGTTAAAGACATGCTTATAACTTTACTGGATCTTGGTTTTAAGTTTCAGACATGCCTATAACTTTACTGGATCTTGGTTTTAAGTTTCGGACATGCTTAAAACTTAACTGGATCTTGGTTTTAAGTTTCAGACATGCTTAAAACTTTACTGGATCTTGGTTTTAAGTTTCAGACATGCCTATAACTTTACTGGATCTTGGTTTTAAGTTTCAGACATGCTTAAAACTTAACTGGATCTTGGTTTTAAGTTTCGGACATGCTTAAAACTTAACTGGATCTTGGTTTTAAGTTTCAGACATGCTTAAAACTTTACTGGATCTTGGTTTTAAGTTTCAGACATGCTTAAAACTTTACTGGATCTTGGTTTTAAGTTAAGACATGCTTAAAACTTTATTGGATCTTGATTTTAAGTTTCAGACATGCTTAAAACTTTACTGGATCTTGGTTTTAAGTTTCAGACATGCTTAAAACTTTACTGGATCTTGGTTTTAAGTTTCAGACATGCTTAAAACTTTACTGGATCTTGGTTTTAAGTTTCAGACATGCTTAAAACTTAACTGGATCTTGGTTTTAAGTTTCGGACATGCTTAAAACTTAACTGGATCTTGGTTTTAAGTTTCAGACATGCTTAAAACTTTACTGGATCTTGGTTTTAAGTTAAGACATGCTTAAAACTTTATTGGATCTTGATTTTAAGTTTCAGACATTCTTAAAACTTTACTGGATTTTGATTTTAAGTTTCAGACATGCTTAAAACTTTACTGGATCTTGGTTTTAAGTTTCAGACATGCCTATAACTTTACTGGATCTTGGTTTTAAGTTTCGGACATGCTTAAAACTTAACTGGATCTTGGTTTTAAGTTTCGGACATGCCTATAACTTTACTGGATCTTGGTTTTAAGTTTCGGATATGCTTAAAACTTAACTGGATCTTGGTTTTAAGTTTCAGACATGCTTAAAACTTTACTGGATCTTGGTTTTAAGTTTCAGACATGCTTAAAACTTTACTGGATCTTGGTTTTAAGTTAAGACATGCTTAAAACTTTATTGGATCTTGATTTTAAGTTTCAGACATGCTTAAAACTTTACTGGATCTTGGTTTTAAGTTTCAGACATGCTTAAAACTTTACTGGATCTTGGTTTTAAGTTTCAGACATGCTTAAAACTTTACTGGATCTTGGTTTTAAGTTTCAGACATGCTTAAAACTTAACTGGATCTTGGTTTTAAGTTTCGGACATGCTTAAAACTTAACTGGATCTTGGTTTTAAGTTTCAGACATGCTTAAAACTTTACTGGATCTTGGTTTTAAGTTAAGACATGCTTAAAACTTTATTGGATCTTGATTTTAAGTTTCAGACATGCTTAAAACTTTACTGGATCTTGGTTTTAAGTTTCAGACATGCTTAAAACTTTACTGGATCTTGGTTTTAAGTTTCGGACATGCTTAAAACTTAACTGGATCTTGGTTTTAAGTTTCAGACATGCTTAAAACTTTACTGGATCTTGGTTTTAAGTTTCAGACATGCTTAAAACTTTACTGGATCTTGGTTTTAAGTTTCAGACATGCTTAAAACTTTACTGGATCTTGGTTTTAAGTTAAAGACATGCTTAAAACTTTACTGGATCTTGGTTTTAAGTTTCAGACATGCCTATAACTTTACTGGATCTTGGTTTTAAGTTTCGGACATGCTTAAAACTTAACTGGATCTTGGTTTTAAGTTTCAGACATGCTTAAAACTTTACTGGATCTTGGTTTTAAGTTTCAGACATGCCTATAACTTTACTGGATCTTGGTTTTAAGTTTCGGACATGCTTAAAACTTAACTGGATCTTGGTTTTAAGTTTCAGACGTGCTTAAAACTTTACTGGATCTTGGTTTTAAGTTTAGACATGCTTAAAACTTTACTGGATCTTGGTTTTAAGTTTCGGACATGCTTAAAACTTTACTGGATCTTGGTTTTAAGTTTCAGACATGCTTAAAACTTTACTGGATCTTGGTTTTAAGTTTCAGACATGCTTAAAACTTTACTGGATCTTGGTTTTAAGTTTCAGACATGCTTAAAACTTTACTGGATCTTGGTTTTAAGTTTCAGACATGCTTAAAACTTTACTGGATCTTGGTTTTAAGTTTCAGACATGCTTAAAACTTTACTGGATCTTGGTTTTAAGTTAAAGACATGCTTAAAACTTTACTGGATCTTGGTTTTAAGTTTCAGACATGCCTATAACTTTACTGGATCTTGGTTTTAAGTTTCGGACATGCTTAAAACTTAACTGGATCTTGGTTTTAAGTTTCAGACATGCTTAAAACTTTACTGGATCTTGGTTTTAAGTTTCAGACATGCCTATAACTTTACTGGATCTTGGTTTTAAGTTTCGGACATGCTTAAAACTTAACTGGATCTTGGTTTTAAGTTTCAGACATGCTTAAAACTTTACTGGATCTTGGTTTTAAGTTTAGACATGCTTAAAACTTTACTGGATCTTGGTTTTAAGTTTCGGACATGCTTAAAACTTTACTGGATCTTGGTTTTAAGTTTCAGACATGCTTAAAACTTTACTGGATCTTGGTTTTAAGTTAAGACATGCTTAAAACTTTATTGGATCTTGATTTTAAGTTTCAGACATGCTTAAAACTTTACTGGATCTTGGTTTTAAGTTTCAGACATGCTTAAAACTTTACTGGATCTTGGTTTTAAGTTTCAGACATGCTTAAAACTTTACTGGATCTTGGTTTTAAGTTTCGGACATGCTTAAAACTTAACTGGATCTTGGTTTTAAGTTTCAGACATGCTTAAAACTTTACTGGATCTTGGTTTTAAGTTTCAGACATGCTTAAAACTTTACTGGATCTTGGTTTTAAGTTAAGACATGCTTAAAACTTTATTGGATCTTGATTTTAAGTTTCAGACATGCTTAAAACTTTACTGGATCTTGGTTTTAAGTTTCAGACATGCTTAAAACTTTACTGGATCTTGGTTTTAAGTTTCAGACATGCTTAAAACTTTACTGGATCTTGGTTTTAAGTTTCAGACATGCTTAAAACTTAACTGGATCTTGGTTTTAAGTTTCGGACATGCTTAAAACTTAACTGGATCTTGGTTTTAAGTTTCAGACATGCTTAAAACTTTACTGGATCTTGGTTTTAAGTTAAGACATGCTTAAAACTTTATTGGATCTTGATTTTAAGTTTCAGACATGCTTAAAACTTTACTGGATTTTGATTTTAAGTTTCAGACATGCTTAAAACTTTACTGGATCTTGGTTTTAAGTTTCAGACATGCCTATAACTTTACTGGATCTTGGTTTTAAGTTTCGGACATGCTTAAAACTTAACTGGATCTTGGTTTTAAGTTTCGGACATGCCTATAACTTTACTGGATCTTGGTTTTAAGTTTCGGATATGCTTAAAACTTAACTGGATCTTGGTTTTAAGTTTCAGACATGCTTAAAACTTTACTGGATCTTGGTTTTAAGTTTCAGACATGCTTAAAACTTTACTGGATCTTGGTTTTAAGTTAAGACATGCTTAAAACTTTATTGGATCTTGATTTTAAGTTTCAGACATGCTTAAAACTTTACTGGATCTTGGTTTTAAGTTTCAGACATGCTTAAAACTTTACTGGATCTTGGTTTTAAGTTTCAGACATGCTTAAAACTTTACTGGATCTTGGTTTTAAGTTTCAGACATGCTTAAAACTTAACTGGATCTTGGTTTTAAGTTTCGGACATGCTTAAAACTTAACTGGATCTTGGTTTTAAGTTTCAGACATGCTTAAAACTTTACTGGATCTTGGTTTTAAGTTAAGACATGCTTAAAACTTTATTGGATCTTGATTTTAAGTTTCAGACATGCTTAAAACTTTACTGGATTTTGATTTTAAGTTTCAGACATGCTTAAAACTTTACTGGATCTTGGTTTTAAGTTTCAGACATGCCTATAACTTTACTGGATCTTGGTTTTAAGTTTCGGACATGCTTAAAACTTAACTGGATCTTGGTTTTAAGTTTCGGACATGCCTATAACTTTACTGGATCTTGGTTTTAAGTTTCGGATATGCTTAAAACTTAACTGGATCTTGGTTTTAAGTTTCAGACATGCTTAAAACTTAACTGGATCTTGGTTTTAAGTTTCAGACATGCTTAAAACTTAACTGGATCTTGGTTTTAAGTTAAGACATGCTTAAAACTTTAATGGATCTTGGTTTTAAGTTTCGGACATGCTTAAAACTTTACTGGATCTTGGTTAACCTATAAACCTACTGTAATCTATAAACAGTTGAACGAAACGGAGTGGAGTTCAACACACCTGTAACCTATAAATCTACTGTAATCTATAAACAGTTGAATGAAACGGAGTGAAACGGAGTGGAGTTCAACACACCTGTAACCTATAAACCTACTGTAATCTATAAACAGTTGAACGAAACGGAGTGAAACGGAGTGGAGTTCAACACACCTGTAACCTATAAACCTACTGTAATCTATTAACAGTTGAACAAAACGGAGTGAAACGGAGTGGAGTTCAACACACCTGGAACCTATAAATCTACTGTAATCTATAAACAGTTGAACGAAACGGAGTGAAACGGAGTGGAGTTCAACACACCTATAACCTATAAACCTACTGTAATTCATAAACAGTTGAACGAAACGGAGTGAAACGGAGTGGAGTTCAACACACCTGTAACCTTTAAACCTACTGTAATCTATAAACAGTTGAACGAAACGGAGTGAAACGGAGTGGAGTTCAACACACCCGTAACCTATAAATCTAAACTAGGTTGAGCGAAGCTCACAAATTTTTACGTCCTGAACGGAGCGAAGCGAAGTGAAGGCGTGAAAATTTTACCCAATTTAAAAAAATCCAGTACGATCTGTAACCTATAAACCTACTGTAATCCATAAACAGTTGAACGAAACGGAGTGAAACGGAGTGGAGTTCAACACACCTGTAACCTATAAACCTACTGTAATCTATAAACAGTTGAACGAAACGGAGTGAAACGGAGTGGAGTTCAACACACCTGTAACCTATAAATCTTAACTAGGTTGAGCGAAGCTCACAAATTTTTACGTCCTGAACGGAGCGAAGCGAAGTGAAGGCGTGAAAATTTTACCCAATTTAAAAAAATCCAGTACGATCTGTAACCTATAAACCTTCTGTAATCTATAAACAGTTGAACGAAACGGAGTGAAACGGAGTGGAGTTCAACACACCTGTAACCTATAAATCTAAACTAGGTTGAGCGAAGCTCACAAATTTTTACGTCCTGAACGGAGCGAAGCGAAGTGAAGGCGTGAAAATTTTACCCAATTTAAAGAAATCCAGTACGATCTGTAACCTATAAACCTACTGTAATCTATAAACAGTTGAACGAAACGGAGTGGAGTTCAACACACCTGTAACCTATAAACCTACTGTAATCTATAAACAGTTGAACGAAACGGAGTGAAACGGAGTGGAGTTCAACACACCTGTAACCTATAAACCTACTGTAATCTATAAACAGTTGAACGAAACGGAGTGGAGTTCAACACACCTGTAACCTATAAACCTACTGTAATCTATAAACAGTTGAACGAAACGGAGTGAAACGGAGTGGAGTTCAACACACCTGTAACCTATAAACCTACTGTAATCTATAAACAGTTGAACGTAACGAAGTGCAACGAAGTGGAGTTCAACACACCTGTAACCTATAAACCTACTGTAATCTATAAACAGTTGAACGAAACGGAGTGAAACGGAGTGAAGTTCAACACACCTGTAACCTCTAAACCTACTGTAATCCATAAACAGTTGAACGAAACGTAGTGAAACGGAGTGGAGTTCAACACACCTGTAACCTATAAACCTACTGTAATCTATAAACAGTTGAACGAAACGGAGTGGAGTTCAACACACCTGGAACCTATAAATCTACTGTAATCTATAAACAGTTGAACGAAACGGAGTGAAACGGAGTGGTCTTCTATGACCTTAAAAGTATTTAAAAATAAATATTGATATTGAAGTTCAACACACCTGTAATTTTTAAACCTACTGTCATCTATAAGATCTGAGTTCAACACACCTGTTGTTTTATTTTTAATTTTTAATGAAACACGTCTTAATGTTTTTGTTCGTGTTTTTCAACTGATTTTTATTTTCTCAGACTACTGAGATCATTATTTTACACCTGTAACCTATAAACCTTCTGTAATCTATAAACAGTTGAACGAAACGGAGCACACAAGTTGCAAAACTTTTCAAGACTGTAACCTATGTTGAAGTCTGATCTACATAAGAGACTGACTGCGGAGCATTAATTTGAGTGATTTTTCAATTTTATAATCTATCGTTTACTAAGTGTGAAAGTTAATGGCTTTCTACATAAGTCGTATTTTTCATATTTATACTTTTAAAAATTGGCAAATTTTTGAATCATGATTTTCGTTATAAAACGTGTTCCTAATGCGTGGTATACTTTGTTGATAATGCAGCAAAATGTTGATATTAAGTCTTACATTTTATTGAGAGAAGATTTTTCAAGATTTTCTGAACAATACATGGAGAGTTCTATAGGATTGTGTGAATATTCCCATGAAGCGTGATCGGCTTCATTACTAGTTCAATTTTGGATTTGGGGCGACCCTAGTCAAAATCAATTTTGTCACTTTTTTCTTCGAGGGTTTATCCAAATGGATTGAAACTTTGCACAAATATTTTGGTGCTTAAAACAAATAAAAAAAAACATCTTAAAAGTTTTTTGAGCAAAGAACCAAGTAGGAAATACATTTTCAATTTTGGATTTGGGGCGACCCTAGTCAAAATCAATTTTGTCACTTTTTTCTTCGAGGGTTTATCCAAATGGATTGAAACTTTGCACAAATATTTTGGTGCTTAAAACAAATACAAAAAAACATCTTAAAAGTTTTTTGAGCAAAGAACCAAGTAGGAAATACATTTTCAATTTTGGATTTGGGGCGCAGTAGTCAAAATCAATTTTGTCACTTTTTTCTTCGAGGGTTTATCCAAATGGATTGAAACTTTGCATAAATATTTTGGTGCTTAAAACAAATACAAAAAAACATCTTAAAAGTTTTTTGAGCAAAAAACCAAGTAGGAAATACATTTTCAATTTTGGATTTGGGGCGACCCTAGTCAAAATCAATTTTGTCACTTTTTTCTTCGAGGGTTTATCCAAATTAATTGAAACTTTGCATAAATATTCTAATGCTTAAAACAAATACAAAAAAATATCCTAAAAGTTTTTTGAGCAAAGAACTAAGTAGGAAATACATTTTCAATTTTGGATTTGGGGCGACCCTAGTCAAAATCAATTTTGTCACTTTTTTCTTCGAGGGTTTATCCAAATGGATTGAAACTTTGCACAAATATTTTGGTGCTTAAAACAAATAAAAAAAAAACATCTTTAAAGTTTTTTGAGCAAAGAACCAAGTAGGAAATACATTTTCAATTTTGGATTTGGGGCGACCCTAGTCAAAATCAATTTTGTCACTTTTTTCTTCGAGGGTTTATCCAAATGGATTGAAACTTTGCATAAATATTTTGGTGCTTAAAACAAATACAAAAAAACATCTTAAACGTTTTTTGAGCAAAGAACCAAGTAGGAAATACATTTTCAATTTTGGATTTGGGGCGCAGTAGTCAAAATCAATTTTGTCACTTTTTTCTTCGAGGGTTTATCCAAATGGATTGAAACTTTGCATAAATATTTTGGTGCTTAAAACAAATACAAAAAAACATCTTAAAAGTTTTTTGAGCAAAAAACCAAGTAGGAAATACATTTTCAATTTTGGATTTGGGGCGACCCTAGTCAAAATCAATTTTGTCACTTTTTTCTTCGAGGAATTATCCAAATGAATTGAAACTTAGCATAAATATTCTAATGCTTAAAACAAATAAAAAAAAACATCTCAAACGTTTTTTGAGCAAAGAACCAAGTAGGAAATACATTTTCAATTTTGGATTTGGGGCGACCCTAGTCAAAATCAATTTTGTCACTTTTTTCTTCGAGGGTTTATCCAAATGAATTGAAACTTTGCATAAATATTCTAGTGCTTAAAACAAATACAAAAAAACATCTTAAAAGTTTTTTGAGCAAAGAACCAAGTAGGAAATAAATTTTCAATTTTGGATTTGGGGCGACCCTAGTCAAAATCAATTTTGTCACTTTTTTCTTCGAGGAATTATCCAAATGAATTGAAACTTAGCATAAATATTCTAATGCTTAAAACAAATAAAAAAAAACATCTCAAACGTTTTTTGAGCAAAGAACCAAGTAGGAAATACATTTTCAATTTTGGATTTGGGGCGACCCTAGTCAAAATCAATTTTGTCACTTTTTTCTTCGAGGGTTTATCCAAATGGATTAAAACTTTGCATAAATATTCTAGTGCTTAAAACAAATACAAAAAAACATCTTAAAAGTTTTTTGAGCAAAGAACCAAGTAGGAAATAAATTTTCAATTTTGGATTTGGGGCGACCCTAGTCAAAATCAATTTTGTCACTTTTTTCTTCGAGGGTTTATCCAAATGGATTAAAACTTTGCATAAATATTCTAGTGCTTAAAACAAATACAAAAAAACATCTTAAAAGTTTTTTGAGCAAAGAACCAAGTAGGAAATAAATTTTCAATTTTGGATTTGGGGCGACCCTAGTCAAAATCAATTTTGTCACTTTTTTCTTCGAGGGTTTATCCAAATGGATTAAAACTTTGCATAAATATTCTAGTGCTTAAAACAAATACAAAAAAACATCTTAAAAGTTTTTTGAGCAAAGAACCAAGTAGGAAATACATTTTCAATTTTGGATTTGGGCCGACCCTAGTCAAAATCAATTTTGTCACTTTTTTCTTCGAGGGTTTATCCAAATGGATTGAAACTTTGCACAAATATTTTGGTGCTTAAAACAAATACAAAAAAACATCTTAAAAGTTTTTTGAGCAAAGAACCAAGTAGGAAATACATTTTCAATTTTGGATTTGGGGCGACCCTAGTCAAAATCAATTTTGTCACTTTTTTCTTCGAGGGTTTATCCAAATGGATTGAAACTTTGCATAAATATTCTAGTGCTTAAAACAAATACAAAAAAACATCTTAAAAGTTTTTTGAGCAAAGAACTAAGTAGGAAATACATTTTCAATTTTGGATTTGGGCCGACCCTAGTCAAAATCAATTTTGTCACTTTTTTCTTCGAGGGTTTATCCAAATGGATTGAAACTTTGCACAAATATTTTGGTGCTTAAAACAAATACAAAAAAACATCTTAAAAGTTTTTTGAGCAAAGAACCAAGTAGGAAATACATTTTCAATTTTGGATTTGGGGCGACCCTAGTCAAAATCAATTTTGTCACTTTTTTCTTCGAGGGTTTATCCAAATGGATTGAAACTTTGCATAAATATTTTGGTGCTTAAAACAAATACAAAAAAACATCTTAAAAGTTTTTTGAGCAAAGAGCCAAGTAGGAAATACATTTTCAATTTTGGATTTGGGGCGACCCTAGTCAAAATCAATTTTGTCACTTTTTTCTTTGAGGAATTATCCAAATGAATTGAAACTTAGCATAAATATTCTAGTGCTTAAAACAAATAAAAAAAAACATCTCAAACGTTTTTTGAGCAGAGAACCAAGTAGGAAATACATTTTCAATTTTGGATTTGGGGCGACCCTAGTCAAAATCAATTTTGTCACTTTTTTCTTCGAGGGTTTATCCAAATGAATTGAAACTTTGCATAAATATTCTAGTGCTTAAAACAAATACAAAAAAATATCTTAAAAGTTTTTTGAGCAACGAACCAAGTAGGAAATACATTTTCAATTTTGGATTTGGGCCGACCCTAGTCAAAATCAATTTTGTCACTTTTTTCTTCGAGGGTTTATCCAAATGAATTGAAACTTTGCATAAATATTCTAGTGCTTAAAACAAATACAAAAAAATATCTTAAAAGTTTTTTGAGCAAAGAACCAAGTAGGAAATACATTTTCAATTTTGGATTTGGGCCGACCCTAGTCAAAATCAATTTTGTCACTTTTTTCTTCGAGGGTTTATTCAAATGGATTGAAACTTTGCACAAATATTTTGGTGCTTAAAACAAATAAAAAAAACATCTTAAAAGTTTTTTGAGCAAAGAACCAAGTAGGAAATACATTTTCAATTTTGGATTTGGGGCGACCCTAGTCAAAATCAATTTTGTCACTTTTTTCTTCGAGGATTTATCTGAATGGATTGAAACTTTGCATAAATATTTTGGTGCTTAAAACAAATACAAAAAAATATCTTAAAAGTTTTTTTAACAAAGAACCAAGTAGGAAATACATTTTCAATTTTGGATTTGGGGCGACAATAGTCAAAATCAATTTTGTCACTTTTTTCTTCGAGGGTTTATCCAAATGGATTGAAACTTTGCATAAATATTTTGGTGCTTAAAACAAATACAAAAAAACATATTAAAAGTTTTTTGAGCAAAGAACCAAGTAGGAAATACATTTTCAATTTTGGATTTGGGGCGCAGTAGTCAAAATCAATTTTGTCACTTTTTTCTTCGAGGGTTTATCCAAAAGGATTGAAACTTTGCATAAATATTTTGGTAATTACAACAAATACAAAAAAAACATCTTAAAAGTTTTTTGAGCAAAGAACCAAGTAGGAAATACATTTTCAATTTTGGATTTGGGGCGACCCTAGTCAAAATCAATTTTGTCACTTTTTTCTTTGAGGAATTATCCAAATGAATTAAAACTTAGCATAAATATTCTAGTGCTTAAAACAAATACAAAAAAATATCTTAAAAGTTTTTTGAGCAAAGAACCAAGTAGGAAATACATTTTCAATTTTGGATTTGGGCCGACCCTAGTCAAAATCAATTTTGTCACTTTTTTTTTCGAGGGTTTATCCAAATGGATTGAAACTTTGCATAAATATTTTGGTGCTTAAAACAAATACATGAAACATCTTAATATATTTTCGAGCGAAGAACCAAGTAGGAAATACATTTTCAATTTTGGATTTGGGGCGACCCTAGTCAAAATCAATTTTGTCACTTTTTTCTTCGAGGGTTTATCCAAATGGATTGAAACTTTGCATAAATATTCTAGTGCTTAAAACAAATACAAAAAATCATCTTAAAAGTTTTTCGAGCAAAGAACCAAGTAGGAAATACATTTTCAATTTTGGATTTGGGGCGACCCTAGTCAAAATCAATTTTGTCACTTTTTTCTTCGAGGGTTTATCCAAATGAATTGGAACTTTGCGTAAATATTTTGGTGCTTAAAACAAATACATGAAACATCTTAATATATTTTCGAGCGAAGAACCAAGTAGGAAATACATTTTCAATTTTGGATTTGGGGCGACCCTAGTCAAAATCAATTTTGTCACTTTTTTCTTCGAGGGTTTATCCAAATGGATTGAAACTTTGCATAAATATTCTAGTGCTTAAAACAAATACAAAAAATCATCTTAAAAGTTTTTCGAGCAAAGAACCAAGTAGGAAATACATTTTCAATTTTGGATTTGGGGCGACCCTAGTCAAAATCAATTTTGTCACTTTTTTCTTCGAGGGTTTATCCAAATGAATTGAAACTTTGCATAAATATTCTAGTGCTTAAAACAAATACAAAAAAATATCTTAAAAGTTTTTTGAGCAAAGAACCAAGTAGGAAATACATTTTCAATTTTGGATTTGGGCCGACCCTAGTCAAAATCAATTTTGTCACTTTTTTTTTCGAGGGTTTATCCAAATGGATTGAAACTTTGCATAAATATTTTGGTGCTTAAAACAAATACATGAAACATCTTAATATATTTTCGAGCGAAGAACCAAGTAGGAAATACATTTTCAATTTTGGATTTGGGGCGACCCTAGTCAAAATCAATTTTGTCACTTTTTTCTTCGAGGGTTTATCCAAATGGATTGAAACTTTGCATAAATATTCTAGTGCTTAAAACAAATACAAAAAATCATCTTAAAAGTTTTTCGAGCAAAGAACCAAGTAGGAAATACATTTTCAATTTTGGATTTGGGGCGACCCTAGTCAAAATCAATTTTGTCACTTTTTTCTTCGAGGGTTTATCCAAATGAATTGGAACTTTGCGTAAATATTTTGGTGCTTAAAACAAATACATGAAACATCTTAATATATTTTCGAGCGAAGAACCAAGTAGGAAATACATTTTCAATTTTGGATTTGGGGCGACCCTAGTCATAATCAACTTTGTCACTTTTTTCTTCGAGGGTTTATCCAAATGGATTGAAACTTTGCATAAATATTTTGGTGCTTAAAACAAATACATGAAACATCTTAATATATTTTCGAGCGAAGAACCAAGTAGGAAATACATTTTCAATTTTGGATTTGGGGCGACCCTAGTCAAAATCAATTTTGTCACTTTTTTCTTCGAGGGTTTATCCAAATGAATTGAAACTTTGCATAAATATTCTAGTGCTTAAAACAAATACAAAAAAATATCTTAAAAGTTTTTTGAGCAAAGAACCAAGTAGGAAATACATTTTCAATTTTG
The DNA here is from genome assembly GCA_917627325.4 of Chironomus riparius. NCBI lineage: Eukaryota > Metazoa > Arthropoda > Insecta > Diptera > Chironomidae > Chironomus > Chironomus riparius. The sequence goes on from OU895877.1 coordinate 24,914,423, forward strand.
GATTTGGGGCGACCCTAGTCAAAATCAATTTTGTCACTTTTTTCTTCGAGGGTTTATCCAAATGGATTGAAACTTTGCATAAATATTTTGGTGCTTAAAACAAATACAAAAAAACATCTTAAAAGTTTTTTGAGCAAAGAACCAAGTAGGAAATACATTTTCAATTTTGGATTTGGGGCGACCCTAGTCAAAATCAATTTTGTCACTTTTTTCTTCGAGGGTTTATCCAAATGGATTGAAACTTTGCATAAATATTTTGGTGCTTAAAACAAATACAAAAAAACATCTTAAAAGTTTTTTGAGCAAAGAACCAAGTAGGAAATACATTTTCAATTTTGGATTTGGGGCGACCCTAGTCATAATCAACTTTGTCACTTTTTTCTTCGAGGGTTTATCCAAATGGATTGAAACTTTGCATAAATATTTTGGTGCTTAAAACAAATACATGAAACATCTTAATATATTTTCGAGCGAAGAACCAAGTAGGAAATACATTTTCAATTTTGGATTTGGGGCGACCCTAGTCAAAATCAATTTTGTCACTTTTTTCTTCGAGGGTTTATCCAAATGGATTGAAACTTTGCATAAATATTCTAGTGCTTAAAACAAATACAAAAAATCATCTTAAAAGTTTTTCGAGCAAAGAACCAAGTAGGAAATACATTTTCAATTTTGGATTTGGGCCGACCCTAGTCAAAATCAATTTTGTCACTTTTTTCTTCGAGGATTTATCCAAATGAATTGAAACTTTGCATAAATATTCTAGTGCTTAAAACAAATACAAAAAAATATCTTAAAAGTTTTTTGAGCAAAGAACCAAGTAGGAAATACATTTTCAATTTTGGATTTGGGCCGACCCTAGTCAAAATCAATTTTGTCACTTTTTTCTTCGAGGGTTTATTCAAATGGATTGAAACTTTGCACAAATATTTTGGTGCTTAAAACAAATAAAAAAAACATCTTAAAAGTTTTTTGAGCAAAGAACCAAGTAGGAAATACATTTTCAATTTTGGATTTGGGGCGACCCTAGTCAAAATCAATTTTGTCACTTTTTTCTTCGAGGATTTATCTGAATGGATTGAAACTTTGCATAAATATTTTGGTGCTTAAAACAAATACAAAAAAATATCTTAAAAGTTTTTTTAACAAAGAACCAAGTAGGAAATACATTTTCAATTTTGGATTTGGGGCGACAATAGTCAAAATCAATTTTGTCACTTTTTTCTTCGAGGGTTTATCCAAATGGATTGAAACTTTGCATAAATATTTTGGTGCTTAAAACAAATACAAAAAAACATATTAAAAGTTTTTTGAGCAAAGAACCAAGTAGGAAATACATTTTCAATTTTGGATTTGGGGCGCAGTAGTCAAAATCAATTTTGTCACTTTTTTCTTCGAGGGTTTATCCAAAAGGATTGAAACTTTGCATAAATATTTTGGTGCTTGTAACAAATACAAAAAAAACATCTTAAAAGTTTTTTGAGCAAAGAACCAAGTAGGAAATACATTTTCAATTTTGGATTTGGGGCGACCCTAGTCAAAATCAATTTTGTCACTTTTTTCTTTGAGGAATTATCCAAATGAATTAAAACTTAGCATAGATATTCTAGTGCTTAAAACAAATAAAAAAAAACATCTCAAACGTTTTTTGAGCAGAAAACCAAGTAGGAAATACATTTTCAATTTTGGATTTGGGGCGACCCTAGTCAAAATCAATTTTGTCACTTTTTTCTTCGAGGGTTTATCCAAATGAATTGAAACTTTGCATAAATATTCTAGTGCTTAAAACAAATACAAAAAAATATCTTAAAAATTTTTTGAGCAACGAACCAAGTAGGAAATACATTTTCAATTTTGGATTTGGGCCGACCCTAGTCAAAATCAATTTTGTCACTTTTTTCTTCGAGGGTTTATCCAAATGAATTGAAACTTTGCATAAATATTCTAGTGCTTAAAACAAATACAAAAAAATATCTTAAAAGTTTTTTGAGCAAAGAACCAAGTAGGAAATACATTTTCAATTTTGGATTTGGGGCGACCCTAGTCAAAATCAATTTTGTCACTTTTTTCTTCGAGGATTTATCTGAATGGATTGAAACTTTGCATAAATATTTTGGTGCTTAAAACAAATACAAAAAAATATCTTAAAAAATTTTTTAACAAAGAACCAAGTAGGAAATACATTTTCAATTTTGGATTTGGGGCGACAATAGTCAAAATCAATTTTGTCACTTTTTTCTTCGAGGGTTTATCCAAATGGATTGAAACTTTGCATAAATATTTTGGTGCTTAAAACAAATACAAAAAAACATCTTAAAAGTTTTTTGAGCAAAGAACCAAGTAGGAAATACATTTTCAATTTTGGATTTGGGGCGACCCTAGTCATAATCAACTTTGTCACTTTTTTCTTCGAGGGTTTATCCAAATGGATTGAAACTTTGCATAAATATTTTGGTGCTTAAAACAAATACATGAAACATCTTAATATATTTTCGAGCGAAGAACCAAGTAGGAAATACATTTTCAATTTTGGATTTGGGGCGACCCTAGTCAAAATCAATTTTGTCACTTTTTTCTTCGAGGGTTTATCCAAATGGATTGAAACTTTGCATAAATATTCTAGTGCTTAAAACAAATACAAAAAATCATCTTAAAAGTTTTTCGAGCAAAGAACCAAGTAGGAAATACATTTTCAATTTTGGATTTGGGGCGACCCTAGTCAAAATCAATTTTGTCACTTTTTTCTTCGAGGGTTTATCCAAATGAATTGGAACTTTGCGTAAATATTTTAATGCTTAAAACAAATACAAAAAAACATCTTAAAATATTTTCGAGCAAAGAACCAAGTAGGAAATACATTTTCAATTTTGGATTTGGGGCGACCCTAGTCAAAATCAATTTTGTCACTGTTTTCTTCGAGGGTTTATCCAAATGGATTGAAACTTTGCATAAATATTCTAGTGCTTAAAACAAATACAAAAAAACATCTTAAAAGTTTTTTGAGCAAAGAACCAAGTAGGAAATACATTTTCAATTTTGGATTTGGGGCGACCCTAGTCAAAATCAATTTTGTCACTTTTTTTTTCGAGGGTTTATCCAAATCAATTAAAACTTTGCATAAATATTTAAGTGCTCAAAACAAATACAAAAAAACATCTTAAAAGTTTTTTGAGCAAAGAACCAAGTAGGAAATACATTTTCAATTTTGGATTTGGGGCGACCCTAGTCAAAATCAATTTTGTCACTTTTTTCTTTGAGGATTTATCCAAATGGATTGAAACTTTGCATAAATATTCTAATGCTTAAAACAAATACAAAAAAACATCTTAAAAGTTTTTTGAGCTAAGAACCAAGTAGGAAATACATTTTCAATTTTGGATTTGGGGCGACCCTAGTCAAAATCAATTTTGTCACTTTTTTCTTCGAGGGTTTATCCAAATGGATTGAAGCTTTGCATAAATATTCTAGTGCTTTAAACAAATACAAAAAAACATCTTAAAAGTTTTTTGAGCAAAGAACCAAGTAGGAAATACATTTTCAATTTTGGATTTGGGGCGACACTAGTCAAAATCAATTTTGTCACTTTTTTCTTCGAGGGTTTATAAAAATGGATTTGAACTTTGCAAAAATATTTTGGTGCTTAACACAAATACAAAAAAACATCTTAAAAGTTTTTTGAGCAAAGAACCAAGTAGGAAATACATTTTCAATTTTGGATTTGGGGCGACCCTAGTCAAAATCAATTTTGTCACTTTTTTCTTCGAGGGCTAATCCAAATGGATTGAAACTTTGCATAAATATTCTAGTGCTTAAAACAAATACAAAAAAACATCTTAAAAGTTTTTTGAGCAAAGAACCAAGTAGGAAATACATTTTCAATTTTGGATTTGGGGCGACCCTAGTCAAAATCAATTTTGTCACTTTTTTCTTCGAGGGTTTATCCAAATGGATTGAAACTTTGCATAAATATTCTAGTGCTTAAAACAAATACAAAAAAACATCTTAAAAGTTTTTTGAGCTAAGAACCAAGTAGGAAATACATTTTCAATTTTGGATTTGGGGCGACCCTAGTCAAAATCAATTTTGTCACTTTTTTCTTCGAGGGTTTATCCAAATGGATTGAAACTTTGCATAAATATTTTGGTGCTTAAAACAAATACAAAAAAACATATTAAAAGTTTTTTGAGCAAAGAACTAAGTAGGAAATACATTTTCAATTTTGGATTTGGGGCGACCCTAGTCAAAATCAATTTTGTCACTTTTTTCTTCGAGGGTTTATCCAAATGGATTAAAACTTTGCATAAATATTCAAGTGCTTAAAACAAATACAAAAAAACATCTTAAAAGTTTTTTGAGCAAAGAACCAACTAGGAAATACATTTTCAATTTTGGATTTGGGGCGACCCTAGTCAAAATCAATTTTGTCACTTTTTTCTTCGAGGGTTTATCCAAATGGATTGAAACTTTGCATAAATATTTTGGTGCTTAAAACAAATACAAAAAAACATCTTAAAATATTTTCAAGCAAAGAACCAAGTAGGAAATACATTTTCAATTTTGGATTTTGAGCGACCCTAGCCAAAATCAATTTTGTCACTTTTTTTTTCGAGGGTTTATCCAAAAGGATTAAAACTTTGCATAAATGTTCAAGTGCTTAAAACAAATACAAAAAAACATCTTAAAAGTTTTTTGAGCAAAGAACCAAGTAGGAAATACATTTTCAATTTTGGATTTGGGGCGACCCTAGTCAAAATCAATTTTGTCACTTTTTTCTTCGAGGGTTTATCCAAATGGATTGAAACTTTGCTTAAATATTCTAGTGCTTAAAACAAATATAAAAAAACATCTTAAAAGTTTTTTGAAAAAAGAACCTAGTAGGAAATACATTTTCAATTTTGGATTTGGGGCGACCCTAGTCAAAATAAATTTTGTCACTTTTTTCTTCGAGGGTTTATCCAAATGGATTGAAACTTTGCATAAATATTCTAATGCTTAAAACAAATACAAAAAAACATCTTAAAAGTTTTTTGAGCAAAGAACCAAGTAGGAAATACATTTTCAATTTTGGATTGGGGGCGACCCTAGTCAAAATCAATTTTGTCACTTTTTTCTTCGAGGGTTTATCCAAATGGATTGAAACTTTGCATAAATATTCTAGTGCTTAAAACAAATACAAAAAAACATTTAAAAATATTTTCGAGCAAAGAACCAAGTAGGAAATACATTTTCAATTTTGGATTTGGGCCGACCCTAGTCAAAATCAATTTTGTCACTTTTTTCTTTGAGGATTTATCCAAATGGATTGAAACTTTGTATAAATATTCTAATGCTTAAAACAAATACAAAAAAACATCTTAAAAGTTTTTTGAGCAAAGAACCAAGTAGGAAATACATTTTCAATTTTGGATTTGGGGCGACCCTAGTCGAAATCAATTTTGTCACTTTTTTCTTCGAGGGTTTATCCAAATGGATTGAAACTTTGCATAAATATTCTAGTGCTTAAAACAAATACAAAAAAACATCTTAAAAGTTTTTTGAGCAAAGAACCAAGTAGGAAATACATTTTCAATTTTGGATTTGGGGCGACCCTAGTCAAAATCAATTTTGTCACTTTTTTCTTCGAGGGTTTATCCAAATGGATTGAAACTTTGCATAAATATTCTAGTGCTTAAAACAAATACAAAAAAACATCTTAAAAGTTTTTTGAGCAAAGAACTAAGTAGGAAATACATTTTCAATTTTGGATTTGGGGCGACCCTAGTCAAAATCAATTTTGTCACTTTTTTCTTCGAGGGTTTATCCAAATGGATTAAAACTTTGCATAAATATTTTGGTGCTTAAAACAAATACAAAAAAACATCTTAAAAGTTTTTTGAGCAAAGAACCAACTAGGAAATACATTTTCAATTTTGGATTTGGGGCGACCCTAGTCAAAATCAATTTTGTCACTTTTTTCTTCGAGGGTTTATCCAAATGGATTGAAACTTTGCATAAATATTTTGGTGCTTAAAACAAATACAAAAAAACATCTTAAAATATTTTCAAGCAAAGAACCAAGTAGGAAATACATTTTCAATTTTGGATTTTGGGCGACCCTAGTCAAAATCAATTTTGTCACTTTTTTCTTCGAGGGTTTATCCAAATGGATTAAAACTTTGCATAAATATTCAAGTGCTTAAAACAAATACAAAAAAACATCTTAAAAGTTTTTTGAGCAAAGAACCAAGTAGGAAATACATTTTCAATTTTGGATTTGGGGCGACCCTAGTCAAAATCAATTTTGTCACTTTTTTCTTCGAGGGTTTATCCAAATGGATTGAAACTTTGCATAAATATTCTAGTGCTTAAAACAAATATAAAAAAACATCTTAAAAGTCCAATTTTGGATTTGGGCCGACCCTAGTCAAAATCAATTTTGTCACTTTTTTCTTCGAGGGTTTATCCAAATGAATTGAAACTTTGCATAAATATTCTAGTGCTTAAAACAAATACAAAAAAAACATCTTAAAAGTTTTTTGAGCGAAGAACCAAGTAGGAAATACATTTTCAATTTTGGATTTGGGGCGACCCTAGTCAAAATCAATTTTGTCACTTTTTTCTTCGAGGGTTTATAAAAATGGATTTGAACTTTGCATAAATATTTTGGTGCTATAAACAAATACAAAAAAACATCTTAAAAGTTTTTTGAGCAAAGAACCAAGTAGGAAATACATTTTCAATTTTGGATTTGGGGCGACCCTAGTCAAAATCAATTTTGTCACTTTTTTCTTCGAGGGTTTATCCAAATGGATTGAAACTTTGCATAAATATTTTGGTGCTTAAAACAAATACAAAAAAACATCTTAAAAGTTTTTTGAGCAAAGAACCAAGTAGGAAATACATTTTCAATTTTGGATTTGGGGCGACCCTAGTCAAAATCAATTTTGTCACTTTTTTCTTCGAGGGTTTATCCAAATGGATTGAAACTTTGCATAAATATTCTAGTGCTTAAAACAAATACAAAAAAACATCTTAAAAGTTTTTTGAGCAAAGAACCAAGTAGGAAATAAATTTTCAATTATGGATTTGGGGCGACCCTAGTCAAAATCAATATTGTCACTTTTTTCTTCGAGGGTTTATCCAAATGGATTGAAACTTTGCATAAATATTTTGGTGCTTAAAACAAATACAAAAAAACATCTTAAAAGTTTTTTTAACAAAGAACCAAGTAGGAAATACATTTTCAATTTTGGATTTGGGGCGACCCTAGTCAAAATCAATTTTGTCACTTTTTTCTTCGAGGGTTTATCCAAATGGATTGAAACTTTGCATAAATATTTTAATGCTTAAAACAAATACAAAAAAACATCTTAAAAGTTTTTTGAGCAAAGAACTAAGTAGCAAATACATTTTCAATTTTGGATTTGGGGCGACCCTAGTCAAAATCAATTTTGTCACTTTTTTCTTCGAGGGTTTATCCAAATGGATTGAAACTTTGCATAAATATTTTGGTGCTTAAAACAAATACAAAAAAACATCTTAAAATATTTTCGAGCAAAGAACCAAGTAGGAAATACATTTTCAATTTTGGATTGGGGCCGACCCTAGTCAAAATCAATTTTGTCACTTTTTTCTTTGAGGATTTATCCAAATGGATTGAAACTTTGCGTAAATATTTTGGTGCTTAAAACAAATACAAAAAATCATCTTAAAAGTTTTTTGAGCAAAGAACCAAGTAGGAAATACATTTTCAATTTTGGATTTGGGGCGACCCTAGTCAAAATCAATTTTGTCACTTTTTTCTTCGAGGGTTTATCCAAATGGATTGAAACTTTGCGTAAATATTTTGGTGCTATAAACAAATACAAAAAAACATCTTAAAAGTTTTTTGAGCAAAGAACCAAGTAGGAAATACATTTTCAATTTTGGATTTGGGGCGACCCTAGTCAAAATCAATTTTGTCACTTTTTTCTTCGAGGGTTTATCCAAATGGATTGAAACTTTGCGTAAATATTTTGGTACTATAAACAAATACAAAAAAACATCTTAAAAGTTTTTTGAGCAAAGAACCAAGTAGGAAATACATTTTCAATTTTGGATTTGGGGCGACCCTAGTCAAAATCAATTTTGTCACTTTTTTCTTCGAGGGTTTATCCAAATGGATTGAAACTTTGCGTAAATATTTTGGTGCTATAAACAAATACAAAAAAACATCTTAAAAGTTTTTTGAGCAAAGAACCAAGTAGGAAATACATTTTCAATTTTGGATTTGGGCCGACCCTAGTCAAAATCAATTTTGTCACTTTTTTCTTCGAGGGTTTATCCAAATGGATTAAAACTTTGCGTAAATATTTTGGTGCTTAAAACAAATACATGAAACATCTTAATATATTTTCGAGCGAAGAACCAAGTAGGAAATACATTTTCAATTTTGGATTTGGGGCGACCCTAGTCAAAATCAATTTTGTCACTTTTTTCTTCGAGGGTTTATCCAAATGGATTGAAACTTTGCATAAATATTTTGGTGCTTAAAACAAATACAAAAAAACATCTTAAAAGTTTTTTGAGCAAAGAACCAAGTAGGAAATACATTTTCAATTTTGGATTTGGGGCGACCCTAGTCATAATCAACTTTGTCACTTTTTTCTTCGAGGGTTTATAAAAATGGATTAAAACTTTGCATAAATATTTTGGTGCTTAAAACAAATACAAAAAAACATCTTAAAAGTTTTTTGAGCAAAGAACCAAGTAGGAAATACATTTTCAATTTTGGATTTGGGGCGCAGTAGTCAAAATCAATTTTGTCACTTTTTTCTTTGAGGATTTATCCAAATGGATTGAAACTTTGCATAAATATTTTGGTGCTTAAAACAAATACAAAAAAACATCTTAAAAGTTTTTTGAGCAAAAAACCAAGTAGGAAATACATTTTCAATTTTGGATTTGGGGCGACCCTAGTCAAAATCAATTTTGTCACTTTTTTCTTCGAGGGTTTATCCAAATGGATTGAAACTTTGCATAAATATTCTAGTGCTTAAAACAAATACAAAAAATCATCTTAAAAGTTTTTCGAGCAAAGAACCAAGTAGGAAATACATTTTCAATTTTGGATTTGGGCCGACCCTAGTCAAAATCAATTTTGTCACTTTTTTCTTCGAGGGTTTATCCAAATGAATTGAAACTTTGCATAAATATTCTAGTGCTTAAAACAAATACAAAAAAATATCTTAAAAGTTTTTTGAGCAAAGAACCAAGTAGGAAATACATTTTCAATTTTGGATTTGGGCCGACCCTAGTCAAAATCAATTTTGTCACTTTTTTCTTCGAGGGTTTATTCAAATGGATTGAAACTTTGCACAAATATTTTGGTGCTTAAAACAAATAAAAAAAACATCTTAAAAGTTTTTTGAGCAAAGAACCAAGTAGGAAATACATTTTCAATTTTGGATTTGGGGCGACCCTAGTCAAAATCAATTTTGTCACTTTTTTCTTCGAGGATTTATCTGAATGGATTGAAACTTTGCATAAATATTTTGGTGCTTAAAACAAATACAAAAAAATATCTTAAAAGTTTTTTTAACAAAGAACCAAGTAGGAAATACATTTTCAATTTTGGATTTGGGGCGACAATAGTCAAAATCAATTTTGTCACTTTTTTCTTCGAGGGTTTATCCAAATGGATTGAAACTTTGCATAAATATTTTGGTGCTTAAAACAAATACAAAAAAACATATTAAAAGTTTTTTGAGCAAAGAACCAAGTAGGAAATACATTTTCAATTTTGGATTTGGGGCGCAGTAGTCAAAATCAATTTTGTCACTTTTTTCTTCGAGGGTTTATCCAAAAGGATTGAAACTTTGCATAAATATTTTGGTGCTTGTAACAAATACAAAAAAAACATCTTAAAAGTTTTTTGAGCAAAGAACCAAGTAGGAAATACATTTTCAATTTTGGATTTGGGGCGACCCTAGTCAAAATCAATTTTGTCACTTTTTTCTTTGAGGAATTATCCAAATGAATTAAAACTTAGCATAGATATTCTAGTGCTTAAAACAAATAAAAAAAAACATCTCAAACGTTTTTTGAGCAGAAAACCAAGTAGGAAATACATTTTCAATTTTGGATTTGGGGCGACCCTAGTCAAAATCAATTTTGTCACTTTTTTCTTCGAGGGTTTATCCAAATGAATTGAAACTTTGCATAAATATTCTAGTGCTTAAAACAAATACAAAAAAATATCTTAAAAATTTTTTGAGCAACGAACCAAGTAGGAAATACATTTTCAATTTTGGATTTGGGCCGACCCTAGTCAAAATCAATTTTGTCACTTTTTTCTTCGAGGGTTTATCCAAATGAATTGAAACTTTGCATAAATATTCTAGTGCTTAAAACAAATACAAAAAAATATCTTAAAAGTTTTTTGAGCAAAGAACCAAGTAGGAAATACATTTTCAATTTTGGATTTGGGGCGACCCTAGTCAAAATCAATTTTGTCACTTTTTTCTTCGAGGATTTATCTGAATGGATTGAAACTTTGCATAAATATTTTGGTGCTTAAAACAAATACAAAAAAATATCTTAAAAAATTTTTTAACAAAGAACCAAGTAGGAAATACATTTTCAATTTTGGATTTGGGGCGACAATAGTCAAAATCAATTTTGTCACTTTTTTCTTCGAGGGTTTATCCAAATGGATTGAAACTTTGCATAAATATTTTGGTGCTTAAAACAAATACAAAAAAACATCTTAAAAGTTTTTTGAGCAAAGAACCAAGTAGGAAATACATTTTCAATTTTGGATTTGGGGCGACCCTAGTCATAATCAACTTTGTCACTTTTTTCTTCGAGGGTTTATCCAAATGGATTGAAACTTTGCATAAATATTTTGGTGCTTAAAACAAATACATGAAACATCTTAATATATTTTCGAGCGAAGAACCAAGTAGGAAATACATTTTCAATTTTGGATTTGGGGCGACCCTAGTCAAAATCAATTTTGTCACTTTTTTCTTCGAGGGTTTATCCAAATGGATTGAAACTTTGCATAAATATTCTAGTGCTTAAAACAAATACAAAAAATCATCTTAAAAGTTTTTCGAGCAAAGAACCAAGTAGGAAATACATTTTCAATTTTGGATTTGGGGCGACCCTAGTCAAAATCAATTTTGTCACTTTTTTCTTCGAGGGTTTATCCAAATGAATTGGAACTTTGCGTAAATATTTTAATGCTTAAAACAAATACAAAAAAACATCTTAAAATATTTTCGAGCAAAGAACCAAGTAGGAAATACATTTTCAATTTTGGATTTGGGGCGACCCTAGTCAAAATCAATTTTGTCACTGTTTTCTTCGAGGGTTTATCCAAATGGATTGAAACTTTGCATAAATATTCTAGTGCTTAAAACAAATACAAAAAAACATCTTAAAAGTTTTTTGAGCAAAGAACCAAGTAGGAAATACATTTTCAATTTTGGATTTGGGGCGACCCTAGTCAAAATCAATTTTGTCACTTTTTTTTTCGAGGGTTTATCCAAATCAATTAAAACTTTGCATAAATATTTAAGTGCTCAAAACAAATACAAAAAAACATCTTAAAAGTTTTTTGAGCAAAGAACCAAGTAGGAAATACATTTTCAATTTTGGATTTGGGGCGACCCTAGTCAAAATCAATTTTGTCACTTTTTTCTTTGAGGATTTATCCAAATGGATTGAAACTTTGCATAAATATTCTAATGCTTAAAACAAATACAAAAAAACATCTTAAAAGTTTTTTGAGCTAAGAACCAAGTAGGAAATACATTTTCAATTTTGGATTTGGGGCGACCCTAGTCAAAATCAATTTTGTCACTTTTTTCTTCGAGGGTTTATCCAAATGGATTGAAGCTTTGCATAAATATTCTAGTGCTTTAAACAAATACAAAAAAACATCTTAAAAGTTTTTTGAGCAAAGAACCAAGTAGGAAATACATTTTCAATTTTGGATTTGGGGCGACACTAGTCAAAATCAATTTTGTCACTTTTTTCTTCGAGGGTTTATAAAAATGGATTTGAACTTTGCAAAAATATTTTGGTGCTTAACACAAATACAAAAAAACATCTTAAAAGTTTTTTGAGCAAAGAACCAAGTAGGAAATACATTTTCAATTTTGGATTTGGGGCGACCCTAGTCAAAATCAATTTTGTCACTTTTTTCTTCGAGGGCTAATCCAAATGGATTGAAACTTTGCATAAATATTCTAGTGCTTAAAACAAATACAAAAAAACATCTTAAAAGTTTTTTGAGCAAAGAACCAAGTAGGAAATACATTTTCAATTTTGGATTTGGGGCGACCCTAGTCAAAATCAATTTTGTCACTTTTTTCTTCGAGGGTTTATCCAAATGGATTGAAACTTTGCATAAATATTTTGGTGCTTAAAACAAATACAAAAAAACATCTTAAAATATTTTCGAGCAAAGAACCAAGTAGGAAATACATTTTCAATTTTGGATTGGGGCCGACCCTAGTCAAAATCAATTTTGTCACTTTTTTCTTTGAGGATTTATCCAAATGGATTGAAACTTTGCGTAAATATTTTGGTGCTTAAAACAAATACAAAAAATCATCTTAAAAGTTTTTTGAGCAAAGAACCAAGTAGGAAATACATTTTCAATTTTGGATTTGGGGCGACCCTAGTCAAAATCAATTTTGTCACTTTTTTCTTCGAGGGTTTATCCAAATGGATTGAAACTTTGCGTAAATATTTTGGTGCTATAAACAAATACAAAAAAACATCTTAAAAGTTTTTTGAGCAAAGAACCAAGTAGGAAATACATTTTCAATTTTGGATTTGGGGCGACCCTAGTCAAAATCAATTTTGTCACTTTTTTCTTCGAGGGTTTATCCAAATGGATTGAAACTTTGCGTAAATATTTTGGTACTATAAACAAATACAAAAAAACATCTTAAAAGTTTTTTGAGCAAAGAACCAAGTAGGAAATACATTTTCAATTTTGGATTTGGGGCGACCCTAGTCAAAATCAATTTTGTCACTTTTTTCTTCGAGGGTTTATCCAAATGGATTGAAACTTTGCGTAAATATTTTGGTGCTATAAACAAATACAAAAAAACATCTTAAAAGTTTTTTGAGCAAAGAACCAAGTAGGAAATACATTTTCAATTTTGGATTTGGGCCGACCCTAGTCAAAATCAATTTTGTCACTTTTTTCTTCGAGGGTTTATCCAAATGGATTAAAACTTTGCGTAAATATTTTGGTGCTTAAAACAAATACATGAAACATCTTAATATATTTTCGAGCGAAGAACCAAGTAGGAAATACATTTTCAATTTTGGATTTGGGGCGACCCTAGTCAAAATCAATTTTGTCACTTTTTTCTTCGAGGGTTTATCCAAATGGATTGAAACTTTGCATAAATATTTTGGTGCTTAAAACAAATACAAAAAAACATCTTAAAAGTTTTTTGAGCAAAGAACCAAGTAGGAAATACATTTTCAATTTTGGATTTGGGGCGACCCTAGTCATAATCAACTTTGTCACTTTTTTCTTCGAGGGTTTATCCAAATGGATTGAAACTTTGCATAAATATTTTGGTGCTTAAAACAAATACATGAAACATCTTAATATATTTTCGAGCGAAGAACCAAGTAGGAAATACATTTTCAATTTTGGATTTGGGGCGACCCTAGTCAAAATCAATTTTGTCACTTTTTTCTTCGAGGGTTTATCCAAATGGATTGAAACTTTGCATAAATATTCTAGTGCTTAAAACAAATACAAAAAATCATCTTAAAAGTTTTTCGAGCAAAGAACCAAGTAGGAAATACATTTTCAATTTTGGATTTGGGCCGACCCTAGTCAAAATCAATTTTGTCACTTTTTTCTTCGAGGGTTTATCCAAATGAATTGAAACTTTGCATAAATATTCTAGTGCTTAAAACAAATACAAAAAAATATCTTAAAAGTTTTTTGAGCAAAGAACCAAGTAGGAAATACATTTTCAATTTTGGATTTGGGCCGACCCTAGTCAAAATCAATTTTGTCACTTTTTTCTTCGAGGGTTTATTCAAATGGATTGAAACTTTGCACAAATATTTTGGTGCTTAAAACAAATAAAAAAAACATCTTAAAAGTTTTTTGAGCAAAGAACCAAGTAGGAAATACATTTTCAATTTTGGATTTGGGGCGACCCTAGTCAAAATCAATTTTGTCACTTTTTTCTTCGAGGATTTATCTGAATGGATTGAAACTTTGCATAAATATTTTGGTGCTTAAAACAAATACAAAAAAATATCTTAAAAGTTTTTTTAACAAAGAACCAAGTAGGAAATACATTTTCAATTTTGGATTTGGGGCGACAATAGTCAAAATCAATTTTGTCACTTTTTTCTTCGAGGGTTTATCCAAATGGATTGAAACTTTGCATAAATATTTTGGTGCTTAAAACAAATACAAAAAAACATATTAAAAGTTTTTTGAGCAAAGAACCAAGTAGGAAATACATTTTCAATTTTGGATTTGGGGCGCAGTAGTCAAAATCAATTTTGTCACTTTTTTCTTCGAGGGTTTATCCAAAAGGATTGAAACTTTGCATAAATATTTTGGTGCTTGTAACAAATACAAAAAAAACATCTTAAAAGTTTTTTGAGCAAAGAACCAAGTAGGAAATACATTTTCAATTTTGGATTTGGGGCGACCCTAGTCAAAATCAATTTTGTCACTTTTTTCTTTGAGGAATTATCCAAATGAATTAAAACTTAGCATAGATATTCTAGTGCTTAAAACAAATAAAAAAAAACATCTCAAACGTTTTTTGAGCAGAAAACCAAGTAGGAAATACATTTTCAATTTTGGATTTGGGGCGACCCTAGTCAAAATCAATTTTGTCACTTTTTTCTTCGAGGGTTTATCCAAATGAATTGAAACTTTGCATAAATATTCTAGTGCTTAAAACAAATACAAAAAAATATCTTAAAAATTTTTTGAGCAACGAACCAAGTAGGAAATACATTTTCAATTTTGGATTTGGGCCGACCCTAGTCAAAATCAATTTTGTCACTTTTTTCTTCGAGGGTTTATCCAAATGAATTGAAACTTTGCATAAATATTCTAGTGCTTAAAACAAATACAAAAAAATATCTTAAAAGTTTTTTGAGCAAAGAACCAAGTAGGAAATACATTTTCAATTTTGGATTTGGGGCGACCATAGTCAAAATCAATTTTGTCACTTTTTTCTTCGAGGATTTATCTGAATGGATTGAAACTTTGCATAAATATTTTGGTGCTTAAAACAAATACAAAAAAATATCTTAAAAAATTTTTTAACAAAGAACCAAGTAGGAAATACATTTTCAATTTTGGATTTGGGGCGACAATAGTCAAAATCAATTTTGTCACTTTTTTCTTCGAGGGTTTATCCAAATGGATTGAAACTTTGCATAAATATTTTGGTGCTTAAAACAAATACAAAAAAACATCTTAAAAGTTTTTTGAGCAAAGAACCAAGTAGGAAATACATTTTCAATTTTGGATTTGGGGCGACCCTAGTCATAATCAACTTTGTCACTTTTTTCTTCGAGGGTTTATCCAAATGGATTGAAACTTTGCATAAATATTTTGGTGCTTAAAACAAATACATGAAACATCTTAATATATTTTCGAGCGAAGAACCAAGTAGGAAATACATTTTCAATTTTGGATTTGGGGCGACCCTAGTCAAAATCAATTTTGTCACTTTTTTCTTCGAGGGTTTATCCAAATGGATTGAAACTTTGCATAAATATTCTAGTGCTTAAAACAAATACAAAAAATCATCTTAAAAGTTTTTCGAGCAAAGAACCAAGTAGGAAATACATTCATATTCACACAAAATTTTCAATTTTTGTGAATATATTGTTTTTGGTTTTTCGGAAAATCAGTTTTTTTAACTTTCTGCTTCAGGCTTACGAAATCAACCCAAATACCTGATATGTAAAAGTTTGTGCCTCGAAATACCTATCTAATGGTGAAAACAATTTTTCATTTGGCAGTTCCAGTTCCAAAAACTCGCAAAAAAGGGCATTCTGTTAGTTAGTTAGTTAATCGGTGCGATAACTCGCTTCAAACTTAATATTAAGACTTCCGGTTTTTTGCTTCTGATAGATAAAGGCTACCGCAAGAACTGTATTGTTTTTGGAGTCATAAGATGCTTCCAGTGAGGCACAAGATGCATAAACATATTTGTATGGGAAAAGTTTAACCGATTATTACATAACATATTTATTTTTTGTTTACAACGGAAATATTTGTTGGTATTAGTGTGATATTAATAAAATGGTTGTGACAGTATGCATTAAGATAAATGTATGTGAAAAAATGTTGGAACTAGCAAGTTCCTTTACAAGATTCAGCATACTGTATCTATGTTATTAAATACAAACTTTATTTGTATCATAATGAAAATATTTTTTTTTTTGTTTAATTCTTAATTTTTTTCCTACTCGATTATTTTGTTTTTGTTTCAAACAGGCTTATACTTACTGGATCTTATTTCCAACGACAGCACAATTTCAATTTTACTTTCACAATGTCTGTGAAAGTGTGTTAAATACTTGTTAAATGATTGAATTAATTTTCCACAATGATTTTTCACTTTCAACAAATTTTCAAAGTTCACTACGAACTTTTTCTTATCTTAATTATAAAATTGATTGAAATTGTAATTGTCAAAGCCTACTTAGATCTTTTTCTTATTTCTTAATTATAAAAAAAATTCAAATTGAAATTGTCAAAGCCCACTTGTACTTTTTCTCAAACTTTACTGGATCTTGATTTTAAGTTTCAGACATGCTTAAAACTTTACTGGATCTTGATTTTAAGTTTCAGACATGCTTAAAACTTTACTGGATCTTGGTTTTAAGTTTCAGACATGCTTAAAACTTTACTGGATCTTGATTTTAAGTTTCAGACATGCTTTAAACTTTACTGGATCTTGGTTTTAAGTTTCAAACATGATTAAAACTTTACTGGATCTTGGTTTTAAGTTTCGAACATGCTTAAAACTTTACTGGATCTTGATTTTAAGTTTCAGACATGCTTAAAACTTTACTGGATCTTGATTTTAAGTTTCAGACATGCTTAAAACTTTACTGGATCTTGATTTTAAGTTTCAGACATGCTTATAACTTTACTGGATCTAGATTTTAAGTTTCAGACATGGTTAAAACTTTACTGGATCTTGATTTTAAGTTTCAGACATGCTTAAAACTTTACTGGATCTTGGTTTTAAGTTTCAGACATGCTTAAAACTTTACTGGATCTTGATTTTAAGTTTCAGACATGCTTAAAACTTTACTGGATCTTGGTTTTAAGTTTCAGACATGCTTAAAACTTTACTGGATCTTGGTTTTAAGTTTCAGACATGCTTAAAACTTTACTGGATCTTGATTTTAAGATTCAGACATGCTTAAAACTTTACTGGATCTTGGTTTTAAGTTATAGACATGCTTAAAACTTTACTGGATCTTGATTTTAAGTTTCAGACATGATTAAAACTTTACTGGATCTTGGTTTTAAGTTTCAAACATGCTTAAAACTTTACTGGATCTTGGTTTTAAGTTTCAGACATGCTTAAAACTTTACTGGATCTTGATTTTAAGTTTCAGACATGCTTAAAACTTTACTGGATCTTGGTTTTAAGTTTCAGACATGCTTAAAACTTTACTGGATCTTGATTTTAAGTTTCAGACATGCTTTAAACTTTACTGGATCTTGGTTTTAAGTTTCAAACATGATTAAAACTTTACTGGATCTTGGTTTTAAGTTTCGAACATGCTTAAAACTTTACTGGATCTTGATTTTAAGTTTCAGACATGCTTAAAACTTTACTGGATCTTGATTTTAAGTTTCAGACATGCTTAAAACTTTACTGGATCTTGATTTTAAGTTTCAGACATGCTTATAACTTTACTGGATCTAGATTTTAAGTTTCAGACATGGTTAAAACTTTACTGGATCTTGATTTTAAGTTTCAGACATGCTTAAAACTTTACTGGATCTTGGTTTTAAGTTTCAGACATGCTTAAAACTTTACTGGATCTTGATTTTAAGTTTCAGACATGCTTAAAACTTTACTGGATCTTGGTTTTAAGTTTCAGACATGCTTAAAACTTTACTGGATCTTGGTTTTAAGTTTCAGACATGCTTAAAACTTTACTGGATCTTGGTTTTAAGATTCAGACATGCTTAAAACTTTACTGGATCTTGGTTTTAAGTTATAGACATGCTTAAAACTTTACTGGATCTTGATTTTAAGTTTCAGACATGATTAAAACTTTACTGGATCTTGGTTTTAAGTTTCAAACATGCTTAAAACTTTACTGGATCTTGATTTTAAGTTTGAGACATGATTAAAACTTTACTGGATCTTGGTTTTAAGTTTCAGACATGCTTTAAACTTTACTGGATCTTGGTTTTAAGTTTCAGACATGCTTTAAACTTTACTGGATCTTGGTTTTAAGTTTCAGACATGCTTTAAACTTTACTGGATCTTGGTTTTAAGTTTCAGACATGCTTAAAACTTGACTGGATCTTGGTTTTAAGTTTCAGACATGATTAAAACTTTACTGGATCTTGATTTTAAGTTTCAGACATGCTTAAAACTTGACTGGATCTTGGTTTTAAGTTTCAGACATGATTAAAACTTTACTGGATCTTGATTTTAAGTTTCAGACATGATTAAAACTTTACTGGATCTTGATTTTAAGTTTCAGACATGCTTAAAACTTGACTGGATCTTGGTTTTAAGTTTCAGACATGATTAAAACTTTACTGGATCTTGGTTTTAAGTTTCAGACATGCTTAAAACTTTACTGGATCTTGGTTTTAAGTTTCAGACATGCTTAAAACTTTACTGGATCTTGATTTTAAGTTTCAGACATGCTTAAAACTTTACTGGATCTTGGTTTTAAGTTTCAGACATGCTTAAAACTTTACTGGATCTTGGTTTTAAGTTTCAGACATGCTTAAAACTTTACTGGATCTTGGTTTTAAGATTCAGACATGCTTAAAACTTTACTGGATCTTGGTTTTAAGTTATAGACATGCTTAAAACTTTACTGGATCTTGATTTTAAGTTTCAGACATGATTAAAACTTTACTGGATCTTGGTTTTAAGTTTCAAACATGCTTAAAACTTTACTGGATCTTGATTTTAAGTTTCAGACATGATTAAAACTTTACTGGATCTTGGTTTTAAGTTTCAGACATGCTTTAAACTTTACTGGATCTTGGTTTTAAGTTTCAGACATGCTTTAAACTTTACTGGATCTTGGTTTTAAGTTTCAGACATGCTTTAAACTTTACTGGATCTTGGTTTTAAGTTTCAGACATGCTTAAAACTTGACTGGATCTTGGTTTTAAGTTTCAGACATGATTAAAACTTTACTGGATCTTGATTTTAAGTTTCAGACATGCTTAAAACTTGACTGGATCTTGGTTTTAAGTTTCAGACATGATTAAAACTTTACTGGATCTTGATTTTAAGTTTCAGACATGATTAAAACTTTACTGGATCTTGATTTTAAGTTTCAGACATGCTTAAAACTTGACTGGATCTTGGTTTTAAGTTTCAGACATGATTAAAACTTTACTGGATCTTGGTTTTAAGTTTCAGACATGCTTAAAACTTTACTGGATCTTGGTTTTAAGATTCAGACATGCTTAAAACTTTACTGGATCTTGGTTTTAAGTTATAGACATGCTTAAAACTTTACTGGATCTTGGTTTTTAGTTATAGACATGCTTAAAACTTTACTGGATCTTGGTTTTAAGTTATAGACATGCTTAAAACTTTACTGGATCTTGGTTTTTAGTTATAGACATGCTTAAAACTTTACTGGATCTTGGTTTTAAGTTATAGACATGCTTAAAACTTTACTGGATCTTGGTTTTTAGTTATAGACATGCTTAAAACTTTACTGGATCTTTGTTTTAAGTTTCAGACATGATTAAAACTTTACTGGATCTTGATTTTAAGTTTCAGACATGATTAAAACTTTACTGGATCTTGATTTTAAGTTTCAGACATGCTTAAAACTTGACTGGATCTTGGTTTTAAGTTTCAGACATGATTTAAACTTTACTGGATCTTGGTTTTAAGTTTCAGACATGCTTAAAACTTTACTGGATCTTGGTTTTAAGTTTCACACATGATTAAAACTTTACTGGATCTTGGTTTTAAGTTTCAGACATGCTTAAAACTTTACTGGATCTTGGTTTTAAGATTCAGACATGCTTAAAACTTTACTGGATCTTGGTTTTAAGTTATAGACATGCTTAAAACTTTACTGGATCTTGGTTTTTAGTTATAGACATGCTTAAAACTTTACTGGATCTTGGTTTTAAGTTTCGGACATGCTTAAAACTTTACTGGATCTTGATTTTAAGTTTCAGACATGATTAAAACTTTACTGGATCTTGGTTTTAAGTTTCAAACATGCTTAAAACTTTACTGGATCTTGGTTTTAAGTTTCAGACATGATTAAAACTTTACTGGATCTTGGTTTTAAGTTTCAGACATGCTTTAAACTTTACTGGATCTTGGTTTTAAGTTTCAGACATGCTTTAAACTTTACTGGATCTTGGTTTTAAGTTTCAGACATGCTTAAAACTTGACTGGATCTTGGTTTTAAGTTTCAAACATGCTTAAAACTTTACTGGATCTTGGTTTTAAGTTTCAGACATGATTAAAACTTTACTGGATCTTGGTTTTAAGTTTCAGACATGCTTTAAACTTTACTGGATCTTGGTTTTAAGTTTCAGACATGCTTTAAACTTTACTGGATCTTGGTTTTAAGTTTCAGACATGCTTAAAACTTTACTGGATCTTGGTTTTAAGTTTCAGACATGACTAAAACTTTACTGGATCTTGATTTTAAGTTTCAGACATGATTAAAACTTTACTGGATCTTGGTTTTAAGTTTCAGACATGCTTTAAACTTTACTGGATCTTGGTTTTAAGTTTCAAACATGCTTAAAACTTTACTGGATCTTGGTTTTAAGTTTCAGACATGCTTTAAACTTTACTGGATCTTGGTTTTAAGTTTCAGACATGCTTTAAACTTTACTGGATCTTGGTTTTAAGTTTCAGACATGCTTAAAACTTTACTGGATCTTGGTTTTAAGTTTCAGACATGATTAAAACTTTACTGGATCTTGATTTTAAGTTTCAGACATGCTTTAAACTTTACTGGATCTTGGTTTTAAGTTTCAAACATGATTAAAACTTTACTGGATCTTGGTTTTAAGTTTCGAACATGCTTAAAACTTTACTGGATCTTGATTTTAAGTTTCAGACATGCTTAAAACTTTACTGGATCTTGATTTTAAGTTTCAGACATGCTTAAAACTTTACTGGATCTTGATTTTAAGTTTCAGACATGCTTATAACTTTACTGGATCTAGATTTTAAGTTTCAGACATGGTTAAAACTTTACTGGATCTTGATTTTAAGTTTCAGACATGCTTAAAACTTTACTGGATCTTGGTTTTAAGTTTCAGACATTCTTAAAACTTTACTGGATCTTGGTTTTAAGTTTCAGACATTCTTAAAACTTTACTGGATCTTGGTAATTTGGTGCAGGCATGATTGTGAGTTTACTGATCCAAACTTTACTGGATCTTGGCTCCAAGTTTCAAAAATAATTAAAATTTTACATACTTTTGGTTCTGAGTTGTAAACATGGTTAATTTTGGATTCTTGGTCGATACATTTGGAAATCCAGTACGATCTGTAACCTATAAACCTACTGTAATCTATAAACAGTTGAACGAAACGGAGTGAAACGGAGTGGAGTTCAACACACCTGTAACCTATAAACCTACTGTAATCTATAAACAGTTGAACGAAACGGAGTGAAACGGAGTGGAGTTCAACACACCTGTAACCTATAAATCTAAACTAGGTTGAGCGAAGCTCACAAATTTTTACGACCTGAACGGAGCGAAGCGAAGTGAAGGCGTGAAAATTTTACCGGTTTTTAAAAATCCAGATCGATCTAGATAATTTGGTTGCATCTATGACTTTAAAAGTATTTAAAAATAAATATTGATATTGAAGTTCAACACACCTGTAATTTATAAACCTACTGTAATCTATAAGATCTGAGTTCAACACACCTGTTGTTTTATTTTTAATTTTTAATGAAACACGTCTTAATGTTTTTGTTCGTGTTTTTCAACTGATTTTTTTTATTTTCTCAGACTACTGAGATTATATTTTACACCTGTAACCTATAAACCTTCTGTAATCTATAAACAGTTGAACGAAACGGAGTGAAACGGAGTGGAGTTCAACACACCTGTAACCTATAAACCTACTGTAATCTATAATTAGTTGAACGAAACGGAGTGAAACGGAGTGGAGTTCAACACACCTGTAACCTATAAACCTACTGTTATCTATAAACAGTTGAACGAAACGAAGTGAAACGGAGTGAAGTTCAACACACCTGTAATTTATAAACCTACTGTAATCTATAAACAGTTGAACGAAACGGAGTGAAACGGAGTGGAGTTCAACACACCTGTAACCTTTAAACCTACTGTAATCTATAAACAGTTGAACGAAACGGAGTGAAACGGAGTGGAGTTCAACACACCTGTAACCTATAAACCTACTGTAATCTATAAACAGTTGAACGAAACGGAGTGAAACGGAGTGAAGTTCATCACACCTGTAACCTATAAACCTACTGTAATCTATAAACAGTTGAACGAAACGGAGTGAAACGGAGTGGAGTTCAACACACCTGTAACCTATAAATCTAAACTAGGTTGAGCGAAGCTCACAAATTTTTACGACCTGAACGGAGCGAAGCGAAGTGAAGGCGTGAAAATTTTACCCGTTTTTAAAAATCCAGATCGATCTAGATAATTTGGTTGCATCTATGACTTTAAAAGTATTTAAAAATAAATATTGATATTGAAGTTCAACACACCTGTAATTTATAAACCTACTGTAATCTATAAGATCTGAGTTCAACACACCTGTTGTTTTATTTTTAATTTTTAATGAAACACGTCTTAATGTTTTTGTTCGTGTTTTTCAACTGATTATCTTTATTTTCTCAGACTACTGAGATTATATTTTACACCTGTAACCTATAAACCTTCTGTAATCTATAAACAGTTGAACGAAACGGAGTGAAACGGAGTGGAGTTCAACACACCTGTAACCTTTAAACCTACTGTAATCTATAAACAGTTGAACGAAACGGAGTGAAACGGAGTGGAGTTCAACACACCTGTAACCTATAAACCTACTGTAATCTATAAACAGTTGAACGAAACGGAGTGAAACGGAGTGAAGTTCATCACACCTGTAACCTATAAACCTACTGTAATCTATAGACAGTTGAACGAAACGGAGTGAAACGGAGTGGAGTTCAACACACCTGTAACCTATAAATCTAAACTAGGTTGAGCGAAGCTCACAAATTTTTACGACCTGAACGGAGCGAAGCGAAGTGAAGGCGTGAAAATTTTACCCGTTTTTAAAAATCCAGATCGATCTAGATAATTTGGTTGCATCTATGACCTTAAAAGTATTTAAAAATAAATATTGATATTGAAGTTCAACACACCTGTAATTTATAAACCTACTGTAATCTATAAGATCTGAGTTCAACACACCTGTTGTTTTATTTTTAATTTTTAATGAAACACGTCTTAATGTTTTTGTTCGTGTTTTTCAACTGATTTTTTTTATTTTCTCAGACTACTGAGATTATATTTTACACCTGTAACCTATAAACCTTCTGTAATCTATAAACAGTTGAACGAAACGGAGTGAAACGGAGTGGAGTTCAACACACCTGTAACCTATAAACCTACTGTAATCCATAAACAGTTGAACGAAACGGAGTGAAACGAAGTGGAGTTCAACACACCTGTAACCTATAAACCTACTGTAATCTATAAACAGTTGAACGAAACGGAGTGGAGTTCAACACACCTGTAACCTATAAACCTACTGTAATCTATAAACAGTTGAACGAAACGGAGTGAAACGGAGTGGAGTTCAACACACCTGTAACCTATAAACCTACTGTAATCTATAAACAGTTGAACGAAACGAAGTGAAACGGAGTGAAGTTCAACACACCTGTAATTTATAAACCTACTGTAATCTATAAACAGTTGAACGAAACGGAGTGAAACGGAGTGGAGTTCAACACACCTGTAACCTTTAAACCTACTGTAATCTATAAACAGTTGAACGAAACGGAGTGAAACGGAGTGGAGTTCAACACACCTGTAACCTATAAACCTACTGTAATCTATAAACAGTTGAACGAAACGGAGTGAAACGGAGTGGAGTTCAACACACCTGTAACCTATAAACCTACTGTAATCTATAAACAGTTGAACGAAACGGAGTGAAACGGAGTGGAGTTCAACACACCTGTAACCTATAAACCTACTGTAATCTATAAACAGTTGAACGAAACGAAGTGAAACGGAGTGAAGTTCAACACACCTGTAACCTATAAACCTACTGTAATCTATAAACAGTTGAACGAAACGGAGTGAAACGGAGTGGAGTTCAACACACCTGTAACCTTTAAACCTACTGTAATCTATAAACAGTTGAACGAAACGGAGTGGAGTTCAACACACCTGTAACCTATAAACCTACTGTAATCTATAAACAGTTGAACGAAACGGAGTGAAACGGAATGAAGTTCATCACACCTGTAACCTATAAACCTACTGTAATCTATAAACAGTTGAACGAAACGGAGTGAAACGGAGTGGAGTTCAACACACCTGTAACCTATAAATCTAAACTAGGTTGAGCGAAGCTCACAAATTTTTACGACCTGAACGGAGCGAAGCGAAGTGAAGGCGTGAAAATTTTACCCGTTTTTAAAAATCCAGATCGATCTAGATAATTTGGTTGCATCTATGACCTTAAAAGTATTTAAAAATAAATATTGATATTGAAGTTCAACACACCTGTAATTTATAAACCTACTGTAATCTATAAGATCTGAGTTCAACGCACCTGTTGTTTTATTTTTAATTTTTAATGAAACACGTCTTAATGTTTTTGTTCGTGTTTTTCAACTGATTTGTTTTATTTTCTCAGACTACTGAGATCATTATTTTACACCTGTAACCTATAAACCTTCTGTAATCTATAAACAGTTGAACGAAACGGAGCACACAAGTTGCAAAACTATCGAAGACTGTAACCTACTGTAACCTATTTTGAAGTCTGATCTACATAAGAGACTGACTGCGGAGTAGCAACTGGAGCGAAGCGGAAGTTGCAAAACTATCCAAGACTGTAACCTATGTTTAAGTCTGATCTACAACAGAGAGTTAATGGCTTTCTTCAAAAGTCGTATTTTTTTATTTATAATTTTAAGTATTGTATTTTTTTGCGACACTGGAACCATGATTTTCTTTGTAAAACGTGTTTTAAGGCATTTTTTACTTTGTTGATAATACACTAAAATGTTTAGTTTAAGTTTTACATTTTATTGAGAGAAGATCTTTCAATATTTTCTGAACAGTACATAGAGAGTTCTATAGGATTGTGTGAATATTCCCATGAAGCGTGATCGGCTTCATTACTATTTCAATTTTGGATTTGGGGCGACCCTAGTCAAAATCAATTTTGTCACTTTTTTCTTCGAGGGTTTATCCAAATGAATTGGAACTTTGCGTAAATATTTTAATGCTTAAAACAAATACAAAAAAACATCTTAAAATATTTTCGAGCAAAGAACCAAGTAGGAAATACATTTTCAATTTTGGATTTGGGGCGACCCTAGTCAAAATCAATTTTGTCACTGTTTTCTTCGAGGGTTTATCCAAATGGATTGAAACTTTGCATAAATATTCTAGTGCTTAAAACAAATACAAAAAAACATCTTAAAAGTTTTTTGAGCAAAGAACCAAGTAGGAAATACATTTTCAATTTTGGATTTGGGGCGACCCTAGTCAAAATCAATTTTGTCACTTTTTTTTTCGAGGGTTTATCCAAATCAATTAAAACTTTGCATAAATATTTAAGTGCTCAAAACAAATACAAAAAAACATCTTAAAAGTTTTTTGAGCAAAGAACCAAGTAGGAAATACATTTTCAATTTTGGATTTGGGGCGACCCTAGTCAAAATCAATTTTGTCACTTTTTTCTTTGAGGATTTATCCAAATGGATTGAAACTTTGCATAAATATTCTAATGCTTAAAACAAATACAAAAAAACATCTTAAAAGTTTTTTGAGCTAAGAACCAAGTAGGAAATACATTTTCAATTTTGGATTTGGGGCGACCCTAGTCAAAATCAATTTTGTCACTTTTTTCTTCGAGGGTTTATCCAAATGGATTGAAGCTTTGCATAAATATTCTAGTGCTTTAAACAAATACAAAAAAACATCTTAAAAGTTTTTTGAGCAAAGAACCAAGTAGGAAATACATTTTCAATTTTGGATTTGGGGCGACACTAGTCAAAATCAATTTTGTCACTTTTTTCTTCGAGGGTTTATAAAAATGGATTTGAACTTTGCAAAAATATTTTGGTGCTTAACACAAATACAAAAAAACATCTTAAAAGTTTTTTGAGCAAAGAACCAAGTAGGAAATACATTTTCAATTTTGGATTTGGGGCGACCCTAGTCAAAATCAATTTTGTCACTTTTTTCTTCGAGGGCTAATCCAAATGGATTGAAACTTTGCATAAATATTCTAGTGCTTAAAACAAATACAAAAAAACATCTTAAAAGTTTTTTGAGCAAAGAACCAAGTAGGAAATACATTTTCAATTTTGGATTTGGGGCGACCCTAGTCAAAATCAATTTTGTCACTTTTTTCTTCGAGGGTTTATCCAAATGGATTGAAACTTTGCATAAATATTCTAGTGCTTAAAACAAATACAAAAAAACATCTTAAAAGTTTTTTGAGCTAAGAACCAAGTAGGAAATACATTTTCAATTTTGGATTTGGGGCGACCCTAGTCAAAATCAATTTTGTCACTTTTTTCTTCGAGGGTTTATCCAAATGGATTGAAACTTTGCATAAATATTTTGGTGCTTAAAACAAATACAAAAAAACATATTAAAAGTTTTTTGAGCAAAGAACTAAGTAGGAAATACATTTTCAATTTTGGATTTGGGGCGACCCTAGTCAAAATCAATTTTGTCACTTTTTTCTTCGAGGGTTTATCCAAATGGATTAAAACTTTGCATAAATATTCAAGTGCTTAAAACAAATACAAAAAAACATCTTAAAAGTTTTTTGAGCAAAGAACCAACTAGGAAATACATTTTCAATTTTGGATTTGGGGCGACCCTAGTCAAAATCAATTTTGTCACTTTTTTCTTCGAGGGTTTATCCAAATGGATTGAAACTTTGCATAAATATTTTGGTGCTTAAAACAAATACAAAAAAACATCTTAAAATATTTTCAAGCAAAGAACCAAGTAGGAAATACATTTTCAATTTTGGATTTTGAGCGACCCTAGTCAAAATCAATTTTGTCACTTTTTTTTTCGAGGGTTTATCCAAAAGGATTAAAACTTTGCATAAATGTTCAAGTGCTTAAAACAAATACAAAAAAACATCTTAAAAGTTTTTTGAGCAAAGAACCAAGTAGGAAATACATTTTCAATTTTGGATTTGGGGCGACCCTAGTCAAAATCAATTTTGTCACTTTTTTCTTCGAGGGTTTATCCAAATGGATTGAAACTTTGCTTAAATATTCTAGTGCTTAAAACAAATATAAAAAAACATCTTAAAAGTTTTTTGAAAAAAGAACCTAGTAGGAAATACATTTTCAATTTTGGATTTGGGGCGACCCTAGTCAAAATAAATTTTGTCACTTTTTTCTTCGAGGGTTTATCCAAATGGATTGAAACTTTGCATAAATATTCTAGTGCTTAAAACAAATACAAAAAAACATCTTAAAAGTTTTTTGAGCAAAGAACCAAGTAGGAAATACATTTTCAATTTTGGATTGGGGGCGACCCTAGTCAAAATCAATTTTGTCACTTTTTTCTTCGAGGGTTTATCCAAATGGATTGAAACTTTGCATAAATATTCTAGTGCTTAAAACAAATACAAAAAAACATTTAAAAATATTTTCGAGCAAAGAACCAAGTAGGAAATACATTTTCAATTTTGGATTTGGGCCGACCCTAGTCAAAATCAATTTTGTCACTTTTTTCTTTGAGGATTTATCCAAATGGATTGAAACTTTGTATAAATATTCTAATGCTTAAAACAAATACAAAAAAACATCTTAAAAGTTTTTTGAGCAAAGAACCAAGTAGGAAATACATTTTCAATTTTGGATTTGGGGCGACCCTAGTCGAAATCAATTTTGTCACTTTTTTCTTCGAGGGTTTATCCAAATGGATTGAAACTTTGCATAAATATTCTAGTGCTTAAAACAAATACAAAAAAACATCTTAAAAGTTTTTTGAGCAAAGAACCAAGTAGGAAATACATTTTCAATTTTGGATTTGGGGCGACCCTAGTCAAAATCAATTTTGTCACTTTTTTCTTCGAGGGTTTATCCAAATGGATTGAAACTTTGCATAAATATTCTAGTGCTTAAAACAAATACAAAAAAACATCTTAAAAGTTTTTTGAGCAAAGAACTAAGTAGGAAATACATTTTCAATTTTGGATTTGGGGCGACCCTAGTCAAAATCAATTTTGTCACTTTTTTCTTCGAGGGTTTATCCAAATGGATTAAAACTTTGCATAAATATTTTGGTGCTTAAAACAAATACAAAAAAACATCTTAAAAGTTTTTTGAGCAAAGAACCAACTAGGAAATACATTTTCAATTTTGGATTTGGGGCGACCCTAGTCAAAATCAATTTTGTCACTTTTTTCTTCGAGGGTTTATCCAAATGGATTGAAACTTTGCATAAATATTTTGGTGCTTAAAACAAATACAAAAAAACATCTTAAAATATTTTCAAGCAAAGAACCAAGTAGGAAATACATTTTCAATTTTGGATTTTGGGCGACCCTAGTCAAAATCAATTTTGTCACTTTTTTCTTCGAGGGTTTATCCAAATGGATTAAAACTTTGCATAAATATTCAAGTGCTTAAAACAAATACAAAAAAACATCTTAAAAGTTTTTTGAGCAAAGAACCAAGTAGGAAATACATTTTCAATTTTGGATTTGGGGCGACCCTAGTCAAAATCAATTTTGTCACTTTTTTCTTCGAGGGTTTATCCAAATGGATTGAAACTTTGCATAAATATTCTAGTGCTTAAAACAAATATAAAAAAACATCTTAAAAGTCCAATTTTGGATTTGGGCCGACCCTAGTCAAAATCAATTTTGTCACTTTTTTCTTCGAGGGTTTATCCAAATAGAATAAAACTTTGCATAAATATTCTAATGCTTAAAACAAATACAAAAAAACATCTTAAAAGTTTTTTGAGCAAAGAACCAAGTAGGAAATACATTTTCAATTTTGGATTTGGGGCGACCCTAGTCAAAATCAATTTTGTCACTTTTTTCTTCGAGGGTTTATCCAAATGAATTGAAACTTTGCATAAATATTCTAGTGCTTAAAACAAATACAAAAAAAACATCTTAAAAGTTTTTTGAGCGAAGAACCAAGTAGGAAATACATTTTCAATTTTGGATTTGGGGCGACCCTAGTCAAAATCAATTTTGTCACTTTTTTCTTCGAGGGTTTATAAAAATGGATTTGAACTTTGCATAAATATTTTGGTGCTATAAACAAATACAAAAAAACATCTTAAAAGTTTTTTGAGCAAAGAACCAAGTAGGAAATACATTTTCAATTTTGGATTTGGGGCGACCCTAGTCAAAATCAATTTTGTCACTTTTTTCTTCGAGGGTTTATCCAAATGGATTGAAACTTTGCATAAATATTTTGGTGTTTAAAACAAATACAAAAAAACATCTTAAAAGTTTTTTGAGCAAAGAACCAAGTAGGAAATACATTTTCAATTTTGGATTTGGGGCGACCCTAGTCAAAATCAATTTTGTCACTTTTTTCTTCGAGGGTTTATCCAAATGGATTGAAACTTTGCATAAATATTCTAGTGCTTAAAACAAATACAAAAAAACATCTTAAAAGTTTTTTGAGCAAAGAACCAAGTAGGAAATAAATTTTCAATTATGGATTTGGGGCGACCCTAGTCAAAATCAATATTGTCACTTTTTTCTTCGAGGGTTTATCCAAATGGATTGAAACTTTGCATAAATATTTTGGTGCTTAAAACAAATACAAAAAAACATCTTAAAAGTTTTTTTAACAAAGAACCAAGTAGGAAATACATTTTCAATTTTGGATTTGGGGCGACCCTAGTCAAAATCAATTTTGTCACTTTTTTCTTCGAGGGTTTATCCAAATGGATTGAAACTTTGCATAAATATTTTAATGCTTAAAACAAATACAAAAAAACATCTTAAAAGTTTTTTGAGCAAAGAACTAAGTAGCAAATACATTTTCAATTTTGGATTTGGGGCGACCCTAGTCAAAATCAATTTTGTCACTTTTTTCTTCGAGGGTTTATCCAAATGGATTGAAACTTTGCATAAATATTTTGGTGCTTAAAACAAATACAAAAAAACATCTTAAAATATTTTCGAGCAAAGAACCAAGTAGGAAATACATTTTCAATTTTGGATTGGGGCCGACCCTAGTCAAAATCAATTTTGTCACTTTTTTCTTTGAGGATTTATCCAAATGGATTGAAACTTTGCGTAAATATTTTGGTGCTTAAAACAAATACAAAAAATCATCTTAAAAGTTTTTTGAGCAAAGAACCAAGTAGGAAATACATTTTCAATTTTGGATTTGGGGCGACCCTAGTCAAAATCAATTTTGTCACTTTTTTCTTCGAGGGTTTATCCAAATGGATTGAAACTTTGCGTAAATATTTTGGTGCTATAAACAAATACAAAAAAACATCTTAAAAGTTTTTTGAGCAAAGAACCAAGTAGGAAATACATTTTCAATTTTGGATTTGGGGCGACCCTAGTCAAAATCAATTTTGTCACTTTTTTCTTCGAGGGTTTATCCAAATGGATTGAAACTTTGC
Source organism: Chironomus riparius (assembly GCA_917627325.4). NCBI lineage: Eukaryota > Metazoa > Arthropoda > Insecta > Diptera > Chironomidae > Chironomus > Chironomus riparius. Next base: position 24,945,486 of record OU895877.1, read on the forward strand.
GTAAATATTTTGGTACTATAAACAAATACAAAAAAACATCTTAAAAGTTTTTTGAGCAAAGAACCAAGTAGGAAATACATTTTCAATTTTGGATTTGGGGCGACCCTAGTCAAAATCAATTTTGTCACTTTTTTCTTCGAGGGTTTATCCAAATGGATTGAAACTTTGCGTAAATATTTTGGTGCTATAAACAAATACAAAAAAACATCTTAAAAGTTTTTTGAGCAAAGAACCAAGTAGGAAATACATTTTCAATTTTGGATTTGGGCCGACCCTAGTCAAAATCAATTTTGTCACTTTTTTCTTCGAGGGTTTATCCAAATGGATTAAAACTTTGCGTAAATATTTTGGTGCTATAAACAAATACAAAAAAACATCTTAAAAGTTTTTTGAGCAAAGAACCAAGTAGGAAATACATTTTCAATTTTGGATTTGGGGCGACCCTAGTCAAAATCAATATTGTCACTTTTTTCTTCGAGGGTTTATCCAAATGGATTAAAACTTTGCATAAATATTCTAGTGCTTAAAACAAATACAAAAAAACATCTTAAAAGTTTTTTGAGCAAAGAACCAAGTAGGAAATACATTTTCAATTTTGGATTTGGGGGCGACCCTAGTCAAAATCAATTTTGTCACTTTTTTCTTCGAGGATTTATCCAAATGAATTGAAACTTTGCATAAATATTCTAGTGCTTAAAACAAATACAAAAAAACATCTTAAAAGTTTTTTGAGCAAAGAACCAAGTAGGAAATACATTTTCAATTTTGGATTTGGGCCGACCCTATTCAAAATCAATTTTGTCACTTTTTTCTTCGAGGGTTTATCCAAATGGATTGAAACTTTGCGTAAATATTTTGGTGCTTAAAACAAATACAAAAAAACATCTTAAAAGTTTTTTGAGCAAAGAACCAAGTAGGAAATACATTTTCAAATTTGGATTTGGGGCGACCCTAGTCAAAATCAATTTTGTCACTTTTTTCTTCGAGGGTTTATCCAAATGGATTGAAACTTTGCGTAAATATTTTGGTGCTTAAAACAAATACAAAAAAACATCTTAAAAGTTTTTTGAGCAAAGAACCAAGTAGGAAATACATTTTCAATTTTGGATTTGGGCCGACCCTAGTCAAAATCAATTTTGTCACTTTTTTCTTCGAGGGTTTATCCAAATGGATTGAAACTTTGCGTAAATATTTTGGTGCTTAAAACAAATACAAAAAAACATCTTAAAAGTTTTTTGAGCAAAGAACCAAGTAGGAAATACATTTTCAAATTTGGATTTGGGGCGACCCTAGTCAAAATCAATTTTGTCACTTTTTTCTTCGAGGGTTTATCCAAATGGATTGAAACTTTGCATAAATATTCTAATGCTTAAAACAAATACAAAAAAACATCTTAAAATATTTTCGAGCAAAGAACCAAGTAGGAAATACATTTTCAAATTTGGATTTGGGGCGACCCTAGTCAAAATCAATTTTGTCACTTTTTTCTTCGAGGGTTTATCCAAATGAATTGAAACTTTGCATAAATATTCTAGTGCTTAAAACAAATACAAAAAAACATCTTAAAAGTTTTTTGAACAAAGAACCAAGTAGGAAATACATTTTCAATTTTGGATTTGGGGCGACCCTAGTCAAAATCAATTTTGTCACTTTTTTCTTCGAGGGTTTATCCAAATGGATTGAAACTTTGCGTAAATATTTTAATGCTTAAAACAAATACAAAAAAACATCTTAAAAGTTTTTTGAGCAAAGAACCAAGTAGGAAATACATTTTCAATTTTGGATTTGGGGCGACCCTAGTCAAAATCAATTTTGTCACTTTTTTCTTCGAGGGTTTATCCAAATGAATTGAAACTTTGCATAAATATTTTAATGCTCAAAACAAATACAAAAAAACATCTTGAAAGTTTTTGAGCAAAGAACCAAGTAGGAAATACATTTTCAATTTTGGATTTGGGGCGACCCTAGTCAAAATCAATTTTGTCACTTTTTTCTTCGAGGGTTTATCCAAATAGATTAAAACTTTGCATAAATATTCTAGTGCTTAAAACAAATACAAAAAAACATCTTAAAAGTTTTTTGAGCAAAGAACCAAGTAGGAAATAAATTTTCAATTTTGGATTTGGGGCGACCCTAGTCAAAATCAATTTTGTCACTTTTTTCTTCGAGGGTTTATCCAAATGGATTAAAACTTTGCATAAATATTCTAGTGCTTAAAACAAATACAAAAAAACATCTTAAAAGTTTTTTGAGCAAAAAACCAAGTAGGAAATACATTTTCAATTTTGGATTTGGGCCGACCCAAGTCAAAATCAATTTTGTCACTTTTTTCTTCGAGGGTTTATCCAAATGGATTGAAACTTTGCACAAATATTTTGGTGCTTAAAACAAATACAAAAAAACATCTTAAAAGTTTTTTGAGCAAAGAACCAAGTAGGAAATACATTTTCAATTTTGGATTTGGGGCGACCCTAGTCAAAATCAATTTTGTCACTTTTTTCTTCGAGGGTTTATCCAAATGGATTGAAACTTTGCATAAATATTCTAGTGCTTATAACAAATACAAAAAAACATCTTAAAAGTTTTTTGAGCAAAGAACCAAGTAGGAAATACATTTTCAATTTTGGATTTGGGGCGACCCTAGTCAAAATCAATTTTGTCACTTTTTTCTTCGAGGGTTTATCCAAATGGATTAAAACTTTGCATAAATATTCTAGTGCTTAAAACAAATACAAAAAAACATCTTAAAAGTTTTTTGAGCAAAGAACCAAGTAGGAAATACATTTTCAATTTTGGATTTGGGGCGACCCTAGTCAAAATCAATTTTGTCACTTTTTTCTTCGAGGGTTTATCCAAATGGATTGAAACTTTGCACAAATATTTTGGTGCTTAAAACAAATAAAAAAAAACATCTTAAAAGTTTTTTGAGCAAAGAACCAAGTAGGAAATACATTTTCAATTTTGGATTTGGGGCGACCCTAGTCAAAATCAATTTTGTCACTTTTTTCTTCGAGGGTTTATCCAAATGGATTAAAACTTTGCATAAATATTCTAATGCTTAAAACAAATACAAAAAAACATCTTAAAAGTTTTTTGAGCAAAGAACCAAGTAGGAAATACATTTTCAATTTTGGATTTGGGGCGACCCTAGTCAAAATCAATTTTGTCACTTTTTTCTTCGAGGGTTTATCCAAATGGATTGAAACTTTGCATAAACATTCTAGTGCTTAAAACAAATACAAAAAAACATCTTAAAAGTTTTTTGAGCAAAGAACCAAGTAGGAAATACATTTTCAATTTTGGATTTGGGGCGACCCTAGTCAAAATCAATTTTGTCACTTTTTTCTTTGAGGATTTATCCAAATTGATTGAAACTTTGCACAAATATTTTGGTGCTTAAAACAAATACAAAAAAACATCTTAAAAGTTTTTTGAGCAAAGAACCAAGTAGGAAATACATTTTCAATTTTGGATTTGGGGCGACCCTAGTCAAAATCAATTTTGTCACTTTTTTCTTCGAGGGTTTATCCAAATGGATTGAAACTTTGCATAAACATTCTAGTGCTTAAAACAAATACAAAAAAACATCTTAAAAGTTTGTTGAGCTAAGAACCAAGTAGGAAATACATTTTCAATTTTGGATTTGGGCCGACCCTAGTCAAAATCAATTTTGTCACTTTTTTCTTCGAGGGTTTATCCAAATGGATTGAAACTTTGCATAGATATTTTAGTGCTTAAAACAAATACAAAAAAACATCTTAAAAGTTTTTTGAGCAAAGAACCAAGTAGGAAATACATTTTCAATTTTGGATTTGGGGCGACCCTAGTCAAAATCAATTTTGTCACTTTTTTCTTCGAGGGTTTATCCAAATGGATTGAAACTTTGCATAAATATTTTAGTGCTTAAAACAAATACAAAAAAACATCTTAAAATATTTTCGAGCAAAGAACCAAGTAGGAAATACATTTTCAATTTTGGATTTGGGGCGACCCTAGTCAAAATCAATTTTGTCACTTTTTTCTTCGAGGGTTTATCCAAATGGATTGAAACTTTGCATAAATATTCTAGTGCTTAAAACAAATACAAAAAAACATCTTAAAAGTTTTTTGAGCAAAGAACCAAGTAGGAAATACATTTTCAATTTTGGATTTGGGGCGACAATAGTCAAAATCAATTTTGTCACTTTTTTCTTCGAGGGTTTATCCAAATGAATTGAAACTTTGCATAAATATTTTAGTGCTTAAAACAAATACAAAAAAACATCTTAAAATATTTTCGAGCAAAGAACAAAGTAGGAAATACATTTTCAATTTTGGATTTGGGCCGACCCTAGTCAAAATCAATTTTGTCACTTTTTTCTTTGAGGATTTATCCAAATGAATTGAAACTTTGCATAAATATTCTAGTGCTTAAAACAAATGCAAAAAAATATCTTAAAAGTTTTTTGAGCAAAGAACCAAGTAGGAAATACATTTTCAATTTTGGATTTGGGGCGACCCTAGTCAAAATCAATTTTGTCACTTTTTTCTTCGAGGGTTTATCCAAATGGATTGAAACTTTGCGTAAATATTTTGGTGCTTAAAACAAATACAAAAAAACAGTTTAAAAGTTTTTTGAGCAAAGAACCAAGTAGGAAATACATTTTCAATTTTGGATTTGGGGCGACCCTAGTCAAAATCAATTTTGTCACTTTTTTCTTCGAGGGTTTATCCAAATGGATTTAAACTTTGCATAAATATTTTAATGCTTAAGACAAATACAAAAAATCATCTTAAAAGTTTTTTGAGCAAAGAACCAAGTAGGAAATACATTTTCAATTTTGGATTTGGGGCGACCCTAGTCAAAATCAATTTTGTCACTTTTTTCTTCGAGGGTTTATAAAAATGGATTAAAACTTTGCATAAATATTTTGGTGTTATAAACAAATACAAAAAAACATCTTAAAAGTTTTTTGAGCAAAGAACCAAGTAGGAAATACATTTTCAATTTTGGATTTGGGGCGACCCTAGTAAAAATCAATATTGTCACTTTTTTCTTCGAGGGTTTATCCAAATGGACTGAAACTTTGCATAAATATTCTAGTGCTTAAAACAAATACAAAAAAACATCTTAAAAGTTTTTTGAGCAAAGAACCAAGTAGGAAATACATTTTCAATTTTGGATTTGGGGCGACCCTAGTCAAAATCAATTTTGTCACTTTTTTCTTCGAGGGTTTATCCAAATGGATTGAAACTTTGCATAAATATTCTAATGCTTAAAACAAATACAAAAAAATATCCTAAAAGTTTTTTGAGCAAAGAACTAAGTAGGAAATACATTTTCAATTTTGGATTTGGGCCGACCCTAGTCAAAATCAATTTTGTCACTTTTTTCTTCGAGGGTTTATCCAAATGGATTGAAACTTTGCACAAATATTTTAATGCTTAAAACAAATAAAAAAAAACATCTTTAAAGTATTTTGAGCAAAGAACCAAGTAGGAAATACATTTTCAATTTTGGATTTGGGGCGACCCTAGTCAAAATCAATTTTGTCACTTTTTTCTTCGAGGGTTTATCCAAATGGATTGAAACTTTGCATAAATATTTTGGTGCTTAAAACAAATACAAAAAAACATCTTAAAAGTTTTTTGAGCAAAGAACCAAGTAGGAAATACATTTTCAATTTTGGATTTGGGGCGCAGTAGTCAAAATCAATTTTGTCACTTTTTTCTTCGAGGGTTTATCCAAATGGATTGAAACTTTGCATAAATATTTTGGTGCTTAAAACAAATACAAAAAAACATCTTAAAAGTTTTTTGAGCAAAAAACCAAGTAGGAAATACATTTTCAATTTTGGATTTGGGGCGACCCTAGTCAAAATCAATTTTGTCACTTTTTTCTTTGAGGAATTATCCAAATGAATTGAAACTTAGCATAAATATTCTAGTGCTTAAAACAAATAAAAAAAAACATCTTAAACGTTTTTTGAGCAGAGAACCAAGTAGGAAATACATTTTCAATTTTGGATTTGGGGCGACCCTAGTCAAAATCAATTTTGTCACTTTTTTCTTCGAGGGTTTATCCAAATGGATTAAAACTTTGCATAAATATTCTAATGCTTAAAACAAATACAAAAAAACATCTTAAAAGTTTTTTGAGCAAAGAACCAAGTAGGAAATACATTTTCAATTTTGGATTTGGGGCGACCCTAGTCAAAATCAATTTTGTCACTTTTTTCTTCGAGGGTTTATCCAAATGGATTGAAACTTTGCACAAATATTTTGGTGCTTAAAACAAATAAAAAAAACATCTTTAAAGTTTTTTGAGCAAAGAACCAAGTAGGAAATACATTTTCAATTTTGGATTTGGGGCGACCCTAGTCAAAATCAATTTTGTCACTTTTTTCTTCGAGGGTTTATCCAAATGGATTGAAACTTTGCATAAATATTCTAATGCTTAAAACAAATACAAAAAAACATCTTAAAAGTTTTTTGAGCAAAGAACCAAGTAGGAAATACATTTTCAATTTTGGATTTGGGGCGACCCTAGTCAAAATCAATTTTGTCACTTTTTTCTTCGAGGGTTTATCCAAATGGATTAAAACTTTGCATAAACATTCTAGTGCTTAAAACAAATACAAAAAAACATCTTAAAAGTTTTTTGAGCAAAGAACCAAGTAGGAAATACATTTTCAATTTTGGATTTGGGGCGACCCTAGTCAAAATCAATTTTGTCACTTTTTTCTTTGAGGATTTATCCAAATTGATTGAAACTTTGCATAAATATTCTAATGCTTAAAACAAATACAAAAAAATATCCTAAAAGTTTTTTGAGCAAAGAACTAAGTAGGAAATACATTTTCAATTTTGGATTTGGGGCGACCCTAGTCAAAATCAATTTTGTCACTTTTTTCTTCGAGGGTTTATCCAAATGGATTGAAACTTTGCATAAATATTCTAATGCTTAAAACAAATAAAAAAAAACATCTTTAAAGTATTTTGAGCAAAGAACCAAGTAGGAAATACATTTTCAATTTTGGATTTGGGGCGACCCTAGTCAAAATCAATTTTGTCACTTTTTTCTTCGAGGGTTTATCCAAATGGATTGAAACTTTGCATAAATATTTTGGTGCTTAAAACAAATACAAAAAAACATCTTAAAAGTTTTTTGAGCAAAGAACCAAGTAGGAAATACATTTTCAATTTTGGATTTGGGGCGCAGTAGTCAAAATCAATTTTGTCACTTTTTTCTTCGAGGGTTTATCCAAATGGATTGAAACTTTGCATAAATATTTTGGTGCTTAAAACAAATACAAAAAAACATCTTAAAAGTTTTTTGAGCAAAAAACCAAGTAGGAAATACATTTTCAATTTTGGATTTGGGGCGACCCTAGTCAAAATCAATTTTGTCACTTTTTTCTTTGAGGAATTATCCAAATGAATTGAAACTTAGCATAAATATTCTAGTGCTTAAAACAAATAAAAAAAAACATCTTAAACGTTTTTTGAGCAGAGAACCAAGTAGGAAATACATTTTCAATTTTGGATTTGGGGCGACCCTAGTCAAAATCAATTTTGTCACTTTTTTCTTCGAGGGTTTATCCAAATGGATTAAAACTTTGCATAAATATTCTAATGCTTAAAACAAATACAAAAAAACATCTTAAAAGTTTTTTGAGCAAAGAACCAAGTAGGAAATACATTTTCAATTTTGGATTTGGGGCGACCCTAGTCAAAATCAATTTTGTCACTTTTTTCTTCGAGGGTTTATCCAAATGGATTGAAACTTTGCACAAATATTTTGGTGCTTAAAACAAATAAAAAAAACATCTTTAAAGTTTTTTGAGCAAAGAACCAAGTAGGAAATACATTTTCAATTTTGGATTTGGGGCGACCCTAGTCAAAATCAATTTTGTCACTTTTTTCTTCGAGGGTTTATCCAAATGGATTGAAACTTTGCATAAATATTCTAATGCTTAAAACAAATACAAAAAAACATCTTAAAAGTTTTTTGAGCAAAGAACCAAGTAGGAAATACATTTTCAATTTTGGATTTGGGGCGACCCTAGTCAAAATCAATTTTGTCACTTTTTTCTTCGAGGGTTTATCCAAATGGATTAAAACTTTGCATAAACATTCTAGTGCTTAAAACAAATACAAAAAAACATCTTAAAAGTTTTTTGAGCAAAGAACCAAGTAGGAAATACATTTTCAATTTTGGATTTGGGGCGACCCTAGTCAAAATCAATTTTGTCACTTTTTTCTTTGAGGATTTATCCAAATTGATTGAAACTTTGCATAAATATTCTAATGCTTAAAACAAATACAAAAAAATATCCTAAAAGTTTTTTGAGCAAAGAACTAAGTAGGAAATACATTTTCAATTTTGGATTTGGGGCGACCCTAGTCAAAATCAATTTTGTCACTTTTTTCTTCGAGGGTTTATCCAAATGGATTGAAACTTTGCATAAATATTCTAATGCTTAAAACAAATACAAAAAAATATCCTAAAAGTTTTTTGAGCAAAGAACTAAGTAGGAAATACATTTTCAATTTTGGATTTGGGCCGACCCTAGTCAAAATCAATTTTGTCACTTTTTTCTTCGAGGGTTTATCCAAATGGATTGAAACTTTGCACAAATATTTTAATGCTTAAAACAAATAAAAAAAAACATCTTTAAAGTATTTTGAGCAAAGAACCAAGTAGGAAATACATTTTCAATTTTGGATTTGGGGCGACCCTAGTCAAAATCAATTTTGTCACTTTTTTCTTCGAGGGTTTATCCAAATGGATTGAAACTTTGCATAAATATTTTGGTGCTTAAAACAAATACAAAAAAACATCTTAAAAGTTTTTTGAGCAAAGAACCAAGTAGGAAATACATTTTCAATTTTGGATTTGGGGCGACCCTAGTCAAAATCAATTTTGTCACTTTTTTCTTCGAGGGTTTATCCAAATGGATTGAAACTTTGCATAAATATTCTAATGCTTAAAACAAATAAAAAAAAAACATCTTTAAAGTATTTTGAGCAAAGAACCAAGTAGGAAATACATTTTCAATTTTGGATTTGGGGCGACCCTAGTCAAAATCAATTTTGTCACTTTTTTCTTCGAGGGTTTATCCAAATGGATTGAAACTTTGCACAAATATTTTAATGCTTAAAACAAATAAAAAAAAACATCTTTAAAGTATTTTGAGCAAAGAACCAAGTAGGAAATACATTTTCAATTTTGGATTTGGGGCGACCCTAGTCAAAATCAATTTTGTCACTTTTTTCTTCGAGGGTTTATCCAAATGGATTGAAACTTTGCACAAATATTTTAATGCTTAAAACAAATAAAAAAAAACATCTTTAAAGTATTTTGAGCAAAGAACCAAGTAGGAAATACATTTTCAATTTTGGATTTGGGGCGCAGTAGTCAAAATCAATTTTGTCACTTTTTTCTTCGAGGGTTTATCCAAATGGATTGAAACTTTGCATAAATATTCTAATGCTTAAAACAAATACAAAAAAATATCCTAAAAGTTTTTTGAGCAAAGAACTAAGTAGGAAATACATTTTCAATTTTGGATTTGGGGCGACCCTAGTCAAAATCAATTTTGTCACTTTTTTCTTCGAGGGTTTATCCAAATGGATTGAAACTTTGCATAAATATTCTAATGCTTAAAACAAATACAAAAAAACATCTTAAAAGTTTTTTGAGCAAAGAACCAAGTAGGAAATACATTTTCAATTTTGGATTTGGGGCGACCCTAGTCAAAATCAATTTTGTCACTTTTTTCTTCGAGGGTTTATCCAAATGGATTAAAACTTTGCATAAACATTCTAGTGCTTAAAACAAATACAAAAAAACATCTTAAAAGTTTTTTGAGCAAAGAACCAAGTAGGAAATACATTTTCAATTTTGGATTTGGGGCGACCCTAGTCAAAATCAATTTTGTCACTTTTTTCTTTGAGGATTTATCCAAATTGATTGAAACTTTGCATAAATATTCTAATGCTTAAAACAAATACAAAAAAATATCCTAAAAGTTTTTTGAGCAAAGAACTAAGTAGGAAATACATTTTCAATTTTGGATTTGGGCCGACCCTAGTCAAAATCAATTTTGTCACTTTTTTCTTCGAGGGTTTATCCAAATGGATTGAAACTTTGCATAAATATTTTAATGCTTAAAACAAATAAAAAAAACATCTTTAAAGTATTTTGAGCAAAGAACCAAGTAGGAAATACATTTTCAATTTTGGATTTGGGGCGACCCTAGTCAAAATCAATTTTGTCACTTTTTTCTTCGAGGGTTTATCCAAATGGATTGAAACTTTGCATAAATATTTTGGTGCTTAAAACAAATACAAAAAAACATCTTAAAAGTTTTTTGAGCAAAAAACCAAGTAGGAAATACATTTTCAATTTTGGATTTGGGGCGACCCTAGTCAAAATCAATTTTGTCACTTTTTTCTTTGAGGAATTATCCAAATGAATTGAAACTTAGCATAAATATTCTAGTGCTTAAAACAAATAAAAAAAAACATCTTAAACGTTTTTTGAGCAGAGAACCAAGTAGGAAATACATTTTCAATTTTGGATTTGGGGCGACCCTAGTCAAAATCAATTTTGTCACTTTTTTCTTCGAGGGTTTATCCAAATGGATTAAAACTTTACATAAATATTCTAGTGCTTAAAACAAATACAAAAAAACATCTTAAAAGTTTTTTGTGCAAAGAACCAAGTAGGAAATACATTTTCAATTTTGGATTTGGGGCGACCCTAGTCAAAATCAATTTTGTCACTTTTTTCTTCGAGGGTTTATCCAAATGGATTGAAACTTTGCATAAATATTCTAATGCTTAAAACAAATACAAAAAAACATCTTAAAAGTTTTTTGAGCAAAGAACCAAGTAGGAAATACATTTTCAATTTTGGATTTGGGGCGACCCTAGTCAAAATCAATTTTGTCACTTTTTTCTTCGAGGGTTTATCCAAATGGATTAAAACTTTGCATAAACATTCTAGTGCTTAAAACAAATACAAAAAAACATCTTAAAAGTTTTTTGAGCAAAGAACCAAGTAGGAAATACATTTTCAATTTTGGATTTGGGGCGACCCTAGTCAAAATCAATTTTGTCACTTTTTTCTTTGAGGATTTATCCAAATTGATTGAAACTTTGCACAAATATTTTGGTGCTTAAAACAAATACAAAAAAACATCTTAAAAGTTTTTTGAGCAAAGAACCAAGTAGGAAATACATTTTCAATTTTGGATTTGGGGCGACAATAGTCAAAATCAATTTTGTCACTTTTTTCTTCGAGGGTTTATCCAAATGAATTGAAACTTTGCATAAATATTTTAGTGCTTAAAACAAATACAAAAAAACATCTTAAAATATTTTCGAGCAAAGAACAAAGTAGGAAATACATTTTCAATTTTGGATTTGGGCCGACCCTAGTCAAAATCAATTTTGTCACTTTTTTCTTTGAGGATTTATCCAAATGAATTGAAACTTTGCATAAATATTCTAGTGCTTAAAACAAATGCAAAAAAATATCTTAAAAGTTTTTTGAGCAAAGAACCAAGTAGGAAATACATTTTCAATTTTGGATTTGGGGCGACCCTAGTCAAAATCAATTTTGTCACTTTTTTCTTCGAGGGTTTATCCAAATGGATTGAAACTTTGCGTAAATATTTTGGTGCTTAAAACAAATACAAAAAAACAGTTTAAAAGTTTTTTGAGCAAAGAACCAAGTAGGAAATACATTTTCAATTTTGGATTTGGGGCGACCCTAGTCAAAATCAATTTTGTCACTTTTTTCTTCGAGGGTTTATCCAAATGGATTTAAACTTTGCATAAATATTTTAATGCTTAAAACAAATACAAAAAATCATCTTAAAAGTTTTTTGAGCAAAGAACCAAGTAGGAAATACATTTTCAGATTTGGGGCGACCCTAGTCAAAATCAATTTTGTCACTTTTTTCTTCGAGGGTTTATAAAAATGGATTAAAACTTTGCATAAATATTTTGGTGCTATAAACAAATACAAAAAAACATCTTAAAAGTTTTTTGAGCAAAGAACCAAGTAGGAAATACATTTTCAATTTTGGATTTGGGGCGACCCTAGTAAAAATCAATATTGTCACTTTTTTCTTCGAGGGTTTATCCAAATGGACTGAAACTTTGCATAAGTATTCTAGTGCTTAAAACAAATACAAAAAAACATCTTAAAAGTTTTTTGAGCAAAGAACCGAGTAGGAAATACATTTTCAATTTTGGATTTGGGGCGACCCTAGTCAAAATCAATTTTGTCACTTTTTTCTTCGAGGGTTTATCCAAATGGATTGAAACTTTGCATAAATATTCTAATGCTTAAAGCAAATACAAAAAAATATCCTAAAAGTTTTTTGAGCAAAGAACTAAGTAGGAAATACATTTTCAATTTTGGATTTGGGCCGACCCTAGTCAAAATCAATTTTGTCACTTTTTTCTTCGAGGGTTTATCCAAATGGATTGAAACTTTGCACAAATATTTTAATGCTTAAAACAAATAAAAAAAAACATCTTTAAAGTATTTTGAGCAAAGAACCAAGTAGGAAATACATTTTCAATTTTGGATTTGGGGCGACCCTAGTCAAAATCAATTTTGTCACTTTTTTCTTCGAGGGTTTATCCAAATGGATTGAAACTTTGCATAAATATTTTGGTGCTTAAAACAAATACAAAAAAACATCTTAAAAGTTTTTTGAGCAAAGAACCAAGTAGGAAATACATTTTCAATTTTGGATTTGGGGCGCAGTAGTCAAAATCAATTTTGTCACTTTTTTCTTCGAGGGTTTATCCAAATGGATTGAAACTTTGCATAAATATTTTGGTGCTTAAAACAAATACAAAAAAACATCTTAAAAGTTTTTTGAGCAAAGAACCAAGTAGGAAATACATTTTCAATTTTGGATTTGGGGCGCAGTAGTCAAAATCAATTTTGTCACTTTTTTCTTCGAGGGTTTATCCAAATGAATTGAAACTTTGCATAAATATTTTAGTGCTTAAAACAAATACAAAAAAACATCTTAAAATATTTTCGAGCAAAGAACAAAGGAGGAAATACATTTTCAATTTTGGATTTGGGCCGACCCTAGTCAAAATCAATTTTGTCACTTTTTTCTTTGAGGATTTATCCAAATGAATTGAAACTTTGCATAAATATTCTAGTGCTTAAAACAAATGCAAAAAAATATCTTAAAAGTTTTTTGAGCAAAGAACCAAGTAGGAAATACATTTTCAATTTTGGATTTGGGGCGACCCTAGTAAAAATCAATATTGTCACTTTTTTCTTCGAGGGTTTATCCAAATGGACTGAAACTTTGCATAAATATTCTAGTGCTTAAAACAAATACAAAAAAACATCTTAAAAGTTTTTTGAGCAAAGAACCAAGTAGGAAATACATTTTCAATTTTGGATTTGGGGCGACCCTAGTCAAAATCAATTTTGTCACTTTTTTCTTCGAGGGTTTATCCAAATGGATTGAAACTTTGCACAAATATTTTGGTGCTTAAAACAAATAAAAAAAAACATCTTTAAAGTTTTTTGAGCAAAGAACCAAGTAGGAAATACATTTTCAATTTTGGATTTGAGGCGACCCTAGTCAAAATCAATTTTGTCACTTTTTTCTTCGAGGGTTTATCCAAATGGATTGAAACTTTGCATAAATATTCTAATGCTTAAAACAAAAACAAAAAAACATCTTAAAAGTTTTTTGAGCAAAGAACCAAGTAGGAAATACATTTTCAATTTTGGATTTGGGGCGACCCTAGTCAAAATCAATTTTGTCACTTTTTTCTTCGAGGGTTTATCCAAATGGATTAAAACTTTGCATAAACATTCTAGTGCTTAAAACAAATACAAAAAAATATCTTAAAAGTTTTTTGAGCAAAGAACCAAGTAGGAAATACATTTTCAATTTTGGATTTGGGGCGACAATAGTCAAAATCAATTTTGTCACTTTTTTCTTCGAGGGTTTATCCAAATGAATTGAAACTTAGCATAAATATTCTAGTGCTTAAAACAAATAAAAAAAAACATCTTAAACGTTTTTTGAGCAGAGAACCAAGTAGGAAATACATTTTCAATTTTGGATTTGGGGCGACCCTAGTCAAAATCAATTTTGTCACTTTTTTCTTCGAGGGTTTATCCAAATGGATTAAAACTTTGCATAAACATTCTAGTGCTTAAAACAAATACAAAAAAACATCTTAAAAGTTTTTTGAGCAAAGAACCAAGTAGGAAATACATTTTCAATTTTGGATTTGGGGCGACAATAGTCAAAATCAATTTTGTCACTTTTTTCTTCGAGGGTTTATCCAAATGAATTGAAACTTAGCATAAATATTCTAGTGCTTAAAACAAATAAAAAAAAACATCTTAAACGTTTTTTGAGCAGAGAACCAAGTAGGAAATACATTTTCAATTTTGGATTTGGGGCGACCCTAGTCAAAATCAATTTTGTCACTTTTTTCTTCGAGGGTTTATCCAAATGGATTGAAACTTTGCATAAATATTTTGGTGTTTAAAACAAATACAAAAAAACATCTTAAAAGTTTTTTGAGCAAAGAACCAAGTAGGAAATACATTTTCAATTTTGGATTTGGGGCGACCCTAGTCAAAATCAATTTTGTCACTTTTTTCTTCGAGGGTTTATCCAAATGGATTGAAACTTTGCATAAATATTCTAGTGCTTAAAACAAATACAAAAAAACATCTTAAAAGTTTTTTGAGCAAAGAACCAAGTAGGAAATAAATTTTCAATTATGGATTTGGGGCGACCCTAGTCAAAATCAATATTGTCACTTTTTTCTTCGAGGGTTTATCCAAATGGATTGAAACTTTGCATAAATATTTTGGTGCTTAAAACAAATACAAAAAAACATCTTAAAAGTTTTTTTAACAAAGAACCAAGTAGGAAATACATTTTCAATTTTGGATTTGGGGCGACCCTAGTCAAAATCAATTTTGTCACTTTTTTCTTCGAGGGTTTATCCAAATGGATTGAAACTTTGCATAAATATTTTAATGCTTAAAACAAATACAAAAAAACATCTTAAAAGTTTTTTGAGCAAAGAACTAAGTAGCAAATACATTTTCAATTTTGGATTTGGGGCGACCCTAGTCAAAATCAATTTTGTCACTTTTTTCTTCGAGGGTTTATCCAAATGGATTGAAACTTTGCATAAATATTTTGGTGCTTAAAACAAATACAAAAAAACATCTTAAAATATTTTCGAGCAAAGAACCAAGTAGGAAATACATTTTCAATTTTGGATTGGGGCCGACCCTAGTCAAAATCAATTTTGTCACTTTTTTCTTTGAGGATTTATCCAAATGGATTGAAACTTTGCGTAAATATTTTGGTGCTTAAAACAAATACAAAAAATCATCTTAAAAGTTTTTTGAGCAAAGAACCAAGTAGGAAATACATTTTCAATTTTGGATTTGGGGCGACCCTAGTCAAAATCAATTTTGTCACTTTTTTCTTCGAGGGTTTATCCAAATGGATTGAAACTTTGCGTAAATATTTTGGTGCTATAAACAAATACAAAAAAACATCTTAAAAGTTTTTTGAGCAAAGAACCAAGTAGGAAATACATTTTCAATTTTGGATTTGGGGCGACCCTAGTCAAAATCAATTTTGTCACTTTTTTCTTCGAGGGTTTATCCAAATGGATTGAAACTTTGCGTAAATATTTTGGTACTATAAACAAATACAAAAAAACATCTTAAAAGTTTTTTGAGCAAAGAACCAAGTAGGAAATACATTTTCAATTTTGGATTTGGGGCGACCCTAGTCAAAATCAATTTTGTCACTTTTTTCTTCGAGGGTTTATCCAAATGGATTGAAACTTTGCGTAAATATTTTGGTGCTATAAACAAATACAAAAAAACATCTTAAAAGTTTTTTGAGCAAAGAACCAAGTAGGAAATACATTTTCAATTTTGGATTTGGGCCGACCCTAGTCAAAATCAATTTTGTCACTTTTTTCTTCGAGGGTTTATCCAAATGGATTAAAACTTTGCGTAAATATTTTGGTGCTATAAACAAATACAAAAAAACATCTTAAAAGTTTTTTGAGCAAAGAACCAAGTAGGAAATACATTTTCAATTTTGGATTTGGGGCGACCCTAGTCAAAATCAATATTGTCACTTTTTTCTTCGAGGGTTTATCCAAATGGATTAAAACTTTGCATAAATATTCTAGTGCTTAAAACAAATACAAAAAAACATCTTAAAAGTTTTTTGAGCAAAGAACCAAGTAGGAAATACATTTTCAATTTTGGATTTGGGGGCGACCCTAGTCAAAATCAATTTTGTCACTTTTTTCTTCGAGGATTTATCCAAATGAATTGAAACTTTGCATAAATATTCTAGTGCTTAAAACAAATACAAAAAAACATCTTAAAAGTTTTTTGAGCAAAGAACCAAGTAGGAAATACATTTTCAATTTTGGATTTGGGCCGACCCTATTCAAAATCAATTTTGTCACTTTTTTCTTCGAGGGTTTATCCAAATGGATTGAAACTTTGCGTAAATATTTTGGTGCTTAAAACAAATACAAAAAAACATCTTAAAAGTTTTTTGAGCAAAGAACCAAGTAGGAAATACATTTTCAAATTTGGATTTGGGGCGACCCTAGTCAAAATCAATTTTGTCACTTTTTTCTTCGAGGGTTTATCCAAATGGATTGAAACTTTGCGTAAATATTTTGGTGCTTAAAACAAATACAAAAAAACATCTTAAAAGTTTTTTGAGCAAAGAACCAAGTAGGAAATACATTTTCAATTTTGGATTTGGGCCGACCCTAGTCAAAATCAATTTTGTCACTTTTTTCTTCGAGGGTTTATCCAAATGGATTGAAACTTTGCGTAAATATTTTGGTGCTTAAAACAAATACAAAAAAACATCTTAAAAGTTTTTTGAGCAAAGAACCAAGTAGGAAATACATTTTCAAATTTGGATTTGGGGCGACCCTAGTCAAAATCAATTTTGTCACTTTTTTCTTCGAGGGTTTATCCAAATGGATTGAAACTTTGCATAAATATTCTAATGCTTAAAACAAATACAAAAAAACATCTTAAAATATTTTCGAGCAAAGAACCAAGTAGGAAATACATTTTCAAATTTGGATTTGGGGCGACCCTAGTCAAAATCAATTTTGTCACTTTTTTCTTCGAGGGTTTATCCAAATGAATTGAAACTTTGCATAAATATTCTAGTGCTTAAAACAAATACAAAAAAACATCTTAAAAGTTTTTTGAACAAAGAACCAAGTAGGAAATACATTTTCAATTTTGGATTTGGGGCGACCCTAGTCAAAATCAATTTTGTCACTTTTTTCTTCGAGGGTTTATCCAAATGGATTGAAACTTTGCGTAAATATTTTAATGCTTAAAACAAATACAAAAAAACATCTTAAAAGTTTTTTGAGCAAAGAACCAAGTAGGAAATACATTTTCAATTTTGGATTTGGGGCGACCCTAGTCAAAATCAATTTTGTCACTTTTTTCTTCGAGGGTTTATCCAAATGAATTGAAACTTTGCATAAATATTTTAATGCTCAAAACAAATACAAAAAAACATCTTGAAAGTTTTTGAGCAAAGAACCAAGTAGGAAATACATTTTCAATTTTGGATTTGGGGCGACCCTAGTCAAAATCAATTTTGTCACTTTTTTCTTCGAGGGTTTATCCAAATAGATTAAAACTTTGCATAAATATTCTAGTGCTTAAAACAAATACAAAAAAACATCTTAAAAGTTTTTTGAGCAAAGAACCAAGTAGGAAATAAATTTTCAATTTTGGATTTGGGGCGACCCTAGTCAAAATCAATTTTGTCACTTTTTTCTTCGAGGGTTTATCCAAATGGATTAAAACTTTGCATAAATATTCTAGTGCTTAAAACAAATACAAAAAAACATCTTAAAAGTTTTTTGAGCAAAAAACCAAGTAGGAAATACATTTTCAATTTTGGATTTGGGCCGACCCAAGTCAAAATCAATTTTGTCACTTTTTTCTTCGAGGGTTTATCCAAATGGATTGAAACTTTGCACAAATATTTTGGTGCTTAAAACAAATACAAAAAAACATCTTAAAAGTTTTTTGAGCAAAGAACCAAGTAGGAAATACATTTTCAATTTTGGATTTGGGGCGACCCTAGTCAAAATCAATTTTGTCACTTTTTTCTTCGAGGGTTTATCCAAATGGATTGAAACTTTGCATAAATATTCTAGTGCTTATAACAAATACAAAAAAACATCTTAAAAGTTTTTTGAGCAAAGAACCAAGTAGGAAATACATTTTCAATTTTGGATTTGGGGCGACCCTAGTCAAAATCAATTTTGTCACTTTTTTCTTCGAGGGTTTATCCAAATGGATTAAAACTTTGCATAAATATTCTAGTGCTTAAAACAAATACAAAAAAACATCTTAAAAGTTTTTTGAGCAAAGAACCAAGTAGGAAATACATTTTCAATTTTGGATTTGGGGCGACCCTAGTCAAAATCAATTTTGTCACTTTTTTCTTCGAGGGTTTATCCAAATGGATTGAAACTTTGCACAAATATTTTGGTGCTTAAAACAAATAAAAAAAAACATCTTAAAAGTTTTTTGAGCAAAGAACCAAGTAGGAAATACATTTTCAATTTTGGATTTGGGGCGACCCTAGTCAAAATCAATTTTGTCACTTTTTTCTTCGAGGGTTTATCCAAATGGATTAAAACTTTGCATAAATATTCTAATGCTTAAAACAAATACAAAAAAACATCTTAAAAGTTTTTTGAGCAAAGAACCAAGTAGGAAATACATTTTCAATTTTGGATTTGGGGCGACCCTAGTCAAAATCAATTTTGTCACTTTTTTCTTCGAGGGTTTATCCAAATGGATTGAAACTTTGCATAAACATTCTAGTGCTTAAAACAAATACAAAAAAACATCTTAAAAGTTTTTTGAGCAAAGAACCAAGTAGGAAATACATTTTCAATTTTGGATTTGGGGCGACCCTAGTCAAAATCAATTTTGTCACTTTTTTCTTTGAGGATTTATCCAAATTGATTGAAACTTTGCACAAATATTTTGGTGCTTAAAACAAATACAAAAAAACATCTTAAAAGTTTTTTGAGCAAAGAACCAAGTAGGAAATACATTTTCAATTTTGGATTTGGGGCGACCCTAGTCAAAATCAATTTTGTCACTTTTTTCTTCGAGGGTTTATCCAAATGGATTGAAACTTTGCATAAACATTCTAGTGCTTAAAACAAATACAAAAAAACATCTTAAAAGTTTGTTGAGCTAAGAACCAAGTAGGAAATACATTTTCAATTTTGGATTTGGGCCGACCCTAGTCAAAATCAATTTTGTCACTTTTTTCTTCGAGGGTTTATCCAAATGGATTGAAACTTTGCATAGATATTTTAGTGCTTAAAACAAATACAAAAAAACATCTTAAAAGTTTTTTGAGCAAAGAACCAAGTAGGAAATACATTTTCAATTTTGGATTTGGGGCGACCCTAGTCAAAATCAATTTTGTCACTTTTTTCTTCGAGGGTTTATCCAAATGGATTGAAACTTTGCATAAATATTTTAGTGCTTAAAACAAATACAAAAAAACATCTTAAAATATTTTCGAGCAAAGAACCAAGTAGGAAATACATTTTCAATTTTGGATTTGGGGCGACCCTAGTCAAAATCAATTTTGTCACTTTTTTCTTCGAGGGTTTATCCAAATGGATTGAAACTTTGCATAAATATTCTAGTGCTTAAAACAAATACAAAAAAACATCTTAAAAGTTTTTTGAGCAAAGAACCAAGTAGGAAATACATTTTCAATTTTGGATTTGGGGCGACAATAGTCAAAATCAATTTTGTCACTTTTTTCTTCGAGGGTTTATCCAAATGAATTGAAACTTTGCATAAATATTTTAGTGCTTAAAACAAATACAAAAAAACATCTTAAAATATTTTCGAGCAAAGAACAAAGTAGGAAATACATTTTCAATTTTGGATTTGGGCCGACCCTAGTCAAAATCAATTTTGTCACTTTTTTCTTTGAGGATTTATCCAAATGAATTGAAACTTTGCATAAATATTCTAGTGCTTAAAACAAATGCAAAAAAATATCTTAAAAGTTTTTTGAGCAAAGAACCAAGTAGGAAATACATTTTCAATTTTGGATTTGGGGCGACCCTAGTCAAAATCAATTTTGTCACTTTTTTCTTCGAGGGTTTATCCAAATGGATTGAAACTTTGCGTAAATATTTTGGTGCTTAAAACAAATACAAAAAAACAGTTTAAAAGTTTTTTGAGCAAAGAACCAAGTAGGAAATACATTTTCAATTTTGGATTTGGGGCGACCCTAGTCAAAATCAATTTTGTCACTTTTTTCTTCGAGGGTTTATCCAAATGGATTTAAACTTTGCATAAATATTTTAATGCTTAAGACAAATACAAAAAATCATCTTAAAAGTTTTTTGAGCAAAGAACCAAGTAGGAAATACATTTTCAATTTTGGATTTGGGGCGACCCTAGTCAAAATCAATTTTGTCACTTTTTTCTTCGAGGGTTTATAAAAATGGATTAAAACTTTGCATAAATATTTTGGTGTTATAAACAAATACAAAAAAACATCTTAAAAGTTTTTTGAGCAAAGAACCAAGTAGGAAATACATTTTCAATTTTGGATTTGGGGCGACCCTAGTAAAAATCAATATTGTCACTTTTTTCTTCGAGGGTTTATCCAAATGGACTGAAACTTTGCATAAATATTCTAGTGCTTAAAACAAATACAAAAAAACATCTTAAAAGTTTTTTGAGCAAAGAACCAAGTAGGAAATACATTTTCAATTTTGGATTTGGGGCGACCCTAGTCAAAATCAATTTTGTCACTTTTTTCTTCGAGGGTTTATCCAAATGGATTGAAACTTTGCATAAATATTCTAATGCTTAAAACAAATACAAAAAAATATCCTAAAAGTTTTTTGAGCAAAGAACTAAGTAGGAAATACATTTTCAATTTTGGATTTGGGCCGACCCTAGTCAAAATCAATTTTGTCACTTTTTTCTTCGAGGGTTTATCCAAATGGATTGAAACTTTGCACAAATATTTTAATGCTTAAAACAAATAAAAAAAAACATCTTTAAAGTATTTTGAGCAAAGAACCAAGTAGGAAATACATTTTCAATTTTGGATTTGGGGCGACCCTAGTCAAAATCAATTTTGTCACTTTTTTCTTCGAGGGTTTATCCAAATGGATTGAAACTTTGCATAAATATTTTGGTGCTTAAAACAAATACAAAAAAACATCTTAAAAGTTTTTTGAGCAAAGAACCAAGTAGGAAATACATTTTCAATTTTGGATTTGGGGCGCAGTAGTCAAAATCAATTTTGTCACTTTTTTCTTCGAGGGTTTATCCAAATGGATTGAAACTTTGCATAAATATTTTGGTGCTTAAAACAAATACAAAAAAACATCTTAAAAGTTTTTTGAGCAAAAAACCAAGTAGGAAATACATTTTCAATTTTGGATTTGGGGCGACCCTAGTCAAAATCAATTTTGTCACTTTTTTCTTTGAGGAATTATCCAAATGAATTGAAACTTAGCATAAATATTCTAGTGCTTAAAACAAATAAAAAAAAACATCTTAAACGTTTTTTGAGCAGAGAACCAAGTAGGAAATACATTTTCAATTTTGGATTTGGGGCGACCCTAGTCAAAATCAATTTTGTCACTTTTTTCTTCGAGGGTTTATCCAAATGGATTAAAACTTTGCATAAATATTCTAATGCTTAAAACAAATACAAAAAAACATCTTAAAAGTTTTTTGAGCAAAGAACCAAGTAGGAAATACATTTTCAATTTTGGATTTGGGGCGACCCTAGTCAAAATCAATTTTGTCACTTTTTTCTTCGAGGGTTTATCCAAATGGATTGAAACTTTGCACAAATATTTTGGTGCTTAAAACAAATAAAAAAAACATCTTTAAAGTTTTTTGAGCAAAGAACCAAGTAGGAAATACATTTTCAATTTTGGATTTGGGGCGACCCTAGTCAAAATCAATTTTGTCACTTTTTTCTTCGAGGGTTTATCCAAATGGATTGAAACTTTGCATAAATATTCTAATGCTTAAAACAAATACAAAAAAACATCTTAAAAGTTTTTTGAGCAAAGAACCAAGTAGGAAATACATTTTCAATTTTGGATTTGGGGCGACCCTAGTCAAAATCAATTTTGTCACTTTTTTCTTCGAGGGTTTATCCAAATGGATTAAAACTTTGCATAAACATTCTAGTGCTTAAAACAAATACAAAAAAACATCTTAAAAGTTTTTTGAGCAAAGAACCAAGTAGGAAATACATTTTCAATTTTGGATTTGGGGCGACCCTAGTCAAAATCAATTTTGTCACTTTTTTCTTTGAGGATTTATCCAAATTGATTGAAACTTTGCATAAATATTCTAATGCTTAAAACAAATACAAAAAAATATCCTAAAAGTTTTTTGAGCAAAGAACTAAGTAGGAAATACATTTTCAATTTTGGATTTGGGGCGACCCTAGTCAAAATCAATTTTGTCACTTTTTTCTTCGAGGGTTTATCCAAATGGATTGAAACTTTGCATAAATATTCTAATGCTTAAAACAAATAAAAAAAAACATCTTTAAAGTATTTTGAGCAAAGAACCAAGTAGGAAATACATTTTCAATTTTGGATTTGGGGCGACCCTAGTCAAAATCAATTTTGTCACTTTTTTCTTCGAGGGTTTATCCAAATGGATTGAAACTTTGCATAAATATTTTGGTGCTTAAAACAAATACAAAAAAACATCTTAAAAGTTTTTTGAGCAAAGAACCAAGTAGGAAATACATTTTCAATTTTGGATTTGGGGCGCAGTAGTCAAAATCAATTTTGTCACTTTTTTCTTCGAGGGTTTATCCAAATGGATTGAAACTTTGCATAAATATTTTGGTGCTTAAAACAAATACAAAAAAACATCTTAAAAGTTTTTTGAGCAAAAAACCAAGTAGGAAATACATTTTCAATTTTGGATTTGGGGCGACCCTAGTCAAAATCAATTTTGTCACTTTTTTCTTTGAGGAATTATCCAAATGAATTGAAACTTAGCATAAATATTCTAGTGCTTAAAACAAATAAAAAAAAACATCTTAAACGTTTTTTGAGCAGAGAACCAAGTAGGAAATACATTTTCAATTTTGGATTTGGGGCGACCCTAGTCAAAATCAATTTTGTCACTTTTTTCTTCGAGGGTTTATCCAAATGGATTAAAACTTTGCATAAATATTCTAATGCTTAAAACAAATACAAAAAAACATCTTAAAAGTTTTTTGAGCAAAGAACCAAGTAGGAAATACATTTTCAATTTTGGATTTGGGGCGACCCTAGTCAAAATCAATTTTGTCACTTTTTTCTTCGAGGGTTTATCCAAATGGATTGAAACTTTGCACAAATATTTTGGTGCTTAAAACAAATAAAAAAAACATCTTTAAAGTTTTTTGAGCAAAGAACCAAGTAGGAAATACATTTTCAATTTTGGATTTGGGGCGACCCTAGTCAAAATCAATTTTGTCACTTTTTTCTTCGAGGGTTTATCCAAATGGATTGAAACTTTGCATAAATATTCTAATGCTTAAAACAAATACAAAAAAACATCTTAAAAGTTTTTTGAGCAAAGAACCAAGTAGGAAATACATTTTCAATTTTGGATTTGGGGCGACCCTAGTCAAAATCAATTTTGTCACTTTTTTCTTCGAGGGTTTATCCAAATGGATTAAAACTTTGCATAAACATTCTAGTGCTTAAAACAAATACAAAAAAACATCTTAAAAGTTTTTTGAGCAAAGAACCAAGTAGGAAATACATTTTCAATTTTGGATTTGGGGCGACCCTAGTCAAAATCAATTTTGTCACTTTTTTCTTTGAGGATTTATCCAAATTGATTGAAACTTTGCATAAATATTCTAATGCTTAAAACAAATACAAAAAAATATCCTAAAAGTTTTTTGAGCAAAGAACTAAGTAGGAAATACATTTTCAATTTTGGATTTGGGGCGACCCTAGTCAAAATCAATTTTGTCACTTTTTTCTTCGAGGGTTTATCCAAATGGATTGAAACTTTGCATAAATATTCTAATGCTTAAAACAAATACAAAAAAATATCCTAAAAGTTTTTTGAGCAAAGAACTAAGTAGGAAATACATTTTCAATTTTGGATTTGGGCCGACCCTAGTCAAAATCAATTTTGTCACTTTTTTCTTCGAGGGTTTATCCAAATGGATTGAAACTTTGCACAAATATTTTAATGCTTAAAACAAATAAAAAAAAACATCTTTAAAGTATTTTGAGCAAAGAACCAAGTAGGAAATACATTTTCAATTTTGGATTTGGGGCGACCCTAGTCAAAATCAATTTTGTCACTTTTTTCTTCGAGGGTTTATCCAAATGGATTGAAACTTTGCATAAATATTTTGGTGCTTAAAACAAATACAAAAAAACATCTTAAAAGTTTTTTGAGCAAAGAACCAAGTAGGAAATACATTTTCAATTTTGGATTTGGGGCGACCCTAGTCAAAATCAATTTTGTCACTTTTTTCTTCGAGGGTTTATCCAAATGGATTGAAACTTTGCATAAATATTCTAATGCTTAAAACAAATAAAAAAAAAACATCTTTAAAGTATTTTGAGCAAAGAACCAAGTAGGAAATACATTTTCAATTTTGGATTTGGGGCGACCCTAGTCAAAATCAATTTTGTCACTTTTTTCTTCGAGGGTTTATCCAAATGGATTGAAACTTTGCACAAATATTTTAATGCTTAAAACAAATAAAAAAAAACATCTTTAAAGTATTTTGAGCAAAGAACCAAGTAGGAAATACATTTTCAATTTTGGATTTGGGGCGACCCTAGTCAAAATCAATTTTGTCACTTTTTTCTTCGAGGGTTTATCCAAATGGATTGAAACTTTGCACAAATATTTTAATGCTTAAAACAAATAAAAAAAAACATCTTTAAAGTATTTTGAGCAAAGAACCAAGTAGGAAATACATTTTCAATTTTGGATTTGGGGCGCAGTAGTCAAAATCAATTTTGTCACTTTTTTCTTCGAGGGTTTATCCAAATGGATTGAAACTTTGCATAAATATTCTAATGCTTAAAACAAATACAAAAAAATATCCTAAAAGTTTTTTGAGCAAAGAACTAAGTAGGAAATACATTTTCAATTTTGGATTTGGGGCGACCCTAGTCAAAATCAATTTTGTCACTTTTTTCTTCGAGGGTTTATCCAAATGGATTGAAACTTTGCATAAATATTCTAATGCTTAAAACAAATACAAAAAAACATCTTAAAAGTTTTTTGAGCAAAGAACCAAGTAGGAAATACATTTTCAATTTTGGATTTGGGGCGACCCTAGTCAAAATCAATTTTGTCACTTTTTTCTTCGAGGGTTTATCCAAATGGATTAAAACTTTGCATAAACATTCTAGTGCTTAAAACAAATACAAAAAAACATCTTAAAAGTTTTTTGAGCAAAGAACCAAGTAGGAAATACATTTTCAATTTTGGATTTGGGGCGACCCTAGTCAAAATCAATTTTGTCACTTTTTTCTTTGAGGATTTATCCAAATTGATTGAAACTTTGCATAAATATTCTAATGCTTAAAACAAATACAAAAAAATATCCTAAAAGTTTTTTGAGCAAAGAACTAAGTAGGAAATACATTTTCAATTTTGGATTTGGGCCGACCCTAGTCAAAATCAATTTTGTCACTTTTTTCTTCGAGGGTTTATCCAAATGGATTGAAACTTTGCATAAATATTTTAATGCTTAAAACAAATAAAAAAAACATCTTTAAAGTATTTTGAGCAAAGAACCAAGTAGGAAATACATTTTCAATTTTGGATTTGGGGCGACCCTAGTCAAAATCAATTTTGTCACTTTTTTCTTCGAGGGTTTATCCAAATGGATTGAAACTTTGCATAAATATTTTGGTGCTTAAAACAAATACAAAAAAACATCTTAAAAGTTTTTTGAGCAAAAAACCAAGTAGGAAATACATTTTCAATTTTGGATTTGGGGCGACCCTAGTCAAAATCAATTTTGTCACTTTTTTCTTTGAGGAATTATCCAAATGAATTGAAACTTAGCATAAATATTCTAGTGCTTAAAACAAATAAAAAAAAACATCTTAAACGTTTTTTGAGCAGAGAACCAAGTAGGAAATACATTTTCAATTTTGGATTTGGGGCGACCCTAGTCAAAATCAATTTTGTCACTTTTTTCTTCGAGGGTTTATCCAAATGGATTAAAACTTTACATAAATATTCTAGTGCTTAAAACAAATACAAAAAAACATCTTAAAAGTTTTTTGTGCAAAGAACCAAGTAGGAAATACATTTTCAATTTTGGATTTGGGGCGACCCTAGTCAAAATCAATTTTGTCACTTTTTTCTTCGAGGGTTTATCCAAATGGATTGAAACTTTGCATAAATATTCTAATGCTTAAAACAAATACAAAAAAACATCTTAAAAGTTTTTTGAGCAAAGAACCAAGTAGGAAATACATTTTCAATTTTGGATTTGGGGCGACCCTAGTCAAAATCAATTTTGTCACTTTTTTCTTCGAGGGTTTATCCAAATGGATTAAAACTTTGCATAAACATTCTAGTGCTTAAAACAAATACAAAAAAACATCTTAAAAGTTTTTTGAGCAAAGAACCAAGTAGGAAATACATTTTCAATTTTGGATTTGGGGCGACCCTAGTCAAAATCAATTTTGTCACTTTTTTCTTTGAGGATTTATCCAAATTGATTGAAACTTTGCACAAATATTTTGGTGCTTAAAACAAATACAAAAAAACATCTTAAAAGTTTTTTGAGCAAAGAACCAAGTAGGAAATACATTTTCAATTTTGGATTTGGGGCGACAATAGTCAAAATCAATTTTGTCACTTTTTTCTTCGAGGGTTTATCCAAATGAATTGAAACTTTGCATAAATATTTTAGTGCTTAAAACAAATACAAAAAAACATCTTAAAATATTTTCGAGCAAAGAACAAAGTAGGAAATACATTTTCAATTTTGGATTTGGGCCGACCCTAGTCAAAATCAATTTTGTCACTTTTTTCTTTGAGGATTTATCCAAATGAATTGAAACTTTGCATAAATATTCTAGTGCTTAAAACAAATGCAAAAAAATATCTTAAAAGTTTTTTGAGCAAAGAACCAAGTAGGAAATACATTTTCAATTTTGGATTTGGGGCGACCCTAGTCAAAATCAATTTTGTCACTTTTTTCTTCGAGGGTTTATCCAAATGGATTGAAACTTTGCGTAAATATTTTGGTGCTTAAAACAAATACAAAAAAACAGTTTAAAAGTTTTTTGAGCAAAGAACCAAGTAGGAAATACATTTTCAATTTTGGATTTGGGGCGACCCTAGTCAAAATCAATTTTGTCACTTTTTTCTTCGAGGGTTTATCCAAATGGATTTAAACTTTGCATAAATATTTTAATGCTTAAAACAAATACAAAAAATCATCTTAAAAGTTTTTTGAGCAAAGAACCAAGTAGGAAATACATTTTCAGATTTGGGGCGACCCTAGTCAAAATCAATTTTGTCACTTTTTTCTTCGAGGGTTTATAAAAATGGATTAAAACTTTGCATAAATATTTTGGTGCTATAAACAAATACAAAAAAACATCTTAAAAGTTTTTTGAGCAAAGAACCAAGTAGGAAATACATTTTCAATTTTGGATTTGGGGCGACCCTAGTAAAAATCAATATTGTCACTTTTTTCTTCGAGGGTTTATCCAAATGGACTGAAACTTTGCATAAGTATTCTAGTGCTTAAAACAAATACAAAAAAACATCTTAAAAGTTTTTTGAGCAAAGAACCGAGTAGGAAATACATTTTCAATTTTGGATTTGGGGCGACCCTAGTCAAAATCAATTTTGTCACTTTTTTCTTCGAGGGTTTATCCAAATGGATTGAAACTTTGCATAAATATTCTAATGCTTAAAGCAAATACAAAAAAATATCCTAAAAGTTTTTTGAGCAAAGAACTAAGTAGGAAATACATTTTCAATTTTGGATTTGGGCCGACCCTAGTCAAAATCAATTTTGTCACTTTTTTCTTCGAGGGTTTATCCAAATGGATTGAAACTTTGCACAAATATTTTAATGCTTAAAACAAATAAAAAAAAACATCTTTAAAGTATTTTGAGCAAAGAACCAAGTAGGAAATACATTTTCAATTTTGGATTTGGGGCGACCCTAGTCAAAATCAATTTTGTCACTTTTTTCTTCGAGGGTTTATCCAAATGGATTGAAACTTTGCATAAATATTTTGGTGCTTAAAACAAATACAAAAAAACATCTTAAAAGTTTTTTGAGCAAAGAACCAAGTAGGAAATACATTTTCAATTTTGGATTTGGGGCGCAGTAGTCAAAATCAATTTTGTCACTTTTTTCTTCGAGGGTTTATCCAAATGGATTGAAACTTTGCATAAATATTTTGGTGCTTAAAACAAATACAAAAAAACATCTTAAAAGTTTTTTGAGCAAAGAACCAAGTAGGAAATACATTTTCAATTTTGGATTTGGGGCGCAGTAGTCAAAATCAATTTTGTCACTTTTTTCTTCGAGGGTTTATCCAAATGAATTGAAACTTTGCATAAATATTTTAGTGCTTAAAACAAATACAAAAAAACATCTTAAAATATTTTCGAGCAAAGAACAAAGGAGGAAATACATTTTCAATTTTGGATTTGGGCCGACCCTAGTCAAAATCAATTTTGTCACTTTTTTCTTTGAGGATTTATCCAAATGAATTGAAACTTTGCATAAATATTCTAGTGCTTAAAACAAATGCAAAAAAATATCTTAAAAGTTTTTTGAGCAAAGAACCAAGTAGGAAATACATTTTCAATTTTGGATTTGGGGCGACCCTAGTAAAAATCAATATTGTCACTTTTTTCTTCGAGGGTTTATCCAAATGGACTGAAACTTTGCATAAATATTCTAGTGCTTAAAACAAATACAAAAAAACATCTTAAAAGTTTTTTGAGCAAAGAACCAAGTAGGAAATACATTTTCAATTTTGGATTTGGGGCGACCCTAGTCAAAATCAATTTTGTCACTTTTTTCTTCGAGGGTTTATCCAAATGGATTGAAACTTTGCATAAATATTCTAATGCTTAAAACAAATACAAAAAAATATCCTAAAAGTTTTTTGAGCAAAGAACTAAGTAGGAAATACATTTTCAATTTTGGATTTGGGCCGACCCTAGTCAAAATCAATTTTGTCACTTTTTTCTTCGAGGGTTTATCCAAATGGATTGAAACTTTGCACAAATATTTTAATGCTTAAAACAAATAAAAAAAAACATCTTTAAAGTATTTTGAGCAAAGAACCAAGTAGGAAATACATTTTCAATTTTGGATTTGGGGCGACCCTAGTCAAAATCAATTTTGTCACTTTTTTCTTCGAGGGTTTATCCAAATGGATTGAAACTTTGCACAAATATTTTGGTGCTTAAAACAAATACAAAAAAACATCTTAAAAGTTTTTTGAGCAAAGAACCAAGTAGGAAATACATTTTCAATTTTGGATTTGGGGCGCAGTAGTCAAAATCAATTTTGTCACTTTTTTCTTCGAGGGTTTATCCAAATGGATTTAAACTTTGCATAAATATTTTGGTGCTTAAAACAAATACAAAAAAACATCTTAAAAGTTTTTTGAGCAAAAAACCAAGTAGGAAATACATTTTCAATTTTGGATTTGGGGCGACCCTAGTCAAAATCAATTTTGTCACTTTTTTCTTTGAGGAATTATCCAAATGAATTGAAACTTAGCATAAATATTCTAGTGCTTAAAACAAATAAAAAAAAAACATCTTAAACGTTTTTTGAGCAGAGAACCAAGTAGGAAATACATTTTCAATTTTGGATTTGGGGCGACCCTAGTCAAAATCAATTTTGTCACTTTTTTCTTCGAGGGTTTATCCAAATGGATTAAAACTTTGCATAAATATTCTAATGCTTAAAACAAATACAAAAAAACATCTTAAAAGTTTTTTGAGCAAAGAACCAAGTAGGAAATACATTTTCAATTTTGGATTTGGGGCGACCCTAGTCAAAATCAATTTTGTCACTTTTTTCTTTGAGGATTTATCCAAATTGATTGAAACTTTGCACAAATATTTTGGTGCTTAAAACAAATACAAAAAAACATCTTAAAAGTTTTTTGAGCAAAGAACCAAGTAGGAAATACATTTTCAATTTTGGATTTGGGGCGACAATAGTCAAAATCAATTTTGTCACTTTTTTCTTTGAGGATTTATCCAAATGAATTGAAACTTTGCATAAATATTCTAGTGCTTAAAACAAATGCAAAAAAATATCTTAAAAGTTTTTTGAGCAAAGAACCAAGTAGGAAATACATTTTCAATTTTGGATTTGGGGCGACCCTAGTCAAAATCAATTTTGTCACTTTTTTCTTCGAGGGTTTATCCAAATGGATTGAAACTTTGCGTAAATATTTTGGTGCTTAAAACAAATACAAAAAAACAGTTTAAAAGTTTTTTGAGCAAAGAACCAAGTAGGAAATACATTTTCAATTTTGGATTTGGGGCGACCCTAGTCAAAATCAATTTTGTCACTTTTTTCTTCGAGGGTTTATCCAAATGGATTTAAACTTTGCATAAATATTTTAATGCTTAAAACAAATACAAAAAATCATCTTAAAAGTTTTTTGAGCAAAGAACCAAGTAGGAAATACATTTTCAATTTTGGATTTGGGGCGACCCTAGTCAAAATCAATTTTGTCACTTTTTTCTTCGAGGGTTTATAAAAATGGATTAAAACTTTGCATAAATATTTTGGTGCTATAAACAAATACAAAAAAACATCTTAAAAGTTTTTTGAGCAAAGAACCAAGTAGGAAATACATTTTCAATTTTGGATTTGGGGCGACCCTAGTAAAAATCAATATTGTCACTTTTTTCTTCGAGGGTTTATCCAAATGGACTGAAACTTTGCATAAATATTCTAGTGCTTAAAACAAATACAAAAAAACATCTTAAAAGTTTTTTGAGCAAAGAACCAAGTAGGAAATACATTTTCAATTTTGGATTTGGGGCGACCCTAGTCAAAATCAATTTTGTCACTTTTTTCTTCGAGGGTTTATCCAAATGGATTGAAACTTTGCATAAATATTCTAATGCTTAAAACAAATACAAAAAAATATCCTAAAAGTTTTTTGAGCAAAGAACTAAGTAGGAAATACATTTTCAATTTTGGATTTGGGCCGACCCTAGTCAAAATCAATTTTGTCACTTTTTTCTTCGAGGGTTTATCCAAATGGATTGAAACTTTGCACAAATATTTTAATGCTTAAAACAAATACAAAAAAACATCTTAAAAGTTTTTTGAGCAAAGAACCAAGTAGGAAATACATTTTCAATTTTGGATTTGGGGCGACCCTAGTCAAAATCAATTTTGTCACTTTTTTCTTCGAGGGTTTATCCAAATGAATTGAAACTTTGCATAAATATTCTAGTGCTTAAAACAAATGCAAAAAAATATCTTAAACGTTTTTTGAGCAAAGAACCAAGTAGGAAATACATTTTCAATTTTGGATTTGGGGCGACCCTAGTCAAAATCAATTTTGTCACTTTTTTCTTCGAGGGTTTATCCAAATGGATTGAAACTTTGCGTAAATATTTTGGTGCTTAAAACAAATACAAAAAAACAGTTTAAAAGTTTTTTGAGCAAAGAACCAAGTAGGAAATACATTTTCAATTTTGGATTTGGGGCGACCCTAGTCAAAATCAATTTTGTCACTTTTTTCTTCGAGGGTTTATCCAAATGGATTTAAACTTTGCATAAATATTTTAATGCTTAAGACAAATACAAAAAATCATCTTAAAAGTTTTTTGAGCAAAGAACCAAGTAGGAAATACATTTTCAATTTTGGATTTGGGGCGACCCTAGTCAAAATCAATTTTGTCACTTTTTTCTTCGAGGGTTTATCCAAATGGATTTAAACTTTGCATAAATATTTTAATGCTTAAAACAAATACAAAAAATCATCTTAAAAGTTTTTTGAGCAAAGAACCAAGTAGGAAATACATTTTCAATTTTGGATTTGGGGCGACCCTAGTCAAAATCAATTTTGTCACTTTTTTCTTCGAGGGTTTATAAAAATGGATTAAAACTTTGCATAAATATTTTGGTGCTATAAACAAATACAAAAAAACATCTTAAAAGTTTTTTGAGCAAAGAACCAAGTAGGAAATACATTTTCAATTTTGGATTTGGGGCGACCCTAGTCAAAATCAATATTGTCACTTTTTTCTTCGAGGGTTTATCCAAATGGACTGAAACTTTGCATAAATATTCTAGTGCTTAAAACAAATACAAAAAAACATCTTAAAAGTTTTTTGAGCAAAGAACCAAGTAGGAAATACATTTTCAATTTTGGATTTGGGGCGACCCTAGTCAAAATCAATTTTGTCACTTTTTTCTTCGAGGGTTTATCCAAATGGATTGAAACTTTGCATAAATATTCTAATGCTTAAAACAAATACAAAAAAATATCCTAAAAGTTTTTTGAGCAAAGAACTAAGTAGGAAATACATTTTCAATTTTGGATTTGGGCCGACCCTAGTCAAAATCAATTTTGTCACTTTTTTCTTCGAGGGTTTATCCAAATGGATTGAAACTTTGCATAAATATTCTAATGCTTAAAACAAATACAAAAAAACATCTTAAACGTTTTTTGAGCAAAGAACCAAGTAGGAAATACATTTTCAATTTTGGATTTGGGGCGACCCTAGTCAAAATCAATTTTGTCACTTTTTTCTTCGAGGGTTTATCCAAATGGATTGAAACTTTGCACAAATATTTTAATGCTTAAAACAAATACAAAAAAACATCTTAAAAGTTTTTTGAGCAAAGAACCAAGTAGGAAATACATTTTCAATTTTGGATTTGGGGCGACCCTAGTCAAAATCAATTTTGTCACTTTTTTCTTCGAGGGTTTATCCAAATGGATTGAAACTTTGCACAAATATTTTAATGCTTAAAACAAATACAAAAAAACATCTTAAAAGTTTTTTGAGCAAAGAACCAAGTAGGAAATACATTTTCAATTTTGGATTTGGGGCGACCCTAGTCAAAATCAATTTTGTCACTTTTTTCTTCGAGGGTTTATCCAAATGAATTGAAACTTTGCATAAATATTCTAGTGCTTAAAACAAATGCAAAAAAATATCTTAAACGTTTTTTGAGCAAAGAACCAAGTAGGAAATACATTTTCAATTTTGGATTTGGGGCGACCCTAGTCAAAATCAATTTTGTCACTTTTTTCTTCGAGGGTTTATCCAAATGGATTGAAACTTTGCGTAAATATTTTGGTGCTTAAAACAAATACAAAAAAACAGTTTAAAAGTTTTTTGAGCAAAGAACCAAGTAGGAAATACATTTTCAATTTTGGATTTGGGGCGACCCTAGTCAAAATCAATTTTGTCACTTTTTTCTTCGAGGGTTTATCCAAATGGATTTAAACTTTGCATAAATATTTTAATGCTTAAGACAAATACAAAAAATCATCTTAAAAGTTTTTTGAGCAAAGAACCAAGTAGGAAATACATTTTCAATTTTGGATTTGGGGCGACCCTAGTCAAAATCAATTTTGTCACTTTTTTCTTCGAGGGTTTATCCAAATGGATTTAAACTTTGCATAAATATTTTAATGCTTAAAACAAATACAAAAAAACATCTTAAAAGTTTTTTGAGCAAAGAACCAAGTAGGAAATACATTTTCAATTTTGGATTTGGGGCGACCCTAGTCAAAATCAATTTTGTCACTTTTTTCTTCGAGGGTTTATAAAAATGGATTAAAACTTTGCATAAATATTTTGGTGCTATAAACAAATACAAAAAAACATCTTAAAAGTTTTTTGAGCAAAGAACCAAGTAGGAAATACATTTTCAATTTTGGATTTGGGGCGACCCTAGTAAAAATCAATATTGTCACTTTTTTCTTCGAGGGTTTATCCAAATGGACTGAAACTTTGCATAAATATTCTAGTGCTTAAAACAAATACAAAAAAACATCTTAAAAGTTTTTTGAGCAAAGAACCAAGTAGGAAATACATTTTCAATTTTGGATTTGGGGCGACCCTAGTCAAAATCAATTTTGTCACTTTTTTCTTCGAGGGTTTATCCAAATGGATTGAAACTTTGCATAAATATTCTAATGCTTAAAACAAATACAAAAAAATATCCTAAAAGTTTTTTGAGCAAAGAACTAAGTAGGAAATACATTTTCAATTTTGGATTTGGGCCGACCCTAGTCAAAATCAATTTTGTCACTTTTTTCTTCGAGGGTTTATCCAAATGGATTGAAACTTTGCACAAATATTTTAATGCTTAAAACAAATACAAAAAAACATCTTAAAAGTTTTTTGAGCAAAGAACCAAGTAGGAAATACATTTTCAATTTTGGATTTGGGGCGACCCTAGTCAAAATCAATTTTGTCACTTTTTTCTTCGAGGGTTTATCCAAATGAATTGAAACTTTGCATAAATATTCTAGTGCTTAAAACAAATGCAAAAAAATATCTTAAACGTTTTTTGAGCAAAGAACCAAGTAGGAAATACATTTTCAATTTTGGATTTGGGGCGACCCTAGTCAAAATCAATTTTGTCACTTTTTTCTTCGAGGGTTTATCCAAATGGATTGAAACTTTGCGTAAATATTTTGGTGCTTAAAACAAATACAAAAAAACAGTTTAAAAGTTTTTTGAGCAAAGAACCAAGTAGGAAATACATTTTCAATTTTGGATTTGGGGCGACCCTAGTCAAAATCAATTTTGTCACTTTTTTCTTCGAGGGTTTATCCAAATGGATTTAAACTTTGCATAAATATTTTAATGCTTAAGACAAATACAAAAAATCATCTTAAAAGTTTTTTGAGCAAAGAACCAAGTAGGAAATACATTTTCAATTTTGGATTTGGGGCGACCCTAGTCAAAATCAATTTTGTCACTTTTTTCTTCGAGGGTTTATAAAAATGGATTAAAACTTTGCATAAATATTTTGGTGCTATAAACAAATACAAAAAAACATCTTAAAAGTTTTTTGAGCAAAGAACCAAGTAGGAAATACATTTTCAATTTTGGATTTGGGGCGACCCTAGTAAAAATCAATATTGTCACTTTTTTCTTCGAGGGTTTATCCAAATGGACTGAAACTTTGCATAAATATTCTAGTGCTTAAAACAAATACAAAAAAACATCTTAAAAGTTTTTTGAGCAAAGAACCAAGTAGGAAATACATTTTCAATTTTGGATTTGGGGCGACCCTAGTCAAAATCAATTTTGTCACTTTTTTCTTCGAGGGTTTATCCAAATGGATTGAAACTTTGCATAAATATTCTAATGCTTAAAACAAATACAAAAAAATATCCTAAAAGTTTTTTGAGCAAAGAACTAAGTAGGAAATACATTTTCAATTTTGGATTTGGGGCGACCCTAGTCAAAATCAATTTTGTCACTTTTTTCTTCGAGGGTTTATCCAAATGGATTGAAACTTTGCATAAATATTTTAATGCTTAAAACAAATTAAAAAAAACATCTTTAAAGTATTTTGAGCAAAGAACCAAGTAGGAAATACATTTTCAATTTTGGATTTGGGGCGACCCTAGTCAAAATCAATTTTGTCACTTTTTTCTTCGAGGGTTTATCCAAATGGATTGAAACTTTGCATAAATATTTTGGTGCTTAAAACAAATACAAAAAAACATCTTAAAAGTTTTTTGAGCAAAAAACCAAGTAGGAAATACATTTTCAATTTTGGATTTGGGGCGACCCTAGTCAAAATCAATTTTGTCACTTTTTTCTTTGAGGAATTATCCAAATGGATTGAAACTTTGCACAAATATTTTGGTGCTTAAAACAAATAAAAAAAAACATCTTTAAAGTTTTTTGAGCAAAGAACCAAGTAGGAAATACATTTTCAATTTTGGATTTGGGGCGACCCTAGTCAAAATCAATTTTGTCACTTTTTTCTTCGAGGGTTTATCCAAATGGATTGAAACTTTGCATAAATATTCTAGTGCTTAAAACAAATACAAAAAAACATCTTAAAAGTTTTTTGAGCAAAGAACCAAGTAGGAAATACATTTTCAATTTTGGATTTGGGGCGACCCTAGTCAAAATCAATTTTGTCACTTTTTTCTTCGAGGGTTTATCCAAATGGATTAAAACTTTGCATAAACATTCTAGTGCTTAAAACAAATACAAAAAAACATCTTAAAAGTTTTTTGAGCAAAGAACCAAGTAGGAAATACATTTTCAATTTTGGATTTGGGGCGACCCTAGTCAAAATCAATTTTGTCACTTTTTTCTTTGAGGATTTATCCAAATTGATTGAAACTTTGCACAAATATTTTGGTGCTTAAAACAAATACAAAAAAACATCTTAAAAGTTTTTTGAGCAAAGAACCAAGTAGGAAATACATTTTCAATTTTGGATTTGGGGCGACCCTAGTCAAAATCAATTTTGTCACTTTTTTCTTCGAGGGTTTATAAAAATGGATTAAAACTTTGCATAAATATTTTGGTGCTATAAACAAATACAAAAAAACATCTTAAAAGTTTTTTGAGCAAAGAACCAAGTAGGAAATACATTTTCAATTTTGGATTTGGGGCGACCCTAGTAAAAATCAATATTGTCACTTTTTTCTTCGAGGGTTTATCCAAATGGACTGAAACTTTGCATAAATATTCTAGTGCTTAAAACAAATACAAAAAAACATCTTAAAAGTTTTTTGAGCAAAGAACCAAGTAGGAAATACATTTTCAATTTTGGATTTGGGGCGACCCTAGTCAAAATCAATTTTGTCACTTTTTTCTTCGAGGGTTTATCCAAATGGATTGAAACTTTGCATAAATATTCTAATGCTTAAAACAAATACAAAAAAATATCCTAAAAGTTTTTTGAGCAAAGAACTAAGTAGGAAATACATTTTCAATTTTGGATTTGGGGCGACCCTAGTCAAAATCAATTTTGTCACTTTTTTCTTCGAGGGTTTATCCAAATGGATTGAAACTTTGCATAAATATTCTAATGCTTAAAACAAATACAAAAAAATATCCTAAAAGTTTTTTGAGCAAAGAACTAAGTAGGAAATACATTTTCAATTTTGGATTTGGGCCGACCCTAGTCAAAATCAATTTTGTCACTTTTTTCTTCGAGGGTTTATCCAAATGGATTGAAACTTTGCATAAATATTCTAATGCTTAAAACAAATACAAAAAAATATCCTAAAAGTTTTTTGAGCAAAGAACTAAGTAGGAAATACATTTTCAATTTTGGATTTGGGCCGACCCTAGTCAAAATCAATTTTGTCACTTTTTTCTTCGAGGGTTTATCCAAATGGATTGAAACTTTGCACAAATATTTTAATGCTTAAAACAAATACAAAAAAACATCTTAAAAGTTTTTTGAGCAAAGAACCAAGTAGGAAATACATTTTCAATTTTGGATTTGGGGCGACCCTAGTCAAAATCAATTTTGTCACTTTTTTCTTCGAGGGTTTATCCAAATGAATTGAAACTTTGCATAAATATTTTGGTGCTATAAACAAATACAAAAAAACATCTTAAAAGTTTTTTGAGCAAAGAACCAAGTAGGAAATACATTTTCAATTTTGGATTTGGGGCGACCCTAGTAAAAATCAATATTGTCACTTTTTTCTTCGAGGGTTTATCCAAATGGACTGAAACTTTGCATAAATATTCTAGTGCTTAAAACAAATACAAAAAAACATCTTAAAAGTTTTTTGAGCAAAGAACCAAGTAGGAAATACATTTTCAATTTTGGATTTGGGGCGACCCTAGTCAAAATCAATTTTGTCACTTTTTTCTTCGAGGGTTTATCCAAATGGATTGAAACTTTGCATAAATATTCTAATGCTTAAAACAAATACAAAAAAATATCCTAAAAGTTTTTTGAGCAAAGAACTAAGTAGGAAATACATTTTCAATTTTGGATTTGGGCCGACCCTAGTCAAAATCAATTTTGTCACTTTTTTCTTCGAGGGTTTATCCAAATGGATTGAAACTTTGCACAAATATTTTAATGCTTAAAACAAATACAAAAAAACATCTTAAAAGTTTTTTGAGCAAAGAACCAAGTAGGAAATACATTTTCAATTTTGGATTTGGGGCGACCCTAGTCAAAATCAATTTTGTCACTTTTTTCTTCGAGGGTTTATCCAAATGAATTGAAACTTTGCATAAATATTCTAGTGCTTAAAACAAATGCAAAAAAATATCTTAAACGTTTTTTGAGCAAAGAACCAAGTAGGAAATACATTTTCAATTTTGGATTTGGGGCGACCCTAGTCAAAATCAATTTTGTCACTTTTTTCTTCGAGGGTTTATCCAAATGGATTGAAACTTTGCGTAAATATTTTGGTGCTTAAAACAAATACAAAAAAACAGTTTAAAAGTTTTTTGAGCAAAGAACCAAGTAGGAAATACATTTTCAATTTTGGATTTGGGGCGACCCTAGTCAAAATCAATTTTGTCACTTTTTTCTTCGAGGGTTTATCCAAATGGATTTAAACTTTGCATAAATATTTTAATGCTTAAGACAAATACAAAAAATCATCTTAAAAGTTTTTTGAGCAAAGAACCAAGTAGGAAATACATTTTCAATTTTGGATTTGGGGCGACCCTAGTCAAAATCAATTTTGTCACTTTTTTCTTCGAGGGTTTATAAAAATGGATTAAAACTTTGCATAAATATTTTGGTGCTATAAACAAATACAAAAAAACATCTTAAAAGTTTTTTGAGCAAAGAACCAAGTAGGAAATACATTTTCAATTTTGGATTTGGGGCGACCCTAGTAAAAATCAATATTGTCACTTTTTTCTTCGAGGGTTTATCCAAATGGACTGAAACTTTGCATAAATATTCTAGTGCTTAAAACAAATACAAAAAAACATCTTAAAAGTTTTTTGAGCAAAGAACCAAGTAGGAAATACATTTTCAATTTTGGATTTGGGGCGACCCTAGTCAAAATCAATTTTGTCACTTTTTTCTTCGAGGGTTTATCCAAATGGATTGAAACTTTGCATAAATATTCTAATGCTTAAAACAAATACAAAAAAATATCCTAAAAGTTTTTTGAGCAAAGAACTAAGTAGGAAATACATTTTCAATTTTGGATTTGGGGCGACCCTAGTCAAAATCAATTTTGTCACTTTTTTCTTCGAGGGTTTATCCAAATGGATTGAAACTTTGCATAAATATTTTAATGCTTAAAACAAATTAAAAAAAACATCTTTAAAGTATTTTGAGCAAAGAACCAAGTAGGAAATACATTTTCAATTTTGGATTTGGGGCGACCCTAGTCAAAATCAATTTTGTCACTTTTTTCTTCGAGGGTTTATCCAAATGGATTGAAACTTTGCATAAATATTTTGGTGCTTAAAACAAATACAAAAAAACATCTTAAAAGTTTTTTGAGCAAAAAACCAAGTAGGAAATACATTTTCAATTTTGGATTTGGGGCGACCCTAGTCAAAATCAATTTTGTCACTTTTTTCTTTGAGGAATTATCCAAATGGATTGAAACTTTGCACAAATATTTTGGTGCTTAAAACAAATAAAAAAAAACATCTTTAAAGTTTTTTGAGCAAAGAACCAAGTAGGAAATACATTTTCAATTTTGGATTTGGGGCGACCCTAGTCAAAATCAATTTTGTCACTTTTTTCTTCGAGGGTTTATCCAAATGGATTGAAACTTTGCATAAATATTCTAGTGCTTAAAACAAATACAAAAAAACATCTTAAAAGTTTTTTGAGCAAAGAACCAAGTAGGAAATACATTTTCAATTTTGGATTTGGGGCGACCCTAGTCAAAATCAATTTTGTCACTTTTTTCTTCGAGGGTTTATCCAAATGGATTAAAACTTTGCATAAACATTCTAGTGCTTAAAACAAATA
Source organism: Chironomus riparius (assembly GCA_917627325.4). Lineage (NCBI taxonomy): Eukaryota > Metazoa > Arthropoda > Insecta > Diptera > Chironomidae > Chironomus > Chironomus riparius. The sequence continues at coordinate 24,985,541 of OU895877.1, forward strand.
CAAAAAAACATCTTAAAAGTTTTTTGAGCAAAGAACCAAGTAGGAAATACATTTTCAATTTTGGATTTGGGGCGACCCTAGTCAAAATCAATTTTGTCACTTTTTTCTTTGAGGATTTATCCAAATTGATTGAAACTTTGCACAAATATTTTGGTGCTTAAAACAAATACAAAAAAACATCTTAAAAGTTTTTTGAGCAAAGAACCAAGTAGGAAATACATTTTCAATTTTGGATTTGGGGCGACCCTAGTCAAAATCAATTTTGTCACTTTTTTCTTCGAGGGTTTATAAAAATGGATTAAAACTTTGCATAAATATTTTGGTGCTATAAACAAATACAAAAAAACATCTTAAAAGATTTTGAGCAAAGAACCAAGTAGGAAATACATTTTCAATTTTGGATTTGGGGCGACCCTAGTAAAAATCAATATTGTCACTTTTTTCTTCGAGGGTTTATCCAAATGGACTGAAACTTTGCATAAATATTCTAGTGCTTAAAACAAATACAAAAAAACATCTTAAAAGTTTTTTGAGCAAAGAACCAAGTAGGAAATACATTTTCAATTTTGGATTTGGGGCGACCCTAGTCAAAATCAATTTTGTCACTTTTTTCTTCGAGGGTTTATCCAAATGGATTGAAACTTTGCATAAATATTCTAATGCTTAAAACAAATACAAAAAAATATCCTAAAAGTTTTTTGAGCAAAGAACTAAGTAGGAAATACATTTTCAATTTTGGATTTGGGGCGACCCTAGTCAAAATCAATTTTGTCACTTTTTTCTTCGAGGGTTTATCCAAATGGATTGAAACTTTGCACAAATATTTTAATGCTTAAAACAAATACAAAAAAACATCTTAAAAGTTTTTTGAGCAAAGAACCAAGTAGGAAATACATTTTCAATTTTGGATTTGGGGCGACCCTAGTCAAAATCAATTTTGTCACTTTTTTCTTCGAGGGTTTATCCAAATGAATTGAAACTTTGCATAAATATTCTAGTGCTTAAAACAAATGCAAAAAAATATCTTAAAAGTTTTTTGAGCAAAGAACCAAGTAGGAAATACATTTTCAATTTTGGATTTGGGGCGACCCTAGTCAAAATCAATTTTGTCACTTTTTTCTTCGAGGGTTTATCCAAATGGATTGAAACTTTGCGTAAATATTTTGGTGCTTAAAACAAATACAAAAAAACAGTTTAAAAGTTTTTTGAGCAAAGAACCAAGTAGGAAATACATTTTCAATTTTGGATTTGGGGCGACCCTAGTAAAAATCAATTTTGTCACTTTTTTCTTCGAGGGTTTATCCAAATGGATTAAAACTTTGCATAAATATTTTAGTGCTTAAAACAAATACAAAAAAACATCTTAAAAGTTTTTTGAGCAAAGAACCAAGTAGGAAATACATTTTCAATTTTGGATTTGGGGCGCAGTAGTCAAAATCAATTTTGTCACTTTTTTCTTCGAGGGTTTATCCAAATGGATTGAAACTTTGCATAAACATTCTAGTGCTTAAAACAAATACAAAAAAACATCTTAAAAGTTTGTTGAGCTAAGAACCAAGTAGGAAATACATTTTCAATTTTGGATTTGGGGCGACCCTAGTCAAAATCAATTTTGTCACTTTTTTCTTCGAGGGTTTATCCAAATGGATTGAAACTTTGCATAAATATTCTAGTGCTTAAAACAAATACAAAAAAACATCTTAAAGGTTTTTTGAGCAAAGAACCAAGTAGGAAATACATTTTCAATTTTGGATTTGGGGCGACCCTAGTCAAAATCAATTTTGTCACTTTTTTCTTCGAGGGTTTATCCAAATGGATTGAAACTTTGCATAAATATTCTAGTGCTTAAAACAAATACAAAAAAACATCTTAAAAGTTTTTTGAGCAAAGAACCAAGTAGGAAATACATTTTCAATTTTGGATTTGGGGCGACAATAGTCAAAATCAATTTTGTCACTTTTTTCTTCGAGGAATTATCCAAATGGATTGAAACTTTGCATAAATATTCTTATGCTTAAAACAAATACAAAAAAACATCTTAAAAGTTTTTTGAGCAAAGAATCAAGTAGGAAATACATTTTCAATTTTGGATTTGGGGCGACCCTAGTCAAAATCAATTTTGTCACTTTTTTCTTCGAGGGTTTATCCAAATGGATTAAAACTTTGCATAAACATTCTAGTGCTTAAAACAAATACAAAAAAACATCTTAAAAGTTTTTTGAGCAAAGAACCAAGTAGGAAATACATTTTCAATTTTGGATTTGGGGCGACCCTAGTCAAAATCAATTTTGTCACTTTTTTCTTTGAGGATTTATCCAAATTGATTGAAACTTTGCACAAATATTTTGGTGCTTAAAACAAATACAAAAAAACATCTTAAAAGTTTTTTGAGCAAAGAACCAAGTAGGAAATACATTTTCAATTTTGGATTTGGGGCGACCCTAGTCAAAATCAATTTTGTCACTTTTTTCTTCGAGGGTTTATCCAAATGAATTGAAACTTTGCATAAACATTCTAGTGCTTAAAACAAATACAAAAAAACATCTTAAAAGTTTGTTGAGCTAAGAACCAAGTAGGAAATACATTTTCAATTTTGGATTTGGGCCGACCCTAGTCAAAATCAATTTTGTCACTTTTTTCTTCGAGGGTTTATCCAAATGGATTGAAACTTTGCACAGATATTTAAGTGCTTAAAACAAATACAAAAAAACATCTTAAAAGTTTTTTGAGCAAAGAACCAAGTAGGAAATACATTTTCAATTTTGGATTTGGGGCGACCCTAGTCAAAATCAATTTTGTCACTTTTTTCTTCGAGGGTTTATCCAAATGGATTGAAACTTTGCATAAATATTCTAGTGCTTAAAACAAATACAAAAAAACATCTTAAAAGTTTTTTGAGCAAAGAACCAAGTAGGAAATACATTTTCAATTTTGGATTTGGGGCGACCCTAGTCAAAATCAATTTTGTCGCTTTTTTCTTCGAGGGTTTATCCAAATGGATTGAAACTTTGCATAAATATTCTAGTGCTTAAAACAAATACAAAAAAACATCTTAAAAGTTTTTTGAGCAAAGAACCAAGTAGGATATACATTTTCAATTTTGGATTTGGGGCGACAATAGTCAAAATCAATTTTGTCACTTTTTTCTTCGAGGGTTTATCCAAATGAATTGAAACTTTGCATAAATATTCTAGTGCTTAAAACAAATACAAAAAAACATCTTAAAATATTTTCGAGCAAAGAACCAAGTAGGAAATACATTTTCAATTTTGGATTTGGGGCGACCCTAGTCAAAATCAATTTTGTCACTTTTTTCTTCGAGGGTTTATCCAAATGGATTGAAACTTTGCATAAATATTCTAATGCTTAAAACAAATACAAAAAAACATCTTAAAAGTTTTTTGAGCAAAGAACCAAGCAGGAAATACATTTTCAATTTTGGATTTGGGGCGACCTTAGTCAAAATCAATTTTGTCACTTTTTTCTTCGAGGGTTTATCCAAATGGATTAAAACTTTGCATAAACATTCTAGTGCTTAAAACAAATACAAAAAAACATCTTAAAAGTTTTTTGAGCAAAGAACCAAGTAGGAAATACATTTTCAATTTTGGATTTGGGGCGACCCTAGTCAAAATCAATTTTGTCACTTTTTTCTTTGAGGATTTATCCAAATTGATTGAAACTTTGCACAAATATTTTGGTGCTTAAAACGAATACAAAAAAACATCTTAAAAGTTTTTTGAGCAAAGAACCAAGTAGGAAATACATTTTCAATTTTGGATTTGGGCCGACCCTAGTCAAAATCAATTTTGTCACTTTTTTCTTTGAGGATTTATCCAAATGAATTGAAACTTTGCATAAATATTCTAGTGCTTAAAACAAATGCAAAAAAATATCTTAAAAGTTTTTTGAGCAAAGAACCAAGTAGGAAATACATTTTCAATTTTGGATTTGGGGCGACCCTAGTCAAAATCAATTTTGTCACTTTTTTCTTCGAGGGTTTATCCAAATGGATTGAAACTTTGCGTAAATATTTTGGTGCTTAAAACAAATACAAAAAAACAGTTTAAAAGTTTTTTGAGCAAAGAACCAAGTAGGAAATACATTTTCAATTTTGGATTTGGGGCGACCCTAGTCAAAATCAATTTTGTCACTTTTTTCTTCGAGGGTTTATCCAAATGGATTTAAACTTTGCACAAATATTTTGGTGCTTAAAACAAATAAAAAAAAACATCTTTAAAGTTTTTTGAGCAAAGAACCAAGTAGGAAATACATTTTCAATTTTGGATTTGGGGCGACCCTAGTCAAAATCAATTTTGTCACTTTTTTCTTCGAGGGTTTATCCAAATGGATTGAAACTTTGCATAAATATTCTTATGCTTAAAACAAATACAAAAAAACATCTTAAAAGTTTTTTGAGCAAAGAACCAAGTAGGAAATACATTTTCAATTTTGGATTTGGGGCGACCTTAGTCAAAATCAATTTTGTCACTTTTTTCTTCGAGGGTTTATCCAAATGGATTAAAACTTTGCATAAACATTCTAGTGCTTAAAACAAATACAAAAAAACATCTTAAAAGTTTTTTGAGCAAAGAACCAAGTAGGAAATACATTTTCAATTTTGGATTTGGGGCGACCCTAGTCAAAATCAATTTTGTCACTTTTTTCTTTGAGGATTTATCCAAATTGATTGAAACTTTGCACAAATATTTTGGTGCTTAAAACAAATACAAAAAAACATCTTAAAAGTTTTTTGAGCAAAGAACCAAGTAGGAAATACATTTTCAATTTTGGATTTGGGGCGACCCTAGTCAAAATCAATTTTGTCACTTTTTTCTTCGAGGGTTTATCCAAATGGATTGAAACTTTGCATAAACATTCTAGTGCTTAAAACAAATACAAAAAAACATCTTAAAAGTTTGTTGAGCTAAGAACCAAGTAGGAAATACATTTTCAATTTTGGATTTGGGCCGACCCTAGTCAAAATCAATTTTGTCACTTTTTTCTTCGAGGGTTTATCCAAATGGATTGAAACTTTGCATAGATATTCTAGTGCTTAAAACAAATACAAAAAAACATCTTAAAAGTTTTTTGAGCAAAGAACCAAGTAGGAAATACATTTTCAATTTTGGATTTGGGGCGACCCTAGTCAAAATCAATTTTGTCACTTTTTTCTTCGAGGGTTTATCCAAATGGATTGAAACTTTGCGTAAATATTTTGGTGCTTAAAACAAATACAAAAAAACAGTTTAAAAGTTTTTTGAGCAAAGAACCAAGTAGGAAATACATTTTCAATTTTGGATTTGGGGCGACCCTAGTCAAAATCAATTTTGTCACTTTTTTCTTCGAGGGTTTATCCAAATGGATTTAAACTTTGCATAAATATTTTAATGCTTAAGACAAATACAAAAAATCATCTTAAAAGTTTTTTGAGCAAAGAACCAAGTAGGAAATACATTTTCAATTTTGGATTTGGGGCGACCCTAGTCAAAATCAATTTTGTCACTTTTTTCTTCGAGGGTTTATAAAAATGGATTAAAACTTTGCATAAATATTTTGGTGCTATAAACAAATACAAAAAAACATCTTAAAAGTTTTTTGAGCAAAGAATCAAGTAGGAAATACATTTTCAATTTTGGATTTGGGGCGACCCTAGTAAAAATCAATATTGTCACTTTTTTCTTCGAGGGTTTATCCAAATGGACTGAAACTTTGCATAAATATTCTAGTGCTTAAAACAAATACAAAAAAACATCTTAAAAGTTTTTTGAGCAAAGAACCAAGTAGGAAATACATTTTCAATTTTGGATTTGGGGCGACCCTAGTCAAAATCAATTTTGTCACTTTTTTCTTCGAGGGTTTATCCAAATGGATTGAAACTTTGCATAAATATTCTAATGCTTAAAACAAATACAAAAAAATATCCTAAAAGTTTTTTGAGCAAAGAACTAAGTAGGAAATACATTTTCAATTTTGGATTTGGGCCGACCCTAGTCAAAATCAATTTTGTCACTTTTTTCTTCGAGGGTTTATCCAAATGGATTGAAACTTTGCACAAATATTTTAATGCTTAAAACAAATAAAAAAAAACATCTTTAAAGTATTTTGAGCAAAGAACCAAGTAGGAAATACATTTTCAATTTTGGATTTGGGGCGACCCTAGTCAAAATCAATTTTGTCACTTTTTTCTTCGAGGGTTTATCCAAATGGATTGAAACTTTGCACAAATATTTTGGTGCTTAAAACAAATACAAAAAAACATCTTAAAAGTTTTTTGAGCAAAGAACCAAGTAGGAAATACATTTTCAATTTTGGATTTGGGGCGCAGTAGTCAAAATCAATTTTGTCACTTTTTTCTTCGAGGGTTTATCCAAATGGATTGAAACTTTGCATAAATATTTTGGTGCTTAAAACAAATACAAAAAAACATCTTAAAAGTTTTTTGAGCAAAAAACCAAGTAGGAAATACATTTTCAATTTTGGATTTGGGGCGACCCTAGTCAAAATCAATTTTGTCACTTTTTTCTTTGAGGAATTATCCAAATGGATTGAAACTTTGCACAAATATTTTGGTGCTTAAAACAAATAAAAAAAAACATCTTTAAAGTTTTTTGAGCAAAGAACCAAGTAGGAAATACATTTTCAATTTTGGATTTGGGGCGACCCTAGTCAAAATCAATTTTGTCACTTTTTTCTTCGAGGGTTTATCCAAATGGATTGAAACTTTGCATAAATATTTTGGTGCTTGAAACAAATACAAAAAAACATCTAAAAAGTTTTTTGAGCAAAGAACCAAGTAGGAAATACATTTTCAATTTTGGATTTGGGGCGACCCTAGTCAAAATTAATTTTGTCACTTTTTTCTTCGAGGGTTTATCCAAATGGATTAAAACTTTGCATAAACATTCTAGTGCTTAAAACAAATACAAAAAAACATCTTAAAAGTTTTTTGAGCAAAGAACCAAGTAGGAAATACATTTTCAATTTTGGATTTGGGGCGACCCTAGTCAAAATCAATTTTGTCACTTTTTTCTTTGAGGATTTATCCAAATTGATTGAAACTTTGCACAAATATTTTGGTGCTTAAAACAAATACAAAAAAACATCTTAAAAGTTTTTTGAGCAAAGAACCAAGTAGGAAATACATTTTCAATTTTGGATTTGGGGCGACCCTAGTCAAAATCAATTTTGTCACTTTTTTCTTCGAGGGTTTATCCAAATGGATTGAAACTTTGCACAAATATTTTGGTGCTTAAAACAAATAAAAAAAAACATCTTTAAAGTTTTTTGAGCAAAGAACCAAGTAGGAAATACATTTTCAATTTTGGATTTGGGGCGACCCTAGTCAAAATCAATTTTGTCACTTTTTTCTTCGAGGGTTTATTCCAAATGGATTGAAACTTTGCATAAATATTCTTATGCTTAAAACAAATACAAAAAAACATCTTAAAAGTTTTTTGAGCAAAGAACCAAGTAGGAAATACATTTTCAATTTTGGATTTGGGGCGACCTTAGTCAAAATCAATTTTGTCACTTTTTTCTTCGAGGGTTTATCCAAATGGATTAAAACTTTGCATAAACATTCTAGTGCTTAAAACAAATACAAAAAAACATCTTAAAAGTTTTTTGAGCAAAGAACCAAGTAGGAAATACATTTTCAATTTTGGATTTGGGGCGACCCTAGTCAAAATCAATTTTGTCACTTTTTTCTTTGAGGATTTATCCAAATTGATTGAAGCTTTGCACAAATATTTTGGTGCTTAAAACAAATACAAAAAAACATCTTAAAAGTTTTTTGAGCAAAGAACCAAGTAGGAAATACATTTTCAATTTTGGATTTGGGGCGACCCTAGTCAAAATCAATTTTGTCACTTTTTTCTTCGAGGGTTTATCCAAATGGATTGAAACTTTGCATAAACATTCTAGTGCTTAAAACAAATACAAAAAAACATCTTAAAAGTTTGTTGAGCTAAGAACCAAGTAGGAAATACATTTTCAATTTTGGATTTGGGCCGACCCTAGTCAAAATCAATTTTGTCACTTTTTTCTTCGAGGGTTTATCCAAATGGATTGAAACTTTGCATAGATATTCTAGTGCTTAAAACAAATACAAAAAAACATCTTAAAAGTTTTTTGAGCAAAGAACCAAGTAGGAAATACATTTTCAATTTTGGATTTGGGGCGACCCTAGTCAAAATCAATTTTGTCACTTTTTTCTTCGAGGGTTTATCCAAATGGATTGAAACTTTGCATAAACATTCTAGTGCTTAAAACAAATACAAAAAAACATCTTAAAAGTTTTTTGAGCAAAGAACCAAGTAGGAAATACATTTTCAATTTTGGATTTGGGGCGACCCTAGTCAAAATCAATTTTGTCACTTTTTTCTTCGAGGGTTTATCCAAATGGATTGAAACTTTGCATAAATATTCTAGTGCTTAAAACAAATACAAAAAAACATCTTAAAAGTTTTTTGAGCAAAGAACCAAGTAGGAAATACATTTTCAATTTTGGATTTGGGGCGACAATAGTCAAAATCAATTTTGTCACTTTTTTCTTCGAGGGTTTATCCAAATGGATTGAAACTTTGCATAAATATTTTAGTGCTTAAAACAAATACAAAAAAACATCTTAAAATATTTTCGAGCAAAGAACAAAGTAGGAAATACATTTTCAATTTTGGATTTGGGCCGACCCTAGTCAAAATCAATTTTGTCACTTTTTTCTTCGAGGGTTTATCCAAATGGATTAAAACTTTGCATAAATATTCTAGTGCTTAAAACAAATACAAAAAAACATCTTAAAAGTTTTTTGAGCAAAGAACCAAGTAGGAAATACATTTTCAATTTTGGATTTGGGGCGACCCTAGTCAAAATCAATTTTGTCACTTTTTTCTTCGAGGGTTTATCCAAATGGATTGAAACTTTGCACAAATATTTTGGTGCTTAAAACAAATAAAAAAAAACATCTTTAAAGTTTTTTGAGCAAAGAACCAAGTAGGAAATACATTTTCAATTTTGGATTTGAGGCGACCCTAGTCAAAATCAATTTTGTCACTTTTTTCTTCGAGGGTTTATCCAAATGGATTGAAACTTTGCATAAATATTCTAATGCTTAAAACAAAAACAAAAAAACATCTTAAAAGTTTTTTGAGCAAAGAACCAAGTAGGAAATACATTTTCAATTTTGGATTTGGGGCGACCCTAGTCAAAATCAATTTTGTCACTTTTTTCTTCGAGGGTTTATCCAAATGGATTAAAACTTTGCATAAACATTCTAGTGCTTAAAACAAATACAAAAAAATATCTTAAAAGTTTTTTGAGCAAAGAACCAAGTAGGAAATACATTTTCAATTTTGGATTTGGGGCGACAATAGTCAAAATCAATTTTGTCACTTTTTTCTTCGAGGGTTTATCCAAATGAATTGAAACTTAGCATAAATATTCTAGTGCTTAAAACAAATAAAAAAAAACATCTTAAACGTTTTTTGAGCAGAGAACCAAGTAGGAAATACATTTTCAATTTTGGATTTGGGGCGACCCTAGTCAAAATCAATTTTGTCACTTTTTTCTTCGAGGGTTTATCCAAATGGATTAAAACTTTGCATAAACATTCTAGTGCTTAAAACAAATACAAAAAAACATCTTAAAAGTTTTTTGAGCAAAGAACCAAGTAGGAAATACATTTTCAATTTTGGATTTGGGGCGACAATAGTCAAAATCAATTTTGTCACTTTTTTCTTCGAGGGTTTATCCAAATGAATTGAAACTTAGCATAAATATTCTAGTGCTTAAAACAAATAAAAAAAAACATCTTAAACGTTTTTTGAGCAGAGAACCAAGTAGGAAATACATTTTCAATTTTGGATTTGGGGCGACCCTAGTCAAAATCAATTTTGTCACTTTTTTCTTCGAGGGTTTATCCAAATGGATTAAAACTTTGCATAAACATTCTAGTGCTTAAAACAAATACAAAAAAACATCTTAAAAGTTTTTTGAGCAAAGAACCAAGTAGGAAATACATTTTCAATTTTGGATTTGGGGCGACAATAGTCAAAATCAATTTTGTCACTTTTTTCTTCGAGGGTTTATCCAAATGGATTGAAACTTTGCATAAATATTCTAATGCTTAAAACAAAAACAAAAAAATATCTTAAAAGTTTTTTGAGCAAAGAACCAAGTAGGAAATACATTTTCAATTTTGGATTTGGGGCGACCCTAGTCAAAATCAATTTTGTCACTTTTTTCTTCGAGGGTTTATCCAAATGGATTAAAACTTTGCATAAACATTCTAGTGCTTAAAACAAATACAAAAAAACATCTTAAAAGTTTTTTGAGCAAAGAACCAAGTAGGAAATACATTTTCAATTTTGGATTTGGGGCGACAATAGTCAAAATCAATTTTGTCACTTTTTTCTTCGAGGGTTTATCCAAATGAATTGAAACTTTGCATAAATATTCTAGTGCTTAAAACAAATACAAAAAAACATCTTAAAAGTTTTTTGAGCAAAGAACCAAGTAGGAAATACATTTTCAATTTTGGATTTGGGGCGACCCTAGTCAAAATCAATTTTGTCACTTTTTTCTTTGAGGATTTATCCAAATGAATTGAAACTTTGCATAAATATTCTAGTGCTTAAAACAAATGCAAAAAAATATCTTAAAAGTTTTTTGAGCAAAGAACCAAGTAGGAAATACATTTTCAATTTTGGATTTGGGGCGACCCTAGTCAAAATCAATTTTGTCACTTTTTTCTTCGAGGGTTTATCCAAATGGATTGAAACTTTGCGTAAATATTTTGGTGCTTAAAACAAATACAAAAAAACATCTTAAAAGTTTTTTGAGCAAAGAACCAAGTAGGAAATACATTTTCAATTTTGGATTTGGGGCGACCCTAGTCAAAATCAATTTTGTCACTTTTTTCTTCGAGGGTTTATCCAAATGGATTTAAACTTTGCATAAATATTTTAATGCTTAAGACAAATACAAAAAATCATCTTAAAAGTTTTTTGAGCAAAGAACCAAGTAGGAAATACATTTTCAATTTTGGATTTGGGGCGACCCTAGTCAAAATCAATTTTGTCACTTTTTTCTTCGAGGGTTTATAAAAATGGATTAAAACTTTGCATAAATATTTTGGTGCTATAAACAAATACAAAAAAACATCTTAAAAGTTTTTTGAGCAAAGAACCAAGTAGGAAATACATTTTCAATTTTGGATTTGGGGCGACCCTAGTAAAAATCAATATTGTCACTTTTTTCTTCGAGGGTTTATCCAAATGGACTGAAACTTTGCATAAATATTCTAGTGCTTAAAACAAATACAAAAAAACATCTTAAAAGTTTTTTGAGCAAAGAACCAAGTAGGAAATACATTTTCAATTTTGGATTTGGGGCGACCCTAGTCAAAATCAATTTTGTCACTTTTTTCTTCGAGGGTTTATCCAAATGGATTGAAACTTTGCATAAATATTCTAATGCTTAAAACAAATACAAAAAAATATCTTAAAAGTTTTTTGAGCAAAGAACTAAGTAGGAAATACATTTTCAATTTTGGATTTGGGCCGACCCTAGTCAAAATCAATTTTGTCACTTTTTTCTTCGAGGGTTTATCCAAATGGATTGAAACTTTGCACAAATATTTTGGTGCTTAAAACAAATACAAAAAAACATCTTAAAAGTTTTTTGAGCAAAGAACCAAGTAGGAAATACATTTTCAATTTTGGATTTGGGGCGACCCTAGTCAAAATCAATTTTGTCACTTTTTTCTTCGAGGGTTTATCCAAATGAATTGAAACTTTGCATAAATATTCTAGTGCTTAAAACAAATGCAAAAAAATATCTTAAAAGTTTTTTGAGCAAAGAACCAAGTAGGAAATACATTTTCAATTTTGGATTTGGGGCGACCCTAGTCAAAATCAATTTTGTCACTTTTTTCTTCGAGGGTTTATCCAAATGGATTGAAACTTTGCGTAAATATTTTGGTGCTTAAAACAAATACAAAAAAACAGTTTAAAAGTTTTTTGAGCAAAGAACCAAGTAGGAAATACATTTTCAATTTTGGATTTGGGGCGACCCTAGTCAAAATCAATTTTGTCACTTTTTTCTTCGAGGGTTTATCCAAATGGATTTAAACTTTGCATAAATATTTTAATGCTTAAGACAAATACAAAAAATCATCTTAAAAGTTTTTTGAGCAAAGAACCAAGTAGGAAATACATTTTCAATTTTGGATTTGGGGCGACCCTAGTCAAAATCAATTTTGTCACTTTTTTCTTCGAGGGTTTATAAAAATGGATTAAAACTTTGCATAAATATTTTGGTGCTATAAACAAATACAAAAAAACATCTTAAAAGTTTTTTGAGCAAAGAATCAAGTAGGAAATACATTTTCAATTTTGGATTTGGGGCGACCCTAGTAAAAATCAATATTGTCACTTTTTTCTTCGAGGGTTTATCCAAATGGACTGAAACTTTGCATAAATATTCTAGTGCTTAAAACAAATACAAAAAAACATCTTAAAAGTTTTTTGAGCAAAGAACCAAGTAGGAAATACATTTTCAATTTTGGATTTGGGGCGACCCTAGTCAAAATCAATTTTGTCACTTTTTTCTTCGAGGGTTTATCCAAATGGATTGAAACTTTGCATAAATATTCTAATGCTTAAAACAAATACAAAAAAATATTCTAAAAGTTTTTTGAGCAAAGAACTAAGTAGGAAATACATTTTCAATTTTGGATTTGGGCCGACCCTAGTCAAAATCAATTTTGTCACTTTTTTCTTCGAGGGTTTATCCAAATGGATTGAAACTTTGCACAAATATTTTAATGCTTAAAACAAATAAAAAAAAACATCTTTAAAGTATTTTGAGCAAAGAACCAAGTAGGAAATACATTTTCAATTTTGGATTTGGGGCGACCCTAGTCAAAATCAATTTTGTCACTTTTTTCTTCGAGGGTTTATCCAAATGGATTGAAACTTTGCATAAATATTTTGGTGCTTAAAACAAATACAAAAAAACATCTTAAAAGTTTTTTGAGCAAAGAACCAAGTAGGAAATACATTTTCAATTTTGGATTTGGGGCGCAGTAGTCAAAATCAATTTTGTCACTTTTTTCTTCGAGGGTTTATCCAAATGGATTGAAACTTTGCATAAATATTTTGGTGCTTAAAACAAATACAAAAAAACATCTTAAAAGTTTTTTGAGCAAAAAACCAAGTAGGAAATACATTTTCAATTTTGGATTTGGGGCGACCCTAGTCAAAATCAATTTTGTCACTTTTTTCTTTGAGGAATTATCCAAATGGATTGAAACTTTGCACAAATATTTTGGTGCTTAAAACAAATAAAAAAAAACATCTTAAAAGTTTTTTGAGCAAAGAACCAAGTAGGAAATACATTTTCAATTTTGGATTTGGGGCGACCCTAGTCAAAATCAATTTTGTCACTTTTTTCTTCGAGGGTTTATCCAAATGGATTGAAACTTTGCATAAATATTTTGGTGCTTGAAACAAATACAAAAAAACATCTTAAAAGTTTTTTGAGCAAAGAACCAAGTAGGAAATACATTTTCAATTTTGGATTTGGGGCGACCCTAGTCAAAATCAATTTTGTCACTTTTTTCTTCGAGGGTTTATCCAAATGGATTAAAACTTTGCATAAACATTCTAGTGCTTAAAACAAATACAAAAAAACATCTTAAAAGTTTTTTGAGCAAAGAACCAAGTAGGAAATACATTTTCAATTTTGGATTTGGGGCGACCCTAGTCAAAATCAATTTTGTCACTTTTTTCTTTGAGGATTTATCCAAATTGATTGAAACTTTGCACAAATATTTTGGTGCTTAAAACAAATACAAAAAAACATCTTAAAAGTTTTTTGAGCAAAGAACCAAGTAGGAAATACATTTTCAATTTTGGATTTGGGGCGACCCTAGTCAAAATCAATTTTGTCACTTTTTTCTTCGAGGGTTTATCCAAATGGATTGAAACTTTGCATAAACATTTTAGTGCTTAAAACAAATACAAAAAAACATCTTAAAAGTTTGTTGAGCTAAGAACCAAGTAGGAAATACATTTTCAATTTTGGATTTGGGCCGACCCTAGTCAAAATCAATTTTGTCACTTTTTTCTTCGAGGGTTTATCCAAATGGATTGAAACTTTGCATAGATATTCTAGTGCTTAAAACAAATACAAAAAAACATCTTAAAAGTTTTTTGAGCAAAGAACCAAGTAGGAAATACATTTTCAATTTTGGATTTGGGGCGACCCTAGTCAAAATCAATTTTGTCACTTTTTTCTTCGAGGGTTTATCCAAATGGATTGAAACTTTGCATAAACATTCTAGTGCTTAAAACAAATACAAAAAAACATCTTAAAAGTTTTTTGAGCAAAGAACCAAGTAGGAAATACATTTTCAATTTTGGATTTGGGGCGACCCTAGTCAAAATCAATTTTGTCACTTTTTTCTTCGAGGGTTTATCCAAATGGATTGAAACTTTGCATAAATATTCTAGTGCTTAAAACAAATACAAAAAAACATCTTAAAAGTTTTTTGAGCAAAGAACCAAGTAGGAAATACATTTTCAATTTTGGATTTGGGGCGACAATAGTCAAAATCAATTTTGTCACTTTTTTCTTCGAGGGTTTATCCAAATGGATTGAAACTTTGCATAAATATTTTAGTGCTTAAAGCAAATACAAAAAAACATCTTAAAATATTTTCGAGCAAAGAACAAAGTAGGAAATACATTTTCAATTTTGGATTTGGGGCGACAATAGTCAAAATCAATTTTGTCACTTTTTTCTTCGAGGGTTTATCCAAATGGATTAAAACTTTCCATAAATATTCTAGTGCTTAAAACAAATACAAAAAAACATCTTAAAAGTTTTTTGAGCAAAGAACCAAGTAGGAAATACATTTTCAATTTTGGATTTGGGGCGACCCTAGTCAAAATCAATTTTGTCACTTTTTTCTTCGAGGGTTTATCCAAATGGATTGAAACTTTGCACAAATATTTTGGTGCTTAAAACAAATAAAAAAAAACATCTTTAAAGTTTTTTGAGCAAAGAACCAAGTAGGAAATACATTTTCAATTTTGGATTTGGGGCGACCCTAGTCAAAATCAATTTTGTCACTTTTTTCTTCGAGGGTTTATCCAAATGGATTGAAACTTTGCATAAATATTCTAATGCTTAAAACAAATACAAAAAAACATCTTAAAAGTTTTTTGAGCAAAGAACCAAGTAGGAAATACATTTTCAATTTTGGATTTGGGGCGACCCTAGTCAAAATCAATTTTGTCACTTTTTTCTTCGAGGGTTTATCCAAATGGATTAAAACTTTGCATAAACATTCTAGTGCTTAAAACAAATACAAAAAAACATCTTAAAAGTTTTTTGAGCAAAGAACCAAGTAGGAAATACATTTTCAATTTTGGATTTGGGGCGACAATAGTCAAAATCAATTTTGTCACTTTTTTCTTCGAGGGTTTATCCAAATGAATTGAAACTTAGCATAAATATTCTAGTGCTTAAAACAAATAAAAAAAAACATCTTAAACGTTTTTTGAGCAGAGAACCAAGTAGGAAATACATTTTCAATTTTGGATTTGGGGCGACCCTAGTCAAAATCAATTTTGTCACTTTTTTCTTCGAGGGTTTATCCAAATGGATTAAAACTTTGCATAAATATTCTAGTGCTTAAAACAAATACAAAAAAACATCTTAAAAGTTTTTTGAGCAAAGAACCAAATAGGAAATACATTTTCAATTTTGGATTTGGGGCGACCCTAGTCAAAATCAATTTTGTCACTTTTTTCTTCGAGGGTTTATCCAAATGGATTGAAACTTTGCACAAATATTTTGGTGCTTAAAACAAATAAAAAAAAACATCTTTAAAGTTTTTTGAGCAAAGAACCAAGTAGGAAATACATTTTCAATTTTGGATTTGGGGCGACCCTAGTCAAAATCAATTTTGTCACTTTTTTCTTCGAGGGTTTATCCAAATGGATTGAAACTTTGCATAAATATTCTTATGCTTAAAACAAATACAAAAAAACATCTTAAAAGTTTTTTGAGCAAAGAACCAAGTAGGAAATACATTTTCAATTTTGGATTTGGGGCGACCCTAGTCAAAATCAATTTTGTCACTTTTTTCTTCGAGGGTTTATCCAAATGGATTAAAACTTTGCATAAACATTCTAGTGCTTAAAACAAATACAAAAAAACATCTTAAAAGTTTTTTGAGCAAAGAACCAAGTAGGAAATACATTTTCAATTTTGGATTTGGGGCGACCCTAGTCAAAATCAATTTTGTCACTTTTTTCTTTGAGGATTTATCCAAATTGATTGAAACTTTGCACAAATATTTTGGTGCTTAAAACAAATACAAAAAAACATCTTAAAAGTTTTTTGAGCAAAGAACCAAGTAGGAAATACATTTTCAATTTTGGATTTGGGGCGACCCTAGTCAAAATCAATTTTGTCACTTTTTTCTTCGAGGGTTTATCCAAATGGATTGAAACTTTGCATAAACATTCTAGTGCTTAAAACAAATACAAAAAAACATCTTAAAAGTTTGTTGAGCTAAGAACCAAGTAGGAAATACATTTTCAATTTTGGATTTGGGCCGACCCTAGTCAAAATCAATTTTGTCACTTTTTTCTTTGAGGATTTATCCAAATGAATTGAAACTTTGCATAAATATTCTAGTGCTTAAAACAAATGCAAAAAAATATCTTAAAAGTTTTTTGAGCAAAGAACCAAGTAGGAAATACATTTTCAATTTTGGATTTGGGGCGACCCTAGTCAAAATCAATTTTGTCACTTTTTTCTTCGAGGGTTTATCCAAATGGATTGAAACTTTGCGTAAATATTTTGGTGCTTAAAACAAATACAAAAAAAACAGTTTAAAAGTTTTTTGAGCAAAGAACCAAGTAGGAAATACATTTTCAATTTTGGATTTGGGGCGACCCTAGTCAAAATCAATTTTGTCACTTTTTTCTTCGAGGGTTTATCCAAATGGATTTAAACTTTGCATAAACATTCTAGTGCTTAAAACAAATACAAAAAAACATCTTAAAAGTTTTTTGAGCAAAGAACCAAGTAGGAAATACATTTTCAATTTTGGATTTGGGGCGACAATAGTCAAAATCAATTTTGTCACTTTTTTCTTCGAGGGTTTATCCAAATGAATTGAAACTTAGCATAAATATTCTAGTGCTTAAAACAAATAAAAAAAAACATCTTAAACGTTTTTTGAGCAGAGAACCAAGTAGGAAATACATTTTCAATTTTGGATTTGGGGCGACCCTAGTCAAAATCAATTTTGTCACTTTTTTCTTCGAGGGTTTATCCAAATGGATTGAAACTTTGCATAAATATTCTGTTGCTTAAAACAAATACAAAAAAACATCTTAAAAGTTTTTTGAGCAAAGAACCAAGTAGGAAATACATTTTCAATTTTGGATTTGGGGCGACCCTAGTCAAAATCAATTTTGTCACTTTTTTCTTCGAGGGTTTATCCAAATGGATTGAAACTTTGCACAAATATTTTGGTGCTTAAAACAAATAAAAAAAAACATCTTAAAAGTTTTTTGAGCAAAGAACCAAGTAGGAAATACATTTTCAATTTTGGATTTGGGGCGACCCTAGTCAAAATCAATTTTGTCACTTTTTTCTTCGAGGGTTTATCCAAATGGATTAAAACTTTGCATAAACATTCTAGTGCTTAAAACAAATACAAAAAAACATCTTAAAAGTTTTTTGAGCAAAGAACCAAGTAGGAAATACATTTTCAATTTTGGATTTGGGGCGACCCTAGTCAAAATCAATTTTGTCACTTTTTTCTTCGAGGGTTTATCCAAATGGATTAAAACTTTGCATAAACATTCTAGTGCTTAAAACAAATACAAAAAAACATCTTAAAAGTTTTTTGAGCAAAGAACCAAGTAGGAAATACATTTTCAATTTTGGGGCCATTCACTTATTACGTAACGCTTTTAGGGGGAGGGGGGGGTCTAAGATTTTGTTACGGTTCAAACAAGGAAATTTTTTTTTCATACAAATTTTGTTACGAGGGGGGGGGGGGTCTAAGAAGTCATTTTTTCGCGTTACGTAATAAGTGAACAGCCCCTTTGGATTTGGGGCGACCCTAGTCAAAATCAATTTTGTCACTTTTTTCTTTGAGGATTTATCCAAATTGATTGAAACTTTGCACAAATATTTTGGTGCTTAAAACAAATACAAAAAAACATCTTAAAAGTTTTTTGAGCAAAGAACCAAGTAGGAAATACATTTTCAATTTTGGATTTGGGGCGACCCTAGTCAAAATCAATTTTGTCACTTTTTTCTTCGAGGGTTTATCCAAATGGATTGAAACTTTGCATAAACATTCTAGTGCTTAAAACAAATACAAAAAAACATCTTAAAAGTTTGTTGAGCTAAGAACCAAGTAGGAAATACATTTTCAATTTTGGATTTGGGCCGACCCTAGTCAAAATCAATTTTGTCACTTTTTTCTTTGAGGATTTATCCAAATGAATTGAAACTTTGCATAAATATTCTAGTGCTTAAAACAAATGCAAAAAAATATCTTAAAAGTTATTTGAGCAAAGAACCAAGTAGGAAATACATTTTCAATTTTGGATTTGGGGCGACCCTAGTCAAAATCAATTTTGTCACTTTTTTCTTCGAGGGTTTATCCAAATGGATTGAAACTTTGCGTAAATATTTTGGTGCTTAAAACAAATACAAAAAAACAGTTTAAAAGTTTTTTGAGCAAAGAACCAATTAGGAAATACATTTTCAATTTTGGATTTGGGGCGACCCTAGTCAAAATCAATTTTGTCACTTTTTTCTTCGAGGGTTTATAAAAATGGATTAAAACTTTGCATAAATATTTTGGTGCTATAAACAAATACAAAAAAACATCTTAAAAGTTTTTTGAGCAAAGAACCAAGTAGGAAATACATTTTCAATTTTGGATTTGGGGCGACCCTAGTCAAAATCAATTTTGTCACTTTTTTCTTCGAGGGTTTATCCAAATGGATTTAAACTTTGCATAAATATTTTAATGCTTAAGACAAATACAAAAAATCATCTTAAAAGTTTTTTGAGCAAAGAACCAATTAGGAAATACATTTTCAATTTTGGATTTGGGGCGACCCTAGTCAAAATCAATTTTGTCACTTTTTTCTTCGAGGGTTTATAAAAATGGATTAAAACTTTGCATAAATATTTTGGTGCTATAAACAAATACAAAAAAACATCTTAAAAGTTTTTTGAGCAAAGAACCAAGTAGGAAATACATTTTCAATTTTGGATTTGGGGCGACCCTAGTAAAAATCAATATTGTCACTTTTTTCTTCGAGGGTTTATCCAAATGGACTGAAACTTTGCATAAATATTCTAGTGCTTAAAACAAATACAAAAAAACATCTTAAAAGTTTTTTGAGCAAAGAACCAAGTAGGAAATACATTTTCAATTTTGGATTTGGGGCGACCCTAGTCAAAATCAATTTTGTCACTTTTTTCTTCGAGGGTTTATCCAAATGGATTTAAACTTTGCATAAATATTTTAATGCTTAAGACAAATACAAAAAATCATCTTAAAAGTTTTTTGAGCAAAGAACCAATTAGGAATTACATTTTCAATTTTGGATTTGGGGCGACCCTAGTCAAAATCAATTTTGTCACTTTTTTCTTTGAGGGTTTATAAAAATGGATTAAAACTTTGCATAAATATTTTGGTGCTATAAACAAATACAAAAAAACATCTTAAAAGTTTTTTGAGCAAAGAACCAAGTAGGAAATACATTTTCAATTTTGGATTTGGGGCGACCCTAGTAAAAATCAATATTGTCACTTTTTTCTTCGAGGGTTTATCCAAATGGACTGAAACTTTGCATAAATATTCTAGTGCTTAAAACAAATACAAAAAAACATCTTAAAAGTTTTTTGAGCAAAGAACCAAGTAGGAAATACATTTTCAATTTTGGATTTGGGGCGACAATAGTCAAAATCAATTTTGTCACTTTTTTCTTCGAGGGTTTATCCAAATGAATTGAAACTTAGCATAAATATTCTAGTGCTTAAAACAAATAAAAAAAAACATCTTAAACGTTTTTTGAGCAGAGAACCAAGTAGGAAATACATTTTCAATTTTGGATTTGGGGCGACCCTAGTCAAAATCAATTTTGTCACTTTTTTCTTCGAGGGTTTATCCAAATGGATTAAAACTTTGCATAAATATTCTAGTGCTTAAAACAAATACAAAAAAACATCTTAAAAGTTTTTTGAGCAAAGAACCAAGTAGGAAATACATTTTCAATTTTGGATTTGGGGCGACCCTAGTCAAAATCAATTTTGTCACTTTTTTCTTCGAGGGTTTATCCAAATGGATTGAAACTTTGCACAAATATTTTGGTGCTTAAAACAAATAAAAAAAAACATCTTTAAAGTTTTTTGAGCAAAGAACCAAGTAGGAAATACATTTTCAATTTTGGATTTGGGGCGACCCTAGTCAAAATCAATTTTGTCACTTTTTTCTTCGAGGGTTTATCCAAATGGATTGAAACTTTGCATAAATATTCTTATGCTTAAAACAAATACAAAAAAACATCTTAAAAGTTTTTTGAGCAAAGAACCAAGTAGGAAATACATTTTCAATTTTGGATTTGGGGCGACCCTAGTCAAAATCAATTTTGTCACTTTTTTCTTCGAGGGTTTATCCAAAAGTAGATAAGGGGTTAATTTTTGTAAATTTTCACACCTTTTGGGGTCGAGGTGTGAAATCCTTTTTTCACATATATGTGTGAAGTCCTTTAATTAAAGGTGTGAAGTCCTCTTGTTAAATTTTTAGTTGACGGTGATTATTTGTAAATTTTGACCACCTGCATGTGTCTTCCACCTGTTGTGAAATATTTGATTCAAGGTGCGAAATGCAATAGATGTGAATCTTTCATTTATGTTTTGGTTCTTGTGTTTTGATTTTTTTTTTGTAAATTTTAATTACCTGCCTGAAGTTTTGTAAAATGACTAAGTGGAGAAAAATAAATATTTTTATGTAGTGGGGAAAAAAGAGAAGGGAATCAAAAAGAAAGATAAAATAATTATTTTTAACAAAAGTTTAGGGTATTATTTTGTCATCAATCAGTCAGTGATGAGTGTCAATATTGTGGATACGTTTGGAAATTTAAGTACACATAATTTAGAGTTTGTGAGTGTTGAGAGTATGGATGAACTTCTCGAAACCTCCATGATATTTGTGGATGAAACACCATTTAATAATTTTGACAGGCTGCCTGAAGAGTTGTCCCAACATAATGAACCTGATTTGGGGGAAGAGTCTGACTTACATACATCTTTAACTGAACTGAGAAAATTTATTGACGAAAGAGAGCGTTTAAAATCCTTTGATACATGGAATATCCCGCACATCAGCAAACATTCGCTGGCAGAAACGGGTTTCTACTTTTTAAGACAACCAGATGTGGTTAAATGTTTTTTCTGTGAAATAGAAATTGAAAGTTGGACTGTATTTGATGTTGTCGTAAACGAACACAGACGCTGGTCACCATCTTGCCTTTTTATGCGTGGATTTCCAACGAGAAACACAGAAATTTCTAAGTCTCGATCACAGGCGTGAGAAACATAAGAAATTACTAAAAAATTTCATACAAATTAAACGACCCCATATAATCAGCAATCATTTTTATAATTTGTGCCTTATGTCTTCATGTCTATTCGATATTGTTTATGTGTGTTAATATGTTTACAATATTTCACATCAATTAATTACTGTGACAAAAAATGCACAAATTTCAAAATTTTTTAAATTTTTGCGCAAATTTTTGCGAATCGGAATCGCTTGAATTATTTTAAGCAAAATCAGATCTACATTTTTTTTGATACCAAAATGTCAACAAACGCTACCGGATATGTATATCCCGAAATCGAATGTTAATGAAATTTATGTTTTGTATGGGATTTATTTGATTGCATATTATCTAGCCTCCTGATGCCTTAATGTCATAAAAAATTATGCAAAAACAGCTATGCTGGTGTTCTACAGACATTCTTATTTGATCGTCCGAACAAAAGTAGCAATTTCGGATATAATTTAAAAATTTTAATTTTCATACAACTGCGCAAATTTCAAAATTATTTACCCTACATGATGTTATTTTAAAATGTGGTATATTGCAAATTTGAGAGTATGTCATTATATTTCAAAACAAAAAATTTCAAAGGAAATATGAAATAAAGAAGAAAAAAAAGGCAACTTAAAAGAATGTGCAATAAAACGTGTTAATAATATATGAATTATTTACATTATTTAAATCATTAAAAATGCTTAAAAAATGATCGGCTAAGCCGAAGCTCTTTACTAGCGTTACATATATGTAACTTTTTTGTAAAATTCTCTGCAATGCCTGATTTTACAGTGAATCTGATTCATGATTTACATTTATAGCTAAATCAAGTACCTTTCTTAACTTTTCATGTTGCTTGGTTATGTAAATTCGAGAAGTTAATTAAACTTTTGTATTGAAACTCAAAATTTTCATGTTTTTCTGATACATTTTTGATCACAACTAGTCTGATTTACAAAGTAAATCATCTTTAATTATCAGGGTTGCAAAAATATATTATGTTTTACAGAAAATGTGCATATATGTGACATATTTTATGTGTGTCACATGAAATTATGTCACACATTTTTTCTGCGATATTTCAAACATATTTCCTGTCAAACATATTCATGTGTCCACATATTTTTCCTGTCACATAATATGTTTTTTCAAACATAAAATATTTTTTTATTAATTTTTAACAAATTTTTGATTTTTCTGTCTTAGTTGGATAAAATTAAAATTTTATTAATTTTGGACCTTGCGAATCCTTTCCTGTCAGTAAAAAATGAGCAGTAACAATTGGAAAATGTTATTAATAAGCAGTAAAAAATGTTGTTGTCACTCAATATTTTAAATTTTTTTTGATTTTTTAGCATTAGTGATATGCTTAGAGTCAAATTTCATAGAAAATTAATTTTTGAACCTTTTTAATCTAATATGGATTCCAAAAAAAAAACGAGAAAAACATATTTTATGTTGGAAAAATTTTAATTTTAATTTTATTTTTTAAGTTCTCTTCTTAAAAATCATATGACTTTAATTTAAATATGAAAACTTTTTAAATTTAATTTCAATTTTATGATAATAGTTTTTAATTTCCTTATTTCAAAAATTTTATTTTTTATGTTTAAGCTGTTTTTTTTCATGTCCAATTTTAATTTTAATTTTATTTTTTAAGTTCTCTTGTTAAAAATATTATAACTTTAAATTTAAAACTCAAAACTTTTTGAATTTAATTTCAATTTTATGATAATAGTTTTTAATTTCCTTATTTCAAAAATTTAATTTTTTATGTTTAAGCCATTTTTTTTCATGTCCAATTTTAATTTTAATTTTATTTTTAAGTTCTCTTCTTAAAAATCATATGACTTTAATTTAAATATGAAAACTTTTTAAATTTAATTTCAATTTTATGATAATAGTTTTTAATTTCCTTATTTCAAAAATTTTATTTTTTTATGATTAAGCTGTTTTTTTTCATGTCCAATTTTAATTTTAATTTTATTTTTTAAGTTCTCTTCTTAAAAATCATATAACTTTAATTTAAATCTGAAAACTTTTTAAATTTAATTTCAATTTTATGATAATAGTTTTTAATTTCCTTATTTCAAAAATTTTATTTTTTATGATTAAGCTGTTTTTTTTCATGTCCAATTTTAATTTTAATTTCATTTTAAGTTCTCTTCTCAAAAAATCATTTAACTTTAATTTAAATCTCAAAACTTTTTGAATTTAATTTCAATTTTATGATAATAGTTTTGAATTTCCTTATTTCAAAAATTATATTTTTTATGATTATAAATTATAAGCTGTTTTTTTTCATGTCCAATTTTAATTTTAATTTTATTTTTTAAGTTCTCTTCTTAAAAATCATATAACTTTAATTTAAATCTCAAAATTTTTTGAATTTAATTTCAATTTTATGATAATAGTTTTTAATTTCCTTATTTCAAAAATTTTATTTTTTATGATTAAGCTGTTTTTTTTCATGTCCAATTTTAATTTTAATTTTATTTTTTAAGTTCTCTTCTTAAAAATCATATAACTTTAATTTAAATCTCAAAACTTTTTGAATTTAATTTCAATTTTATGATAATAGTTTTTAATTTCCTTATTTCAAAAATTTTATTTTTTATGATTAAGCTGTTTTTTTTTCATGTCCAATTTTAATTTTAATTTTATTTTTTAAGTTCTCTTCTTAAAAATCTTATAACTTTAATTTAAATCTCAAAACTTTTTAAATTTAATTTCAATTTTATGATAATAGTTTTTAATTTCCTTATTTCAAAAATTTTAATTTTTATGTTTAAGCTGTTTTTTTTTTCATGTCCAATTTTAAATTTTAATTTCATTTTAAGTTCTCTTCTCAAAAAATTATTTAACTTTAATTTAAATCTCAAAACTTTTTGAATTTAATTTCAATTTTATGATAATAGTTTTTAATTTCCTTATTTCAAAAATTATATTTTTTATGATTATAAATTATAAGCTGTTTTTTTTCATGTCCAATTTTAATTTTAATTTTATTTTTTAAGTTCTCTTCTTAAAAATCATATAACTTTAATTTAAATCTCAAAACTTTTTGAATTTAATTTCAATTTTATGATAATAGTTTTTAATTTCCTTATTTCAAAAATTTTATTTTTTATGATTAAGCTGTTTTTTTTCATGTCCAATTTTAATTTTAATTTTATTTTTTAAGTTCTCTTCTTAAAAATCATATAACTTTAATTTAAATCTCAAAATTTTTTGAATTTAATTTCAATTTTATGATAATAGTTTTTAATTTCCTTATTTCAAAAATTTTATTTTTTATGATTAAGCTGTTTTTTTTCATGTCCAATTTTAATTTTAATTTTATTTTTTAAGTTCTCTTCTTAAAAATCATATAACTTTAATTTAAATCTCAAAACTTTTTGAATTTAATTTCAATTTTATGATAATAGTTTTTAATTTCCTTATTTCAAAAATTTTATTTTTTATGATTAAGCTGTTTTTTTTTCATGTCCAATTTTAATTTTAATTTTATTTTTTAAGTTCTCTTCTTAAAAATCATTTAACTTTAATTTAAATCTCAAAACTTTTTAAATTTAATTTCAATTTTATGATAATAGTTTTTAATTTCCTTATTTCAAAAATTTTATTTTTTATGTTTAAACTGTTTTTTAAATTTAAAAAGTTTTGAGATTTAAATTAAAGTTATAAGATTCTTAACAAGAGAACTTAAAAAAATAAAATTAAAATTAAAATTGGACATGAAAAAAAATGGCTTAAACATAAAAAATAAAATTTTTGAAATAAGGAAATTAAAAACTATTATCATAAAATTGAAATTAAATTTAAAAAGTTTTGAGATTTAAATTAAAGTTAAATGATTTTTTGAGTAGAGAACTTAAAATGAAATTAAAATTTAAAATTGGACATGAAAAAAAAACAGCTTAAACATAAAAATTAAAATTTTTGAAATAAGGAAATTAAAAACTATTATCATAAAATTGAAATTAAATTTAAAAAGTTTTGAGATTTAAATTAAAGTTATAAGATTTTTAACAAGAGAACTTAAAAAATAAATTTAAAATTAAAATTGGACATGAAAAAAAAACAGCTTAAACATAAAAAATAAAATTTTGAAAAAAGGAAATTAAAAACTATTATCATAAAATTGAAATTAAATTTAAAAAGTTTTGAGATTTAAATTAAAGTTATAAGATTTTTAACAAGAGAACTTAAAAAATAAATTTAAAATTAAAATTGGACATGAAAAAAAACAGCTTAAACATAAAAAATAAAATTTTTAAAATAAGGAAATTAAAAACTATTATCATAAAACTGAAATTAAATTTAAAAAGTTTTCAGATTTAAATTAAAGTTATATGATTTTTAAGAAGAGAACTTAAAAAATAAAATTAAAATTAAAATTGGACATGAAAAAAAACAGCTTAATCATAAAAAATAAAATTTTTGAAATAAGGAAATTAAAAACTATTATCATAAAATTGAAATTAAATTCAAAAAGTTTTGAGATTTAAATTAAAGTTATATGATTTTTAAGAAGAGAACTTAAAAAATAAAATTAAAATTAAAATTGGACATGAAAAAAAACAGCTTAATCATAAAAAATAAAATTTTTGAAATAAGGAAATTAAAAACTATTATCATAAAATTGAAATTAAATTCAAAAAATTTTGAGATTTAAATTAAAGTTATATGATTTTTAAGAAGAGAACTTAAAAAATAAAATTAAAATTAAAATTGGACATGAAAAAAAATAGCTTATAATTTATAATCATAAAAAATATAATTTTTGAAATAAGGAAATTAAAAACTATTATCATAAAATTGAAATTAAATTCAAAAAGTTTTGAGATTTAAATTAAAGTTAAATAATTTTTTGAGAAGAGAACTTAAAATGAAATTAAAATTTAAAATTGGACATGAAAAAAAAAACAGCTTAAACATAAAAATTAAAATTTTTGAAATAAGGAAATTAAAAACTATTATCATAAAATTGAAATTAAATTTAAAAAGTTTTGAGATTTAAATTAAAGTTATAAGATTTTTAAGAAGAGAACTTAAAAAATAAAATTAAAATTAAAATTGGACATGAAAAAAAACAGCTTAATCATAAAAAATAAAATTTTTGAAATAAGGAAATTAAAAACTATTATCATAAAATTGAAATTAAATTCAAAAAGTTTTGAGATTTAAATTAAAGTTATATGATTTTTAAGAAGAGAACTTAAAAAATAAAATTAAAATTAAAATTGGACATGAAAAAAAACAGCTTAATCATAAAAAATAAAATTTTTGAAATAAGGAAATTAAAAACTATTATCATAAAATTGAAATTAAATTCAAAAAATTTTGAGATTTAAATTAAAGTTATATGATTTTTAAGAAGAGAACTTAAAAAATAAAATTAAAATTAAAATTGGACATGAAAAAAAACAGCTTATAATTTATAATCATAAAAAATATAATTTTTGAAATAAGGAAATTCAAAACTATTATCATAAAATTGAAATTAAATTCAAAAAGTTTTGAGATTTAAATTAAAGTTAAATGATTTTTTGAGAAGAGAACTTAAAATGAAATTAAAATTAAAATTGGACATGAAAAAAAACAGCTTAATCATAAAAAATAAAATTTTTGAAATAAGGAAATTAAAAACTATTATCATAAAATTGAAATTAAATTTAAAAAGTTTTCAGATTTAAATTAAAGTTATATGATTTTTAAGAAGAGAACTTAAAAAATAAAATTAAAATTAAAATTGGACATGAAAAAAAACAGCTTAATCATAAAAAAATAAAATTTTTGAAATAAGGAAATTAAAAACTATTATCATAAAATTGAAATTAAATTTAAAAAGTTTTCATATTTAAATTAAAGTCATATGATTTTTAAGAAGAGAACTTAAAAATAAAATTAAAATTAAAATTGGACATGAAAAAAATGGCTTAAACATAAAAAATTAAATTTTTGAAATAAGGAAATTAAAAACTATTATCATAAAATTGAAATTAAATTCAAAAAGTTTTGAGTTTTAAATTTAAAGTTATAATATTTTTAACAAGAGAACTTAAAAAATAAAATTAAAATTAAAATTGGACATGAAAAAAAACAGCTTAAACATAAAAAATAAAATTTTTGAAATAAGGAAATTAAAAACTATTATCATAAAATTGAAATTAAATTTAAAAAGTTTTCATATTTAAATTAAAGTCATATGATTTTTAAGAAGAGAACTTAAAAAATAAAATTAAAATTAAAATTTTTCCAACATAAAATATGTTTTTCTCGTTTTTTTTTTGGAATCCATATTAGATTAAAAAGGTTCAAAAATTAATTTTCTATGAAATTTGACTCTAAGCATATCACTAATGCTAAAAAATCAAAAAAAATTTAAAATATTGAGTGACAACAACATTTTTTACTGCTTATTAATAACATTTTCCAATTGTTACTGCTCATTTTTTACTGACAGGAAAGGATTCGCAAGGTCCAAAATTAATAAAATTTTAATTTTATCCAACTAAGACAGAAAAATCAAAAATTTGTTAAAAATTAATAAAAAAATATTTTTATGTTTGAAAAAACATATTATGTGACAGGAAAAATATGTGGACACATGAATATGTTTGACAGGAAATATGTTTGAAATATCGCAGAAAAAATGTGTGACATAATTTCATGTGACACACATAAAATATGTCACATATATGCACATTTTCTGTAAAACATAATATATTTTTGCAACCCTGATAATTAAAGATGATTTACTTTGTAAATCAGACTAGTTGTGATCAAAAATGTATCAGAAAAACATGAAAATTTTGAGTTTCAATACAAAAGTTTAATTAACTTCTCGAATTTACATAACCAAGCAACATGAAAAGTTAAGAAAGGTACTTGATTTAGCTATAAATGTAAATCATGAATCAGATTCACTGTAAAATCAGGCATTGCAGAGAATTTTACAAAAAAGTTACATATATGTAACGCTAGTAAAGAGCTTCGGCTTAGCCGATCATTTTTTAAGCATTTTTAATGATTTAAATAATGTAAATAATTCATATATTATTAACACGTTTTATTGCACATTCTTTTAAGTTGCCTTTTTTTTCTTCTTTATTTCATATTTCCTTTGAAATTTTTTGTTTTGAAATATAATGACATACTCTCAAATTTGCAATATACCACATTTTAAAATAACATCATGTAGGGTAAATAATTTTGAAATTTGCGCAGTTGTATGAAAATTAAAATTTTTAAATTATATCCGAAATTGCTACTTTTGTTCGGACGATCAAATAAGAATGTCTGTAGAACACCAGCATAGCTGTTTTTGCATAATTTTTTATGACATTAAGGCATCAGGAGGCTAGATAATATGCAATCAAATAAATCCCATACAAAACATAAATTTCATTAACATTCGATTTCGGGATATACATATCCGGTAGCGTTTGTTGACATTTTGGTATCAAAAAAAATGTAGATCTGATTTTGCTTAAAATAATTCAAGCGATTCCGATTCGCAAAAATTTGCGCAAAAATTTAAAAAATTTTGAAATTTGTGCATTTTTTGTCACAGTAATTAATTGATGTGAAATATTGTAAACATATTAACACACATAAACAATATCGAATAGACATGAAGACATAAGGCACAAATTATAAAAATGATTGCTGATTATATGGGGTCGTTTAATTTGTATGAAATTTTTTAGTAATTTCTTATGTTTCTCACGCCTGTGATCGAGACTTAGAAATTTCTGTGTTTCTCGTTGGAAATCCACGCATAAAAAGGCAAGATGGTGACCAGCGTCTGTGTTCGTTTACGACAACATCAAATACAGTCCAACTTTCAATTTCTATTTCACAGAAAAAACATTTAACCACATCTGGTTGTCTTAAAAAGTAGAAACCCGTTTCTGCCAGCGAATGTTTGCTGATGTGCGGGATATTCCATGTATCAAAGGATTTTAAACGCTCTCTTTCGTCAATAAATTTTCTCAGTTCAGTTAAAGATGTATGTAAGTCAGACTCTTCCCCCAAATCAGGTTCATTATGTTGGGACAACTCTTCAGGCAGCCTGTCAAAATTATTAAATGGTGTTTCATCCACAAATATCATGGAGGTTTCGAGAAGTTCATCCATACTCTCAACACTCACAAACTCTAAATTATGTGTACTTAAATTTCCAAACGTATCCACAATATTGACACTCATCACTGACTGATTGATGACAAAATAATACCCTAAACTTTTGTTAAAAATAATTATTTTATCTTTCTTTTTGATTCCCTTCTCTTTTTTCCCCACTACATAAAAATATTTATTTTTCTCCACTTAGTCATTTTACAAAACTTCAGGCAGGTAATTAAAATTTACAAAAAAAAAATCAAAACACAAGAACCAAAACATAAATGAAAGATTCACATCTATTGCATTTCGCACCTTGAATCAAATATTTCACAACAGGTGGAAGACACATGCAGGTGGTCAAAATTTACAAATAATCACCGTCAACTAAAAATTTAACAAGAGGACTTCACACCTTTAATTAAAGGACTTCACACATATATGTGAAAAAAGGATTTCACACCTCGACCCCAAAAGGTGTGAAAATTTACAAAAATTAACCCCTTATCTACTTCCAAATGGATTAAAACTTTGCATAAACATTCTAGTGCTTAAAACAAATACAAAAAAACATCTTAAAAGTTTTTTGAGCAAAGAACCAAGTAGGAAATACATTTTCAATTTTGGATTTGGGGCGACCCTAGTCAAAATCAATTTTGTCACTTTTTTCTTTGAGGATTTATCCAAATTGATTGAAACTTTGCACAAATATTTTGGTGCTTAAAACAAATACAAAAAAACATCTTAAAAGTTTTTTGAGCAAAGAACCAAGTAGGAAATACATTTTCAATTTTGGATTTGGGGCGACCCTAGTCAAAATCAATTTTGTCACTTTTTTCTTCGAGGGTTTATCCAAATGGATTGAAACTTTGCATAAACATTCTAGTGCTTAAAACAAATACAAAAAATCATCTTAAAAGTTTGTTGAGCTAAGAACCAAGTAGGAAATACATTTTCAATTTTGGATTTGGGCCGACCCTAGTCAAAATCAATTTTGTCACTTTTTTCTTTGAGGATTTATCCAAATGAATTGAAACTTTGCATAAATATTCTAGTGCTTAAAACAAATGCAAAAAAATATCTTAAAAGTTTTTTGAGCAAAGAACCAAGTAGGAAATACATTTTCAATTTTGGATTTGGGGCGACCCTAGTCAAAATCAATTTTGTCACTTTTTTCTTTGAGGATTTATCCAAATTGATTGAAACTTTGCACAAATATTTTGGTGCTTAAAACAAATACAAAAAAACATCTTAAAAGTTTTTTGAGCAAAGAACCAAGTAGGAAATACATTTTCAATTTTGGATTTGGGGCGACCCTAGTCAAAATCAATTTTGTCACTTTTTTCTTCGAGGGTTTATCCAAATGGATTGAAACTTTGCATAAACATTCTAGTGCTTAAAACAAATACAAAAAATCATCTTAAAAGTTTGTTGAGCTAAGAACCAAGTAGGAAATACATTTTCAATTTTGGATTTGGGCCGACCCTAGTCAAAATCAATTTTGTCACTTTTTTCTTTGAGGATTTATCCAAATGAATTGAAACTTTGCATAAATATTCTAGTGCTTAAAACAAATGCAAAAAAATATCTTAAAAGTTTTTTGAGCAAAGAACCAAGTTGGAAATACATTTTCAATTTTGGATTTGGGGCGACCCTAGTCAAAATCAATTTTGTCACTTTTTTCTTCGAGGGTTTATCCAAATGGATTGAAACTTTGCGTAAATATTTTGGTGCTTAAAACAAATACAAAAAAAACAGTTTAAAAGTTTTTTGAGCAAAGAACCAAGTAGGAAATACATTTTCAATTTTGGATTTGGGGCGACCCTAGTCAAAATCAATTTTGTCACTTTTTTCTTCGAGGGTTTATCCAAATGGATTTAAACTTTGCATAAACATTCTAGTGCTTAAAACAAATACAAAAAAACATCTTAAAAGTTTTTTGAGCAAAGAACCAAGTAGGAAATACATTTTCAATTTTGGATTTGGGGCGACAATAGTCAAAATCAATTTTGTCACTTTTTTCTTCGAGGGTTTATCCAAATGAATTGAAACTTAGCATAAATATTCTAGTGCTCAAAACAAATAAAAAAAAACATCTTAAACGTTTTTTGAGCAGAGAACCAAGTAGGAAATACATTTTCAATTTTGGATTTGGGGCGACCCTAGTCAAAATCAATTTTGTCACTTTTTTCTTCGAGGGTTTATCCAAATGGATTGAAACTTTGCACAAATATTTTGGTGCTTAAAACAAATAAAAAAAAACATCTTTAAAGTTTTTTGAGCAAAGAACCAAGTAGGAAATACATTTTCAATTTTGGATTTGGGGCGACCCTAGTCAAAATCAATTTTGTCACTTTTTTCTTCGAGGGTTTATCCAAATGGATTGAAACTTTGCATAAATATTCTTATGCTTAAAACAAATACAAAAAAACATCTTAAAAGTTTTTTGAGCAAAGAACCAAGTAGGAAATACATTTTCAATTTTGGATTTGGGGCGACCCTAGTCAAAATCAATTTTGTCACTTTTTTCTTCGAGGGTTTATCCAAATGGATTAAAACTTTGCATAAACATTCTAGTGCTTAAAACAAATACAAAAAAACATCTTAAAAGTTTTTTGAGCAAAGAACCAAGTAGGAAATACATTTTCAATTTTGGATTTGGGGCGACCCTAGTCAAAATCAATTTTGTCACTTTTTTCTTCGAGGGTTTATCCAAATGGATTGAAACTTTGCATAAACATTCTAGTGCTTAAAACAAATACAAAAAAACATCTTAAAAGTTTGTTGAGCTAAGAACCAAGTAGGAAATACATTTTCAATTTTGGATTTGGGGCGACCCTAGTCAAAATCAATTTTGTCACTTTTTTCTTTGAGGATTTATCCAAATTGATTGAAACTTTGCACAAATATTTTGGTGCTTAAAACAAATACAAAAAAACATCTTAAAAGTTTTTTGAGCAAAGAACCAAGTAGGAAATACATTTTCAATTTTGGATTTGGGGCGACCCTAGTCAAAATCAATTTTGTCACTTTTTTCTTCGAGGGTTTATCCAAATGGATTGAAACTTTGCATAAACATTCTAGTGCTTAAAACAAATACAAAAAAACATCTTAAAAGTTTGTTGAGCTAAGAACCAAGTAGGAAATACATTTTCAATTTTGGATTTGGGCCGACCCTAGTCAAAATCAATTTTGTCACTTTTTTCTTTGAGGATTTATCCAAATGAATTGAAACTTTGCATAAATATTCTAGTGCTTAAAACAAATGCAAAAAAATATCTTAAAAGTTATTTGAGCAAAGAACCAAGTAGGAAATACATTTTCAATTTTGGATTTGGGGCGACCCTAGTCAAAATCAATTTTGTCACTTTTTTCTTCGAGGGTTTATCCAAATGGATTGAAACTTTGCGTAAATATTTTGGTGCTTAAAACAAATACAAAAAAACAGTTTAAAAGTTTTTTGAGCAAAGAACCAAGTAGGAAATACATTTTCAATTTTGGATTTGGGGCGACCCTAGTCAAAATCAATTTTGTCACTTTTTTCTTCGAGGGTTTATCCAAATGGATTTAAACTTTGCATAAATATTTTAATGCTTAAGACAAATACAAAAAATCATCTTAAAAGTTTTTTGAGCAAAGAACCAAGTAGGAAATACATTTTCAATTTTGGATTTGGGGCGACCCTAGTCAAAATCAATTTTGTCACTTTTTTCTTCGAGGGTTTATAAAAATGGATTAAAACTTTGCATAAATATTTTGGTGCTATAAACAAATACAAAAAAACATCTTAAAAGTTTTTTGAGCAAAGAACCAAGTAGGAAATACATTTTCAATTTTGGATTTGGGGCGACCCTAGTAAAAATCAATATTGTCACTTTTTTCTTCGAGGGTTTATCCAAATGGACTGAAACTTTGCATAAATATTCTAGTGCTTAAAACAAATACAAAAAAACATCTTAAAAGTTTTTTGAGCAAAGAACCAAGTAGGAAATACATTTTCAATTTTGGATTTGGGGCGACCCTAGTCAAAATCAATTTCGTCACTTTTTTCTTCGAGGGTTTATCCAAATGGATTGAAACTTTGCATAAATATTCTAATGCTTA
Organism: Chironomus riparius; assembly: GCA_917627325.4. Classification (NCBI taxonomy): domain Eukaryota; kingdom Metazoa; phylum Arthropoda; class Insecta; order Diptera; family Chironomidae; genus Chironomus; species Chironomus riparius. Next base: position 25,019,431 of record OU895877.1, read on the forward strand.
AAACAAATACAAAAAAATATCCTAAAAGTTTTTTGAGCAAAGAACTAAGTAGGAAATACATTTTCAATTTTGGATTTGGGCCGACCCTAGTCAAAATCAATTTTGTCACTTTTTTCTTCGAGGGTTTATCCAAATGGATTGAAACTTTGCACAAATATTTTAATGCTTAAAACAAATACAAAAAAACATCTTAAAAGTTTTTTGAGCAAAGAACCAAGTAGGAAATACATTTTCAATTTTGGATTTGGGGCGACCCTAGTCAAAATCAATTTTGTCACTTTTTTCTTCGAGGGTTTATCCAAATGAATTGAAACTTTGCATAAATATTCTAGTGCTTAAAACAAATGCAAAAAAATATCTTAAAAGTTTTTTGAGCAAAGAACCAAGTAGGAAATACATTTTCAATTTTGGATTTGGGGCGACCCTAGTCAAAATCAATTTTGTCACTTTTTTCTTCGAGGGTTTATCCAAATGGATTGAAACTTTGCGTAAATATTTTGGTGCTTAAAACAAATACAAAAAAACAGTTAAAAAGTTTTTTGAGCAAAGAACCAAGTAGGAAATACATTTTCAATTTTGGATTTGGGGCGACCCTAGTCAAAATCAATTTTGTCACTTTTTTCTTCGAGGGTTTATCCAAATGGATTTAAACTTTGCATAAATATTTTAATGCTTAAGACAAATACAAAAAATCATCTTAAAAGTTTTTTGAGCAAAGAACCAAGTAGGAAATACATTTTCAATTTTGGATTTGGGGCGACCCTAGTCAAAATCAATTTTGTCACTTTTTTCTTCGAGGGTTTATAAAAATGGATTAAAACTTTGCATAAATATTTTGGTGCTATAAACAAATACAAAAAAACTTCTTAAAAGTTTTTTGAGCAAAGAACCAAGTAGGAAATACATTTTCAATTTTGGATTTGGGGCGACCCTAGTAAAAATCAATATTGTCACTTTTTTCTTCGAGGGTTTATCCAAATGGACTGAAACTTTGCATAAATATTCTAGTGCTTAAAACAAATACAAAAAAACATCTTAAAAGTTTTTTGAGCAAAGAACCAAGTAGGAAATACATTTTCAATTTTGGATTTGGGGCGACCCTAGTCAAAATCAATTTTGTCACTTTTTTCTTCGAGGGTTTATCCAAATGGATTGAAACTTTGCATAAATATTCTAATGCTTAAAACAAATACAAAAAAATATCCTTAAAGTTTTTTGAGCAAAGAACCAAGTAGGAAATACATTTTCAATTTTGGATTTGGGCCGACCCTAGTCAAAATCAATTTTGTCACTTTTTTCTTCGAGGGTTTATCCAAATGGATTGAAACTTTGCACAAATATTTTAATGCTTAAAACAAATAAAAAAAACATCTTTAAAGTATTTTGAGCAAAGAACCAAGTAGGAAATACATTTTCAATTTTGGATTTGGGGCGACCCTAGTCAAAATCAATTTTGTCACTTTTTTCTTCGAGGGTTTATCCAAATGGATTGAAACTTTGCATAAATATTTTGGTGCTTAAAACAAATACAAAAAAACATCTTAAAAGTTTTTTGAGCAAAGAACCAAGTAGGAAATACATTTTCAATTTTGGATTTGGGGCGCAGTAGTCAAAATCAATTTTGTCACTTTTTTCTTCGAGGGTTTATCCAAATGGATTGAAACTTTGCATAAATATTTTGGTGCTTAAAACAAATACAAAAAAACATCTTAAAAGTTTTTTGAGCAAAAAACCAAGTAGGAAATACATTTTCAATTTTGGATTTGGGGCGACCCTAGTCAAAATCAATTTTGTCACTTTTTTCTCTGAGGAATTATCCAAATGGATTGAAACTTTGCACAAATATTTTGGTGCTTAAAACAAATAAAAAAAAACATCTTTAAAGTTTTTTGAGCAAAGAACCAAGTAGGAAATACATTTTCAATTTTGGATTTGGGGCGACCCTAGTCAAAATCAATTTTGTCACTTTTTTCTTCGAGGGTTTTTCCAAATGGATTAAAACTTTGCATAAACATTCTAGTGCTTAAAACAAATACAAAAAAACATCTTAAAAGTTTTTTGAGCAAAGAACCAAGTAGGAAATACATTTTCAATTTTGGATTTGGGGCGACCCTAGTCAAAATCAATTTTGTCACTTTTTTCTTCGAGGGTTTATCCAAATGGATTGAAACTTTGCGTAAATATTTTGGTGCTTAAAACAAATACAAAAAAACAGTTTAAAAGTTTTTTGAGCAAAGAACCAAGTAGGAAATACATTTTCAATTTTGGATTTGGGGCGACCCTAGTCAAAATCAATTTTGTCACTTTTTTCTTCGAGGGTTTATCCAAATGGATTTAAACTTTGCATAAACATTCTAGTGCTTAAAACAAATACAAAAAAACATCTTAAAAGTTTTTTAAGCAAAGAACCAAGTAGGAAATACATTTTCAATTTTGGATTTGGGGCGACCCTAGTCAAAATCAATTTTGTCACTTTTTTCTTCGAGGGTTTATCCAAATGGATTGAAACTTTGCACAAATATTTTGGTGCTTAAAACAAATAAAAAAAAACATCTTTAAAGTTTTTTGAGCAAAGAACCAAGTAGGAAATACATTTTCAATTTTGGATTTGGGGCGACCCTAGTCAAAATCAATTTTGTCACTTTTTTCTTCGAGGGTTTATCCAAATGGATTAAAACTTTGCATAAACATTCTAGTGCTTAAAACAAATACAAAAAAACATCTTAAAAGTTTTTTGAGCAAAGAACCAAGTAGGAAATACATTTTCAATTTTGGGGCCATTCACTTATTACGTAACGCTTTTAGGGGGAGGGGGGGTCTAAGATTTTGTTACGGTTCAAACAAGGAAATTTTTTTTTTCATACAAATTTTGTTACGAGGGGGGGGGGGGGTCTAAGAAGTCATTTTTTCGCGTTACGTAATAAGTGAACAGCCCCTTTGGATTTGGGGCGACCCTAGTCAAAATCAATTTTGTCACTTTTTTCTTTGAGGATTTATCCAAATTGATTGAAACTTTGCACAAATATTTTGGTGCTTAAAACAAATACAAAAAAACATCTTAAAAGTTTTTTGAGCAAAGAACCAAGTAGGAAATACATTTTCAATTTTGGATTTGGGGCGACCCTAGTCAAAATCAATTTTGTCACTTTTTTCTTCGAGGGTTTATCCAAATGGATTGAAACTTTGCATAAACATTCTAGTGCTTAAAACAAATACAAAAAAACATCTTAAAAGTTTGTTGAGCTAAGAACCAAGTAGGAAATACATTTTCAATTTTGGATTTGGGCCGACCCTAGTCAAAATCAATTTTGTCACTTTTTTCTTTGAGGATTTATCCAAATGAATTGAAACTTTGCATAAATATTCTAGTGCTTAAAACAAATGCAAAAAAATATCTTAAAAGTTATTTGAGCAAAGAACCAAGTAGGAAATACATTTTCAATTTTGGATTTGGGGCGACCCTAGTCAAAATCAATTTTGTCACTTTTTTCTTCGAGGGTTTATCCAAATGGATTGAAACTTTGCGTAAATATTTTGGTGCTTAAAACAAATACAAAAAAACAGTTTAAAAGTTTTTTGAGCAAAGAACCAAGTAGGAAATACATTTTCAATTTTGGATTTGGGGCGACCCTAGTCAAAATCAATTTTGTCACTTTTTTCTTCGAGGGTTTATCCAAATGGATTTAAACTTTGCATAAATATTTTAATGCTTAAGACAAATACAAAAAATCATCTTAAAAGTTTTTTGAGCAAAGAACCAATTAGGAAATACATTTTCAATTTTGGATTTGGGGCGACCCTAGTCAAAATCAATTTTGTCACTTTTTTCTTCGAGGGTTTATAAAAATGGATTAAAACTTTGCATAAATATTTTGGTGCTATAAACAAATACAAAAAAACATCTTAAAAGTTTTTTGAGCAAAGAACCAAGTAGGAAATACATTTTCAATTTTGGATTTGGGGCGACCCTAGTAAAAATCAATATTGTCACTTTTTTCTTCGAGGGTTTATCCAAATGGACTGAAACTTTGCATAAATATTCTAGTGCTTAAAACAAATACAAAAAAACATCTTAAAAGTTTTTTGAGCGAAGAACCAAGTAGGAAATACATTTTCAATTTTGGATTTGGGGCGACAATAGTCAAAATCAATTTTGTCACTTTTTTCTTCGAGGGTTTATCCAAATGAATTGAAACTTAGCATAAATATTCTAGTGCTTAAAACAAATAAAAAAAAACATCTTAAACGTTTTTTGAGCAGAGAACCAAGTAGGAAATACATTTTCAATTTTGGATTTGGGGCGACCCTAGTCAAAATCAATTTTGTCACTTTTTTCTTCGAGGGTTTATCCAAATGGATTAAAACTTTGCATATATATTCTAGTGCTTAAAACAAATACAAAAAAACATCTTAAAAGTTTTTTGAGCAAAGAACCAAGTAGGAAATACATTTTCAATTTTGGATTTGGGGCGACCCTAGTCAAAATCAATTTTGTCACTTTTTTCTTCGAGGGTTTATCCAAATGGATTGAAACTTTGCACAAATATTTTGGTGCTTAAAACAAATAAAAAAAAACATCTTTAAAGTTTTTTGAGCAAAGAACCAAGTAGGAAATACATTTTCAATTTTGGATTTGGGGCGACCCTAGTCAAAATCAATTTTGTCACTTTTTTCTTCGAGGGTTTATCCAAATGGATTGAAACTTTGCATAAATATTCTTATGCTTAAAACAAATACAAAAAAACATCTTAAAAGTTTTTTGAGCAAAGAACCAAGTAGGAAATACATTTTCAATTTTGGATTTGGGGCGACCCTAGTCAAAATCAATTTTGTCACTTTTTTCTTCGAGGGTTTATCCAAATGGATTAAAACTTTGCATAAACATTCTAGTGCTTAAAACAAATACAAAAAAACATCTTAAAAGTTTGTTGAGCTAAGAACCAAGTAGGAAATACATTTTCAATTTTGGATTTGGGGCGCAGTAGTCAAAATCAATTTTGTCACTTTTTTCTTCGAGGGTTTATCCAAATGGATTGAAACTTTGCATAAATATTTTGGTGCTTAAAACAAATACAAAAAAACATCTTAAAAGTTTTTTGAGCAAAAAACCAAGTAGGAAATACATTTTCAATTTTGGATTTGGGGCGACCCTAGTCAAAATCAATTTTGTCACTTTTTTCTCTGAGGAATTATCCAAATGGATTGAAACTTTGCACAAATATTTTGGTGCTTAAAACAAATAAAAAAAAACATCTTTAAAGTTTTTTGAGCAAAGAACCAAGTAGGAAATACATTTTCAATTTTGGATTTGGGGCGACCCTAGTCAAAATCAATTTTGTCACTTTTTTCTTCGAGGGTTTTTCCAAATGGATTAAAACTTTGCATAAACATTCTAGTGCTTAAAACAAATACAAAAAAACATCTTAAAAGTTTTTTGAGCAAAGAACCAAGTAGGAAATACATTTTCAATTTTGGATTTGGGGCGACCCTAGTCAAAATCAATTTTGTCACTTTTTTCTTCGAGGGTTTATCCAAATGGATTGAAACTTTGCGTAAATATTTTGGTGCTTAAAACAAATACAAAAAAACAGTTTAAAAGTTTTTTGAGCAAAGAACCAAGTAGGAAATACATTTTCAATTTTGGATTTGGGGCGACCCTAGTCAAAATCAATTTTGTCACTTTTTTCTTCGAGGGTTTATCCAAATGGATTTAAACTTTGCATAAACATTCTAGTGCTTAAAAAAAATACAAAAAAACATCTTAAAAGTTTTTTAAGCAAAGAACCAAGTAGGAAATACATTTTCAATTTTGGATTTGGGGCGACCCTAGTCAAAATCAATTTTGTCACTTTTTTCTTCGAGGGTTTATCCAAATGGATTGAAACTTTGCATAAATATTCTAGTGCTTAAAACAAATACAAAAAAACATCTTAAAAGTTTTTTGAGCAAAGAACCAAGTAGGAAATACATTTTCAATTTTGGATTTGGGGCGACCCTAGTCAAAATCAATTTTGTCACTTTTTTCTTCGAGGGTTTATCCAAATGGATTGAAACTTTGCACAAATATTTTGGTGCTTAAAACAAATAAAAAAAAACATCTTTAAAGTTTTTTGAGCAAAGAACCAAGTAGGAAATACATTTTCAATTTTGGATTTGGGGCGACCCTAGTCAAAATCAATTTTGTCACTTTTTTCTTCGAGGGTTTATCCAAATGGATTAAAACTTTGCATAAACATTCAAGTGCTTAAAACAAATACAAAAAAACATCTTAAAAGTTTTTTGAGCAAAGAACCAAGTAGGAAATACATTTTCAATTTTGGATTTGGGGCGACCCTAGTCAAAATCAATTTTGTCACTTTTTTCTTCGAGGGTTTATCCAAATGGATTAAAACTTTGCATAAACATTCTAGTGCTTAAAACAAATACAAAAAAACATCTTAAAAGTTTTTTGAGCAAAGAACCAAGTAGGAAATACATTTTCAATTTTGGGGCCATTCACTTATTACGTAACGCTTTTAGGGGGAGGGGGGGGTCTAAGATTTTGTTACGGTTCAAACAAGGAAATTTTTTTTTTCATACAAATTTTGTTACGAGGGGGGGGGGGGGGGGGGGGGGGTCTAAGAAGTCATTTTTTCGCGTTACGTAATAAGTGAACAGCCCCTTTGGATTTGGGGCGACCCTAGTCAAAATCAATTTTGTCACTTTTTTCTTTGAGGATTTATCCAAATTGATTGAAACTTTGCACAAATATTTTGGTGCTTAAAACAAATACAAAAAAACATCTTAAAAGTTTTTTGAGCAAAGAACCAAGTAGGAAATACATTTTCAATTTTGGATTTGGGGCGACCCTAGTCAAAATCAATTTTGTCACTTTTTTCTTCGAGGGTTTATCCAAATGGATTGAAACTTTGCATAAACATTCTAGTGCTTAAAACAAATACAAAAAAACATCTTAAAAGTTTGTTGAGCTAAGAACCAAGTAGGAAATACATTTTCAATTTTGGATTTGGGCCGACCCTAGTCAAAATCAATTTTGTCACTTTTTTCTTTGAGGATTTATCCAAATGAATTGAAACTTTGCATAAATATTCTAGTGCTTAAAACAAATGCAAAAAAATATCTTAAAAGTTATTTGAGCAAAGAACCAAGTAGGAAATACATTTTCAATTTTGGATTTGGGGCGACCCTAGTCAAAATCAATTTTGTCACTTTTTTCTTCGAGGGTTTATCCAAATGGATTGAAACTTTGCGTAAATATTTTGGTGCTTAAAACAAATACAAAAAAACAGTTTAAAAGTTTTTTGAGCAAAGAACCAAGTAGGAAATACATTTTCAATTTTGGATTTGGGGCGACCCTAGTCAAAATCAATTTTGTCACTTTTTTCTTCGAGGGTTTATCCAAATGGATTTAAACTTTGCATAAATATTTTAATGCTTAAGACAAATACAAAAAATCATCTTAAAAGTTTTTTGAGCAAAGAACCAATTAGGAAATACATTTTCAATTTTGGATTTGGGGCGACCCTAGTCAAAATCAATTTTGTCACTTTTTTCTTCGAGGGTTTATAAAAATGGATTAAAACTTTGCATAAATATTTTGGTGCTATAAACAAATACAAAAAAACATCTTAAAAGTTTTTTGAGCAAAGAACCAAGTAGGAAATACATTTTCAATTTTGGATTTGGGGCGACCCTAGTAAAAATCAATATTGTCACTTTTTTCTTCGAGGGTTTATCCAAATGGACTGAAACTTTGCATAAATATTCTAGTGCTTAAAACAAATACAAAAAAACATCTTAAAAGTTTTTTGAGCAAAGAACCAAGTAGGAAATACATTTTCAATTTTGGATTTGGGGCGACAATAGTCAAAATCAATTTTGTCACTTTTTTCTTCGAGGGTTTATCCAAATGAATTGAAACTTAGCATAAATATTCTAGTGCTTAAAACAAATAAAAAAAAACATCTTAAACGTTTTTTGAGCAGAGAACCAAGTAGGAAATACATTTTCAATTTTGGATTTGGGGCGACCCTAGTCAAAATCAATTTTGTCACTTTTTTCTTCGAGGGTTTATCCAAATGGATTAAAACTTTGCATATATATTCTAGTGCTTAAAACAAATACAAAAAAACATCTTAAAAGTTTTTTGAGCAAAGAACCAAGTAGGAAATACATTTTCAATTTTGGATTTGGGGCGACCCTAGTCAAAATCAATTTTGTCACTTTTTTCTTCGAGGGTTTATCCAAATGGATTGAAACTTTGCACAAATATTTTGGTGCTTAAAACAAATAAAAAAAAACATCTTTAAAGTTTTTTGAGCAAAGAACCAAGTAGGAAATACATTTTCAATTTTGGATTTGGGGCGACCCTAGTCAAAATCAATTTTGTCACTTTTTTCTTCGAGGGTTTATCCAAATGGATTGAAACTTTGCATAAATATTCTTATGCTTAAAACAAATACAAAAAAACATCTTAAAAGTTTTTTGAGCAAAGAACCAAGTAGGAAATACATTTTCAATTTTGGATTTGGGGCGACCCTAGTCAAAATCAATTTTGTCACTTTTTTCTTCGAGGGTTTATCCAAATGGATTAAAACTTTGCATAAACATTCTAGTGCTTAAAACAAATACAAAAAAACATCTTAAAAGTTTGTTGAGCTAAGAACCAAGTAGGAAATACATTTTCAATTTTGGATTTGGGCCGACCCTAGTCAAAATCAATTTTGTCACTTTTTTCTTTGAGGATTTATCCAAATGAATTGAAACTTTGCATAAATATTCTAGTGCTTAAAACAAATGCAAAAAAATATCTTAAAAGTTTTTTGAGCAAAGAACCAAGTAGGAAATACATTTTCAATTTTGGATTTGGGGCGACCCTAGTCAAAATCAATTTTGTCACTTTTTTCTTCGAGGGTTTATCCAAATGGATTGAAACTTTGCGTAAATATTTTGGTGCTTAAAACAAATACAAAAAAACAGTTTAAAAGTTTTTTGAGCAAAGAACCAAGTAGGAAATACATTTTCAATTTTGGATTTGGGGCGACCCTAGTCAAAATCAATTTTGTCACTTTTTTCTTCGAGGGTTTATCCAAATGGATTTAAACTTTGCATAAACATTCTAGTGCTTAAAACAAATACAAAAAAACATCTTAAAAGTTTTTTGAGCAAAGAACCAAGTAGGAAATACATTTTCAATTTTGGATTTGGGGCGACAATAGTCAAAATCAATTTTGTCACTTTTTTCTTCGAGGGTTTATCCAAATGAATTGAAACTTAGCATAAATATTCTAGTGCTTAAAACAAATAAAAAAAAACATCTTAAACGTTTTTTGAGCAGAGAACCAAGTAGGAAATACATTTTCAATTTTGGATTTGGGGCGACCCTAGTCAAAATCAATTTTGTCACTTTTTTCTTCGAGGGTTTATCCAAATGGATTGAAACTTTGCACAAATATTTTGGTGCTTAAAACAAATAAAAAAAAACATCTTTAAAGTTTTTTGAGCAAAGAACCAAGTAGGAAATACATTTTCAATTTTGGATTTGGGGCGACCCTAGTCAAAATCAATTTTGTCACTTTTTTCTTCGAGGGTTTATCCAAATGGATTGAAACTTTGCATAAATATTCTTATGCTTAAAACAAATACAAAAAAACATCTTAAAAGTTTTTTGAGCAAAGAACCAAGTAGGAAATACATTTTCAATTTTGGATTTGGGGCGACCCTAGTCAAAATCAATTTTGTCACTTTTTTCTTCGAGGGTTTATCCAAATGGATTAAAACTTTGCATAAACATTCTAGTGCTTAAAACAAATACAAAAAAACATCTTAAAAGTTTTTTGAGCAAAGAACCAAGTAGGAAATACATTTTCAATTTTGGATTTGGGGCGACCCTAGTCAAATCAATTTTGTCACTTTTTTCTTCGAGGGTTTATCCAAATGGATTGAAACTTTGCATAAACATTCTAGTGCTTAAAAAAAATACAAAAAAACATCTTAAAAGTTTGTTGAGCTAAGAACCAAGTAGGAAATACATTTTCAATTTTGGATTTGGGGCGACCCTAGTCAAAATCAATTTTGTCACTTTTTTCTTTGAGGATTTATCCAAATTGATTGAAACTTTGCACAAATATTTTGGTGCTTAAAACAAATACAAAAAAACATCTTAAAAGTTTTTTGAGCAAAGAACCAAGTAAGAAATACATTTTCAATTTTGGATTTGGGGCGACCCTAGTCAAAATCAATTTTGTCACTTTTTTCTTCGAGGGTTTATCCAAATGGATTGAAACTTTGCATAAACATTCTAGTGCTTAAAACAAATACAAAAAAACATCTTAAAAGTTTGTTGAGCTAAGAACCAAGTAGGAAATACATTTTCAATTTTGGATTTGGGCCGACCCTAGTCAAAATCAATTTTGTCACTTTTTTCTTTGAGGATTTATCCAAATGAATTGAAACTTTGCATAAATATTCTAGTGCTTAAAACAAATGCAAAAAAATATCTTAAAAGTTATTTGAGCAAAGAACCAAGTAGGAAATACATTTTCAATTTTGGATTTGGGGCGACCCTAGTCAAAATCAATTTTGTCACTTTTTTCTTCGAGGGTTTATCCAAATGGATTGAAACTTTGCGTAAATATTTTGGTGCTTAAAACAAATACAAAAAAACAGTTTAAAAGTTTTTTGAGCAAAGAACCAAGTAGGAAATACATTTTCAATTTTGGATTTGGGGCGACCCTAGTCAAAATCAATTTTGTCACTTTTTTCTTCGAGGGTTTATCCAAATGGATTTAAACTTTGCATAAATATTTTAATGCTTAAGACAAATACAAAAAATCATCTTAAAAGTTTTTTGAGCAAAGAACCAATTAGGAAATACATTTTCAATTTTGGATTTGGGGCGACCCTAGTCAAAATCAATTTTGTCACTTTTTTCTTCGAGGGTTTATAAAAATGGATTAAAACTTTGCACAAATATTTTGGTGCTATAAACAAATACAAAAAAACATCTTAAAAGTTTTTTGAGCAAAGAACCAAGTAGGAAATACATTTTCAATTTTGGATTTGGGGCGACCCTAGTAAAAATCAATATTGTCACTTTTTTCTTCGAGGGTTTATCCAAATGGACTGAAACTTTGCATAAATATTCTAGTGCTTAAAACAAATACAAAAAAACATCTTAAAAGTTTTTTGAGCAAAGAACCAAGTAGGAAATACATTTTCAATTTTGGATTTGGGGCGACCCTAGTCAAAATCAATTTTGTCACTTTTTTCTTCGAGGGTTTATCCAAATGGATTGAAACTTTGCATAAATATTCTAATGCTTAAAACAAATACAAAAAAATATCCTAAAAGTTTTTTGAGCAAAGAACTAAGTAGGAAATACATTTTCAATTTTGGATTTGGGGCGACCCTAGTCAAAATCAATTTTGTCACTTTTTTCTTCGAGGGTTTATCCAAATGGATTGAAACTTTGCACAAATATTTTAATGCTTAAAACAAATACAAAAAAACATCTTAAAAGTTTTTTGAGCAAAGAACCAAGTAGGAAATACATTTTCAATTTTGGATTTGGGGCGACCCTAGTCAAAATCAATTTTGTCACTTTTTTCTTCGAGGGTTTATCCAAATGAATTGAAACTTTGCATAAATATTCTAGTGCTTAAAACAAATGCAAAAAAATATCTTAAAAGTTTTTTGAGCAAAGAACCAAGTAGGAAATACATTTTCAATTTTGGATTTGGGGCGACCCTAGTCAAAATCAATTTTGTCACTTTTTTCTTCGAGGGTTTATCCAAATGGATTGAAACTTTGCGTAAATATTTTGGTGCTTAAAACAAATACAAAAAAACAGTTAAAAAGTTTTTTGAGCAAAGAACCAAGTAGGAAATACATTTTCAATTTTGGATTTGGGGCGACCCTAGTCAAAATCAATTTTGTCACTTTTTTCTTCGAGGGTTTATCCAAATGGATTTAAACTTTGCATAAATATTTTAATGCTTAAGACAAATACAAAAAATCATCTTAAAAGTTTTTTGAGCAAAGAACCAAGTAGGAAATACATTTTCAATTTTGGATTTGGGGCGACCCTAGTCAAAATCAATTTTGTCACTTTTTTCTTCGAGGGTTTATAAAAATGGATTAAAACTTTGCATAAATATTTTGGTGCTATAAACAAATACAAAAAAACATCTTAAAAGTTTTTTGAGCTAAGAACCAAGTAGGAAATACATTTTCAATTTTGGATTTGGGGCGACCCTAGTAAAAATCAATATTGTCACTTTTTTCTTCGAGGGTTTATCCAAATGGACTGAAACTTTGCATAAATATTCTAGTGCTTAAAACAAATACAAAAAAACATCTTAAAAGTTTTTTGAGCAAAGAACCAAGTAGGAAATACATTTTCAATTTTGGATTTGGGGCGACCCTAGTCAAAATCAATTTTGTCACTTTTTTCTTCGAGGGTTTATCCAAATGGATTGAAACTTTGCATAAATATTCTAATGCTTAAAACAAATACAAAAAAATATCCTTAAAGTTTTTTGAGCAAAGAACCAAGTAGGAAATACATTTTCAATTTTGGATTTGGGCCGACCCTAGTCAAAATCAATTTTGTCACTTTTTTCTTCGAGGGTTTATCCAAATGGATTGAAACTTTGCACAAATATTTTAATGCTTAAAACAAATAAAAAAAACATCTTTAAAGTATTTTGAGCAAAGAACCAAGTAGGAAATACATTTTCAATTTTGGATTTGGGGCGACCCTAGTCAAAATCAATTTTGTCACTTTTTTCTTCGAGGGTTTATCCAAATGGATTGAAACTTTGCATAAATATTTTGGTGCTTAAAACAAATACAAAAAAACATCTTAAAAGTTTTTTGAGCAGAGAACCAAGTAGGAAATACATTTTCAATTTTGGATTTGGGGCGACCCTAGTCAAAATCAATTTTGTCACTTTTTTCTTCGAGGGTTTATCCAAATGGATTGAAACTTTGCACAAATATTTTGGTGCTTAAAACAAATAAAAAAAAACATCTTTAAAGTTTTTTGAGCAAAGAACCAAGTAGGAAATACATTTTCAATTTTGGATTTGGGGCGACCCTAGTCAAAATCAATTTTGTCACTTTTTTCTTCGAGGGTTTATCCAAATGGATTGAAACTTTGCGTAAATATTTTGGTGCTTAAAACAAATACAAAAAAACAGTTTAAAAGTTTTTTGAGCAAAGAACCAAGTAGGAAATACATTTTCAATTTTGGATTTGGGGCGACCCTAGTCAAAATCAATTTTGTCACTTTTTTCTTCGAGGGTTTATCCAAATGGATTTAAACTTTGCATAAACATTCTAGTGCTTAAAACAAATACAAAAAAACATCTTAAAAGTTTTTTGAGCAAAGAACCAAGTAGGAAATACATTTTCAATTTTGGATTTGGGGCGACAATAGTCAAAATCAATTTTGTCACTTTTTTCTTCGAGGGTTTATCCAAATGAATTGAAACTTAGCATAAATATTCTAGTGCTTAAAACAAATAAAAAAAAACATCTTAAACGTTTTTTGAGCAGAGAACCAAGTAGGAAATACATTTTCAATTTTGGATTTGGGGCGACCCTAGTCAAAATCAATTTTGTCACTTTTTTCTTCGAGGGTTTATCCAAATGGATTGAAACTTTGCACAAATATTTTGGTGCTTAAAACAAATAAAAAAAAACATCTTTAAAGTTTTTTGAGCAAAGAACCAAGTAGGAAATACATTTTCAATTTTGGATTTGGGGCGACCCTAGTCAAAATCAATTTTGTCACTTTTTTCTTCGAGGGTTTATCCAAATGGATTGAAACTTTGCATAAATATTCTTATGCTTAAAACAAATACAAAAAAACATCTTAAAAGTTTTTTGAGCAAAGAACCAAGTAGGAAATACATTTTCAATTTTGGATTTGGGGCGACCCTAGTCAAAATCAATTTTGTCACTTTTTTCTTCGAGGGTTTATCCAAATGGATTAAAACTTTGCATAAACATTCTAGTGCTTAAAACAAATACAAAAAATCATCTTAAAAGTTTTTTGAGCAAAGAACCAAGTAGGAAATACATTTTCAATTTTGGATTTGGGGCGACCCTAGTCAAAATCAATTTTGTCACTTTTTTCTTCGAGGGTTTATCCAAATGGATTGAAACTTTGCATAAACATTCTAGTGCTTAAAACAAATACAAAAAAACATCTTAAAAGTTTGTTGAGCTAAGAACCAAGTAGGAAATACATTTTCAATTTTGGATTTGGGGCGACCCTAGTCAAAATCAATTTTGTCACTTTTTTCTTTGAGGATTTATCCAAATTGATTGAAACTTTGCACAAATATTTTAGTGCTTATAAAAAATACAAAAAAACATCTTAAAAGTTTTTTGAGCAAAGAACCAAGTAGGAAATACATTTTCAATTTTGGATTTGGGGCGACCCTAGTCAAAATCAATTTTGTCACTTTTTTCTTCGAGGGTTTATCCAAATGGATTGAAACTTTGCATAAACATTCTAGTGCTTAAAACAAATACAAAAAAACATCTTAAAAGTTTGTTGAGCTAAGAACCAAGTAGGAAATACATTTTCAATTTTGGATTTGGGCCGACCCTAGTCAAAATCAATTTTGTCACTTTTTTCTTTGAGGATTTATCCAAATGAATTGAAACTTTGCATAAATATTCTAGTGCTTAAAACAAATGCAAAAAAATATTTTAAAAGTTATTTGAGCAAAGAACCAAGTAGGAAATACATTTTCAATTTTGGATTTGGGGCGACCCTAGTCAAAATCAATTTTGTCACTTTTTTCTTCGAGGGTTTATCCAAATGGATTTAAACTTTGCATAAATATTTTAATGCTTAAGACAAATACAAAAAATCATCTTAAAAGTTTTTTGAGCAAAGAACCAATTAGGAAATACATTTTCAATTTTGGATTTGGGGCGACCCTAGTCAAAATCAATTTTGTCACTTTTTTCTTCGAGGGTTTATAAAAATGGATTAAAACTTTGCATAAATATTTTGGTGCTATAAACAAATACAAAAAAACATCTTAAAAGTTTTTTGAGCAAAGAACCAAGTAGGAAATACATTTTCAATTTTGGATTTGGGGCGACCCTAGTAAAAATCAATATTGTCACTTTTTTCTTCGAGGGTTTATCCAAATGGACTGAAACTTTGCATAAATATTCTAATGCTTAAAACAAATACAAAAAAACATCTTAAAAGTTTTTTGAGCAAAGAACCAAGTAGGAAATACATTTTCAATTTTGGATTTGGGGCGACCCTAGTCAAAATCAATTTTGTCACTTTTTTCTTCGAGGGTTTATCCAAATGGATTGAAACTTTGCATAAATATTCTAATGCTTAAAACAAATACAAAAAAATATCCTAAAAGTTTTTTGAGCAAAGAACTAAGTAGGAAATACATTTTCAATTTTGGATTTGGGGCGACCCTAGTCAAAATCAATTTTGTCACTTTTTTCTTCGAGGGTTTATCCAAATGGATTGAAACTTTGCACAAATATTTTAATGCTTAAAACAAATACAAAAAAACATCTTAAAAGTTTTTTGAGCAAAGAACCAAGTAGGAAATACATTTTCAATTTTGGATTTGGGGCGACCCTAGTCAAAATCAATTTTGTCACTTTTTTCTTCGAGGGTTTATCCAAATGAATTGAAACTTTGCATAAATATTCTAGTGCTTAAAACAAATGCAAAAAAATATCTTAAAAGTTTTTTGAGCAAAGAACCAAGTAGGAAATACATTTTCAATTTTGGATTTGGGGCGACCCTAGTCAAAATCAATTTTGTCACTTTTTTCTTCGAGGGTTTATCCAAATGGATTGAAACTTTGCGTAAATATTTTGGTGCTTAAAACAAATACAAAAAAACAGTTAAAAAGTTTTTTGAGCAAAGAACCAAGTAGGAAATACATTTTCAATTTTGGATTTGGGGCGACCCTAGTCAAAATCAATTTTGTCACTTTTTTCTTCGAGGGTTTATCCAAATGGATTTAAACTTTGCATAAATATTTTAATGCTTAAGACAAATACAAAAAATCATCTTAAAAGTTTTTTGAGCAAAGAACCAAGTAGGAAATACATTTTCAATTTTGGATTTGGGGCGACCCTAGTCAAAATCAATTTTGTCATTTTTTTCTTCGAGGGTTTATAAAAATGGATTAAAACTTTGCATAAATATTTTGGTGCTATAAACAAATACAAAAAAACATCTTAAAAGTTTTTTGAGCAAAGAACCAAGTAGGAAATACATTTTCAATTTTGGATTTGGGGCGACCCTAGTAAAAATCAATATTGTCACTTTTTTCTTCGAGGGTTTATCCAAATGGACTGAAACTTTGCATAAATATTCTAGTGCTTAAAACAAATACAAAAAAACATCTTAAAAGTTTTTTGAGCAAAGAACCAAGTAGGAAATACATTTTCAATTTTGGATTTGGGGCGACCCTAGTCAAAATCAATTTTGTCACTTTTTTCTTCGAGGGTTTATCCAAATGGATTGAAACTTTGCATAAATATTCTAATGCTTAAAACAAATACAAAAAAATATCCTTAAAGTTTTTTGAGCAAAGAACCAAGTAGGAAATACATTTTCAATTTTGGATTTGGGCCGACCCTAGTCAAAATCAATTTTGTCACTTTTTTCTTCGAGGGTTTATCCAAATGGATTGAAACTTTGCACAAATATTTTAATGCTTAAAACAAATAAAAAAAACATCTTTAAAGTATTTTGAGCAAAGAACCAAGTAGGAAATACATTTTCAATTTTGGATTTGGGGCGACCCTAGTCAAAATCAATTTTGTCACTTTTTTCTTCGAGGGTTTATCCAAATGGATTGAAACTTTGCATAAATATTTTGGTGCTTAAAACAAATACAAAAAAACATCTTAAAAGTTTTTTGAGCAAAGAACCAAGTAGGAAATACATTTTCAATTTTGGATTTGGGGCGCAGTAGTCAAAATCAATTTTGTCACTTTTTTCTTCGAGGGTTTATCCAAATGGATTGAAACTTTGCATAAATATTTTGGTGCTTAAAACAAATACAAAAAAACATCTTAAAAGTTTTTTGAGCAAAAAACCAAGTAGGAAATACATTTTCAATTTTGGATTTGGGGCGACCCTAGTCAAAATCAATTTTGTCACTTTTTTCTCTGAGGAATTATCCAAATGGATTGAAACTTTGCACAAATATTTTGGTGCTTAAAACAAATAAAAAAAAACATCTTTAAAGTTTTTTGAGCAAAGAACCAAGTAGGAAATACATTTTCAATTTTGGATTTGGGGCGACCCTAGTCAAAATCAATTTTGTCACTTTTTTCTTCGAGGGTTTTTCCAAATGGATTAAAACTTTGCATAAACATTCTAGTGCTTAAAACAAATACAAAAAAACATCTTAAAAGTTTTTTGAGCAAAGAACCAAGTAGGAAATACATTTTCAATTTTGGATTTGGGGCGACCCTAGTCAAAATCAATTTTGTCACTTTTTTCTTTGAGGATTTATCCAAATTGATTGAAACTTTGCACAAATATTTTGGTGCTTAAAACAAATACAAAAAAACATCTTAAAAGTTTTTTGAGCAAAGAACCAAGTAGGAAATACATTTTCAATTTTGGATTTGGGGCGACCCTAGTCAAAATCAATTTTGTCACTTTTTTCTTCGAGGGTTTATCCAAATGGATTGAAACTTTGCATAAACATTCTAGTGCTTAAAACAAATACAAAAAAACATCTTAAAAGTTTGTTGAGCTAAGAACCAAGTAGGAAATACATTTTCAATTTTGGATTTGGGCCGACCCTAGTCAAAATCAATTTTGTCACTTTTTTCTTCGAGGGTTTATCCAAATGGATTGAAACTTTGCATAGATATTTTAATGCTTAAAACAAATACAAAAAAATATCTTAAAAGTTTTTTGAGCAAAGAACCAAGTAGGAAATACATTTTCAATTTTGGATTTGGGGCGACCCTAGTCAAAATCAATTTTGTCACTTTTTTCTTCGAGGGTTTATCCAAATGGATTGAAACTTTGCATAAATATTCTAGTGCTTAAAACAAATACAAAAAAACATCTTAAAAGTTTTTTGAGCAAAGAACCAAGTAGGAAATACATTTTCAATTTTGGATTTGGGGCGACCCTAGTCAAAATCAATTTTGTCACTTCTTTCTTCGAGGGTTTATCCAGATGGATTGAAACTTTGCATAAATATTCTAGTGCTTAAAACAAATAAAAAAAAATATCTTAAAAGTTTTTTGAGCAAAGAACCAAGTAGGAAATACATTTTCAATTTTGGATTTGGGGCGACAATAGTCAAAATCAATTTTGTCACTTTTTTCTTCGAGGGTTTATCCAAATGAATTGAAACTTTGCATAAATATTTTAGTGCTTAAAACAAATACAAAAAAACATCTTAAAATATTTTCGAGCAAAGAACAAAGTAGGAAATACATTTTCAATTTTGGATTTGGGCCGACCCTAGTCAAAATCAATTTTGTCACTTTTTTCTTTGAGGATTTATCCAAATGAATTGAAACTTTGCATAAATATTTTAGTGCTTAAAACAAATGCAAAAAAATATCTTAAAAGTTTTTTGAGCAAAGAACCAAGTAGGAAATACATTTTCAATTTTGGATTTGGGGCGACCCTAGTCAAAATCAATTTTGTCACTTTTTTCTTCGAGGGTTTATCCAAATGGATTGAAACTTTGCATAAATATTCTAATGCTTAAAACAAATACAAAAAAACAGTTTAAAAGTTTTTTGAGCAAAGAACCAAGTAGGAAATACATTTTCAATTTTGGATTTGGGGCGACCCTAGTCAAAATCAATTTTGTCACTTTTTTCTTCGAGGGTTTATCCAAATGGATTTAAACTTTGCATAAATATTTTAATGCTTAAGACAAATACAAAAAATCATCTTAAAAGTTTTTTGAGCAAAGAACCAAGTAGGAAATACATTTTCAATTTTGGATTTGGGGCGACCCTAGTCAAAATCAATTTTGTCACTTTTTTCTTCGAGGGTTTATAAAAATGGATTGAAACTTTGCATAAATATTTTGGTGCTATAAACAAATACAAAAAAACATCTTAAAAGTTTTTTGAGCAAAGAACCAAGTAGGAAATACATTTTCAATTTTGGATTTGGGGCGACCCTAGTAAAAATCAATATTGTCACTTTTTTCTTCGAGGGTTTATCCAAATGGACTGAAACTTTGCATAAATATTCTAGTGCTTAAAACAAATACAAAAAAACATCTTAAAAGTTTTTTGAGCAAAGAACCAAGTAGGAAATACATTTTCAATTTTGGATTTGGGGCGACCCTAGTCAAAATCAATTTTGTCACTTTTTTCTTCGAGGGTTTATCCAAATGGATTGAAACTTTGCATAAATATTCTAATGCTTAAAACAAATACAAAAAAATATCCTAAAAGTTTTTTGAGCAAAGAACTAAGTAGGAAATACATTTTCAATTTTGGATTTGGGCCGACCCTAGTCAAAATCAATTTTGTCACTTTTTTCTTCGAGGGTTTATCCAAATGGATTGAAACTTTGCACAAATATTTTAATGCTTAAAACAAATAAAAAAAAACATCTTTAAAGTATTTTGA
The DNA here is from genome assembly GCA_917627325.4 of Chironomus riparius. Classification (NCBI taxonomy): domain Eukaryota; kingdom Metazoa; phylum Arthropoda; class Insecta; order Diptera; family Chironomidae; genus Chironomus; species Chironomus riparius. Next base: position 25,039,069 of record OU895877.1, read on the forward strand.
GCAAAGAACCAAGTAGGAAATACATTTTCAATTTTGGATTTGGGGCGACCCTAGTCAAAATCAATTTTGTCACTTTTTTCTTCGAGGGTTTATCCAAATGGATTGAAACTTTGCATAAATATTTTGGTGCTTAAAACAAATACAAAAAAACATCTTAAAAGTTTTTTGAGCAAAGAACCAAGTAGGAAATACATTTTCAATTTTGGATTTGGGGCGCAGTAGTCAAAATCAATTTTGTCACTTTTTTCTTCGAGGGTTTATCCAAATGGATTAAAACTTTGCATAAATATTTTGGTGCTTAAAACAAATACAAAAAAACATCTTAAAAGTTTTTTGAGCAAAAAACCAAGTAGGAAATACATTTTCAATTTTGGATTTGGGGCGACCCTAGTCAAAATCAATTTTGTCACTTTTTTCTTTGAGGAATTATCCAAATGAATTGAAACTTTGCATAAATATTCTAGTGCTTAAAACAAATAAAAAAAAACATCTAAAACGTTTTTTGAGCAGAGAACCAAGTAGGAAATACATTTTCAATTTTGGATTTGGGGCGACCCTAGTCAAAATCAATTTTGTCACTTTTTTCTTCGAGGGTTTATCCAAATGAATTGAAACTTTGCATAAATATTCTAGTGCTTAGAACAAATACAAAAAAATATCTTAAAAGTTTTTTGAGCAACGAACCAAGTAGGAAATACATTTTCAATTTTGGATTTGGGCCGACCCTAGTCAAAATCAATTTTGTCACTTTTTTCATCGAGGGTTTATCCAAATGAATTGAAACTTTGCATAAATATTCTAGTGCTTAGGACAAATACAAAAAAATATCTTAAAAGTTTTTTGAGCAAAGAACCAAGTAGGAAATACATTTTCAATTTTGGATTTGGGGCGACAATAGTCAAAATCAATTTTGTCACTTTTTTCTTCGAGGGTTTATCCAAATGAATTGAAACTTAGCATAAATATTCTAGTGCTTAAAACAAATAAAAAAAAACATCTTAAACGTTTTTTGAGCAGAGAACCAAGTAGGAAATACATTTTCAATTTTGGATTTGGGGCGACCCTAGTCAAAATCAATTTTGTCACTTTTTTCTTCGAGGGTTTATCCAAATGGATTGAAACTTTGCACAAATATTTTGGTGCTTAAAACAAATAAAAAAAAACATCTTTAAAGTTTTTTGAGCAAAGAACCAAGTAGGAAATACATTTTCAATTTTGGATTTGGGGCGACCCTAGTCAAAATCAATTTTGTCACTTTTTTCTTCGAGGGTTTATCCAAATGGATTGAAACTTTGCATAAATATTCTTATGCTTAAAACAAATACAAAAAAACATCTTAAAAGTTTTTTGAGCAAAGAACCAAGTAGGAAATACATTTTCAATTTTGGATTTGGGGCGACCCTAGTCAAAATCAATTTTGTCACTTTTTTCTTCGAGGGTTTATCCAAATGGATTAAAACTTTGCATAAACATTCTAGTGCTTAAAACAAATACAAAAAATCATCTTAAAAGTTTTTTGAGCAAAGAACCAAGTAGGAAATACATTTTCAATTTTGGATTTGGGGCGACCCTAGTCAAAATCAATTTTGTCACTTTTTTCTTCGAGGGTTTATCCAAATGGATTGAAACTTTGCATAAACATTCTAGTGCTTAAAACAAATACAAAAAAACATCTTAAAAGTTTGTTGAGCTAAGAACCAAGTAGGAAATACATTTTCAATTTTGGATTTGGGGCGACCCTAGTCAAAATCAATTTTGTCACTTTTTTCTTTGAGGATTTATCCAAATTGATTGAAACTTTGCACAAATATTTTGGTGCTTAAAACAAATACAAAAAAACATCTTAAAAGTTTTTTGAGCAAAGAACCAAGTAGGAAATACATTTTCAATTTTGGATTTGGGGCGACAATAGTCAAAATCAATTTTGTCACTTTTTTCTTCGAGGGTTTATCCAAATGGATTGAAACTTTGCATAAACATTCCAGTGCTTAAAACAAATACAAAAAAACATCTTAAAAGTTTGTTGAGCTAAGAACCAAGTAGGAAATACATTTTCAATTTTGGATTTGGGCCGACCCTAGTCAAAATCAATTTTGTCACTTTTTTCTTTGAGGATTTATCCAAATGAATTGAAACTTTGCATAAATATTCTAGTGCTTAAAACAAATGCAAAAAAATATCTTAAAAGTTATTTGAGCAAAGAACCAAGTAGGAAATACATTTTCAATTTTGGATTTGGGGCGACCCTAGTCAAAATCAATTTTGTCACTTTTTTCTTCGAGGGTTTATCCAAATGGATTGAAACTTTGCGTAAATATTTTGGTGCTTAAAACAAATACAAAAAAACAGTTTAAAAGTTTTTTGAGCAAAGAACCAAGTAGGAAATACATTTTCAATTTTGGATTTGGGGCGACCCTAGTCAAAATCAATTTTGTCACTTTTTTCTTCGAGGGTTTATCCAAATGGATTTAAACTTTGCATAAATATTTTAATGCTTAAGACAAATACAAAAAATCATCTTAAAAGTTTTTTGAGCAAAGAACCAATTAGGAAATACATTTTCAATTTTGGATTTGGGGCGACCCTAGTCAAAATCAATTTTGTCACTTTTTTCTTCGAGGGTTTATAAAAATGGATTAAAACTTTGCATAAATATTTTGGTGCTATAAACAAATACAAAAAAACATCTTAAAAGTTTTTTGAGCAAAGAACCAAGTAGGAAATACATTTTCAATTTTGGATTTGGGGCGACCCTAGTAAAAATCAATATTGTCACTTTTTTCTTCGAGGGTTTATCCAAATGGACTGAAACTTTGCATAAATATTCTAGTGCTTAAAACAAATACAAAAAAACATCTTAAAAGTTTTTTGAGCAAAGAACCAAGTAGGAAATACATTTTCAATTTTGGATTTGGGGCGACCCTAGTCAAAATCAATTTTGTCACTTTTTTCTTCGAGGGTTTATCCAAATGGATTGAAACTTTGCATAAATATTCTAATGCTTAAAACAAATACAAAAAAATATCCTAAAAGTTTTTTGAGCAAAGAACTAAGTAGGAAATACATTTTCAATTTTGGATTTGGGGCGACCCTAGTCAAAATCAATTTTGTCACTTTTTTCTTCGAGGGTTTATCCAAATGGATTGAAACTTTGCACAAATATTTTAATGCTTAAAACAAATACAAAAAAACATCTTAAAAGTTTTTTGAGCAAAGAACCAAGTAGGAAATACATTTTCAATTTTGGATTTGGGGCGACCCTAGTCAAAATCAATTTTGTCACTTTTTTCTTCGAGGGTTTATCCAAATGAATTGAAACTTTGCATAAATATTCTAGTGCTTAAAACAAATGCAAAAAAATATCTTAAAAGTTTTTTGAGCAAAGAACCAAGTAGGAAATACATTTTCAATTTTGGATTTGGGGCGACCCTAGTCAAAATCAATTTTGTCACTTTTTTCTTCGAGGGTTTATCCAAATGGATTGAAACTTTGCGTAAATATTTTGGTGCTTAAAACAAATACAAAAAAACAGTTAAAAAGTTTTTTGAGCAAAGAACCAAGTAGGAAATACATTTTCAATTTTGGATTTGGGGCGACCCTAGTCAAAATCAATTTTGTCACTTTTTTCTTCGAGGGTTTATCCAAATGGATTTAAACTTTGCATAAATATTTTAATGCTTAAGACAAATACAAAAAATCATCTTAAAAGTTTTTTGAGCAAAGAACCAAGTAGGAAATACATTTTCAATTTTGGATTTGGGGCGACCCTAGTCAAAATCAATTTTGTCACTTTTTTCTTCGAGGGTTTATAAAAATGGATTAAAACTTTGCATAAATATTTTGGTGCTATAAACAAATACAAAAAAACATCTTAAAAGTTTTTTGAGCAAAGAACCAAGTAGGAAATACATTTTCAATTTTGGATTTGGGGCGACCCTAGTAAAAATCAATATTGTCACTTTTTTCTTCGAGGGTTTATCCAAATGGACTGAAACTTTGCATAAATATTCTAGTGCTTAAAACAAATACAAAAAAACATCTTAAAAGTTTTTTGAGCAAAGAACCAAGTAGGAAATACATTTTCAATTTTGGATTTGGGGCGACCCTAGTCAAAATCAATTTTGTCACTTTTTTCTTCGAGGGTTTATCCAAATGGATTGAAACTTTGCATAAATATTCTAATGCTTAAAACAAATACAAAAAAATATCCTTAAAGTTTTTTGAGCAAAGAACCAAGTAGGAAATACATTTTCAATTTTGGATTTGGGCCGACCCTAGTCAAAATCAATTTTGTCACTTTTTTCTTCGAGGGTTTATCCAAATGGATTGAAACTTTGCACAAATATTTTAATGCTTAAAACAAATAAAAAAAACATCTTTAAAGTATTTTGAGCAAAGAACCAAGTAGGAAATACATTTTCAATTTTGGATTTGGGGCGACCCTAGTCAAAATCAATTTTGTCACTTTTTTCTTCGAGGGTTTATCCAAATGGATTGAAACTTTGCATAAATATTTTGGTGCTTAAAACAAATACAAAAAAACATCTTAAAAGTTTTTTGAGCAAAAAACCAAGTAGGAAATACATTTTCAATTTTGGATTTGGGGCGACCCTAGTCAAAATCAATTTTGTCACTTTTTTCTCTGAGGAATTATCCAAATGGATTGAAACTTTGCACAAATATTTTGGTGCTTAAAACAAATAAAAAAAAAACATCTTTAAAGTTTTTTGAGCAAAGAACCAAGTAGGAAATACATTTTCAATTTTGGATTTGGGGCGACCCTAGTCAAAATCAATTTTGTCACTTTTTTCTTCGAGGGTTTTTCCAAATGGATTAAAACTTTGCATAAACATTCTAGTGCTTAAAACAAATACAAAAAAACATCTTAAAAGTTTTTTGAGCAAAGAACCAAGTAGGAAATACATTTTCAATTTTGGATTTGGGGCGACCCTAGTCAAAATCAATTTTGTCACTTTTTTCTTTGAGGATTTATCCAAATTGATTGAAACTTTGCACAAATATTTTGGTGCTTAAAACAAATACAAAAAAACGTCTTAAAAGTTTTTTGAGCAAAGAACCAAGTAGGAAATACATTTTCAATTTTGGATTTGGGGCGACCCTAGTCAAAATCAATTTTGTCACTTTTTTCTTCGAGGGTTTATCCAAATGGATTGAAACTTTGCATAGATATTTTAATGCTTAAAACAAATACAAAAAAATATCTTAAAAGTTTTTTGAGCAAAGAACCAAGTAGGAAATACATTTTCAATTTTGGATTTGGGGCGACCCTAGTCAAAATCAATTTTGTCACTTTTTTCTTCGAGGGTTTATTCAAATGGATTGAAACTTTGCATAAATATTCTAGTGCTTAAAACAAATACAAAAAAACATCTTAAAAGTTTTTTGAGCAAAGAACCAAGTAGGAAATACATTTTCAATTTTGGATTTGGGGCGACCCTAGTCAAAATCAATTTTGTCACTTTTTTCTTCGAGGGTTTATCCAAATGGATTGAAACTTTGCATAAATATTCTAGTGCTTAAAACAAATAAAAAAAAATATCTTAAAAGTTTTTTGAGCAAAGAACCAAGTAGGAAATACATTTTCAATTTTGGATTTGGGGCGACAATAGTCAAAATCAATTTTGTCACTTTTTTCTTCGAGGGTTTATCCAAATGAATTGAAACTTTGCATAAATATTTTAGTGCTTAAAACAAATACAAAAAAACATCTTAAAATATTTTCGAGCAAAGAACAAAGTAGGAAATACATTTTCAATTTTGGATTTGGGCCGACCCTAGTCAAAATCAATTTTGTCACTTTTTTCTTTGAGGATTTATCCAAATGAATTGAAACTTTGCATAAATATTTTAGTGCTTAAAACAAATGCAAAAAAATATCTTAAAAGTTTTTTGAGCAAAGAACCAAGTAGGAAATACATTTTCAATTTTGGATTTGGGGCGACCCTAGTCAAAATCAATTTTGTCACTTTTTTCTTCGAGGGTTTATCCAAATGGATTGAAACTTTGCATAAATATTCTAATGCTTAAAACAAATACAAAAAAACAGTTTAAAAGTTTTTTGAGCAAAGAACCAATTAGGAAATACATTTTCAATTTTGGATTTGGGGCGACCCTAGTCAAAATCAATTTTGTCACTTTTTTCTTCGAGGGTTTATAAAAATGGATTAAAACTTTGCATAAATATTTTGGTGCTTAAGACAAATACAAAAAATCATCTTAAAAGTTTTTTGAGCAAAGAACCAATTAGGAAATACATTTTCAATTTTGGATTTGGGGCGACCCTAGTCAAAATCAATTTTGTCACTTTTTTCTTCGAGGGTTTATCCAAATGGATTTAAACTTTGCATAAATATTTTAATGCTTAAGACAAATACAAAAAATCATCTTAAAAGTTTTTTGAGCAAAGAACCAATTAGGAAATACATTTTCAATTTTGGATTTGGGGCGACCCTAGTCAAAATCAATTTTGTCACTTTTTTCTTCGAGGGTTTATAAAAATGGATTAAAACTTTGCATAAATATTTTGGTGCTATAAACAAATACAAAAAAACATCTTAAAAGTTTTTTGAGCAAAGAACCAAGTAGGAAATACATTTTCAATTTTGGATTTGGGGCGACCCTAGTAAAAATCAATATTGTCACTTTTTTCTTCGAGGGTTTATCCAAATGGACTGAAACTTTGCATAAATATTCTAGTGCTTAAAACAAATACAAAAAAACATCTTAAAAGTTTTTTGAGCAAAGAACCAAGTAGGAAATACATTTTCAATTTTGGATTTGGGGCGACCCTAGTCAAAATCAATTTTGTCACTTTTTTCTTCGAGGGTTTATCCAAATGGATTGAAACTTTGCATAAATATTCTAATGCTTAAAACAAATACAAAAAAATATCCTAAAAGTTTTTTGAGCAAAGAACTAAGTAGGAAATACATTTTCAATTTTGGATTTGGGGCGACCCTAGTCAAAATCAATTTTGTCACTTTTTTCTTCGAGGGTTTATCCAAATGGATTGAAACTTTGCACAAATATTTTAATGCTTAAAACAAATACAAAAAAACATCTTAAAAGTTTTTTGAGCAAAGAACCAAGTAGGAAATACATTTTCAATTTTGGATTTGGGGCGACCCTAGTCAAAATCAATTTTGTCACTTTTTTCTTCGAGGGTTTATCCAAATGAATTGAAACTTTGCATAAATATTCTAGTGCTTAAAACAAATGCAAAAAAATATCTTAAAAGTTTTTTGAGCAAAGAACCAAGTAGGAAATACATTTTCAATTTTGGATTTGGGGCGACCCTAGTCAAAATCAATTTTGTCACTTTTTTCTTCGAGGGTTTATCCAAATGGATTGAAACTTTGCGTAAATATTTTGGTGCTTAAAACAAATACAAAAAAACAGTTAAAAAGTTTTTTGAGCAAAGAACCAAGTAGGAAATACATTTTCAATTTTGGATTTGGGGCGACCCTAGTCAAAATCAATTTTGTCACTTTTTTCTTCGAGGGTTTATCCAAATGGATTTAAACTTTGCATAAATATTTTAATGCTTAAGACAAATACAAAAAATCATCTTAAAAGTTTTTTGAGCAAAGAACCAAGTAGGAAATACATTTTCAATTTTGGATTTGGGGCGACCCTAGTCAAAATCAATTTTGTCACTTTTTTCTTCGAGGGTTTATAAAAATGGATTAAAACTTTGCATAAATATTTTGGTGCTATAAACAAATACAAAAAAACATCTTAAAAGTTTTTTGAGCAAAGAACCAAGTAGGAAATACATTTTCAATTTTGGATTTGGGGCGACCCTAGTAAAAATCAATATTGTCACTTTTTTCTTCGAGGGTTTATCCAAATGGACTGAAACTTTGCACAAATATTTTAATGCTTAAAACAAATAAAAAAAACATCTTTAAAGTATTTTGAGCAAAGAACCAAGTAGGAAATACATTTTCAATTTTGGATTTGGGGCGACCCTAGTCAAAATCAATATTGTCACTTTTTTCTTCGAGGGTTTATCCAAATGGACTGAAACTTTGCACAAATATTTTAATGCTTAAAACAAATAAAAAAAACATCTTTAAAGTATTTTGAGCAAAGAACCAAGTAGGAAATACATTTTCAATTTTGGATTTGGGGCGACCCTAGTCAAAATCAATTTTGTCACTTTTTTCTTCGAGGGTTTATCCAAATGGATTGAAACTTTGCATAAATATTCTAATGCTTAAAACAAATACAAAAAAATATCCTTAAAGTTTTTTGAGCAAAGAACCAAGTAGGAAATACATTTTCAATTTTGGATTTGGGCCGACCCTAGTCAAAATCAATTTTGTCACTTTTTTCTTCGAGGGTTTATCCAAATGGATTGAAACTTTGCACAAATATTTTAATGCTTAAAACAAATAAAAAAAACATCTTTAAAGTATTTTGAGCAAAGAACCAAGTAGGAAATACATTTTCAATTTTGGATTTGGGGCGACCCTAGTCAAAATCAATTTTGTCACTTTTTTCTTCGAGGGTTTATCCAAATGGATTGAAACTTTGCATAAATATTTTGGTGCTTAAAACAAATACAAAAAAACATCTTAAAAGTTTTTTGAGCAAAGAACCAAGTAGGAAATACATTTTCAATTTTGGATTTGGGGCGCAGTAGTCAAAATCAATTTTGTCACTTTTTTCTTCGAGGGTTTATCCAAATGGATTGAAACTTTGCATAAATATTTTGGTGCTTAAAACAAATACAAAAAAACATCTTAAAAGTTTTTTGAGCAAAAAACCAAGTAGGAAATACATTTTCAATTTTGGATTTGGGGCGACCCTAGTCAAAATCAATTTTGTCACTTTTTTCTCTGAGGAATTATCCAAATGGATTGAAACTTTGCACAAATATTTTGGTGCTTAAAACAAATAAAAAAAAAACATCTTTAAAGTTTTTTGAGCAAAGAACCAAGTAGGAAATACATTTTCAATTTTGGATTTGGGGCGACCCTAGTCAAAATCAATTTTGTCACTTTTTTCTTCGAGGGTTTTTCCAAATGGATTAAAACTTTGCATAAACATTCTAGTGCTTAAAACAAATACAAAAAAACATCTTAAAAGTTTTTTGAGCAAAGAACCAAGTAGGAAATACATTTTCAATTTTGGATTTGGGGCGACCCTAGTCAAAATCAATTTTGTCACTTTTTTCTTTGAGGATTTATCCAAATTGATTGAAACTTTGCACAAATATTTTGGTGCTTAAAACAAATACAAAAAAACGTCTTAAAAGTTTTTTGAGCAAAGAACCAAGTAGGAAATACATTTTCAATTTTGGATTTGGGGCGACCCTAGTCAAAATCAATTTTGTCACTTTTTTCTTCGAGGGTTTATCCAAATGGATTGAAACTTTGCATAAACATTCTAGTGCTTAAAACAAATACAAAAAAACATCTTAAAAGTTTGTTGAGCTAAGAACCAAGTAGGAAATACATTTTCAATTTTGGATTTGGGCCGACCCTAGTCAAAATCAATTTTGTCACTTTTTTCTTCGAGGGTTTATCCAAATGGATTGAAACTTTGCATAGATATTTTAATGCTTAAAACAAATACAAAAAAATATCTTAAAAGTTTTTTGAGCAAAGAACCAAGTAGGAAATACATTTTCAATTTTGGATTTGGGGCGACCCTAGTCAAAATCAATTTTGTCACTTTTTTCTTCGAGGGTTTATTCAAATGGATTGAAACTTTGCATAAATATTCTAGTGCTTAAAACAAATACAAAAAAACATCTTAAAAGTTTTTTGAGCAAAGAACCAAGTAGGAAATACATTTTCAATTTTGGATTTGGGGCGACCCTAGTCAAAATCAATTTTGTCACTTTTTTCTTCGAGGGTTTATCCAAATGGATTGAAACTTTGCATAAATATTCTAGTGCTTAAAACAAATAAAAAAAAATATCTTAAAAGTTTTTTGAGCAAAGAACCAAGTAGGAAATACATTTTCAATTTTGGATTTGGGGCGACAATAGTCAAAATCAATTTTGTCACTTTTTTCTTCGAGGGTTTATCCAAATGGATTAAAACTTTGCACAAATATTCTAGTGCTTAAAACAAATACAAAAAAACATCTTAAAAGTTATTTGAGCAAAGAACCAAGTAGGAAATACATTTTCAATTTTGGATTTGGGGCGACCCTAGTCAAAATCAATTTTGTCACTTTTTTCTTCGAGGGTTTATCCAAATGGATTTAAACTTTGCATAAATATTTTAATGCTTAAGACAAATACAAAAAATCATCTTAAAAGTTTTTTGAGCAAAGAACCAAGTAGGAAATACATTTTCAATTTTGGATTTGGGGCGACCCTAGTCAAAATCAATTTTGTCACTTTTTTCTTCGAGGGTTTATAAAAATGGATTGAAACTTTGCATAAATATTTTGGTGCTTAAAACAAATACAAAAAAACATCTTAAAAGTTTTTTGAGCAAAGAACCAAGTAGGAAATACATTTTCAATTTTGGATTTGGGGCGACCCTAGTAAAAATCAATATTGTCACTTTTTTCTTCGAGGGTTTATCCAAATGGACTGAAACTTTGCATAAATATTCTAGTGCTTAAAACAAATACAAAAAAACATCTTAAAAGTTTTTTGAGCAAAGAACCAAGTAGGAAATACATTTTCAATTTTGGATTTGGGGCGACCCTAGTCAAAATCAATTTTGTCACTTTTTTCTTCGAGGGTTTATCCAAATGGATTGAAACTTTGCATAAATATTCTAATGCTTAAAACAAATACAAAAAAATATCCTAAAAGTTTTTTGAGCAAAGAACTAAGTAGGAAATACATTTTCAATTTTGGATTTGGGCCGACCCTAGTCAAAATCAATTTTGTCACTTTTTTCTTCGAGGGTTTATCCAAATGGATTGAAACTTTGCACAAATATTTTAATGCTTAAAACAAATAAAAAAAAACATCTTTAAAGTATTTTGAGCAAAGAACCAAGTAGGAAATACATTTTCAATTTTGGATTTGGGGCGACCCTAGTCAAAATCAATTTTGTCACTTTTTTCTTCGAGGGTTTATCCAAATGGATTGAAACTTTGCATAAATATTTTGGTGCTTAAAACAAATACAAAAAAACATCTTAAAAGTTTTTTGAGCAAAGAACCAAGTAGGAAATACATTTTCAATTTTGGATTTGGGGCGCAGTAGTCAAAATCAATTTTGTCACTTTTTTCTTCGAGGGTTTATCCAAATGGATTAAAACTTTGCATAAATATTTTGGTGCTTAAAACAAATACAAAAAAACATCTTAAAAGTTTTTTGAGCAAAAAACCAAGTAGGAAATACATTTTCAATTTTGGATTTGGGGCGACCCTAGTCAAAATCAATTTTGTCACTTTTTTCTTTGAGGAATTATCCAAATGAATTGAAACTTTGCATAAATATTCTAGTGCTTAAAACAAATAAAAAAAAACATCTAAAACGTTTTTTGAGCAGAGAACCAAGTAGGAAATACATTTTCAATTTTGGATTTGGGGCGACCCTAGTCAAAATCAATTTTGTCACTTTTTTCTTCGAGGGTTTATCCAAATGAATTGAAACTTTGCATAAATATTCTAGTGCTTAGAACAAATACAAAAAAATATCTTAAAAGTTTTTTGAGCAATGAACCAAGTAGGAAATACATTTTCAATTTTGGATTTGGGCCGACCCTAGTCAAAATCAATTTTGTCACTTTTTTCATCGAGGGTTTATCCAAATGAATTGAAACTTTGCATAAATATTCTAGTGCTTAGGACAAATACAAAAAAATATCTTAAAAGTTTTTTGAGCAAAGAACCAAGTAGGAAATACATTTTCAATTTTGGATTTGGGCCGACCCTAGTCAAAATCAATTTTGTCACTTTTTTCTTCGAGGGTTTATCCAAATGGATTGAAACTTTGCACAAATATTTTGGTGCTTAAAACAAATACAAAAAAACATCTTAAAAGTTTTTTGAGCAAAGAACCAAGTAGGAAATACATTTTCAATTTTGGATTTGGGGCGACAATAGTCAAAATCAATTTTGTCACTTTTTTCTTCGAGGATTTATCTGAATGGATTGAAACTTTGCATAAATATTTTGGTGCTTAAAACAAATACAAAAAAATATCTTTAAAGTTTTTTTAACAAAGAACCAAGTAGGAAATACATTTTCAATTTTGGATTTGGGGCGACAATAGTCAAAATCAATTTTGTCACTTTTTTCTTCGAGGGTTTATCCAAATGGATTGAAACTTTGCATAAATATTCTAGTGCTTATAAAAAATACAAAAAAACATCTTAAAAGTTTTTTGAGCAAAGAACCAAGTAGGAAATACATTTTCAATTTTGGATTTGGGGCGACCCTAGTCAAAATCAATTTTGTCACTTTTTTCTTCGAGGGTTTATCCAAATGGATTAAAACTTTGCATAAATATTTTAGTGTTTAAAACAAATACAAAAAAACATCTTAAAAGTTTTTTGAGCAAAGAACCAAGTAGGAAATAAATTTTCAATTTTGGATTTGGGGCGACCCTAGTCAAAATCAATTTTGTCACTTTTTTCTTCGAGGGTTTATCCAAATGGATTGAAACTTTGCATAAATATTTTGGTGCTTAAAACAAATACAAAAAAACATCTCAAAAGTTTTTTGAGCAAAGAACCAAGTAGGAAATACATTTTCAATTTTGGATTTGAGGCGACCCTAGTCAAAATCAATATTGTCACTTTTTTCTTCGAGGGTTTATCCAAATGAATTGAAACTTTGCGTAAATATTTTGGTGCTTAAAACAAATACAAAAAAACATCTTAAAAGTTTTTTGAGCAAAGAACCAAGTAGGAAATACATTTTCAATTTTGGATTTGGGGCGACCCTAGTCAAAATCAATTTTGTCACTTTTTTCTTCGAGGGTTTATCCAAATGGATTGAAACTTTGCATAAATATTTTAGTGCTTAAAACAAATACAAAAAAACATCTTAAAAGTTTTTTGAGCGAAGAACCAAGTAGGAAATACATTTTCAATTTTGGATTTGGGGCGACCCTAGTCAAAATCAATTTTGTCACTTTTTTCTTCGAGGGTTTATCCAAATGGATTGAAACTTTGCATAAATATTTTAGTGCTTAAAACAAATACAAAAAAAACATCTTAAAAGTTTTTTGAGCTAAGAACCAAGTAGGAAATACATTTTCAATTTTGGATTTGGGGCGACCCTAGTCAAAATCAATTTTGTCACTTTTTTCTTCGAGGGTTTATCCAAATGGATTGAAACTTTGCATAAATATTCTGGTGCTTAAAACAAATACAAAAAAAAATTTAAAAGTTTTTTGAGCAAAGAACCAAGTAGGAAATACATTTTCAATTTTGGATTTGGGGCGACCCTAGTCAAAATCAATTTTGTCACTTTTTTCTTCGAGGGTTTATCCAAATGGATTAAAACTTTGCATAAATATTTTAATGCTTAAAACAAATACAAAAAAACATCTTAAAAGTTTTTTGAGCAAAGAACCAAGTAGGAAATACATTTTCAATTTTGGATTTGGGGCGACCCTAGTCAAAATCAATTTTGTCACTTTTTTCTTCGAGGGTTTATCCAAATGAATTGAAACTTTGCATAAATATTCTAGTGATTAAAACAAATACAAAAAAACATCTTAAAATATTTTTGAGCAAAGAACAAAGTAGGAAATACATTTTCAATTTTGGATTTGGGCCGACCCTAGTCAAAATCAATTTTGTCACTTTTTTCTTTGAGGATTTATCCAAATGAATTGAAACTTTGCATAAATATTCTAGTGCTTAAAACAAATGCAAAAAAACATCTTAAAAGTTTTTTGAGCAAAGAACCAAGTAGGAAATACATTTTCAATTTTGGATTTGGGCCGACCCTAGTCAAAATCAATTTTGTCACTTTTTTCTTCGAGGGTTTATCCAAATGGATTGAAACTTTGCGTAAATATTTTGGTGGTTAAAGCAAATACAAAAAAACATCTTAAAAGTTTTTTGAGCAAAGAACCAAGTAGGAAATACATTTTCAATTTTGGATTTGGGGCGACCCTAGTCAAAATCAATTTTGTCACTTTTTTCTTCGAGGGTTTATCCAAATGAATTGATACTTTGCATAAATATTTTGGTGCTATAAACAAATACAAAAAAACATCTTAAAAGTTTTTTGAGCAAAGAACCAAGTAGGAAATAAATTTTCAATTTTGGATTTGGGGCGACCCTAGTCAAAATCAATTTTGTCACTTTTTTCTTCGAGGGTTTATCCAAATGGATTGAAACTTTGCATAAATATTCTAATGCTTAGGACAAATACAAAAAATCATCTTAAAAGTTTTTTGAGCAAAGAACCAAGTAGAAAATACATTTTCAATTTTGGATTTGGGGCGACCCTAGTCAAAATCAATTTTGTCACTTTTTTCTTCGAGGGTTTATAAAAATGGATTGAAACTTTGCATAAATATTTTGGTGCTATAAACAAATACAAAAAAACATCTTAAAAGTTTTTTGAGCAAAGAACCAAGTAGGAAATACATTTTCAATTTTGGATTTGGGGCGACCCTAGTCAAAATCAATTTTGTCACTTTTTTCTTCGAGGGTTTATCCAAATGGATTGAAACTTTGCATAAATATTCTAATGCTTAAAACAAATACAAAAAAATATCTTAAAAGTTTTTTGAGCAAAGAACCAAGTAGGAAATACATTTTCAATTTTGGATTTGGGGCGACCCTAGTCAAAATCAATTTTGTCACTTTTTTCTTCGAGGGTTTATCCAAATGGATTGAAACTTTGCACAAATATTTTGGTGCTTAAAACAAATAAAAAAAACATCTTTAAAGTTTTTTGAGCAAAGAACCAAGTAGGAAATACATTTTCAATTTTGGATTTGGGGCGACCCTAGTCAAAATCAATTTTGTCACTTTTTTCTTCGAGGGTTTATCCAAATGGATTGAAACTTTGCACAAATATTTTGGTGCTTAAAACAAAT
Source organism: Chironomus riparius (assembly GCA_917627325.4). Lineage (NCBI taxonomy): Eukaryota > Metazoa > Arthropoda > Insecta > Diptera > Chironomidae > Chironomus > Chironomus riparius. The sequence continues at coordinate 25,054,076 of OU895877.1, forward strand.
AAAAAAAACATCTTTAAAGTTTTTTGAGCAAAGAACCAAGTAGAAAATACATTTTCAATTTTGGATTTGGGGCGACCCTAGTCAAAATCAATTTTGTCACTTTTTTCTTCGAGGGTTTATAAAAATGGATTGAAACTTTGCATAAATATTTTGGTGCTATAAACAAATACAAAAAAACATCTTAAAAGTTTTTTGAGCAAAGAACCAAGTAGGAAATACATTTTCAATTTTGGATTTGGGGCGACAATAGTCAAAATCAATTTTGTCACTTTTTTCTTCGAGGGTTTATCCAAATGAATTGAAACTTTGCATAAATATTCTAATGCTTAAAACAAATACAAAAAAATATCTTAAAAGTTTTTTGAGCAAAGAACCAAGTAGGAAATACATTTTCAATTTTGGATTTGGGGCGACCCTAGTCAAAATCAATTTTGTCACTTTTTTCTTCGAGGGTTTATCCAAATGGATTGAAACTTTGCACAAATATTTTGGTGCTATAAACAAATAAAAAAAACATCTTAAAAGTTTTTTGAGCAAAGAACCAAGTAGGAAATACATTTTCAATTTTGGATTTGGGGCGACCCTAGTCAAAATCAATTTTGTCACTTTTTTCTTCGAGGGTTTATCCAAATGGATTAAAACTTTGCATAAATATTTTAGTGTTTAAAACAAATACAAAAAAACATCTTAAAAGTTTTTTGAGCAAAGAACCAAGTAGGAAATAAATTTTCAATTTTGGATTTGGGGCGACCCTAGTCAAAATCAATTTTGTCACTTTTTTCTTCGAGGGTTTATCCAAATGGATTGAAACTTTGCATAAATATTTTGGTGCTTAAAACAAATACAAAAAAACATCTCAAAAGTTTTTTGAGCAAAGAACCAAGTAGGAAATACATTTTCAATTTTGGATTTGAGGCGACGCTAGTCAAAATCAATATTGTCACTTTTTTCTTCGAGGGTTTATCCAAATGAATTGAAACTTTGCGTAAATATTTTGGTGCTTAAAACAAATACAAAAAAACATCTTAAAAGTTTTTTGAGCAAAGAACCAAGTAGGAAATACATTTTCAATTTTGGATTTGGGGCGACCCTAGTCAAAATCAATTTTGTCACTTTTTTCTTCGAGGGTTTATCCAAATGGATTGAAACTTTGCATAAATATTTTAGTGCTTAAAACAAATACAAAAAAACATCTTAAAAGTTTTTTGAGCGAAGAACCAAGTAGGAAATACATTTTCAATTTTGGATTTGGGGCGACCCTAGTCAAAATCAATTTTGTCACTTTTTTCTTCGAGGGTTTATCCAAATGGATTGAAACTTTGCATAAATATTTTGGTGCTATTAACAAATACAAAAAAAAACATCTTAAAAGTTTTTTGAGCTAAGAACCAAGTAGGAAATACATTTTCAATTTTGGATTTGGGGCGACCCTAGTCAAAATCAATTTTGTCACTTTTTTCTTCGAGGGTTTATCCAAATGGATTGAAACTTTGCATAAATATTCTGGTGCTTAAAACAAATACAAAAAAAAATTTAAAAGTTTTTTGAGCAAAGAACCAAGTAGGAAATACATTTTCAATTTTGGATTTGGGGCGACCCTAGTCAAAATCAATTTTGTCACTTTTTTCTTCGAGGGTTTATCCAAATGGATTAAAACTTTGCATAAATATTTTAATGCTTAAAACAAATACAAAAAAACATCTTAAAAGTTTTTTGAACAAAGAACCAAGTAGGAAATACATTTTCAATTTTGGATTTGGGGCGACCCTAGTCAAAATCAATTTTGTCACTTTTTTCTTCGAGGGTTTATCCAAATGAATTGAAACTTTGCATAAATATTCTAGTGATTAAAACAAATACAAAAAAACATCTTAAAATATTTTTGAGCAAAGAACAAAGTAGGAAATACATTTTCAATTTTGGATTTGGGCCGACCCTAGTCAAAATCAATTTTGTCACTTTTTTCTTTGAGGATTTATCCAAATGAATTGAAACTTTGCATAAATATTCTAGTGCTTAAAACAAATGCAAAAAAACATCTTAAAAGTTTTTTGAGCAAAGAACCAAGTAGGAAATACATTTTCAATTTTGGATTTGGGCCGACCCTAGTCAAAATCAATTTTGTCACTTTTTTCTTCGAGGGTTTATCCAAATGGATTGAAACTTTGCGTAAATATTTTGGTGGTTAAAGCAAATACAAAAAAACATCTTAAAAGTTTTTTGAGCAAAGAACCAAGTAGGAAATACATTTTCAATTTTGGATTTGGGGCGACCCTAGTCAAAATCAATTTTGTCACTTTTTTCTTCGAGGGTTTATCCAAATGAATTGATACTTTGCATAAATATTTTGGTGCTATAAACAAATACAAAAAAACATCTTAAAAGTTTTTTGAGCAAAGAACCAAGTAGGAAATAAATTTTCAATTTTGGATTTGGGGCGACCCTAGTCAAAATCAATTTTGTCACTTTTTTCTTCGAGGGTTTATCCAAATGGATTGAAACTTTGCATAAATATTCTAATGCTTAGGACAAATACAAAAAATCATCTTAAAAGTTTTTTGAGCAAAGAACCAAGTAGAAAATACATTTTCAATTTTGGATTTGGGGCGACCCTAGTCAAAATCAATTTTGTCACTTTTTTCTTCGAGGGTTTATAAAAATGGATTGAAACTTTGCATAAATATTTTGGTGCTATAAACAAATACAAAAAAACATCTTAAAAGTTTTTTGAGCAAAGAACCAAGTAGGAAATACATTTTCAATTTTGGATTTGGGGCGACCCTAGTCAAAATCAATTTTGTCACTTTTTTCTTCGAGGGTTTATCCAAATGGATTGAAACTTTGCATAAATATTCTAATGCTTAAAACAAATACAAAAAAATATCTTAAAAGTTTTTTGAGCAAAGAACCAAGTAGGAAATACATTTTCAATTTTGGATTTGGGGCGACCCTAGTCAAAATCAATTTTGTCACTTTTTTCTTCGAGGGTTTATCCAAATGGATTGAAACTTTGCACAAATATTTTGGTGCTTAAAACAAATAAAAAAAACATCTTTAAAGTTTTTTGAGCAAAGAACCAAGTAGGAAATACATTTTCAATTTTGGATTTGGGGCGACCCTAGTCAAAATCAATTTTGTCACTTTTTTCTTCGAGGGTTTATCCAAATGGATTGAAACTTTGCACAAATATTTTGGTGCTTAAAACAAATAAAAAAAACATCTTTAAAGTTTTTTGAGCAAAGAACCAAGTAGAAAATACATTTTCAATTTTGGATTTGGGGCGACCCTAGTCAAAATCAATTTTGTCACTTTTTTCTTCGAGGGTTTATAAAAATGGATTGAAGCTTTGCATAAATATTTTGGTGCTATAAACAAATACAAAAAAACATCTTAAAAGTTTTTTGAGCAAAGAACCAAGTAGGAAATACATTTTCAATTTTGGATTTGGGGCGACAATAGTCAAAATCAATTTTGTCACTTTTTTCTTCGAGGGTTTATCCAAATGAATTGAAACTTTGCATAAATATTCTAATGCTTAAAACAAATACAAAAAAATATCTTAAAAGTTTTTTGAGCAAAGAACCAAGTAGGAAATACATTTTCAATTTTGGATTTGGGCCGACCCTAGTCAAAATCAATTTTGTCACTTTTTTCTTCGAGGGTTTATCCAAATGGATTGAAACTTTGCACAAATATTTTGGTGCTATAAACAAATAAAAAAAACATCTTTAAAGTTTTTTGAGCAAAGAACCAAGTAGGAAATACATTTTCAATTTTGGATTTGGGGCGACCCTAGTCAAAATCAATTTTGTCACTTTTTTCTTCGAGGGTTTATCCAAATGGATTGAAACTTTGCATATATATTTTGGTGCTATAAACAAATACAAAAAAACATCTTAAAAGTTTTTTGAGCAAAGAACCAAGTAGGAAATACATTTTCAATTTTGGATTTGGGGCGACCCTAGTCAAAATCAATTTTGTCACTTTTTTCTTCGAGGGTTTATCCAAATGGATTGAAACTTTGCATAAATATTCTAGTGCTTATAACAAATACAAAAAAACATCTTAAAAGTTTTTTGAGCAACGAACCAAGTAGGAAATACATTTTCAATTTTGGATTTGGGCCGACCCTAGTCAAAATCAATTTTGTCACTTTTTTCTTCGAGGGTTTATCCAAATGGATTAAAACTTTGCATAAATATTTTAGTGCTTAAAACAAATACAAAAAAACATCTTAAAAGTTTTTTGAGCAAAGAACCAAGTAGGAAATAAATTTTCAATTTTGGATTTGGGGCGACCCTAGTCAAAATCAATTTTGTCACTTTTTTCTTCGAGGGTTTATCCAAATGGATTGAAACTTTGCATAAATATTCTAGTGCTTAAAACAAATACAAAAAAACATCTTAAAAGTTTTTTGAGCAAAGAACCAAGTAGGAAATACATTTTCAATTTTGGATTTGGGGCGACCCTAGTCAAAATCAATTTTGTCACTTTTTTCTTCGAGGGTTTATCCAAATGGATTAAAACTTTGCACAAATATTCTAGTGCTTAAAACAAATACAAAAAAACATCTTAAAAGTTATTTGAGCAAAGAACCAAGTAGGAAATAAATTTTCAATTTTGGATTTGGGGCGACCCTAGTCAAAATCAATTTTGTCACTTTTTTCTTCGAGGGTTTATCCAAATGGATTGAAACTTTGCATAAATATTTTGGTGCTTAAAACAAATACAAAAAAACATCTCAAAAGTTTTTTGAGCAAAGAACCAAGTAGGAAATACATTTTCAATTTTGGATTTGGGGCGACCCTAGTCAAAATCAATTTTGTCACTTTTTTCTTCGAGGGTTTATCCAAATGGATTGAAACTTTGCATAAATATTTTGGTGCTATTAACAAATACAAAAAAAACATCTTAAAAGTTTTTTGAGCTAAGAACCAAGTAGGAAATACATTTTCAATTTTGGATTTGGGGCGACCCTAGTCAAAATCAATTTTGTCACTTTTTTCTTCGAGGGTTTATCCAAATGGATTGAAACTTTGCATAAATATTTTGGTGCTATTAACAAATACAAAAAAAACATCTTAAAAGTTTTTTGAGCTAAGAACCAAGTAGGAAATACATTTTCAATTTTGGATTTGGGGCGACCCTAGTCAAAATCAATTTTGTCACTTTTTTCTTCGAGGGTTTATCCAAATGGATTAAAACTTTGCATAAATATTTTAATGCTTAAAACAAATACAAAAAAACATCTTAAAAGTTTTTTGAGCAAAGAACCAAGTAGGAAATACATTTTCAATTTTGGATTTGGGGCGACCCTAGTCAAAATCAATTTTGTCACTTTTTTCTTCGAGGGTTTATCCAAATGAATTGAAACTTTGCATAAATATTCTAGTGCTTAAAACAAATACAAAAAAACATCTTAAAATATTTTTGAGCAAAGAACAAAGTAGGAAATACATTTTCAATTTTGGATTTGGGCCGACCCTAGTCAAAATCAATTTTGTCACTTTTTTCTTTGAGGATTTATCCAAATGAATTGAAACTTTGCATAAATATTCTAGTGCTTAAAACAAATGCAAAAAAACATCTTAAAAGTTTTTTGAGCAAAGAACCAAGTAGGAAATACATTTTCAATTTTGGATTTGGGCCGACCCTAGTCAAAATCAATTTTGTCACTTTTTTCTTCGAGGGTTTATCCAAATGGATTGAAACTTTGCGTAAATATTTTGGTGCTTAAAACAAATACAAAAAAACATCTTAAAAGTTTTTTGAGCAAAGAACCAAGTAGGAAATACATTTTCAATTTTGGATTTGGGGCGACCCTAGTCAAAATCAATTTTGTCACTTTTTTCTTCGAGGGTTTATCCAAATGAATTGAAACTTTGCATAAATATTTTGGTGCTATAAACAAATACAAAAAAACATCTTAAAAGTTTTTTGAGCAAAGAACCAAGTAGGAAATAAATTTTCAATTTTGGATTTGGGGCGACCCTAGTCAAAATCAATTTTGTCACTTTTTTCTTCGAGGGTTTATCCAAATGGATTGAAACTTTGCATAAATATTCTAATGCTTAGGACAAATACAAAAAATTATCTTAAAAGTTTTTTGAGCAAAGAACCAAGTAGGAAATACATTTTCAATTTTGGATTTGGGGCGACCCTAGTCAAATCAATTTTGTCACTTTTTTCTTCGAGGGTTTATAAAAATGGATTAAAACTTTGCATAAATATTTTGGTGCTATAAACAAATACAAAAAAACATCTTAAAAGTTTTTTGAGCAAAGAACCAAGTAGGAAATACATTTTCAATTTTGGATTTGGGGCGACCCTAGTCAAAATCAATTTTGTCACTTTTTTCTTCGAGGGTTTATCCAAATGGATTGAAACTTTGCATAAATATTCTAGTGCTTAAAACAAATACAAAAAAACATCTTAAAAGTTTTTTGAGCAAAGAACCAAGTAGGAAATACATTTTCAATTTTGGATTTGGGGCGACCCTAGTCAAAATCAATTTTGTCACTTTTTTCTTCGAGGGTTTATCCAAATGGATTGAAACTTTGCACAAATATTTTGGTGCTTAAAACAAATACAAAAAAATATCTTAAAAGTTTTTTGAGCAAAGAACCAAGTAGGAAATACATTTTCAATTTTGGATTTGGGCCGACCCTAGTCAAAATCAATTTTGTCACTTTTTTCTTCGAGGGTTTATCCAAATGGATTGAAACTTTGCACAAATATTTTGGTGCTTAAAACAAATAAAAAAAAACATCTTTAAAGTTTTTTGAGCAAAGAACCAAGTAGGAAATACATTTTCAATTTTGGTTTTGGGGCGACCCTAGTCAAAATCAATTTTGTCACTTTTTTCTTCGAGGGTTTATCCAAATGAATTGAAACTTTGCATAAATATTTTGGTGCTATAAACAAATACAAAAAACATCTTAAAAGTTTTTTGAGCAAAGAACCAAGTAGGAAATAAATTTTCAATTTTGGATTTGGGGTGACCCTAGTCAAAATCAATTTTGTCACTTTTTTCTTCGAGGGTTTATCCAAATGGATTAAAACTTTGCATAAATATTTTGGTGCTTAAGACAAATACAAAAAATCATCTTAAAAGTTTTTTGAGCAAAGAACCAAGTAGGAAATACATTTTCAATTTTGGATTTGGGGCGACCCTAGTCAAAATCAATTTTGTCACTTTTTTCTTCGAGGGTTTATAAAAATGGATTAAAACTTTGCATAAATATTTTGGTGCTATAAACAAATACAAAAAAACATCTTAAAAGTTTTTTGAGCAAAGAACCAAGTAGGAAATACATTTTCAATTTTGGATTTGGGGCGACCCTAGTAAAAATCAATATTGTCACTTTTTTCTTCGAGGGTTTATCCAAATGGATTGAAACTTTGCATAAATATTCTAGTGCTTAAAACAAATACAAAAAAAAACATCTTAAAAGTTTTTTGAGCAAAGAACCAAGTAGGAAATACATTTTCAATTTTGGATTTGGGGCGACCCTAGTCAAAATCAATTTTGTCACTTTTTTCTTCGAGGGTTTATCCAAATGAATTGAAACTTTGTATAAATATTCTAATGCTTAAAACAAATACAAAAAAAATATCTTAAAAGTTTTTTGAGCAAAGAACCAAGTAGGAAATACATTTTCAATTTTGGATTTGGGGCGACCCTAGTCAAAATCAATTTTGTCACTTTTTTCTTCGAGGGTTTATCCAAATGGATTTAAACTTTGCATAAACATTCTAGTGCTTAAAACAAATACAAAAAAACATCTTAAAAGTTTTTTGAGCAAAGAACCAAGTAGGAAATACATTTTCAATTTTGGATTTGGGGCGACAATAGTCAAAATCAATTTTGTCACTTTTTTCTTCGAGGGTTTATCCAAATGAATTGAAACTTAGCATAAATATTCTAGTGCTTAAAACAAATAAAAAAAAACATCTTAAACGTTTTTTGAGCAGAGAACCAAGTAGGAAATACATTTTCAATTTTGGATTTGGGGCGACCCTAGTCAAAATCAATTTTGTCACTTTTTTCTTCGAGGGTTTATCCAAATGGATTGAAACTTTGCACAAATATTTTGGTGCTTAAAACAAATAAAAAAAAACATCTTTAAAGTTTTTTGAGCAAAGAACCAAGTAGGAAATACATTTTCAATTTTGGATTTGGGGCGACCCTAGTCAAAATCAATTTTGTCACTTTTTTCTTCGAGGGTTTATCCAAATGGATTGAAACTTTGCATAAATATTCTTATGCTTAAAACAAATACAAAAAAACATCTTAAAAGTTTTTTGAGCAAAGAACCAAGTAGGAAATACATTTTCAATTTTGGATTTGGGGCGACCCTAGTCAAAATCAATTTTGTCACTTTTTTCTTCGAGGGTTTATCCAAATGGATTAAAACTTTGCATAAACATTCTAGTGCTTAAAACAAATACAAAAAAACATCTTAAAAGTTTTTTGAGCAAAGAACCAAGTAGGAAATACATTTTCAATTTTGGATTTGGGGCGACCCTAGTCAAAATCAATTTTGTCACTTTTTTCTTCGAGGGTTTATCCAAATGGATTGAAACTTTGCATAAACATTCTAGTGCTTAAAACAAATACAAAAAAACATCTTAAAAGTTTGTTGAGCTAAGAACCAAGTAGGAAATACATTTTCAATTTTGGATTTGGGGCGACCCTAGTCAAAATCAATTTTGTCACTTTTTTCTTTGAGGATTTATCCAAATTGATTGAAACTTTGCACAAATATTTTGGTGCTTAAAACAAATACAAAAAAAAATCTTAAAAGTTTTTTGAGCAAAGAACCAAGTAGGAAATACATTTTCAATTTTGGATTTGGGGCGACCCTAGTCAAAATCAATTTTGTCACTTTTTTCTTCGAGGGTTTATCCAAATGGATTGAAACTTTGCATAAACATTCTAGTGCTTAAAACAAATACAAAAAAACATCTTAAAAGTTTGTTGAGCTAAGAACCAAGTAGGAAATACATTTTCAATTTTGGATTTGGGCCGACCCTAGTCAAAATCAATTTTGTCACTTTTTTCTTTGAGGATTTATCCAAATGAATTGAAACTTTGCATAAATATTCTAGTGCTTAAAACAAATGCAAAAAAATATCTTAAAAGTTATTTGAGCAAAGAACCAAGTAGGAAATACATTTTCAATTTTGGATTTGGGGCGACCCTAGTCAAAATCAATTTTGTCACTTTTTTCTTCGAGGGTTTATCCAAATGGATTGAAACTTTGCGTAAATATTTTGGTGCTTAAAACAAATACAAAAAAACAGTTTAAAAGTTTTTTGAGCAAAGAACCAAGTAGGAAATACATTTTCAATTTTGGATTTGGGGCGACCCTAGTCAAAATCAATTTTGTCACTTTTTTCTTCGAGGGTTTATCCAAATGGATTTAAACTTTGCATAAATATTTTAATGCTTAAGACAAATACAAAAAATCATCTTAAAAGTTTTTTGAGCAAAGAACCAATTAGGAAATACATTTTCAATTTTGGATTTGGGGCGACCCTAGTCAAAATCAATTTTGTCACTTTTTTCTTCGAGGGTTTATAAAAATGGATTAAAACTTTGCATAAATATTTTGGTGCTATAAACAAATACAAAAAAACATCTTAAAAGTTTTTTGAGCAAAGAACCAAGTAGGAAATACATTTTCAATTTTGGATTTGGGGCGACCCTAGTAAAAATCAATATTGTCACTTTTTTCTTCGAGGGTTTATCCAAATGGACTGAAACTTTGCATAAATATTCTAGTGCTTAAAACAAATACAAAAAAACATCTTAAAAGTTTTTTGAGCAAAGAATAAAGTAGGAAATACATTTTCAATTTTGGATTTGGGGCGACCCTAGTCAAAATCAATTTTGTCACTTTTTTCTTCGAGGGTTTATCCAAATGGATTGAAACTTTGCATAAATATTCTAATGCTTAAAACAAATACAAAAAAATATCCTAAGAGTTTTTTGAGCAAAGAACTAAGTAGGAAATACATTTTCAATTTTGGATTTGGGGCGACCCTAGTCAAAATCAATTTTGTCACTTTTTTCTTCGAGGGTTTATCCAAATGGATTGAAACTTTGCACAAATATTTTAATGCTTAAAACAAATACAAAAAAACATCTTAAAAGTTTTTTGAGCAAAGAACCAAGTAGGAAATACATTTTCAATTTTGGATTTGGGGCGACCCTAGTCAAAATCAATTTTGTCACTTTTTTCTTCGAGGGTTTATCCAAATGAATTGAAACTTTGCATAAATATTCTAGTGCTTTAAACAAATGCAAAAAAATATCTTAAAAGTTTTTTGAGCAAAGAACCAAGTAGGAAATACATTTTCAATTTTGGATTTGGGGCGACCCTAGTCAAAATCAATTTTGTCACTTTTTTCTTCGAGGGTTTATCCAAATGGATTGAAACTTTGCGTAAATATTTTGGTGCTTAAAACAAATACAAAAAAACAGTTAAAAAGTTTTTTGAGCAAAGAACCAAGTAGGAAATACATTTTCAATTTTGGATTTGGGGCGACCCTAGTCAAAATCAATTTTGTCACTTTTTTCTTCGAGGGTTTATCCAAATGGATTTAAACTTTGCATAAATATTTTAATGCTTAAGACAAATACAAAAAATCATCTTAAAAGTTTTTTGAGCAAAGAACCAAGTAGGAAATACATTTTCAATTTTGGATTTGGGGCGACCCTAGTCAAAATCAATTTTGTCACTTTTTTCTTCGAGGGTTTATAAAAATGGATTAAAACTTTGCATAAATATTTTGGTGCTATAAACAAATACAAAAAAACATCTTAAAAGTTTTTTGAGCAAAGAACCAAGTAGGAAATACATTTTCAATTTTGGATTTGGGGCGACCCTAGTAAAAATCAATATTGTCACTTTTTTCTTCGAGGGTTTATCCAAATGGACTGAAACTTTGCATAAATATTCTAGTGCTTAAAACAAATACAAAAAAACATCTTAAAAGTTTTTTGAGCAAAGAACCAAGTAGGAAATACATTTTCAATTTTGGATTTGGGGCGACCCTAGTCAAAATCAATTTTGTCACTTTTTTCTTCGAGGGTTTATCCAAATGGATTGAAACTTTGCACAAATATTTTAATGCTTAAAACAAATAAAAAAAACATCTTTAAAGTATTTTGAGCAAAGAACCAAGTAGGAAATACATTTTCAATTTTGGATTTGGGGCGACCCTAGTCAAAATCAATTTTGTCACTTTTTTCTTCGAGGGTTTATCCAAATGGATTGAAACTTTGCATAAATATTTTGGTGCTTAAAACAAATACAAAAAAACATCTTAAAAGTTTTTTGAGCAAAGAACCAAGTAGGAAATACATTTTCAATTTTGGATTTGGGGCGCAGTAGTCAAAATCAATTTTGTCACTTTTTTCTTCGAGGGTTTATCCAAATGGATTGAAACTTTGCATAAATATTTTGGTGCTTAAAACAAATACAAAAAAACATCTTAAAAGTTTTTTGAGCAAAAAACCAAGTAGGAAATACATTTTCAATTTTGGATTTGGGGCGACCCTAGTCAAAATCAATTTTGTCACTTTTTTCTCTGAGGAATTATCCAAATGGATTGAAACTTTGCACAAATATTTTGGTGCTTAAAACAAATAAAAAAAAACATCTTTAAAGTTTTTTGAGCAAAGAACCAAGTAGGAAATACATTTTCAATTTTGGATTTGGGGCGACCCTAGTCAAAATCAATTTTGTCACTTTTTTCTTCGAGGGTTTTTCCAAATGGATTAAAACTTTGCATAAACATTCTAGTGCTTAAAACAAATACAAAAAAACATCTTAAAAGTTTTTTGAGCAAAGAACCAAGTAGAAAATACATTTTCAATTTTGGATTTGGGGCGACCCTAGTCAAAATCAATTTTGTCACTTTTTTCTTTGAGGATTTATCCAAATTGATTGAAACTTTGCACAAATATTTTGGTGCTTAAAACAAATACAAAAAAACATCTTAAAAGTTTTTTGAGCAAAGAACCAAGTAGGAAATACATTTTCAATTTTGGATTTGGGGCGACCCTAGTCAAAATCAATTTTGTCACTTTTTTCTTCGAGGGTTTATCCAAATGGATTGAAACTTTGCATAAACATTGTAGTGCTTAAAACAAATACAAAAAAACATCTTAAAAGTTTGTTGAGCTAAGAACCAAGTAGGAAATACATTTTCAATTTTGGATTTGGGCCGACCCTAGTCAAAATCAATTTTGTCACTTTTTTCTTCGAGGGTTTATCCAAATGGATTGAAACTTTGCATAGATATTTTAATGCTTAAAACAAATACAAAAAAATATCTTAAAAGTTTTTTGAGCAAAGAACCAAGTAGGAAATACATTTTCAATTTTGGATTTGAAGCGACCCTAGTCAAAATCAATTTTGTCACTTTTTTCTTCGAGGGTTTATCCAAATGGATTGAAACTTTGCATAAATATTTTGGTGCTTGAAACAAATACAAAAAACATCTTAAAAGTTTTTTGAGCAAAGAACCAAGTAGGAAATACATTTTCAATTTTGGATTTGGGGCGACAATAGTCAAAATCAATTTTGTCACTTTTATCTTCGAGGGTTTATCCAAATGGATTGAAACTTTGCACAAATATTTTGGTGCTTAAAACAAATACAAAAAAACATCTCAAAAGTTTTTTGAGCAACGAACCAAGTAGGAAATACATTTTCAATTTTGGATTTGGGGCGACCCTAGTCAAAATCAATTTTGTCACCTTTTTCTTCGAGGGTTTATCCAAATGGATTGAAACTTTGCACAAATATTTTGGTGCTTAAAACAAATACAAAAAAACATCTTTAAAGTTTTTTGAGCGAAGAACCAAGTAGGAAATACATTTTCAATTTTGGATTTGGGGCGACCCTAGTCAAAATCAATTTTGTCACTTTTTTCTTCGAGGGTTTATCCAAATGGATTGAAACTTTGCATAAATATTTTGGTGCTTAAAACAAATACAAAAAACATCTTAAAAGTTTTTTGAGCAAAGAACCAAGTAGGAAATACATTTTCAATTTTGGATTTGGGGCGACAATAGTCAAAATCAATTTTGTCACTTTTATCTTCGAGGGTTTATCCAAATGGATTGAAACTTTGCACAAATATTTTGGTGCTTAAAACAAATAAAAAAAACATCTTTAAAGTTTTTTGAGCAAAGAACCAAGTAGGAAATACATTTTCAATTTTGGATTTGGGGCGACCCTAGTCAAAATCAATTTTGTCACTTTTTTCTTCGAGGGTTTATCTGAATGGATTGAAACTTTGCATAAATATTCTAATGCTTAGGACAAATACAAAAAATCATCTTAAAAGTTCTTTGAGCAAAGAACCAAGTAGGAAATACATTTTCAATTTTGGATTTGGGGCGACCCTAGTCAAAATCAATTTTGTCACTTTTTTCTTCGAGGGTTTATAAAAATGGATTAAAACTTTGCATAAATATTTTGGTGCTATAAACAAATACAAAAAAACATCTTAAAAGTTTTTTGAGCAAAGAACCAAGTAGGAAATACATTTTCAATTTTGGATTTGGGGCGACCCTAGTCAAAATCAATTTTGTCACTTTTTTCTTCGAGGGTTTATCCAAATGGATTGAAACTTTGCATAAATATTCTAGTGCTTAAAACAAATACAAAAAAACATCTTAAAAGTTTTTTGAGCAAAGAACCAAGTAGGAAATACATTTTCAATTTTGGATTTGGGCCGACCCTAGTCAAAATCAATTTTGTCACTTTTTTCTTCGAGGGTTTATCCAAATGGATTGAAACTTTGCATAAATATTTTAATGCTTAAAAAAAATACAAAAAAATATCTTAAAAGTTTTTTGAGCAAAGAACCAAGTAGGAAATACATTTTCAATTTTGGATTTGGGCCGACCCTAGTCAAAATCAATTTTGTCACTTTTTTCTTCGAGGGTTTATCCAAATGGATTGAAACTTTGCACAAATATTTTGGTGCTATAAACAAATAAAAAAAAACATCTTTAAAGTTTTTTGAGCAAAGAACCAAGTAGGAAATACATTTTCAATTTTGGATTTGGGGCGACCCTAGTCAAAATCAATTTTGTCACTTTTTTCTTCGAGGGTTTATCCAAATGGATTGAAACTTTGCGTAAATATTTTGGTGCTTAAAACAAATACAAAAAAACATCTTAAAAGTTTTTTGAGCAAAGAACCAAGTAGGAAATACATTTTCAATTTTGGATTTGGGGCGACCCTAGTCAAAATCAATTTTGTCACTTTTTTCTTCGAGGGTTTATCCAAATGGATTAAAACTTTGCATAAATATTCTAATGCTTAAGACAAATACAAAAAATCATCTTAAAAGTTTTTTGAGCAAAGAACCAAGTAGGAAATACATTTTCAATTTTGGATTTGGGGCGACCCTAGTCAAAATCAATTTTGTCACTTTTTTCTTCGAGGGTTTATAAAAATGGATTAAAACTTTGCATAAATATTTTGGTGCTATAAACAAATACAAAAAAACATCTTAAAAGTTTTTTGAGCAAAGAACCAAGTAGGAAATACATTTTCAATTTTGGATTTGGGGCGACCCTAGTAAAAATCAATATTGTCACTTTTTTCTTCGAGGGTTTATCCAAACGGATTGAAACTTTGCATAAATATTCTAGTGCTTAAAACAAATACAAAAAAACATCTTAAAAGTTTTTTAAGCAAAGAACCAAGTAGGAAATACATTTTCAATTTTGGATTTGGGGCGACCCTAGTCAAAATCAATTTTGTCACTTTTTTCTTCGAGGGTTTATCCAAATGAATTGAAACTTTGCATAAATATTTTGGTGCTATAAACAAATACAAAAAAAATCTTTAAAAGTTTTTTGAGCAAAGAACCAAGTAGGAAATAAATTTTCAATTTTGGATTTGGGGCGACCCTAGTCAAAATCAATTTTGTCACTTTTTTCTTCGAGGGTTTATCCAAATGGATTAAAACTTTGCATAAATATTCTAATGCTTAAGACAAATACAAAAAATCATCTTAAAAGTTTTTTGAGCAAAGAACCAAGTAGGAAATACATTTTCAATTTTGGATTTGGGGCGACCCTAGTCAAAATCAATTTTGTCACTTTTTTCTTCGAGGGTTTATAAAAATGGATTAAAACTTTGCATAAATATTTTGGTGCTATAAACAAATACAAAAAAACATCTTAAAAGTTTTTTGAGCAAAGAACCAAGTAGGAAATACATTTTCAATTTTGGATTTGGGGCGACCCTAGTAAAAATCAATATTGTCACTTTTTTCTTCGAGGGTTTATCCAAATGGATTGAAACTTTGCATAAATATTCTAGTGCTTAAAACAAATACAAAAAAACATCTTAAAAGTTTTTTGAGCAAAGAACCAAGTAGGAAATACATTTTCAATTTTGGATTTGGGGCGACCCTAGTCAAAATCAATTTTGTCACTTTTTTCTTCGAGGGTTTATCCAAATGAATTGAAACTTTGCATAAATATTTTGGTGCTATAAACAAATACAAAAAAAATCTTTAAAAGTTTTTTGAGCAAAGAACCAAGTAGGAAATAAATTTTCAATTTTGGATTTGGGGCGACCCTAGTCAAAATCAATTTTGTCACTTTTTTCTTCGAGGGTTTATCCAAATGGATTAAAACTTTGCATAAATATTCTAATGCTTAAGACAAATACAAAAAATCATCTTAAAAGTTTTTTGAGCAAAGAACCAAGTAGGAAATACATTTTCAATTTTGGATTTGGGGCGACCCTAGTCAAAATCAATTTTGTCACTTTTTTCTTCGAGGGTTTATAAAAATGGATTAAAACTTTGCATAAATATTTTGGTGCTATAAACAAATACAAAAAAAACATCTTAAAAGTTTTTTGAGCAAAGAACCAAGTAGGAAATACATTTTCAATTTTGGATTTGGGGCGACCCTAGTCAAAATCAATTTTGTCACTTTTTTCTTCGAGGGTTTATCCAAATGGATTGAAACTTTGCACAAATATTTTGGTGCTTAAAACAAATACAAAAAAACATCTTTAAAGTTTTTTGAGCAAAGAACCAAGTAGGAAATACATTTTCAATTTTGGATTTGGGGCGACCCTAGTCAAAATCAATTTTGTCACTTTTTTCTTCGAGGGTTTATCCAAATGGATTGAAACTTTGCATAAATATTTTGGTGCTTAAAACAAATACAAAAAACATCTTAAAAGATTTTTGAGCAAAGAACCAAGTAGGAAATACATTTTCAATTTTGGATTTGGGGCGACAATAGTCAAAATCAATTTTGTCACTTTTATCTTCGAGGGTTTATCCAAATGGATTGAAACTTTGCACAAATATTTTGGTGCTTAAAACAAATAAAAAAAAAACATCTTTAAAGTTTTTTGAGCAAAGAACCAAGTAGGAAATACATTTTCAATTTTGGATTTGGGGCGACCCTAGTCAAAATCAATTTTGTCACTTTTTTCTTCGAGGAATTATCCAAATGTATTGAAACTTAGCATAAATATTCTAGTGCTTAAAACAAATAAAAAAAACATCTCAAACGTTTTTTGAGCAGAGAACCAAGTAGGAAATACATTTTCAATTCTGGATTTGGGGCGACAATAGTCAAAATCAATTTTGTCACTTTTTTCTTCGAGGGTTTATCCAAATGGATTGAAACTTTGCATAAATATTCTAGTGCTTAAAACAAATACAAAAAAATATCTTAAAAGTTTTTTGAGCAACGAACCAAGTAGGAAATACATTTTCAATTTTGGATTTGGGCCGACCCTAGTCAAAATCAATTTTGTCACTTTTTTCTTCGAGGGTTTATCCAAATGGATTGAAACTTTGCACAAATATTTTGGTGCTTAAAACAAATACAAAAAAAACATCTCTAAAGTTTTTTGAGCAAAGAACCAAGTAGGAAATACATTTTCAATTTTGGATTTGGGGCGACCCTAGTCAAAATCAATTTTGTCACTTTTTTCTTCGAGGGTTTATCCAAATGGATTGAAACTTTGCATAAATATTTTGGTGCTTAAAACAAATAAAAAAAAACATCTTAAAAGTTTTTTGAGCAAAGAACCAAGTAGGAAATACATTTTCAATTTTGGATTTGGGGCGACAATAGTCAAAATCAATTTTGTCACTTTTATCTTCGAGGGTTTATCCAAATGGATTGAAACTTTGCACAAATATTTTGGTGCTTAAAACAAATAAAAAAAAACATCTTTAAAGTTTTTTGAGCAAAGAACCAAGTAGGAAATACATTTTCAATTTTGGATTTGGGGCGACCCTAGTCAAAATCAATTTTGTCACTTTTTTCTTCGAGGGTTTATCTGAATGGATTGAAACTTTGCATGAATATTTTGGTGCTTAAAACAAATACAAAAAAATATCTTAAAAGTTTTTTTTAACAAAGAACCAAGTAGGAAATACATTTTCAATTTTGGATTTGGGGCGACAATAGTCAAAATCAATTTTGTCACTTTTTTCTTCGAGGGTTTATCCAAATGGATTGAAACTTTGCATAAATATTTTGGTGCTTAAAACAAATACAAAAAAACATCTTAAAAGTTTTTTGAGCAAAGAACCAAGTAGGAAATACATTTTCAATTTTGGATTTGGGGCGACCCTAGTCAAAATCAATTTTGTCACTTTTTTCTTCGAGGGTTTATCCAAATGAATTGAAACTTTGCATAAATATTTTGGTGCTATAAACAAATACAAAAAAATCTTTAAAAGTTTTTTGAGCAAAGAACCAAGTAGGAAATAAATTTTCAATTTTGGATTTGGGGCGACCCTAGTCAAAATCAATTTTGTCACTTTTTTCTTCGAGGGTTTATCCAAATGGATTAAAACTTTGCATAAATATTCTAATGCTTAAGACAAATACAAAAAATCATCTTAAAAGTTTTTTGAGCAAAGAACCAAGTAGGAAATACATTTTCAATTTTGGATTTGGGGCGACCCTAGTCAAAATCAATTTTGTCACTTTTTTCTTCGAGGGTTTATAAAAATGGATTAAAACTTTGCATAAATATTTTGGTGCTATAAACAAATACAAAAAAACATCTTAAAAGTTTTTTGAGCAAAGAACCAAGTAGGAAATACATTTTCAATTTTGGATTTGGGGCGACCCTAGTAAAAATCAATATTGTCACTTTTTTCTTCGAGGGTTTATCCAAATGGATTGAAACTTTGCATAAATATTCTAGTGCTTAAAACAAATACAAAAAAACATCTTAAAAGTTTTTTGAGCAAAGAACCAAGTAGGAAATACATTTTCAATTTTGGATTTGGGGCGACCCTAGTCAAAATCAATTTTGTCACTTTTTTCTTCGAGGGTTTATCCAAATGAATTGAAACTTTGCATAAATATTTTGGTGCTATAAACAAATACAAAAAAATCTTTAAAAGTTTTTTGAGCAAAGAACCAAGTAGGAAATAAATTTTCAATTTTGGATTTGGGGCGACCCTAGTCAAAATCAATTTTGTCACTTTTTCCTTCGAGGGTTTATCCAAATGGATTGAAACTTTGCATAAATATTCTTATGCTTAAGACAAATACAAAAAATCATCTTAAAAGTTTTTTGAGCAAAGAACCAAGTAGGAAATACATTTTCAATTTTGGATTTGGGGCGACAATAGTCAAAATCAATTTTGTCACTTTTATCTTCGAGGGTTTGTCCAAATGGATTGAAACTTTGCATAAATATTCTAGTGCTTAAAACAAATACAAAAAAATATCTTAAAAGTTTTTTGAGCAACGAACCAAGTAGGAAATACATTTTCAATTTTGGATTTGGGCCGACCCTAGTCAAAATCAATTTTGTCACTTGTTTCTTCGAGGGTTTATCCAAATGAATTGAAACTTTGCATAAATATTCTAGTGCTTAAAACAAATACAAAAAAACATCTTAAAAGTTTTTTGAGCAACGAACCAAGTAGGAAATACATTTTCAATTTTGGATTTGGGCCGACCCTAGTCAAAATCAATTTTGTCACTTTTTTCTTCGAGGGTTTATCCAAATGGATTGAAACTTTGCACAAATATTTTGGTGCTTAAAACAAATACAAAAAAAACATCTCTAAAGTTTTTTGAGCAAAGAACCAAGTAGGAAATACATTTTCAATTTTGGATTTGGGGCGACCCTAGTCAAAATCAATTTTGTCACTTTTTTCTTCGAGGGTTTATCCAAATGGATTGAAACTTTGCATAAATATTTTGGTGCTTAAAACAAATACAAAAAACATCTTAAAAGTTTTTTGAGCAAAGAACCAAGTAGGAAATACATTTTCAATTTTGGATTTGGGGCGACAATAGTCAAAATCAATTTTGTCACTTTTATCTTCGAGGGTTTATCCAAATGGATTGAAACTTTGCACAAATATTTTGGTGCTTAAAACAAATAAAAAAAAACATCTTTAAAGTTTTTTGAGCAAAGAACCAAGTAGGAAATACATTTTCAATTTTGGATTTGGGGCGACCCTAGTCAAAATCAATTTTGTCACTTTTTTCTTCGAGGGTTTATCTGAATGGATTGAAACTTTGCATGAATATTTTGGTGCTTAAAACAAATACAAAAAAATATCTTAAAAGTTTTTTTTAACAAAGAACCAAGTAGGAAATACATTTTCAATTTTGGATTTGGGGCGACAATAGTCAAAATCAATTTTGTCACTTTTTTCTTCGAGGGTTTATCCAAATGGATTGAAACTTTGCATAAATATTTTGGTGCTTAAAACAAATACAAAAAAACATCTTAAAAGTTTTTTGAGCAAAGAACCAAGTAGGAAATACATTTTCAATTTTGGATTTGGGCCGACCCTAGTCAAAATCAATTTTGTCACTTTATTCTTCGAAGGTTTATCCAAATGGATTGAAACTTTGCATAAATATTCTAGTGCTTAAAACAAATACAAAAAAACATCTTAAAAGTTTTTCGAGCAAAGAACCAAGTAGGAAATACATTTTCAATTTTGGATTTGGGGCGAGGGTGAAGTGCATCTGGCAGACTCGAGAATTCTGCAGAATTCTGGAACACAGTTGTGCAGAATAATTCTGCAGAATTTTCAAGAATTCTGGAGGATTATTTATTAGAATTCTGGAGAATTTTTTGAAAAATGTCACGCGACACATTCGCAACATGATTTCAGAAAACAGAATTTTTTAACAGAATTCTGTAGAATTATGGACAAATAATTCTGGAGAATTCTGTAATAGTTTTTATATAAATTGTCAAAAACACCCTATACTTTTTAGGGGTGAAGTGCATCTGGCAGACTCGAGAATTCTGCAGAATTCTGGAACACAGTTGTGCAGAATAATTCTGCAGAATTCTCCAGAATTCTGGAGGATTATTTATCAGAATTCTGGAGAATTTTTTGAAAAATGTCACGCGACACATTCGCAACATGATTTCAGAAAACAGAATTTTTTAACAGAATTCTGTAGAATTATGGACAAATAATTCTGGAGAATTCTGTAATAGTTTTTATATAAATTGTCAAAAACACCCTATACTATTTAGCATTAGCTATTTAGCTACAACTGTAGATTACAGATGAACTTCCTTCGTTACGTAAAAATCAAATTAAAGCTGTAATTTACAGATGGTGTTTATAGCTTAGCTGCTGAGCAGTACTTACAGTTGAGTTTACAGTTTTATAAAAATCAAATTTTTCACTCTGGATGTTAACATTTAAAATATAAATAAAATAATACAAGAATAAAAACTGGAAACAAAAACCTAAACAATGATAGTAAACAACCTAGGAAATACTTACGAATGGCTTCGATTTAAATCTAGCACCATGCCAAAGTCACACCAGGTTGATGCTGGATTTCTGATTAATTTACCGACTTGTGTCATTCGGAATAGAACCAAAAACTGAATGCTTCATTCAAATAAAAAATATAATGCTAATTTTATGTTTATACATACATAACGATTCATTAAATTCGTGCTAGAAAGCATTTAAAGTTAATAATTACCAATCATTTTCAAACTTTTGCACGCTACTGTACCTTGTTTTCTATTCAATTTTTTTGTAAAAGGAAATGTCATAGTCAAAACCAGCGGAATTCACGTGAAATTACATCAACTGTAAGTACTGCTCAGCAGCTAAGCTATAAACACCATCTGTTAATTACAGCTTTAATTTGATTTTTACGTAACGAAGTAAGTTCATCTGTTATCTACAGTTGTAGCTAAATAGCTAATGCTAAATAGTATAGGGTGTTTTTGACAATTTATATAAAAACTATTACAGAATTCTCCAGAATTATTTGTCCAGAATTCTCCAGAATTATTTGTCCAGAATTCTCCAGAACTCTGTTAAAAAATTCTGTTTTCTGAAATTATGTTGCGAATGTGTCGCGTGACATTTTTCAAAAAATTCTCCAGAATTCTGATAAATAATTCTCCAGAATTCTAGAGAATTCTGCAGAATTATTCTGCACAACTGTGTTCCAGAATTCTGCAGAATTCTCGAGTCTGCCAGATGCTCCGGAATCCTATTTAGCATTAGCTATTTAGCTACAACTGTAGATTACAGATGAACTTCCTTCGTTACGTAAAAATCAAATTAAAGCTGTAATTTACAGATGGTGTTTATAGCTTAGCTGCTGAGCAGTACTTACAGTTGAGTTTACAGTTTTATAAAAATCAAATTTTTCACTCTGGATTTTAACATTTAAAATATAAATAAAATAATACAAGAATAAAAACTGGAAACAAAAACCTAAACAATGATAGTAAACAACCTAGGAAATACTTACGAATGGCTTCGATTTAAATCTAGCACCATGCCAAAGTCACACCAGGTTGATGCTGGATTTCTGATTAATTTACCGACTTGTGTCATTCGGAATAGAACCAAAAACTGAATGCTTCATTCAAATAAAAAATATAATGCTAATTTTATGTTTATACATAACGATTCATTGAATTCGTGCTAGAAAGCATTTAAAGTTATTAATTACCAATCATTTTCAAACTTTTGCACGCTACTGTACCTTGTTTTCTATTCAATTTTTTTGTAAAAGGAAATGTCATAGTCAAAACCAGCGGAATTCACGTGAAATTACATCAACTGTAAGTACTGCTCAGCAGCTAAGCTATAAACACCATCTGTTAATTACAGCTTTAATTTGATTTTTACGTAACGAAGTAAGTTCATCTGTTATCTACAGTTGTAGCTAAATAGCTAATGCTAAATAGTATAGGGTGTTTTTGACAATTTATATAAAAACTATTACAGAATTCTCCAGAATTATTTGTCCAGAATTCTCCAGAATTATTTGTCCAGAATTCTCCAGAACTCTGTTAAAAAATTCTGTTTTCTGAAATTATGTTGCGAATGTGTCGCGTGACATTTTTCAAAAAATTCTCCAGAATTCTGATAAATAATTCTCCAGAATTCTGATAAATAATTCTCCAGAATTCTAGAGAATTCTGCAGAATTATTCTGCACAACTGTGTTCCAGAATTCTGCAGAATTCTCGAGTCTGCCAGATGCTCCGGAATCGCAGCGTAAAACAGGCAAAAGAGTGTGTAAGCTTCCCAAAAAGAGACATTTGCACGATATGTGTGATGAAAATCATTCCGTCTCGTCCAAATATTCACTGTCTTATTCCAAGATGCAACTTTAATCATGATAGGATATTCTATTACAAGAAAAACGTCGTTTAGCTAAAAGATCAGGAAAATGGATTAGAAAATAATTCATTATTAAATGCATGATGATTCTTCTGAAGACAGTAATTGGGAGAAACTGAAGAAATCTAGCACTTGAAAAAGTTTACAGAAGATCACAAGGTTAAAACATCTCTTATATTACTCTTAATTATAAAGAATAGACAGAGCATTTCATCTAGATTCCGGAAGCACTAAAAGCTTAAAAGATAAGACTTGGGCAAATAAATTAAAATTGGATGGACCATCAAAACCAGTTAAACTGTCATGGTTAGGAAAAATAAAAGGATATGATTATGAGTGAAGGATTTTCTTAAAATGGACAGAAAATAGCTTCGGGTATGAATTGCCGTTGGAAATAATTTTGAATTTTAGATTGAAAAGTAAAGAGTTGAATTGAATTGTGGTTAAGAGAAGAAGAAGCGTGAGAAGCAGCTTAGAAAATGTCCCAAATGTCTAATATTTCTAGATCCATTGATAAGAAGTGATAAGTCTAATGCAGAATATTTCAAAAAAAGTTCAAAATGATTGTGTTAGGGATAAGGGGGCTTTAAATCATGAAGGGTTATACACTAGTTTAAAATTTAGGCATTAATTTTCAAAAGTTTGATGAGGATTTGATAATTCATTAATCACGAATTTTGCCATTTAGATGTTAAGATAAAAGATCTGGCGTTTTTTCGTTCATGATTAAGTTGAATGATTTTGGATGTTAGATCGGCTTAAAACTACGAACCTTTCAAGTTGGACGACATAACAGCAATGCAGCAATTTATAACATTCTTGATCACCTAAATGTTTGACTCGCTTGTCTTTTTAAAATTGAGGTTGCTCAGCAGCAGTTGGAGACGAAGTGGATCAAAAGATGACTGTATTGGCTGTGTATCTTATACCATACAAGGAACTTGCAAATTTGTCTTTGTTTTATTGCGAATTGAAGTATTCTGTGGTGGAAAATTTGACGTTTTGCAACTCTTTTTCTTTTTCATTTTGTTACATAATTTCAGAATCGTCCCTTTTTCTGTTTCAGCGATTCTTCTTCTTAAACTTTACTTACAATCAATTGATTCATTTCCCAAGCTTCAATATCTGGTCGTAGTCGTGTTACTAGAACCACTAAAGAAGAAGAAGAAGGAGAAGAAGAATTTATTACATGCACATTAAGTTTTATTTTAAAGTATTTTAAGTTATTAGAACAACAGTTTGCAGCATTTATGAAGACAAGATAAGTCATAATTTGACGGATGCAAGATTTTAAGATTGTCAAATTGGAATCAAAGGAAATATTAGAATTTATTTTGAGATTGTGATTTGAAGCAATTCAATGTTCTAAAAAGACTGCATACGTCGATTGAGTGAATATTGAAACTTTAATTTGTGATTCAATATGATGAATTTTCGAGTCAATTAGAATTTAATGCACAAATATTAGCAAAAGGTTTGTTAATAGTCAATCAGCTAATATAAAGTTTGTTGTGAAATTCGAAGGCAGTTCAGTAATTTGCATAATTTTATTAAGAGCAAGGGCGTAGCCAGGAATTCTGTTCCAAGAACTCTGTTAGGAATGCTTGAGTGTGAGTCAGACTAAAATAAGACGATGAATTTACAAATAAGCTGTTTAACATTGCGCTTGAGCGAGTTTTTAGGAATGCCAAACTAGAACTGGAACAAGAAGAGAATAGGATCGGGCTTTGGGTCAGCAAGAAAAGGCAAAATATCGCAAGGCAGCTGCAACCGAGAGAATATAAAACCTAGTCGACTCTCATTTGGTCATTGGAGAAAAGAGATTTAAGGTAGTCAACTACTTTATCTTTATCTATGGTCTTTGAAGTAAGGATGTAAGTAAGTATGACTTACTATTATCTTGATTTTATTTGCTTCCATTTGCTTCATGATCCTTTAAAACTGTTAACTTTGTCCGTGCTTTAATTCCAATCATGTTGCTTTTAATAATGCTGATATTTGTTAAATGAATTTACACAAGCAGCAGTTTCATATCTAACCCACGATAAATTACACGAAGTCAGAATACTGCCAATCTATATTGTATGAATGCATATTGTTTCCTTAAAGCTCACACTTTTTATATCGCTAATACTCATACTATCCAAATATGCACTTCCTTTAATTTTTTCAGTATCTCATACATGCTTGATTCATCCTTAAATATATTCAATGTCTCATTTATGCTTGTTTGTGACTTTTTCCATAACAGCTTCTTTTTCTTCTTCTTTTAAGTTTACTTTTTTCTTTGCCCTTTGATCATCATGCATTTCCTTATTTATTATCCTTCTTCATTCCGAAATTTCCTTCACTCGAAATATTTTTTTCAATGTTTTGAATTTGATGAATTCAAAAAAAAGGAAGATTTTTGCCAATGTTGCTTTGACATGTTTTTTTTGTGTTTTTGTTGATGAAGAAATTTAAGGAATTGAAGCAAATTTCGTGTGTGACATTTATGAATTTCAGAACTTTTTTCGGGTAAAATTTGTCAAAAGTTGAATTCAGCTAATGAATTTTTCAAACTCTTTAATTAAATTAAAATCGTTTGCTTAATTTTGAAGAGTTAAATCTTGTCATAAATCAAACAAAAGCTTAAAGTGTACTAAAATGAAGCTTATAATCAGATTGAAGATTAATTATCATCACTTCATAAAGTATAAAGCAGGTCGCGATTTTCATTCAAAAATGATTCAATGTCTTTAAATAATGATTAATTTAAAGTCAAAAGTTCTCACATGCTGAATCTGATGGAAGGACATAAAGGGCTGAAATCGTTGGAATATAGAGTTACAGATCTATAGCCTTAGAGAAAATTGATTTCAAAAATTTAACATAATTTTTATTATATGCTAATTAATAAAAGGATGTATGCATTAAACATTAAAGCTCATTTGTTAAGGTCATAACAAGAACACGTTATTCAGTCATCACTGTTCTTTTATTGTTCATCCTCAGCGTTTAGGAAAGGAGATTTAACTTTAACTTTTCAGTCAGTAACGTTCCAATTTAATCAGTCACATCGAATAATTATTCATTGCTTGTTCCTGTTTGTTCCATTGTTAAGCAAAAAATATTAATTATTTAGATTCAAAATTTAAATTAAGTATTTATTGCATAAAACATTTACGAACCATCCATTTAGGACATGTAAAAATACAGCATGAATGTTCATTTTCTCACCCGTATGCTTCATTAATTTACGAATAACTTGAAAAATCTTGTTTTGTTGTGACATTTAATGATGCTTAGTGGTAAATTAGTGGTTCGGAATCAACAATACCCTTTATAAAGTTTTAATAATCAGGAATGAGATATTTTCAATTGTCCATAATGAAAACAGGGCGAACATTCAATTTGATGTTATTCTTCTTCTTTTTAGCTTCAAATAAATCGAATGGGATATGACACGGAACAGAAAGCAATGCAAGGAATTCCAGTTGGGATTCATCGCTGAGATACTTAACAGCTAAATGATCTTTCGAGTCGTTTTGTGAGCTCTTGTAGAATTAATCATGTTTCTGTTGTAAGTCTTGCTAAGTTCCTCATCTTAACTCTATACTTAATTTTGAAGTTTTTTTTTTCTTGATCTTAGATTCTTCCAAATATTCGTTCTGATCTTCTTTAATGTATAATACAATCTTTGTACCACGTCCTGAAGATTTATCAATACCAATTGTAAAGCTTCCTTCTGCAGATAGATGATTTCCCAACATATTGTTCATCATCATTGTTCTTTGAGTAAACAGTGACTTTATCGGCATCTAAATATGATGAATAGAACAAAACACCGAAAGGATAAATCATAGAAATAATTGAAAGCATTATTAAGTACAATTAATTTTCGATGAATTTTTTGGTACTATCTTCCTTATTAGAAAAAACCTTAATGTACAATTCCTTGCCTGAGTCCAATTTCGAAGGAGTTTTCAGTTAATAACTCGCAAAGGAACTTGTTTGCAAAATGTAAGTAATCCAAGTGCCAAAATAAATTTGGGCAGGACGGTGGGGCGATTCCTATTTTTAACATTGTAAATATCCTAAAAATAGAAGAAAAAAAATAATGTAAGTTAAAGTTTCGTGTTGACTTACTTTTTGCTGTCGTAAATGATGAGTTTAAAAACTATTTCTTGCAGACAGGGCGATTGAAGAACTTGAAGCTTTTCAATTCATCTTGCTCAATGACTATCAAGCCAGATAGTGTGAGAATTCCTGTTTCGAAAATTTCCAGCTTGTAGTTGTAGGTTTAATTGCTATGTGATGGATCTTTGTTAATATTTGGGCAAATAAGACTCAATCTATAGCTTATTTCCAGCTGCTTATTTTGTTCAAGTCATGAAATTGGTTTATATGCAGCCTCTTTTTCATGAACTTAACATTATAGCTACATCTAATTGGCTTGTGTTGGTTTTGTCATCCAATTAAGATCAGAAACCTTTTTGCAGCATTTTTCTTCAAAATTTAAGTTTTCCAAGTGCCGAAAAAAAATTTTGGGCAGGACGGTGGGGCGATTCCTATTTTTAATAATGAAAATATCCTAAAAATGGAAGAAAAAAAATTATTTAAGTTATAGTTTCGAATTGACTTACTTTTTGCTGTCGTAAATGATGAGTTTAAAAACAATTTCTTGCAGACAGGGCGATTGAAGAACTTGAAGCTGGCTATTCATCTTGCTCAATGACTATCAAGCCAGATAGTGTGAGAATTCCTGTTTCGAAAATTTCCAGCTTGTAGTTGTAGGTTTAATTGATATGTAATGGATCTTTGTTAATATTTGGGCAAATAAGACTCAATCTATAGCTTACTTCCAGCTGCTTATTTTGTTTAAGTCATGAAATTGGTTTATATGCAGCCTCTTCTTCATGAACTTAACATTATGGCTACATCTAATTGGCTTGTGTTGGTTTTGTCATCCAATTAAGATCAGAAACCTTTTTGCAGCATTTTTCTTCAAAATTTAAGTTTTCCAAGTGCCGAAAAAAATTTTGGGCAGGACGGTGGGGCGATTCCTATTTTTAATAATGAAAATATCCTTAAAAATGGAAGAAAAAAAATTATTTAAGTTATAGTTTCGTATTGACTTACTTTTTGCTGTCGTAAATGATGAGTTTAAAAACTATTTCTTGCAGACAGGGCGATTAAAGAACTTGAAGCTGGCGATTCATCTTGCTCAATGACTATCAAGCCGGATAGTGTGAGAATTCCTGTTTCGAAAATTTCCAGCTTGTAGTTGTAGGTTTAATTGCTATGTAATGGATCTTTGTTAATATTTGGGCAAATAAGACTCAATCTATAGCTTATTTCCAGCTGCTTATTTTGTTCAAGTCATGAAATTGGTTTATATGCAGCCTCTTCTTCATGAACTTAACATTATGGCTACATCTAATTGGCTTGTGTTGGTTTTGTCATCCAATTAAGATCAGAAACCTTTTTGCAGCATTTTTCTTCAAAATTTAAGTTTTCCAAGTGCCGAAAAAAATTTTGGGCAAGACGGTGGGGCGATTCCTATTTTTAATAATGAAAATATCCTAAAAATGGAAGAAAAAAAATTATTTAAGTTATAGTTTCGTATTGACTTACTTTTTGCTGTCGTAAATGATGAGTTTAAAAACTATTTCTTGCAGACAGGGCGATTAAAGAACTTGAAGCTGGCGATTCATCTTGCTCATTGACTATCAAGCCAGATAGTGTGAGAATTCCTGTTTGGAAAATTTCCAGCTTGTAGTTGTAGGTTTAATTGATATGTGATGGATCTTTGTTAATATTTGGGCAAATAAGACTCAATCTATAGCTTATTTCCAGCTGCATATTTTGTTCAAGTCATGAAATTGGTTTATATGCAGCCTCTTCTTTATGAACTTAACATTATGGCTACATCTAATTGGCTTGTGTTGGTTTTGTCATCCAATTAAGATCAGAAACCTTTTTGCAGCATTTTTCTTCAAAATTTAAGTTTTCCAAGTGCCGAAAAAAATTTTGGGCAGGACGGTGGGGCGATTCCTAATTTAAAAATGAAAATATCCTAAAAATGGAAGAAAAAAAATTATTTAAGTTATAGTTTCGTATTGACTTACTTTTTGTTGTCGTAAATGATGAGTTAAAAAAAGGATTCCTTGCAGACATGACTGTGCAGAACTTGAAGCAGGTGATTCGTCTTGCTTAATGACCAGCTGGTCGATGTGAAAATTCCTGTATCGAAAAGTAGCTTGAAATTGGCGCTGGACTGAAAAAATTAAATTGAAAAGACCGGTTATCAAGGAGAAAAAGTGAGAGAAAGTCTGAGAAGCAATTAATTCAAATCAGATTTTTTAGCAGAGACAATTAAAGGCAAATAAATTCCACTTTTCGTATAAAAAGAAGAAAATATAAAAGTGAGATGGAGTAGTCTCAAAATTACAGAAGGATCATAGTGGTGATGCATTTTCATAGAGAATTAAAGTTGTAATTACTTACTTTGAGCTTGATTCCTTGTTCCCACATGAGTCTGCTTCCTGAAATGTTTCACTATCAAAGTGTTGTCCAAAGTTCACTTTCAATGAAGGTCCAGGAAGATCCTGTTAGCTTTGCAGTTTTATTTGCACAGTCATATTGTATGAGTGGTGAATTAATTGGTAGATGAACTTGATTTGATTCTTGCAAAAATATCGTGTTGAGCAGTCATTTAATAAGTTTCGTTAAGTTAAATAAACACAATAACTGATAACGATTAATTTCAGCTACCGACAATGAGTGGCAAATAAAAAATGATGTTCAATGGCTTCAACAGCTTCTGTAAAGTCAGAAAATTCTTAAATTATTGCACAGAGATTTAGAATTTGCGGGAATTGGAAAATGATTGTATGTTGTCTTATGACATCATCAAGTAAACGCTGAATATTATTTTCACATACCTCTTTATCTTCTCGTGCCATTTGAGTTTCTCTTATCTGGTTCTTTATTTCTATGGACCAAGTTCTAGATTTGTGTGTTACTTGCACTAGCTGTTTGCTTTATGAAAGAAACTGGATGTAATTGGATCATTTCTAGGTCTTGCTGGACTTATTTGAACTTTCGATGTGACTAGAACCGCCAAAATTTCAGAGAAAAGGAAGAAAAGAAAGGAAAAAAAGCATGCATTAGTTAACCTTGTCAATAAATAAAATTAGAAAAAACCTAAATTCAGAGAAAAGGAAGAAAGAAAAATTAAAAGAAAAGACATGAAAAAAAGAAGAAAAATTAAAAGAAGAAAGGAAGAAAATAAGAGAAAAAAAACATGAAGAAATTCGAACAATTTAATCAAAATGGTCAAAAATCAAGTAATAATAATGAAGTCTCACCAGCAAACTTCTGTTGATGCCACAAAATTTATGGACCCAGCTTTGAAATCTGATACACTCTGCAGCGTAAAACAGGCAAAAGAGTGTGTAAGCTTCCCAAAAAGAGACATTTGCACGATATGTGTGATGAAAATCATTCCGTCTCGTCCAAATATTCACTGTCTTATTCCAAGATGCAACTTTAATCATGATAGGATATTCTATTACAAGAAAAACGTCGTTTAGCTAAAAGATCAGGAAAATGGATTAGAAAATAATTCATTATTAAATGCATGATGATTCTTCTGAAGACAGTAATTGGGAGACACTGAAGAAATCTAGCACTTGAAAAAGTTTACAGAAGATCACAAGGTTAAAACATCTCTTATATTACTCTTAATTATAAAGAATAGACAGAGCATTTCATCTAGATTCCGGAAGCACTAAAAGCTTAAAAGATGAGACTTGGGCAAATAAATTAAAATTGGATTGACCATCAAAACCAGTTAAATTGTCATGGTTAGGAAAAATAAAAGGATATGATTATGAGTAAAGGATTTTCTTAAAATGGACAGAAAATAGCTTCGGGTATGAATTGCCGTTGGAAATAATTTTGAATTTTAGATTGAAAAGTAAAGAGTTGAATTGAATTGTGGTTAAGAGAAGAAGAAGCGTGAGAAGCAGCTTAGAAAATGTCCCAAATGTCTAATATTTCTAGATCCATTGATAAGAAGTGATAAGTCTAATGCAGAATATTTCAAAAAAAGTTCAAAATGATTGTGTTAGGGATAAGGGGGCTTTAAATCATGAAGGGTTATACACTAGTTTAAAATTTAGGCATTAATTTTCAAAAGTTTGATGAGGATTTGATAATTCATTAATCACGAATTTTGCCATTTAGATGTTAAGATAAAAGATCTGGCGTTTTTTCGTTCATGATTAAGTTGAATGATTTTGGATGTTAGATCGGCTTAAAACTACGAACCTTTCAAGTTGGACGACATAACAGCAATGCAGCAATTTATAACATTCTTGATCACCTAAATGTTTGACTCGCTTGTCTTTTTAAAATTGAGGTTGCTCAGCAGCAGTTGGAGACGAAGTGGATCAAAAGATGACTGTATTGGCTGTGTATCTTATACCATACAAGGAACTTGCAAATTTGTCTTTGTTTTATTGCGAATTGAAGTATTCTGTGGTGGAAAATTTGACGTTTTGCAACTCTTTTTCTTTTTCATTTTGTTACATAATTTCAGAATCGTCCCTTTTTCTGTTTCAGCGATTCTTCTTCTTAAACTTTACTTACAATCAATTGATTCATTTCCCAAGCTTCAATATCTGGTCGTAGTCGTGTTACTAGAACCACTAAAGAAGAAGAAGAAGGAGAAGAAGAATTTATTACATGCACATTAAGTTTTATTTTAAAGTATTTTAAGTTATTAGAACAACAGTTTGCAGCATTTATGAAGACAAGATAAGTCATAATTTGACGGATGCAAGATTTTAAGATTGTCAAATTGGAATCAAAGGAAATATTAGAATTTATTTTGAGATTGTGATTTGAAGCAATTCAATGTTCTAAAAAGACTGCATACGTCGATTGAGTGAATATTGAAACTTTAATTTGTGATTCAATATGATGAATTTTCGAGTCAATTAGAATTTAATGCACAAATATTAGCAAAAGGTTTGTTAATAGTCAATCAGCTAATATAAAGTTTGTTGTGAAATTCGAAGGCAGTTTAGTAATTTGCATAATTTTATTAAGAGCAAGGGCGTAGCCAGGAATTCTGTTCCAAGAACTCTGTTAGGAATGCTTGAGTGTGAGTCAGACTAAAATAAGACGATGAATTTACAAATAAGCTGTTTAACATTGCGCTTGAGCGAGTTTTTAGGAATGCCAAACTAGAACTGGAACAAGAAGAGAATAGGATCGGGCTTTGGGTCAGCAAGAAAAAGGCAAAATATCGCAAGGCAGCTGCAACCGAGAGAATATAAAACCTAGTCGACTCTCATTTGGTCATTGGAGAAAAGAGATTTAAGGTAGTCAACTACTTTATCTTTATCTATGGTCTTTGAAGTAAGGATGTAAGTAAGTATGACTTACTATTATCTTGATTTTATTTGCTTCCATTTGCTTCATGATCCTTTAAAACTGTTAACTTTGTCCGTGCTTTAATTCCAATCATGTTGCTTTTAATAATGCTGATATTTGTTAAATGGATTTACACAAGCAGCAGTTTCATATTTAACCCACGATAAATTACACGAAGTCAGAATACTGCCAATCTATATTGTATGAATGCATATTGTTTCCTTAAAGCTCACACTTTTTATATCGCTAATACTCATACTATCCAAATATGCACTTCCTTTAATTTTTTCAGTATCTCATACATGCTTGATTCATCCTTAAATATATTCAATGTCTCATTTATGCTTGTTTGTGACTTTTTCCATTACAGCTTCTTTTTCTTCTTCTTTTAAGTTTACTTTTTTCGTTGCCCTTTGATCATCATGCATTTCCTTATTTATTATCCTTCTTCATTCCGAAATTTCCTTCACTCGAAATATTTTTTTCAATGTTTTGAATTTGATGAATTCAAAAAAAAGAAGATTTTTGCAAATGTTGCTTTGACATGTTTTTTTTGTGTTTTTGTTGATGAAGAAATTTAAGGAATTGAAGCAAATTTCGTGTGTGTCATTTATGAATTTCAGAACTTTTTTCGGGAAAAATTTGTCAAAAGTTGAATTCAGCTAATGAATTTTTCAAACTCTTTAATTAAATTAAAATCGTTTGCTTAATTTTGAAGAGTTAAATCTTGTCATAAATCAAACAAAAGCTTAAAGTGTACTAAAATGAAGCTTATAATCAGATTGAAGATTAATTATCATCACTTCATAAAGTATAAAGCAGGTCGCGATTTTCATTTAAAAATGATTCAATGTCTTTAAATAATGATTAATTTAAAGTCAAAAGTTCTTACATGCTGAATCTGATGGAAGGACATAAAGGGCTGAAATCGTTGGAATATAGAGTTACAGATCTATAGCCTTAGAGAAAATTGATTTCAAAAATTTAACATAATTTTTATTATATGCTAATTAATAAAAGGATGTATGCATTAAACATTAAAACTCATTTGTTAAGGTCATAACAAGAACACGTTATTCAGTCATCACTGTTCTTTTATTGTTCATCCTCAGCGTTTAGGAAAGGAGATTTAACTTTAACTTTTCAGTCAGTAACGGTCCAATTTAATCAGTCACATCGAATAATTATTCATTGCTTGTTCCTGTTTGTTCCATTGTTAAGCAAAAAATATTAATTATTTAGATTCAAAATTTAAATTAAGTATTTATTGCATAAAACATTTACGAACCATCCATTTAGGACATGTAAAAATACAGCATGAATGTTCATTTTCTCACCCGTAATGAAGCATATTAATTTACGAATAACTTAAAAAATCTTGTTTTGTTGTGACATTTAATGATGCTTAGTGGTAAATTAGTGGTTCGGAATCAACAATACCCTTTATAAAGTTTTAATAATCAGGAATGAGATCTTTTCAATTGTCCATAATGAAAACAGGACGAACATTCAATTTGATGTTATTCTTCTTCTTTTTAGCTTCAAATAAATCGAATGGGATATGACACGGAACAGAAAGCAATGCAAGGAATTCCAGTTGGGATTCATCGCTGAGATGCTTAACAGCTAAATGATCTTCCGAGTCGTTTTGTGAGCTCTTGTAGAATTAATCATGTTTCTGTTGTAAGTCTTGCTAAGTTCCTCATCTTAACTCTATACTTAACTTTGAAGTTTTTTTTTCTTGATCTTAGATTCTTCCAAATATTCGTTCTGATTTTCTTTAATGTATAATACAATCTTTGTACCACGTCCTGAAGATTTATCAATACCAATTGTAAAGCTTCCTTCTGCAGATAGATGATTTCCCAACATATTGTTCATCATCATTGTTCTTTGAGTAAACAGTGACTTTATCGGCATCTAAATATGATGAATAGAACAAAACACCGAAAGGATAAATCATAGAAATAATTGGAAGCATTATTAAGTCATACCAATTAATTTTCGATGAATTTTTTGGTACTGTCTTCCTTATTAGAAAAAACCTTAATGTACAATTCCTTGCCTGAGTCCAATTTCGAAGGAGTTTTCAGTTAATAACTCGCAAAGGAACTTGTTTGCAAAATGTAAGTAATCCAAGTGCCAAAATAAATTTGGGCAGGACGGTGGGGCGATTCCTATTTTTAACATTGTAAATATCCTAAAAATAGAAGAAAAAAAATAATGTAAGTTAAAGTTTCGTGTTGACTTACTTTTTGCTGTCGTAAATGATGAGTTTAAAAACAATTTCTTGCAGACAGAGCGATTGAAGAACTTGGAGCTGTTGATTCATCTTGCTCAATGACTATCAAGCCAGATAGTGTGAGAATTCCTGTTTCGAAAATTTCCAGCTTGTAGTTGTAGGTTTAATTGATATGTGATGGATCTTTGTTAATATTTGGGCAAATAAGACTCAATCTATAGCTTATTTAAAGCTGCTTATTTTGTTTAAGTCATGAAATTGGTTTATATGCAGCATC
Organism: Chironomus riparius; assembly: GCA_917627325.4. NCBI lineage: Eukaryota > Metazoa > Arthropoda > Insecta > Diptera > Chironomidae > Chironomus > Chironomus riparius. The sequence goes on from OU895877.1 coordinate 25,088,700, forward strand.
TTCTTCATGAACTTAACATTATGGCTACATCTAATTGGCTTGTGTTGGTTTTGTCATCCAATTAAGATCAGAAATCTTTTTGCAGCATTTTTCTTCAAAATTTAAGTTTTCCAAGTGCCGAAAAAAATTTTGGACAGGACGGTGGAGCAATTTCTAATTTATAAGTTGTAAAAATGCTAAAAATGGAAGAAAAAAAATGATTTGAATTCAAATTTCAATTTTACTCACTTTGTTGTCGTAAATGATGAGTTAAAAAAAGAATTCCTTGCAGACATGACTGTGCAGAACTTGAAGCAGGTGATTCGTCTTGCTTAATGACCAGCTGGTCGATGTGAAAATTCCTGTATCGAAAAGTAGTTTAAAATTGGCGCTGGACTGAAAAAATTAAATTGAAAAGACCGGTTATCAAGGAGAAAAAGTGAGAGAAAGTCTGAGAAGCAATTAATTCAAATCAGATTTTTTAGCAGAGACAATTAAAGGCAAGTCTTATTCCACTTTTCGTATAAAAAGAAAAAAATATAAAAGTGAGATGGAGTACTCTCAAAATTACAGAAGGATCATAGTGGTGATGCATTTTCATAGAGAATTAAAGTAGTAATTACTTACTTTGAGCTTGATTCCTTGTTCCCACATGAGTCTGCTTCCTGAAATGTTTCACTATCAAAGTGTTGTCCATAGTTCACTTTCAATGAAGGTCCAGGAAGATCCTTTTAGCTTTGCAGTTTTATTTGCACAGTCATATTGTATGAGTGGTGAATTAATTGGTAGATGAACTTGATTTGATTCTTGCAAAAATATCGTGTTGAGCAGTCATTTAATAAGTTTCGTTAAGTTAAATAAGCACAATAACTGATAACGATTAATTTCAGCTACCGACAATGAGTGGCAAATAAAAAATGATGTTCAATGGCTTCAACAGCTTCTGTAAAGTCAGAAAATTCTTAAATTATTGCACAGAGATTTAGAATTTGCGGGAATTGGTAAATGATTGTATGTTGTCTTATGACATCATCAATTAAACGCTGAATATTATTTTCACATACCTCTTTATCTTCTCGTGCCATTTGAGTTTCTCTTATCTGGTTCTTTATTTCTATGGACCAAGTTCTAGATTTGTGTGTTACTTGCACTAGCTGTTTGCTTTATGAAAGAAACTGGATGTAATTGGATCATTTCTAGGTCTTGCTGGACTTATTTGAACTTTCGATGTGACTAGAACCGCCAAAATTTCAGAGAAAAAAAAGAAAGAAAAAGAAGAAATACTTTATAAAAAAAAACTTTTTAAAAAACTACGTTTTTCGCGTAGACTAAAAAGTAGAAAATAACTTTTATTCTTGGTTGTAAAGAATTTGGTTTTAAATTTTCAGATTATATTTAATAAATTTTTATATCCTAGTCAATATTGTTCACAAAGTTTCGAATAAGTGCACTTTGATCTTATCGTATAACTCAACAACTTAAAAACGTGGGCGCATTATAAGAGGAGAAATAAGTTTATGTGAAATCAATACTTTATGATAAACTTAAATTAATGCGCCCACGTTTTTAAGTTGTTGAGTTATACGATAAGATCAAAGTGCACTTATTCGAAACTTTGTGAACAATATTGACTAGGATATAAAAATTTATTAAATATAATCTGAAAATTTAAAACCAAATTCTTTACAACCAAGAATAAAAGTTATTTTCTACTTTTTAGTCTACGCGAAAAACGTAGTTTTTTAAAAAGTTTTTTTTTATAAAGTATTTTATTTTCTACTTTTTAGTCTTATTCTAATGAAATAGAGAAATAAAGATTATAGGGGGTTTATAGGTTACAGGTGTGTTGAACTCCACTTCGTTGCACTTCGTTACGTTCAACTGTTTATAGATTAGAGTAGGTTTATAGGTTACAGGTGTGTTGAACTTCACTTCGTTGCACTTCGTTACGTTCAACTGTTTATAGATCACAGGAGGTTTATAGGTTACAGGTGTGTTGAACTTCACTTCGTTACGTTCAACTGTTTATAGATTACAGTAGGTTTATAGGTTACAGGTGTGTTGAACTTCACTTCGTTGCACTTCGTTACGTTCAACTGTTTATAGATTACAGTAGGTTCATAGGTTACAGGTGTGTTGAACTCCACTTCGTTGCGCTTCGTTACGTTCAACTCTTTATAGATTAGAGTAGGTTTATAGGTTACAGGTGTGTTGAACTTCACTTCGTTGCACTTCGTTACGTTCAACTGTTTATAGATTAGAGTAGGTTTATAGGTTACAGGTGTGTTGAACTTCACTTCGTTGCACTTCGTTACGTTCAACTGTTTATAGATCACAGTAGGTTTATAGGTTACAGGTGTGTTGAACTTCACTTCGTTGCACTTCGTTACGTTCAACTGTTTATAGATCACAGTAGGTTTATAGGTTACAGGTGTGTTGAACTTCACTTCGTTACGTTCAACTGTTTATAGATTACATTAGGTTTATAGGTTACAGGTGTGTTGAACTTCACTTCGCTGCACTTCGTTACGTTCAACTGTTTATAGATTACAGTAGGTTTATAGGTTACAGGTGTGTTGAACTTCACTTCGTTGCACTTCGTTACGTTCAACTGTTTATAGATTACAGTAGGTTTATAGGTTACAGGTGTGTTGAACTTCACTTCGTTGCACTTCGTTACGTTCAACTGTTTATAGATTAGAGTAGGTTTATAGGTTACAGGTGTGTTGAACTTCACTTCGTTGCACTTCGTTACGTTCATCTGTTTATAGATTTGAGTAGGTTTATAGATTACAGGTGTGTTGAACTTCACTTCGTTGCACTTCGTTACGTTCAACTGTTTATAGATCACAGTAGGTTTATAGGTTACAGGTGTGTTGAACTTCACTTCGTTGCACTTCGTTACGTTCAACTGTTTATAGATTACATTAGGTTTATAGGTTACAGGTGTGTTGAACTTCACTTCGCTGCACTTCGTTACGTTCAACTGTTTATAGATTACAGTAGGTTTATAGGTTACAGGTGTGTTGAACTTCACTTCGTTGCACTTCGTTACGTTCAACTGTTTATAGATTACAGTAGGTTTATAGGTTACAGGTGTGTTGAACTTCACTTCGTTGCACTTCGTTACGTTCAACTGTTTATAGATTACAGTAGGTTCATAGGTTACAGGTGTGTTGAACTCCACTTCGTTGCACTTCGTTACGTTCATCTGTTTATAGATTAGAGTAGGTTTATAGGTTACAGGTGTGTTGAACTTCACTTCGTTGCACTTCGTTACGTTCAACTGTTTATAGATCACAGTAGGTTTATAGGTTACAGGTGTGTTGAACTTCACTTCGTTGCACTTCGTTACGTTCAACTGTTTATAGATTACATTAGGTTTATAGGTTACAGGTGTGTTGAACTTCACTTCGTTGCGTTCAACTGTTTATAAATTACCAGTTTTCAATGGGAAATTAGTAACGACTTTCAAAATTTTTCATTCGTTTTATAAAATTTAATTTTTTTAAAGCATTCATTAGTAAAGTACATTAAAAATCACTCGTAAAGATTTTGTGTTTATCCGAACCATTCCTACTACATAACGTGTGGATTCTTAACATAAAGATGCAAATCAAATCTATATGTAACGTATTTATAACGGATTTTCAAATTTAAATTCAATGAATATCATTTATATGTTATGCAAAAATACGTCAAACCGTTAATAAAAAGAAAAGTCAATTTAATTAAGTTGGTGAAGTGTTATAAATAATGCAATACATTTAAAACAGCATAAATTTATGCTCAAACTATGTGTGCTGAATGCACATCGCATATTAATAGTTATTTTGCATTAATTCGTAACGGACTTGTGCTTAACGGTTTTTTTGAAAATTCAAATTTTCACTTACGAATATTCATGAAAAATCAATACTTTATGATAAACTTAAATTAATGCGCCCACGTTTTTAAGTTGTTGAGTTATACGATAAGATCAAAGTGCACTTATTCGAAACTTTGTGAACAATATTGACTAGGATATAAAAATTTATTAAATATAATCTGAAAATTTAAAACCAAATTCTTTACAACCAAGAATAAAAGTTATTTTCTACTTTTTAGTCTACGCGAAAAACGTAGTTTTTTAAAAAGTTTTTTTTTATAAAGTATTTTATTTTCTACTTTTTAGTCTTATTCTAATGAAATAGAGAAATAAAGATTATAGGGGGTTTATAGGTTACAGGTGTGTTGAACTCCACTTCGTTGCACTTCGTTACGTTCAACTGTTTATAGATTAGAGTAGGTTTATAGGTTACAGGTGTGTTGAACTTCACTTCGTTGCACTTCGTTACGTTCAACTGTTTATAGATCACAGGAGGTTTATAGGTTACAGGTGTGTTGAACTTCACTTCGTTACGTTCAACTGTTTATAGATTACAGTAGGTTTATAGGTTACAGGTGTGTTGAACTTCACTTCGTTGCACTTCGTTACGTTCAACTGTTTATAGATTACAGTAGGTTCATAGGTTACAGGTGTGTTGAACTCCACTTCGTTGCGCTTCGTTACGTTCAACTCTTTATAGATTAGAGTAGGTTTATAGGTTACAGGTGTGTTGAACTTCACTTCGTTGCACTTCGTTACGTTCAACTGTTTATAGATTAGAGTAGGTTTATAGGTTACAGGTGTGTTGAACTTCACTTCGTTGCACTTCGTTACGTTCAACTGTTTATAGATCACAGTAGGTTTATAGGTTACAGGTGTGTTGAACTTCACTTCGTTGCACTTCGTTACGTTCAACTGTTTATAGATCACAGTAGGTTTATAGGTTACAGGTGTGTTGAACTTCACTTCGTTACGTTCAACTGTTTATAGATTACATTAGGTTTATAGGTTACAGGTGTGTTGAACTTCACTTCGCTGCACTTCGTTACGTTCAACTGTTTATAGATTACAGTAGGTTTATAGGTTACAGGTGTGTTGAACTTCACTTCGTTGCACTTCGTTACGTTCAACTGTTTATAGATTACAGTAGGTTTATAGGTTACAGGTGTGTTGAACTTCACTTCGTTGCACTTCGTTACGTTCAACTGTTTATAGATTAGAGTAGGTTTATAGGTTACAGGTGTGTTGAACTTCACTTCGTTGCACTTCGTTACGTTCATCTGTTTATAGATTTGAGTAGGTTTATAGATTACAGGTGTGTTGAACTTCACTTCGTTGCACTTCGTTACGTTCAACTGTTTATAGATCACAGTAGGTTTATAGGTTACAGGTGTGTTGAACTTCACTTCGTTGCACTTCGTTACGTTCAACTGTTTATAGATTACATTAGGTTTATAGGTTACAGGTGTGTTGAACTTCACTTCGCTGCACTTCGTTACGTTCAACTGTTTATAGATTACAGTAGGTTTATAGGTTACAGGTGTGTTGAACTTCACTTCGTTGCACTTCGTTACGTTCAACTGTTTATAGATTACAGTAGGTTTATAGGTTACAGGTGTGTTGAACTTCACTTCGTTGCACTTCGTTACGTTCAACTGTTTATAGATTACAGTAGGTTCATAGGTTACAGGTGTGTTGAACTCCACTTCGTTGCACTTCGTTACGTTCATCTGTTTATAGATTAGAGTAGGTTTATAGGTTACAGGTGTGTTGAACTTCACTTCGTTGCACTTCGTTACGTTCAACTGTTTATAGATCACAGTAGGTTTATAGGTTACAGGTGTGTTGAACTTCACTTCGTTGCACTTCGTTACGTTCAACTGTTTATAGATTACATTAGGTTTATAGGTTACAGGTGTGTTGAACTTCACTTCGTTGCGTTCAACTGTTTATAAATTACCAGTTTTCAATGGGAAATTAGTAACGACTTTCAAAATTTTTCATTCGTTTTATAAAATTTAATTTTTTTAAAGCATTCATTAGTAAAGTACATTAAAAATCACTCGTAAAGATTTTGTGTTTATCCGAACCATTCCTACTACATAACGTGTGGATTCTTAACATAAAGATGCAAATCAAATCTATATGTAACGTATTTATAACGGATTTTCAAATTTAAATTCAATGAATATCATTTATATGTTATGCAAAAATACGTCAAACCGTTAATAAAAAGAAAAGTCAATTTAATTAAGTTGGTGAAGTGTTATAAATAATGCAATACATTTAAAACAGCATAAATTTATGCTCAAACTATGTGTGCTGAATGCACATCGCATATTAATAGTTATTTTGCATTAATTCGTAACGGACTTGTGCTTAACGGTTTTTTTGAAAATTCAAATTTTCACTTACGAATATTCATGAAAAAATTACATGTCAATTTTTTTGTCTTACCAGAATATCTTTAGCTGCTCAAATTTATGGTATAATTAATAATTAGTAATATTAATTAAACTATAATGAATCATATAAATGACTTTAGAGCATCACAAGTATAATATTTAATACAAATCAAAATTTTATATCATTGACATTGGATTTTTTCCCATATAAAAAAGTTTTACATAAATTGTACTATAATTAAGCATTTTTGTGTTTCCAAAGTGTTAAAATATTGTATTGTCACCGGGAATACATGTGCATTAAAAATTTGAGCTCGATTGGAGCAGTAGAAGTGGTCGAAAAATTGATCGCAAGATTTGAAATTTTTTGCAAACAAACAAACAAACAAACAAACAAACAAACAAACAAACAAACAAACAAACAAACAAACAAACAAGAAAGCAAGTTAAGAAAAACGTAGTAAAAAAAGACATTAAAAAAAGAAAGAAAAATAAAGGAAGAAAGGAAGAAAAGAAAGGAAAAAAAGCATGAAGAAAGTCGAACAATTTAATCAAAATGGTCAAAAATCAAGTAATAATAATGAAGTCTCACCAGCAAACTTCTGTTGATGCCACAAAATTTATGGACCCAGCTTTGAAATCTGATACACTCTGCAGCGTAAAACAGGCAAAAGAGTGTGTAAGCTTCCCAAAAAGAGACATTTGCACGATATGTGTGATGAAAATCATTCCGTCTCGTCCAAATATTCACTGTCTTATTCCAAGATGCAACTTTAATCATGATAGGATATTCTATTACAAGAAAAACGTCGTTTAGCTAAAAGATCAGGAAAATGGATTAGAAAATAATTCATTATTAAATGCATGATGATTCTTCTGAAGACAGTAATTGGGAGAAACTGAAGAAATCTAGCACTTGAAAAAGTTTACAGAAGATCACAAGGTTAAAACATCTCTTATATTACTCTTAATTATAAAGAATAGACAGAGCATTTCATCTAGATTCCGGAAGCACTAAAAGCTTAAAAGATGAGACTTGGGCAAATAAATTAAAATTGGATGGACCATCAAAACCAGTTAAATTGTCATGGTTAGGAAAAATAAAAGGATATGATTATGAGTGAAGGATTTTCTTAAAATGGACAGAAAATAGCTTCGGGTATGAATTGCCGTTGGAAATAATTTTGAATTTTAGATTGAAAAGTAAAGAGTTGAATTGAATTGTGGTTAAGAGAAGAAGAAGCGTGAGAAGCAGCTTAGAAAATGTCCCAAATGTCTAATATTTCTAGATCCATTGATAAGAAGTGATAAGTCTAATGCAGAATATTTCAAAAAAAGTTCAAAATGATTGTGTTAGGGATAAGGGGGCTTTAAATCATGAAGGGTTATACACTAGTTTAAAATTTAGGCATTAATTTTCAAAAGTTTGATGAGGATTTGATAATTCATTAATCACGAATTTTGCCATTTAGATGTTAAGATAAAAGATCTGGCGTTTTTTCGTTCATGATTAAGTTGAATGATTTTGGATGTTAGATCGGCTTAAAACTACGAACCTTTCAAGTTGGACGACATAACAGCAATGCAGCAATTTATAACATTCTTGATCACCTAAATGTTTGACTCGCTTGTCTTTTTAAAATTGAGGTTGCTCAGCAGCAGTTGGAGACGAAGTGGATCAAAAGATGACTGTATTGGCTGTGTATCTTATACCATACAAGGAACTTGCAAATTTGTCTTTGTTTTATTGCGAATTGAAGTATTCTGTGGTGGAAAATTTGACGTTTTGCAACTCTTTTTCTTTTTCATTTTGTTACATAATTTCAGAATCGTCCCTTTTTCTGTTTCAGCGATTCTTCTTCTTAAACTTTACTTACAATCAATTGATTCATTTCCCAAGCTTCAATATCTGGTCGTAGTCGTGTTACTAGAACCACTAAAGAAGAAGAAGAAGGAGAAGAAGAATTTATTACATGCACATTAAGTTTTATTTTAAAGTATTTTAAGTTATTAGAACAACAGTTTGTAGCATTTATGAAGACAAGATAAGTCATAATTTGACGGATGCAAGATTTTAAGATTGTCAAATTGGAATCAAAGGAAATATTAGAATTTATTTTGAGATTGTGATTTGAAGCAATTCAATGTTCTAAAAAGACTGCATACGTCGATTGAGTGAATATTGAAACTTTAATTTGTGATTCAATATGATGAATTTTCGAGTCAATTAGAATTTAATGCACAAATATTAGCAAAAGGTTTGTTAATAGTCAATCAGCTAATATAAAGTTTGTTGTGAAATTCGAAGGCAGTTCAGTAATTTGCATAATTTTATTAAGAGCAAGGGCGTAGCCAGGAATTCTGTTCCAAGAACTCTGTTAGGAATGCTTGAGTGTGAGTCAGACTAAAATAAGACGATGAATTTACAAATAAGCTGTTTAACATTGCGCTTGAGCGAGTTTTTAGGAATGCCAAACTAGAACTGGAACAAGAAGAGAATAGGATCGGGCTTTGGGTCAGCAAGAAAAAGGCAAAATATCGCAAGGCAGCTGCAACCGAGAGAATATAAAACCTAGTCGACTCTCATTTGGTCATTGGAGAAAAGAGATTTAAGGTAGTCAACTACTTTATCTTTATCTATGGTCTTTGAAGTAAGGATGTAAGTAAGTATGACTTACTATTATCTTGATTTTATTTGCTTCCATTTGCTTCATGATCCTTTAAAACTGTTAACTTTGTCCGTGCTTTAATTCCAATCATGTTGCTTTTAATAATGCTGATATTTGTTAAATGAATTTACACAAGCAGCAGTTTCATATTTAACCCACGATAAATTACACGAAGTCAGAATACTGCCAATCTATATTGTATGAATGCATATTGTTTCCTTAAAGCTCACACTTTTTATATCGCTAATACTCATACTATCCAAATATGCACTTCCTTTAATTTTTTCAGTATCTCATACATGCTTGATTCATCCTTAAATATATTCAATGTCTCATTTATGCTTGTTTGTGACTTTTTCCATTACAGCTTCTTTTTCTTCTTCTTTTAAGTTTACTTTTTTCGTTGCCCTTTGATCATCATGCATTTCCTTATTTATTATCCTTCTTCATTCCGAAATTTCCTTCACTCGAAATATTTTTTTCAATGTTTTGAATTTGATGAATTCAAAAAAAAGAAGATTTTTGCAAATGTTGCTTTGACATGTTTTTTTTGTGTTTTTGTTGATGAAGAAATTTAAGGAATTGAAGCAAATTTCGTGTGTGTCATTTATGAATTTCAGAACTTTTTTCGGGAAAAATTTGTCAAAAGTTGAATTCAGCTAATGAATTTTTCAAACTCTTTAATTAAATTAAAATCGTTTGCTTAATTTTGAAGAGTTAAATCTTGTCATAAATCAAACAAAAGCTTAAAGTGTACTAAAATGAAGCTTATAATCAGATTGAAGATTAATTATCATCACTTCATAAAGTATAAAGCAGGTCGCGATTTTCATTCAAAAATGATTCAATGTCTTTAAATAATGATTAATTTAAAGTCAAAAGTTCTCACATGCTGAATCTGATGGAAGGACATAAAGGGCTGAAATCGTTGGAATATAGAGTTACAGATCTATAGCCTTAGAGAAAATTGATTTCAAAAATTTAACATAATTTTTATTATATGCTAATTAATAAAAGGATGTATGCATTAAACATTAAAGCTCATTTGTTAAGGTCATAACAAGAACACGTTATTCAGTCATCACTGTTCTTTTATTGTTCATCCTCAGCGTTTAGGAAAGGAGATTTAACTTTAACTTTTCAGTCAGTAACGTTCCAATTTAATCAGTCACATCGAATAATTATTCATTGCTTGTTCCTGTTTGTTCCATTGTTAAGCAAAAAATATTAATTATTTAGATTCAAAATTTAAATTAAGTATTTATTGCATAAAACATTTACGAACCATCCATTTAGGACATGTAAAAATACAGCATGAATGTTCATTTTCTCACCCGTAATGAAGCATATTAATTTACGAATAACTTGAAAAATCTTGTTTTGTTGTGACATTTAATGATGCTTAGTGGTAAATTAGTGGTTCGGAATCAACAATACCCTTTATAAAGTTTTAATAATCAGGAATGAGATCTTTTCAATTGTCCATCATAATAATTCGACAAACATACAAAGTGATGTTATTCTTCTTCTTTTTAAATTCAAATAAATCGAATGGGATATGACATTGAAGTTGTTTTGTAAGCTCTTGTAGAATTCATTATGTTCTTCAGTTGTATGCAGTGTTGCAAATGTAGATGTCTACACTAGAGGAAGAATGGAGATTATTTCCTAGAATTTATGTAACACAGACACAGTTTTTGTGTAGATGATCTACTATGATCCTGTCTACACTAGAGGAAGAATGGAGATTATTTCCTAGAATTTATGTAACACAGACACAGTCTTTGTGTAAATCATCTACACAAAGACTGTGTCTGTGTTACATAAATTCTAGGAAATAATCTCCATTCTTCCTCTAGTGTAGACATTTATGATTAACGTGCAAACAGATGAATACAAAATTTTACCAAAAGTTTTTATGGCTTTGAAACATTGATAAACTGCATATTTATACATTAGAAAACCGTTAAATGTGTATCAAATTAAGTCGATGGATTAAAATTAAGAATATAGTTCTTCAAACTTATGCTGAAACTTCTAAAGTAAGAATTACAAACTTATACTGTGCGACAGCACAGCTAATCGATGGAGACTTTCTATAGTCAAAAGGTGAAAAACGTGATTTTTTCAAGTTTTTTTTTTTTTTATTTTGCGGAACGTATTAATAAACGAGCCTATATTTTAATCAAATCTAAAACTTTATTTAAGAAAGGTTGGCATGCTTTTCATACAAATGTAACATTTATTATTTTTTGTTAAAGAAATTCATGATGCTTCCTTGCTTTGTTTTGGGCATATCTTTGACTTTAGTTTTAGGTGTCACCTTTTTTTGTGGAGTCTTTTTTGAAGGCGATTCAATTTTCTCTTGGGACTGAGAATTTTTCTTTATATTGTCCTCATTTTCATTTTCATTTTCGTCATCAGAATATTCTTCGAGTACTTTTTCCGTTCTAATAAAGCCATCGTCTGTTTCAAATCGTTTTGTAACCCAACGTTTTGCCTTGTTTCTGTGTCCCGGTTTTAAATCATCATTTTTCGGTTCTTCCACTTTTTCCTCTACTTCCATTTTTTCTGGTGAACACATTTGCTTTTCCGGTGTCATTTCACGATCAAACTTAATGAATTTACTGTCTGGTAGATCTTCAATTTGTGGTTCAACCTCTTCTTCCTCACTAGAATCCTCCATTACTTGAATTCTAGAACGTTTCTTGTTTGGTGGAACTTTCAATTTTAATTTCTTAGACGGTACTTTCTTGACTGGTTCTTTCTTAAGAATATCTGGCGATGCGGACCTTTTTCTTGGAACCTCCTCCTTTTTTTCTTCGACTTTAATTTCTGGATCTTTTTTGATAAGAGTTGGTTCACTAATAGCCGTGCTACGATTATCTGTCGAACTTTTGTTCGAAGGTTTACCAAAGAATGATGAAATACTGCCTTTTCCTTGAGAAACAGGCTGATTCTTGCCATTTTTCTTTGCATTTGGTTTTACTTTACTTGCTTTCGATTCTGGAGAAACTTTTTGTGGCAATTCTTCTTTAATCGGATCGACAATTTTTACTTTTACAGTTTCTTCTTCTGTCTTTATAATTTCGTCAGTTTTCTCCTTTTTAATTTCCTTCTTTTCTAAAGGTTTAACCATCCCAAATGGAGTTTTTATTTTAGTTGTATCAATCTGGCTTGTGGAAGGCTCTTGTTTTACTGGAACACCCAGATCCCGAGTCCCAATATTGACTTGAAGGTTTTTCCTGTGTTATAAGTAATAAAATTAAATATCATATCAATTTTAAACAGTTTAATAAAGGTAACTTACACATGAATAGGTTCGAAATTCACAGGAAGATCCAGTGATTTTGAATTTGATTTTGTTTCAATGCTGTACAGCCAGCAATCAAAGTTGTTCCATATTTTTGCTAGTTTTTCTTTTTTGTCTTCAGGTACGACACTAATTGAGAATGTTCCTTTTGAGTTCATTCCTTGAATGACAAACTCTTTCACAAGTTCCTTGAGCTTTTTTTCATTTTGTTCTAGCCATTTGTTGAGAACATTTTTAGCAATAGCATTCGATATTTGCCAATTGTTGGATATAGTTTTCAATGTTACCTAACACAAGAACTGAATTAGTGCTTAATTATTGAATTTTATAAAATGTTGTTTACCTTTTGCATAGAATCAAAAACATTTGTAGAAATTTCTTCTAAGCATGACTTCTCAATAGCCGGATCCATTGTATTAGGAAATATACTTTTATTAAATATAAAAAAAAAAAATAATGTGTTCCTTTGTATTTAAGTTAACTTAATTGAATTAAAACTTTTTTTTAAGCGGGAACTTTATTGATAAACAGGGGGAAAATAGCTTGTTGTAAAATTAATAATACAAAAATATCCGTTTTTTCAAGAGTTTGAAAAATTTAAAAATAATTTTATAAAAAAAATACAGAATTGTAGAACTTAATTGATATTTACAAAATATCAAAAATCACACGATGATTCTTCATTTTCTTTTATCACATGATTAGTTGATATAATTTTTTATCATTTTGAGTAAGAATTGCCTTTAGGCAAAGAGTTTTTAATAATTATTTTGAAAGAATTGTATACGTAGAAATAACGCTATTTTAAATTTGAATTTTTGATCTACCGATATCTTAGAAGAAAAAAAAAATAATAAAAAATTTCACAAAAAAAGTCAATTGTGTAAAATACTTAGTTAAACTATGGATTCAGCGATTAAAATAGTTTGAAAACGTTAAAGAACAATAGAAAAGTGTGTTTAAGTGTCGGGAAAGTTGAAAAGCTTATGAAAATAGTGTATATTGTGAGAAAGAAAATATTGATGACCTGGAAATAATTGTCAAACAAGAAAGACAAGAGAAAAAACAGTTTTAAGCAAATCTATTGCGAATTAGACATATAAATTTATGATGTCATTTGTCGGGAACGGCACAACTGGAACTGAAGCAGCTCAAAAGTTTTTAGAATCATTGCAGAATGATTTTCGGAATTTGAGTGCTGAAACAAAGAAGAAAAATCCCCAAATAAAGGAGGTAAAGAAAGAATTATGAGCTGTATGTTAAGCAGTCTGCATGTAAATGTTTTGCTAATGTCATCAGATTCGTGCTTTATCACAAAAATGTTGTACAAACATCACTAATGAACTTACTAGTGAGAGCAATGGATGTTTTCATTGATTTTTCTCTAACATAGACGACAGTAATTTATTCTATTGCTCTCCAGTGAATTACCTCGTTTTATATACACCGTCGTTCATGGTTTAAATCAGTGCTGAATTATTAAAACACTTTCTTAAATGATATCTATTCATATTTAAATTATCCGACATCTTCTTGCTTGAGTGATGATGAACAATTGAAAGAAAAATCCATAAAAGAAATTTACATCCATTCATTGCGTAATTTTCTCCATAATCATGCAACCGCATATTAAGGAAAAATCGATAACATTGTCCATGCATACTTTTACATCTCTACTATCATGTTTGGCTTACAAACCAATCAGCATAACGAGTCATGGTGAAGCAAACAAAAACTCAATGTTTCTATAAAATAATTATTATGTAGGTCGTCGGTACCTAATAAATATAGAGCATAACTGAATAAATAAACAAACATTGACACCATATCCATTAAAGAATGAAGTACATTTTGTCCTATGTTTGTGTATAGTAAATGAATGAGAGAATGATAAATATTTTATCTTATTTGCAGTCATGCGAGGAAGCAATACAGAAATTGAAGTCTGCAGCAGCGAATCCTCAAACACCTGTATCCTATGTGGTTAATCAGATATTATATCCACTCGTACAGGGATGCGAATCGAAGGATTTAAAGATAATAAAATTTTGTCTTGGAATGATGCAGCGCTTAATAACACAACAAGTTGTGGATCAAAAAGGTGCTCGCTATATTACAGATACATTATGGATGCTCATGGAAAATGGAATAGAGGAAGTGAAAGTTCTACAAAGCGTCACATTACTATTGACAACAAATTCTGTTGTTCATGGCGAGACGCTTGCCAAAACTCTTGTTTTGTGTTTTCGATTGCATTTCACAAAAGATTCAACAACTATTAATACCGCTGGAGCTACTGTACGGCAACTTGTTTCATTAGTTTTCGAACGTGCTTTGGTTGAACAAGAGGAATCCAAAGATGAAGAAGTTCGCGAGGTCAATTTAGAGGAATTGAAAATGTCTCACGGAATGGCTCCAAAAGGATTAAAAACTTGCGCTTCAGATGCTTTCCTCCTATTTCAAGATCTCGTCCAACTAGTTAATGCTGATCAACCTTATTGGCTTTTAGGAATGACTGAAATGACAAGAACTTTTGGATTAGAATTACTAGAATCCGTACTAACAAATTTCTCGTCTGTCTTCTACAAAAATCCAGAATTTTCATTTCTTTTAAAAGAGCGTGTCTGTGCATTAGTAATTAAGCTTTTTTCGCCAAATATCAAGTATCGTAATGTCGTTGTTCCTACTCAACCATCAGCACCACACGACAAGCCCTATTTTCCAATTAGTATGAGACTTTTACGTGTTGTATCAATTCTCATTCAGAAATATCATCAACTCTTAATCACAGAATGTGAAATCTTTTTATCACTTATAGTGAAATTTTTGGATCCAGATAAGCCTACATGGCAACGTTCGCTAGCATTAGAAGTTTTACACAAAATGACTGTACAACCCGAGTTACTTGTCTCATTTTGTCGTTGCTATGACCTAAAAGATCATTCAACAAAAATCTTTCAAGATATAATTAATTCATTAGGAGCTTATGTCCAAAGTCTTTTTGCATCACCTCAAATGATGGGAGCTGGAGGAAATCTTCAGTCAACTCCACCCGCAATATTGGCTGGATTACAAGTTGGTTCCGGAATGTCACCGCAATCAGGATTCTTTTTCCGAGGAGTTTGGTTGCCTTTAGTTATGACTTTTCCAACTGGACAATCAAAATCGTTTTATTTAGAGATGCTCGAAAAAACCGAACCTCCAGTAATCCCTGATGGCTATGGAATTTCTATAGCATATGCCTGTCTTCTCGACATTGTCCGATCTATCTCATTAGCAATCAATGGACCTTCAATTGTAAGTTTTTGACTGTTATCTTATTCGATGAGAACATAAAACTAGTTTTTTTTTTTAAATGTATTTTAAACTTCCAGCTTGGCGAAGAAAAGCCAGTTCCTTATAAATCGCGTGTAAGTGAGGAAGATAGGATTCTTCATTGTCAAATAATAAATTCGAGTTGGTGTGGATTATTAGCTGGATTAACTCCATTAATTGATGCCAGCACAGATGAAGCGATGGCAGAGTGTGTATTAAAATCTATGCAAAATTATGCTGCTTTGTGTGGAATGTTGGATTTAAGTACGCCTCGTGACTCGTTTGTAACAGCGATTTGTAAAGCTTCTTTACCGCCTCATTATGCACTGTCAGTATTAAATATAGGATACCAAGGAATGAATATGAAGGGAAGTGTCATGAGAACTGGAAGTCAGGATATGGGGAATCAATATATGCATCCACAAATGCATGATGATAATCAACAACGATTTCCAATTGTTGCTGTTGGAACGCCCTTACCTACAAGTTCTTTACAGCCTGGAGCACATCAAGGTCCAGTTATGCTGACTGCCAAAAATCTCCAATGTATGCGTGCAATATTACATTTAGCTCATTGTCATGGTGGCATTCTAGGCTCTTCATTTTTCATTGTGTTGGCAACGTTACAACATTTAGCATGGATTTTAGGGCTAAAACCATCAACAGGTGGAAGTCTACAAGCCACACAAAAACCAATGGCTGATACAAATTCAATAACACAAGTTATGGCTGACTTACCCGTATTATCGACAATGTTGAGTCAGCTTTTTGAAAGCAGTCAATATCTTGATGATGTTGCTCTTCATCATTTAATCGATGCTCTTTGCAAGTTATCACATGAATCAATGGAACTCGCTTACAATAATCGTGAACCGTCATTATTTGCTGTAGCTAAATTACTAGAAACGGGACTTGTAAATTTAAATCGAATTGAGGTTTTATGGCGTCCATTAACAAATCATTTATTGGAAATTTGTATTCATCCACATAGTTGTATGCGATTGTGGGGCGTTGAGGCAATAACTTATTTAGTAAAGGCTGCACTCCAATATAAATACGAAGTTCCTTTAAAGGACAATATGAAACTTCAAACATTATTACTCGGTCCGTTGTCTGAATTAAGTAGCATTCCCCATGGAGATGTACGTCAGAGACAATTGGAATGCGTACTACAAGTTTTAAATGGAACTGGAGAAATTTTAACTTATGGATGGCCATTAATCCTTGGTATTATTGGAACATTTAATGATCATCATGGAGAAGCACTTATTCGAATAGCATTTCAATGTCTTCAATTGGTTGTGACTGACTTCTTACCCGTTATGCCTTGGCGTTGTTTACCGCTTTGTGTCAACACAGCAGCAAAATTCGGAAGTCAAATGCAAGAGCTGAATATATCTCTTACAGCTGTAGGATTAATGTGGAATATATCAGACTATTTTAATCAAAATCAAGATAGATTGAGTCAGAATGTTGGCGATGACATCTCAGTTCTTCCTGATTTTCCACACACATTAAACATGCCACACTTTGATAAGCTTTGGATGGTATTGTATGCTAGATTGGGAGATTTATGTGTCGATCCAAGACCTGCTGTGAGAAAATCTGCAGGACAAACTTTGTTTTCAACAATTACTGCTCATGGAAATTTACTCAATCATCCAACATGGCAAGCCGTTATGTGGCAAGTTTTATTTCCATTACTAGATAAAGTTAGGACTGCATCAAATTCCGCAAGCAATGAAAAAGTTGACACAAGCGGAAACATTTTAATTCATCATTCGAGAAATACAGCACAGAAACAATGGGCCGAGACACAAGTTTTAACATTGTCTGGTGTATCAAGAGTAAGTTTAAAAAAAAATTCCTCATTAATTTTTAAAAAAAAATTTTCTCATTTATTCTCGGAAGGTTTTTATCACGAAATTCAAGTTACTTCAGACGATTGGGGATTTCCCACGTGCATGTTCTCTTTTGTTGGAATTTATTGAGTGCTCAGCACTTAGTAAATCGAATGAGGTCTCGTTAGCGGCACTCAAATCTTTTCAAGAAATTCTTTACAACAAATCAATTAATTTAACAAAAACAAGTGGCGAAAATGATGATTTGTGGAATGTAAGTATATGCCTTAAATGTGTGTTATATTCCATTTACTTATTAATTTAGTAACTATTAAATAGGGAGCTTGGAGAGTATGGCTAAATGTTGGAGTCGAAAGTACAAAATTATCTATGGGTGACTCTGAAAAGTCATCAGATGAAATTTACATTCCAAGTCAAGCATTTCTGACTGCACTCGTCCAAATATTTCCAGCTTTATTCCAACATATCCATAGCCATTTCACAGAGGAGGATCTCCGGAAGCTTTGTGATGTTCTTATGAATGCTGTTATGGTTCCTGTTCATAGTGATTCAAATCATTTAATAATGAGTGCCATGTCAGATTCATTATTGACTCCACTTCATGACGGAATTCTCGATTGTATGGAGCTTCTTCAAAAGGAAGCTATATCAGGAACAACGCCTTTGAACACTATCACATGTGCTGTTTTTAAGCAACTTTTAAGCTTTAGTCGTTTTGCATGTACACCGCCATATTTTGAAAGCCGCAAAAGAAATATGCCACAAAATACAATGGAATGGGTCAGTATGAACTATATTCCGTTTGGAGAAAAGTCAATGAGTGTTGCTGTAAAGTTATATCAACAAACAGCGAGCGATGAACGAGTCATTGAAGGACAAATTTTACATGAAATAATTAAAGCACTTTCGTTACCGTTAAGCTTAAAGTATAAATGTATGTCGAGCAGTACATGGAAACTGGCTGTTACAAGTTTGATGTCTGTATTGCACTATGGGCTTCCCGTTGCACGTAAAAATACAAAAGAATTTGCAAATATGTGGAATGATTTGTCTGATACTTTAGATAAATTTTTATTCCCAAAGAGGTAGGTCATTGCTCTATATTAAGGTTATCAATTAAAATCTCATTATGCTCCATTTTTTAACTTTCAGTGTCTGTCAAATTGAAGATAGAGGACTTGATGAATTAGTGCTTGATGAGGCGATTGATTGTCAAATAATTGAACAATTGCGTGATGAAGTTCTTACATATTCTAGCGAAATTCCTCATCAATTTATTTTAAATGTAGTCGTTTTATTAAATAAGGGATCTATTCATTCAACAGCAACGAATACAAATCCAAATCCAGGTTGTGATGTCGAATTAAAGTTACGTGAAGAATTCGCAAAGACTTGCTTTGAAACATTATTACAATTCTCATTATTGGAAGATAATGTAAGTAAGGAAATGACAGGCATTCAATTAACAAACAGCGAAGGTGGTGTTGCCGGCCAGCTTGCAATTACTGCTTTACTACATCGTTTTGAGGAGGTTTTAAAAAAGTTTAATGATGATGAGCGACAAAGTGGAAAATGTCCATTGCCAAGGTATCGATTAAGTGAAATTTCATTTGTTTTGAAAGCTGTTGCAACACTTATAATATCAATGAAGAAGGCGCCTCCAACCAAAGGTAATTTAATATTAATTAAATTTTTCATTTAAATTCATATATTTAATCTTCTTTATCGATAGTCGGCAAAACAGCATGGGAACAATTGATTGGACTGTATCCATATTTAGTCGATTGTACAACAACGTCATCTCAAGAAGTATCTCGCTCTTTAAGAGAAGCACTGCTTCAATACTGTGATCTATTAAATCCACCACCAAACTCAATTCAACTTAATGGAAATTTACCTGCTAATGGCTTATCATCAAGTCATTGCTAACAGCAAAATGTCCATCTTACTCATGATTTCAAATACTTTTAAATGAATCATAAATTCAAAAAACATTAAAATAGAATAGCTTAAAATGAAAGATTAACTTTAGGACTTAAAATCTTTTTCAATTTCATGTTTTTCCTTAAAGTTTTGCATGCAAAGGTTTTATAAAATAAATTATAATCGAATGAGAGAAAGAGAGAGAGAGACACACAACAATCAGCAGGTATTGTTTTGCAAGAAATTCTCTTAAATTTATACAAAGAATGGAAACGAAAAAATCATTAATAATTTTTAAAGCAATAATCAAGAAAAAGTTTTAAATGAAAAAAAAAAAAATCTTTTTTGATAGATGAGTAGACGATAAATAAATCTAGAAGCATTAATTCATTTCTTTTCCTATTGTTGAAATATTAAATTATTTTGAAAGTATTAATTTATGTTAAATATTGTTTATTATTTGTGGTTTATATATTTTCTATTAAAGACAAAGTTTTTCGACTAAATGCGAAAACATTGATGCCAAGAATAATCGGATTTACAGAGATCATCAGCCTTAAAACGAGATGTTTTAGACAATACAAAAATATATAAAAAAAAAAAAAAAATAAACAACTTTCTATGAAACACGGAAGTAACTTTTGTGTAAATTACTTTATCAAAAAAAGAACATTTTATAGAATTAGACAGTAAAGAAAACTAATTTAAAATTGTAAAGGAAGCTCTGATGAAAAATGTGCAATGTTTATGTTTCCTCTCTTATTTATAAAACATAAAAAAACTTTCACAATAATTGCGTGTGTAAAGATGTGATTTATGTTGAATGATTAAAATTTGCAAGAAATAAAAAATTCATGAAGATGTTATATTATTTTGATTATTAGATATTAAAGACAATTATATTTTGTTTCCAAAATCTTTTACGTACCTAATAAATAAAGAAAATAATAAAAATAATAATATACATGTGGTCATTTGTATTTTATTTACCTTTAAAGAGTTTAAATTCAATGACTAATCTCTTACTAATTCAGATTGAAAAGGCACTGAAAATTGGCAAAAACAGCATTAATAGTGCTGAACATTACAATTTAAGCAGCATCATAGATTGAAAGATAAAGCTTCAAATTCAGATTGACGATTTTGGAGTCAATGGAAGGTTATTCAAAGGCATTCAACACCTAGGATGACATCAGTATTACAAACAGCTTATATAGATGAAGAAGACGAAGAAAAACAACAAAATCAGAAAGAGGGCTGAATCTTGTATAAATACAATCTTAAAGGACACAAATAAAAGTGTACCGCAGCGTCCTTGAATGCAAGACAAAAACTAAAACTATACACAATTTACATAAGGTAAGCAAATAAATAGTCTATACTTTATTTAGAAAATTTAAATGACTTTATTCTTTAGTTACAGCATAAAAATGCCTTTGAATTCATTCCAAAAAAAAAGTAATGAATTACAATCAGTTTATAGTTTGTTGGATAAAGTTTAGGTATGATGGTAGACAATCTTATAATTATATACATAATTAAATTAATAAACAAAAAAAAAGTTGTTTAAAGGAAGGAAAAATGTAATAACGTAATTAGTCGAGAATATAAAAGAGTTTCCCGCTTATTAAAATAAAAAATGCTTTTTTTTCGTGTTGTATCACCATAAATTACTATAACTCATTAATCAAATAAACATTTTAAGCATAACAATTTACAAAGCTTCTTTACTAGAAGCATAAAAGCATGCTGCTTGTTCATCGCACATTTTTGCGTTCAAAAGATTTGCTTTATGTAATAATACACACTTTCTCATATCTCATACATAGAATAATTATCATTAAAAAATACTTTATGACTCGAAAGATTTTACTGAATTAGCTTTGTTAATAATTTGTAGCTTTTTTATGTAAAAAAAGTATAAAAGGTATAAAAATTGTATTATGGCCACTTATCAAAAGGTTTTAACGCATTTATGTACAATTTTTTTGTATCTCTTTTCATTTCTTTCTCAATTTTTCTTTAAATTAATTAATATTATCTTCATCCGCCTTATTTACTGATGAAACGCGATAAATCAGGAAATTTAAAACCCTGGAATGATTGAGTCTGTTGTCTTGAGCGTGGAACTCTTTGTGCTGGTGGTGGACGTAAATCTGCTGAATCTCTTATATTTGTACTTTGAAGGTTTGAGCCGCATTGTGCGGAACAAACATCATCTCTTAAAATAACATCTCGTGGCCATTCACGAGCCAATTGTGCGCAGTCTGTTATTCTTAATGATGCACATTGTGGCTAAAAAAAAGATCATTAATCATAATTTACTAAGTATTGATATTACTTTTGCATACTAACCCCTTCGTTTGTACAAATACAGCTAGTACAAGGTGTTGGGAATGATGATTGACCAACACCTACTTGTTTTCCTCCAATTGTACATCCTGAAACAACATTCTCGCGCCATGCATTCAGATCGATTTGTGGCATTGAGTGGCATGAAACTCTTGGGTTCCTATTAATTCATGTAAATTATAGTTAATAAACTATTAAGGAACATAAAATTGTTAAAAGTCTTACAAGAAATTGCTTGGCAAGTCAAATGCAGCTCTTTGCATATCTCCAGGCAAGTCTAAGTTCTCGCAAACAACTTTCGAAAGTGTTGTCTTTCTCAATTCTGTCAATTGTGCTTCAGTAAAACGAATTGCTGGGTCTGCATTTTCATACCTTTAAAGATTTTATTTTTGATACATTTTTTTTTTCGAAATTAAGGCACAATAAAGTCACATACCAAAAACGATCACATTTTCTCAACTGCCTAAATTGAATAGCTATAATACAGGCAAATGTTGGACCTACCAAACCACCTTGTAATGGTCGTTCTGACATTCCACCTAAAATTAATAAAATTAGATTAAAACTTAAATCATAAGTTGACAAGTTGAATGGTTTTTTACCTGGGAATAAGTCAATATCATCAGGAGATGGATAGATTCTCTTCAAACGGTTAATAACCTCTGTTGGAATTTCACGCGATAAGTCATCCCACGTTTGTGCTCGTTTCAAATTACATAATGCTCGATAGTGATTATATGATGGAATACCATGATCGCGACCGCGATGAACATTAAGTGCAACGAGATCAATGCCTGAGAATGGAATCTTAACATCTTCGAATAAATGGTTTGTAACTTCACCAGTTATGAATTGATCAAGTGTCTCCATTGGTGTGGCGACTAAACCACGTAAAATTTCATCCAATATTTGTGGCTGTAACAATTGATCAGTTTTGAAGAATCCATTACGTAATAAAATTGGTGGATCAATTGGTTGATGGTTAACACTCAAACGTGGAATGTGTGGTCTCAAAAGTGAGTGTCCAATACGATAAGCTGCTGAGGCGAATTCAGTTACAATAGCTGGATTACAGTTTGGATTGTATTCTTTATAATATCCTTGAGGCAACAATTTCAATCCATAGAGATTAACTGCGTTCCAACTGAGGATACGTGGAAGGAATTCGTTATATGTAATGTGTTGATTTTGTGCTGAAACTATACGTCTTGCATGTTGGAATAACTGATCTCCGGTCCAATGAGGATTGACTCCACGTAAACCTTCCACAATTCTGTTATGTTCACGTACGAAAACTGTGTGAATTGCAGTCAAACCAGGCTGTTCTGAAGCTCTTCCATCACCAGCAATGAAGCAATATCCACTGGCTGATTTACATTCAGGATGTGATGGTGACAACGGAAGTAATTCCTTACCACGTGTTGGATGAATAGTAGTATTCAAACGACCTGAAGATCCTCTCAATTGCCGTGCAACACATCCATTTTCACCATAAACTTGGGAGGCATCAAGAAAAGCTGTATTTTGATTAATTTGTTCTCGAGGACCTAATGATTGCTGTCCTGGCAATGATCTCATAGATGGGAAACATAATCGTTCTCCACTTGTAACATTTACTTCTGGATAGAAATGATCTCTTGGTGGAACGGGGAATGGACTACATTCTGGATGAACGGTTCTTGGTGAATTACATGAGCGACAGCTTGGAATTGATTCATGGAAACCTTTATGAATTGGAGTCATTGTCAAATCGTGGTCTAAGAACTGTGCAAACTGCATGACCATCAAAGAATAACGCGTGTGTAAATTGGAAATATCAGGATGAATAAGTGTTGAAACGACACGTGGATTTGGGAGTGGTGATCCATTTGTGGAAATTGAACGAGGCTTCGAAACTCCATCATCGTATTGTGATGGAAGTAAACGAGCGAAAACAGTTAATGATTGACCAAGAGTTGGATTCCTTAAATTATTACAATAACCAGTTAATGTTCTGAATGGTGTCTTTGTATCACAAGGAGCTGTAAGATCTTCACATTGTGGCTCAAGTGTAACTGGTGAGATTGTTCCAGTCGAGAATGAGTTAACATCAATATTGGAAATACTGTTAATAAAGTCATCTTGACCATTGCTTAAATTGTTATCAAATACTTGTCTTTTTCGCCTACGAATATTGTGTAAAGTTCCAAGCAGTTCATTAGTAGCAATTTCGTAGAAATGAGATGAATTTGCAATAAGAAGTGCATTCTTATTTGCTTTACTGAAAGAAGCTGCAGTTCCATCAGGTGAGCGAGCATCAATTCCACCTTGAGCTAACCATGATTCGTATTCAAAGCGGTTTCGATTCATCATTTCAATCTTTGCTTTACCAAAAGCATCATTAATGAGTTCCGAACTTAAATCTGCCAATTCAGGAATGTGAGTGCTGATTGTTGTATCAAAAGTTTCAATAACAACTTCAACTTCCTCCGATTTCCACGCACTCAAATCTAATCCAGATAAATGATCACATGAAAGCTGTGCATTTAAATATGGATCTTCACGTAGAAATGCTTTTGGTTGTGAGGCTTTGACTCCATCTGCGGCACACAAAAGACCGGATAGAGAAATACGACGAATAGCTTGAAGTTGATCGATGTTTAATGATGATGGTGGCAAGTCATTTTCATACCAGAAACGATCGCTTACTCTCAAATTTGAGAATTGAATAGCAAAAAGGCATGTAAGAGTAGGACCAAATACTGCACCGAGTGATGGAGCTTCTGAGAGGGCACCGATGATTAAATCGATATCGCTTGGATTTCTGTAATTGAATTTTTCGAATTTTTTGAATTAAGGGAATTCAGAATCAATTAAGAAATTAATGACTTACGAGTAAATTTTTTCCAGAACTTCTCGCCTTTCTTCAGAAATTCCAACAGACTCAATATCATCATAGCTTAAATCACCACTTAGTCCCAAACGAGATTCGCAAATATTGATAGCCTTATGATAAGCTGGAATACCATGATCGCGTCCTCGTTGAATGGCTAATGCAAGTGGTGTAAATTCATCATCAAATGTCTCATGAAGTGGAATGAAGTTTTGTTGTAATGCAGGTCTATTGATTAAAATGTCTGCGGATGCCGTGGAATTCATCATGTCAGCTGGTAATAAACTGTAAAATGCAGGGAAAGCACTGGTCGCGGCTTCATTAAATATTCCAGCACGATTTGCACTTGAATAACCTGAATAGTGTTTGTTTGATACCAATCTGAAAAATTGATCAATATAATTAATGAATGAATGTTGTCATGATGATCACATGGAAAGTGTTATCTCACCTTAATTCATCTTTTGTTACGGTTTGCTGACCAAGAAGAATTGGAAGGAATTCATTGTATGTAATATGTTGAATTTGAGCAATAAGGACACGACGAGCTTCTAAGAATAAAGTTGAATCACTCCAGTCAGGATTTAATTGTGCTAATTCTTCAGCAATGCGATTGTGTTCTTTAAGAAGAATGAGATGAAGAGCACCAATAGCTCCGGCTTCATTGCATCTTGCACATTCATTAATGTCAACTTTGCCACCAAAGAAGGTCCGAATGGCTACAAATTCTTCTTCTGTAGCTCCATATAGACCAGAACCATCAATAAAACCAGATACACCATTCATTTGTTGACGATACTTAAAGTTACATGACTGTGAATCACGTGATGGAATGGAACGAGTATACTCTTTACAATCTTCGCCTGAACGCACATAACATTGAGCTAAATCATCATTCAAGTTTGATTTACTATCGCAGCAGTGCGTCGATTGTGGTGAAATAAATTGGAAGAGATCATAAGCTAAAAGTTGACCCCAAGCTGGCAGCATTGCTGTAATATGCGGATGTTGTGAATCTTTGTTGATAGATTTTTGTAGATGTTGTATAATCGCATCGGGTGATGGAAGGGCATGCGATCCAATTGATGTTCGTGGTACACTCTTGCCGTCAGCATAATCTGGCTCTATTGTTCTCATGAAAATATCACCACGTTCACCCCAACCATGATGATTAACATTATTACATTGACCAGTTGGTGTACGAAATTTACTTGGAGGACATGGCTTCTCATTTACTTCTACATCACATTCATTTGATTTGGAACCTAATCTTTCTAGGAGTAATGCTGAACGAGCTCGTACCCTCAAATCTGATGAGATTGTATCTTCTAATGCTAATGATGTGACGACTAGATGAATGCTGGAAATAAAATTGATAAAATTAAGATCAGTTATTGAAAATATTAAAATAAAATTTATTTTTAATGATATTGACAGTAAAAAGACAGGATTTCAGGTTTCATGCTATTTAGTGCATTTAAATCTTTAGTTTTCACTTCTTCAAGAAATAAATATGCAGGACAAAAAAAAACTTTGTATTAAAATTGTAAACAGATAACATATTGCTAAATCACATGCAAATTTGTTTTATATTTACTCATCATGACAGAAGTAGATCACGGATGTAGGATACTGACATGTGCTTTGAAACACAACTTTGAATTGATTTATGTAAATTTAAAGATGATATTTGATTGAAATGTTACGAGATTGATTTCAGGATGTGATTTAATATGTCAGACTTTAATCATTGTGAAGGAATTTTTATGGATTTTATTATGATTTACTGCGCATTCTTAAAGCTACAATAAAAAAAAATCCAAAAGTATTAACATATTAAATTCTTTCAACTGTCTTGAGTTTTTATTGAATTGTTAAACATCACGGATCATTAAACAATTTCAGAGATTCAATAAAGCATAAAATTTGCATTAATGCAATGGAAAAATTTCCCTTTTACTTTTTTTTTTCTCTCGCTCAACCGACTTCCACAAAATGTGCAGCGTATTTTAAATATCATAAATGCAATTTTCGAAATGTGTACATTAACTTCCCACAAAGGATAGAGTAGATATATCACAAACGTTTTCAAAAGTTATTACAGCATTTTAGTGCATTTTTTTAAAATTTGAATAAACAAAAGTGCAAGGAAGGCTCCTTTTCTGTTATTTCAAATCTACTTCTATTTTTTAATGACGCTACAGATTGTTTGGACCCAAAATGTGCAGTATTTCTTAGAGTAAGTACTCGAAGAAATGTAAAATGATAGTGAAAGTATTCATCTCTTCTGTGATGGCTATTTTTAAACTTTGTTCCTTATAAACTTTAATTTTTACCGCCTTGTCTAGATACCGGTTATTATAAATTTAACTTAAACTCAATAGCAGAATTAAATACTATTTATAAAATACTCAACATCAAAAAATAGGTTAGTGAACTTGAAAAACGTAGAGTGCTTGTGGCATTTTCAAGAAATAACTCAGTAGTTCAGTGCATTTCAAACACGATAATATAAAAATGTGTGAGTGAAAAATTGCTTATTTAAACATTAATGAATCATTCAGCAACTTTCAATTTCTTTGTGAACAACTAATGTCTACAGTTTTAAATGACCAACAGTAATAACTCTTAAGCAATGGTTTCCTGAGAGACAAATCTTAAGATAAAGTCACGCCGTGAGTAGAGATGGCACTAAGCCGGTATTTCAATGCTCCTAAAGCAGTTTTTTAAGACATTCGTATGTAATTTTCAAGATTCTTAAGTAGATTGGACTAGTTTGGACAAGAAACAAATTTTAAAATTTGATATTGCGGGTAGATTAGCTAGTAATTAAACCGCATTTAAGCTTTTATTTTCACCTCAATCTTAAAAAATACATTTGTAGATATATCAATGAAAGCTGACAAAGTTTTAACAAAGTTCACAAAAAATATTCGTGAGTGACGCTTACTTAAATTGATTTTCTGACATAACGCCTTAACTTTAGGAAGTAAGTTCTAAGTCAAAAGAAAGCAATTTTTGTTTTTTTACAAGATATAATAACTTTGAAATTTGTCACTATTGTAGTTTCGGAGATGTTTAAGAAACCAAAGCGTCACTCACGAATGTTTTTTTTTTGTCGGGGCCCAAAAATTCAATATCCAACGTTAAATTATCTACATTATAACAGCATTTCATCTTTATTTTAATAAAATTATACGATCTACATTTGGGCAGCATCTTATCTGCACTTGATACGATAAAAATCATCTGCATTATACCTTTTTAAAGCAACAGCATTTCATCTGCATTTTAGGGAAAACAAATTTCATCTGCACTTTAGCAGTACCATCTGCATCTTGGCAGTACTATCTGCATATTAGGGTAGCTGCATTTTAGGGATTTCTAGATTGAGGTTTTATTTTCTTGAAACTTAGTTTTATATGTTCATTTTTGCACATATAAAACATTTTTAGTTTTATGTGTCACTAGTTAATGATTAGATCTGTAAATTATGCAATCGCTTTCATACGGAAAATATGTATCACTTTTTGTCTCTTTCTTTTTTGTCTCAGATTGTCACATGCTTTCAGAAACATATAGTTAAAATCTATTTATGTTATCTAAAACGTTAATAAATCTATTTCCTTCTCTCTCTCTGTTCAATGTGCATATCATGCGGTTTCGCCTGACTGATCAATAATATTTTATTGTTGTTTTCATCATCATCAAAAATGTTTTTATGTCTACTCATTTTTTTTATGTGAAATTGGAAAAATAAACTTGATCGTGTTGGATTTGAAAATTATAAATGAGATGACAAAAAAGAAATCTTTCTCTCTCTTCACATAATTTAGTTGCATAACTTTGTATTATCTTTCATTTTTAAAAATCTCTGGATGAGATTATTAAATTTCATTACGTAATTTTATTATCACCAATGTTGATGTCGTGCATGTTTCGAATGACTTGTTTACATTTTTTATGGTTCGTCAAATGAACTTCACTTTTGCACTTAGTTGACTTTTGCTTTGTTTTGTTTTTATTTCAAAATGTTTTAAACATGTCGGGGGGTTTTTTTTTTGATGGTCAAATATTGAGTAACAGACCATTATCAGTGGAGTAAAACATCGAGAAAAAAAATATTATTATTAAATCATGCGATGTAAAACTTACTTTAATGGAACAAAATTTTAAAAACTTTAATTTGAGTGATTTGGATTAGTGACGTCATAGGCAGTGTGATGAACTTTTTTCAAAAATAATAATTTATATTAATTATAATGGATTATTTTAAGTGATGTCAGTAATCAATACTGTTTACTAGAACACTACAGTAATTAAATATTTTAACTGATCAGTGGCTTCAAATTAATTTCTAGACAAACTATTGAAAATGACAGTGATGTTCTTTAGATAAGTTTAAAAAGTTGTAGGATGAAGGTTTGTGCGCTTTTTACTGAGGCAGTCTCATTTATTAGACAAAATTGACATAACTTGAGTTTCAAGTCACATGTACCATGGTGGGAGGAAGTAGATGTACATTCCTGACTTTGTTCTTGAACATTGATCCTGTCTGTTAAATGTTATTTTTAATCATTTTCATAATTATATGAATTGACTTTTTAATGCACAAATTAATCATTAGAATGTAGATTTTAAATCAATTCTAAAAATATCAATAAGGAAATTCATGAACAGTTTGTTGCTATTTATTATAAAAAAGTAAGATTTTTTTTTTGAATTTTATCGAATTATTAAATCTTAAATGTTAATTATAGTGTCTGCTGAATTAAATATCTTCATTACTGGATGCTTAGTTAATTAAATTACTAGTTTAAGATTTGAACTATTGTTTCAATCCATTAAAAAAAAAATAAAATTAATCCAGCGTAAATATTTGTCCAAGCTATCATAATATTGGCAAGTTCATATAAAACATTGCTTATAGATTTCAAGAGTAGCAAAGATCAACATTGACCTTCATTCACCTTAACATTGTCAAAAACTGTTTTTCAAAAGCGTGATGTTAAGGAGTTGAATGGCAAAAAGAGGTAAAAAAATATAGCAACAACACTGCAATAGTGAGAGGAAGGAAAAGAAGAATGAAACCAATTTATATTCATATTTTTGGCTCTTTCGTCGCCGTGTTATTTTTGTGAAAATGCAACTATACTACTTTCCATATATGGATCTTAATTACATTATATCAGTGCTTTTTATTCTATGCGTCATGGCTCTTTGCTCATCTAGTTAATGTCTTATACTTGACTAGACTAAAAAAATATCTGTGAAATGAAAAAGTTTGTCCATCACTGGAATAAATGATGAAGATCGAGAAAGTAAGTGTTCCGTTAATATTTGGCGATTTTCTATGAGATGAGCATTTAAGCGGCAGACATGTTTTGTGAAAATGTCCCATTAATTTTTTTTTGTTGAAAATTTCACTTTCATATTGTACCTATACATTCAAAACATGTAAATTTTATAGCAATAGTTCCATAGTAAGAAATGATTGTATCTTGATAATGTTAATTGATGCTTAACACATGTTCATCACTCGCTCAGCTATTTTGTCGAGGAATTCGTGAGATGAATCCAAACAACAAAATGTCACTTATTGTCATGACATAAGAATATGTCAAACTGCTTTGTTCAGAGGAAAAAACAAATAAAAAAAAAATTATTGAAAGTCAAGTGCTTAATGTAAGTGTGTCGAATTCTGTGACATATGATTTAATGAACAAGTAAAATATTTCTTTAATGTTAAGGGTAAGAAAATTTTAAATGAGTTTATTATTGATTTTACATCCGCATTTATGTGACTTCAAGTATGTTAATATATTAAAGTACGAAGCAATGTAGACAAGAAACTACCTTTTTCTTGATTTATGAGAGTATTAACTTTAAAAGTTTAAATAAAGGCTAACTGTAAAGTGGACATCTTTATAAAATTATGGTTTTATATGCCAGCTGATCAGGCGACAAATATTGCATTTAAAGGAATTTAACTAGGTGCTTATAACTTTCGGTGCTGGGCCTTTCACACATTATTAACTTTCGGTGCTAATGTTATTCTGAAACAATTGCTATGATCAACGGAATGTACTCTTACTATATGGTTCCTAAATAAGTCCACAACTCACTTAAATTATTTCTAAAGCTTAGATCGGAATTTTAGAATCAACAAAAAGTACAATACAAAGAATATAGAATTTAAATTTAAATACCACTGTGTGCCAGATTCTTATTGGTCGGTAGCACATCTCCCAGTTTAATAATTTCATGAGACTGGTGGATGAAAAGTTGCGAAAATATTAAAAATTGTTTCGGAAGTTGAAAAGATTAAAACTTTTTCCGGTCCACATTTCAAATTTTTAGAAAATGAAAATGTGTAATGCGAACAGAAATTAACAATAATTACCATATATAATGAATGAATCCCTCTATATTATCTAATATTAAAAAAAAATGAACATTAATTGTGTAAGATGTGTTAATTATTTAATTATAATTCTGTATAATAACAGAAAGTAACAATAATAAATGCATCATGAAAAGAAAGAGAAAATTTGGGCCACACATAAAACACAATAGCAAAAGTTTACAGCAGCGATATTAGTTTGGTCATTATATAGATAGCCATGAAGCTATTCATGAAGTAACAAATATTTTTATGAATTGAAAGCTCCGTTAGATTATGTAAAAAATGTGCATGATGTACATTGTTTGTAATGTTTACGTGTAAAAATGAATTGTACCATGGAAACGGGCTGAGTTCCAACCGTTTTTTTATTGAAACAGGTCTTCATTAGAAGGTGATGTCTAGTGGCATAGCAAACGAACGTATTTAAGTTTGAAGTACTGGTTTTAGGTCGATAACAGTCTTACTCAAATGAGGAAGATATAGGCAAGACCTACAAAGTGGGTTGTTTAAAAACATATATTTATAATAAGGTGACCCCTATGAGTCGAGAATATTCTTTTGCATCCTCATTTTAATTGTTTCTATGAAATCAGAAGAATTTAATTCAGTCATCGAGATTTTCTTCGAATTAATCGAGCATGATGTAATTTGGAATATTTGTTATTTATTTGAACTTCTTCTCGTCATTGACATTGATTTGCACAAGCTCAACAGTATTGTTATTCACCAAAAGGAAAAACGAGGCAATAACAAAGAAAAAATTTAAGAAATTTTCGTCATAAAATTTTATAATTTTGCAAATTAGCATAAGTTATTCGTTATTCGATTTTTTAATTTGCGATCGATTAAAGCTAAGGCCCGTGATAAGTGTTAATTTATTTTACTCACGTACTAACGTGAAAATTGTACTGAGAATGGTTAACTATTGTGTAAACACTTTTAACACGTCCAAAAAGCTACATAATTATAGACCCGTATATAAAACTTTTAAATCTTTATAAATGAGACAGTTGTGGAAGTGAGGATTTTTCTATACTATCTACACAATTAATTGTTGTTGTACTTTAAAATAGCTATGTGTTTTCACCATTAATTAACAAAAATAAAGTTTAAAGCTGAGTATTTTTATTATATGAGGATTTCTAAAATTAAATTACACTTATAGTTCCGTAAACTTCCGTAATCTGTTATCTAATTGCATTACTATAACGTCATTGTTAATAGAAATTTAAGTTATTTTAATTGAAGTTTACTAGACGTCTATTTTTAGAGCTTAGTCAAATGCGAAAAAAATCCCCATGCCATAATATAATCTTAATCTCTTATTCCATTGCACATGCTTTCATTGTTATTTCTTTAAAGAAGTAAATGAATCATAATGCATGCAGTTAGAAAGAGAAACTGAGAAAAATAAGGAAAAATATTGCATTTGAATTTAATGTGCATGGGTCTTTGGTTTCAATAATTATTTTACAGATCAACAAAACTGATGAAATTTCTTAAAGATTCCCAAAATATCCATTGATAACAATTGAGTTATTAAAAATTTCAAAACGAATCTTTTCAATTCGAGGACCTCCTGGTATTGAAACTTAAAGATTTATAAACTATGCAGTTGCACATAATAAAATTTTCAAAGTTAAGTTTAAGAGAATCAATATTACTGACTACTTAATAAATTAAAGAGATTTACCAATACATTAGAAATAAATGAGAAGTCTATAGCATGAAGTTTAATTTTGCTTAAAACTACTTACATCTGATATATGAAACTTATGGACACGACTTTACAAACATCATTTCTCATTTGATGATGCATATGTAAAGATTGAAAATTTCAAGTTCATAAAATACATGATTTACAGACATTTGAATGATTCACAGTAAATAAGATGATGAGAAGAAGTCAAAACATCTCAATATAAATTGAATCAATTGTAAGCAATTCAACTTTTCACATTTTAATTCCATTCTTTAAATTCAATGGTTTGAAATTCCCTTTCAGCAATTCGCTCAAGTTCATTCACATTTTTTTTTAAAAAACAACTTTGAAAAAATCATTTTAACCATTCTCTTATGATGAATTTACATCTTTAGGGATTAATTATTGTGAAAATAGACTTTCAAAAAAATTACATGAGTATTGTCAGCATTAAAATAAATATTTCGAAAAATAATGAACCAAATTTGAAAATCATTATTATTTTTGTATCATTGCAATTGCGGAATAGGAGTAAAAACAAAATTTACTATTGACCTTAACCCAATACGTGACAGAATATTATTAACTCACTTATTTGTTTAACTATGTTGGTTTCTTTAATATTCAAGTCTTTTTTACAATATTTTTTTTTTTTTTGAAATACTCATTGATGCTACACACGATTCCTTCCGATGACGTTATTACAATTTTCATAAAATTAAAAGAATTTTATTAAACTCTCTTGGGTAATAACTTAATATGCTTATTGTTACCAGTTTGGTATGTGGAGTTTCTATTAAATAATCGTAAATTTTTATAACATCGTGTGACTAAAATTGTGAAAGTTGGAATAATAAGATCAATTGGATAATAAAGATACTCTTCATTGATTATAAATTGTAGACAATTACATTATTATGTGCTTATCTGACCATTCACTAATGAAATCAGATTTTCAAGCAATTGAAATTAAATTTTGTATTAATATCCTATGAGCTTAACGATCTTATTCTACAAAGTATGATTTCTTCTAAGATTTTTTAAATATATTAAGTGATGAGTAATCTAAATATTTTGAGTACTGCAAAAGTGTTCATAAAATGTATAGCATAAATATAAAGAAGAGGAATTCAGACCAGTCAGGTGACAATTTTAAAACACAGATTTTTCAATCGAGAGAAATTTTACAGTAAAATGGGACTGGAGAAATCCTCAATCTCTCATTTTTTATTTGTTTAATTTTGCGCTTTAAATAACAAAAGTATGCCAATAATATGCCTTATACAGAAAACCTAAAATTACGTCAGAATTGAATTAAGTTAAGTTCCAACTTGTCAAGGAGGACAAAAATCATTATTAGGACTTTGGTAACTGAACTAAGTTTTCTATCAAATTGCTTAGCATGAATTCAAATTAAAGTTATCAGTTCCATAAAAATCTAGAAAAATCCAATCCAATGTTGATGCTAAATAGTGTTGATTTCAAATGTATTAAAATACTGTAATTAAGCATTGACTATGCAGTCAGACTAAAACATAAGTTGCTATTGTAATGAATCTCGTAAGTTATGGCACCTTGTCGTGCAATAATAGAAATGAGTCTTACAATCCCACGTGCTTATTGCACTGAAGGTGTTAGAGCAATAAAAAAATGCAAACTTCTTTTTATAATTGAATTAACTTCTTTTTATAGGAATGAATGTAAATAGCATTGAAAATTAGCAAAATAATAAAACAAACAGAAGGAAAAAAAATTTGTATGACATTTTGGGATTTTTAAGTCAAATGAAATTTATTGTCAAAATATTTACTTTGTATGTACGTGGATATAACAAATAATCTTATTGACAGTATAATTAACTACGAATAAATCTTAGCATGATTATTTTTTTCGTCTTTCTCGTACCACTTAAATCAAGAGATTTCTGTTTGACTTCAAAGCGAAGATTTACCAAGTATCAAGGACGTAATAACAGAAATGGTATTAGGGAAATAAACTCCTGCTTGACGAAAGTTTTAAAATAAAATATTTCTATCCGTAAATACATAATCAAAAAATTGAATTACACAATATCTTCAAAAATTAAAAAGCTCTTGGCAATTTTTTCCATATGACGAATAAGCTGTTGTCAAGGTTTAAAACTACTAGAAGGTCCATAAAGTTAGAAAATGAAGAAGTATACATTTCCCTTAATGACTCGTATAATCCGGATTTTATTTGTTATATTTTGACTTACCTAAGGCAGTCTACATAGTTAGCAATAAAATGGAAATTAATTTCAAGAAGGCATATATTTTCGTAAAATTAAAAGCTTTAAATCTTATATTTGTTATCTTAAGAGAACCTTGAAATGGAATATTGACTCTTTTCTGATGCAAAACTTGTGAGGATTCATGAAATGTCGTTTCTAAAGTATCGTCATTTAATCAAAAATGTTATGATTTGTTGCCAAGTTAATTTATTCGCTGTTTTTTTTGGATGATCCAAATGTCTTGTATCTATGATTAGTTCTGACATGTTTCACACTTAAAACTTAAACAGTCACGTCTGCACTAAAATGCAGAATTTCCAGTTTAAAAAAAGAATAATATTAAGATTTTTTTTGGGTCTGTTTCAATACTTTTCTATATTTTATCAACATTCATTAATTATTAAATTTGGTTGCTTTAAATAAAAATAACAAAATGCATCCACATGTAATTTAATTTATTGCCTTTCTCATTTTAAATGATTAGAATTGAAGGACTCAAATATTAGTTCGGGAACTATTGCTTTTTGAATCATTCATAGTGTATCCTAATACTTATTAGGTTCAAGTTTAAGTTTCTTGATTCTCCATTTTTTAATTCTTCATCTCCTTGTTACACGTTGTTCATAAACTCGTTGTTATTAGAACGAAGCTTACAGTTACTCTGAATAGGTTTAAGGATCGTATTTCATACAGCAAATAGTTAAATTTTATGTACTTAGTTCTTGCGAATCCATTCTCGTTTAACAGTTTATAGCCATTAACGAGCAACTACAGCTTTTTCTTAGACTGAAAAAATATTATTTCTATTTTTATAAATTTCGAGAAAAAAAACAAGATTCGTTTTTCTCATTCCACAAAAATCGATAAAAATAATCTGCACGTGTGCATTTTTGTTGCTCATGTATCCAGTAAAATTTATAATGGCAACTTCAAATGATTTAAGCTAGTTGAGGATTTTATTAAGCAAATTTCGCTTGCTGTAGAGTCATAAAATAAAAATAAAGTAATGTTGTTAATTCTATGTTTGATATAAAAGAAAATTTCTATGACAATCGCTTCGTAAAATGACCTTTATGAAATATTTTCGGAACTTGTTTTTTACATAACATTCTATTGTCTTTGTCACGTATGTGCTTACAGAATACCGGTAAGCCGTCAGTCAACAAAATTCTTTTTTATTTAATTTTAAATTGCGGATTTCGGAATAATAATGAAACACGAGAAACTGTCGAGAAAGAAGAAGTTTATTTTGAGACAAAAGTGTTGGTGAAATGAAATCAAGTTTTATGAACTCAATTTTGACATTCATAAAGAATGCTTAAATTTAAAGTGGGAGTTTTAGCTGATGTTGCATATATTCTAAATTGTGAAATGTTTTCCATGAATCAGTCTTTATTATTCTTAAAGTGTCTAAAACTGGTTTTTATCTTCAAAAAGATCCGCTTTAAGAGCCTTTGAAAGTTGGCTTGGACGATAATAAGTAAACTAAACTCTTGAATTCTAATTAAATAACAAAATTCTATATAAATTTTTAAAACCTCATTGTTAACATTTTAATCTTCTGCTTTTTTCTCCTTTAGAGTCACGATTTTAATTTATGAATTTATGAAAAGGAAAATAAAAAATGTTAATCATCATCACATGACTGTTTTCTTTCGAAAATTTAAGAAATACTAAATGTGCAAAAAGGCAAATACATACATTCAGGTGTATGAGATAAATTTGGACTCTCAAAAGATCCGGGTGGAATTTGTTTTGACTGAATTTCATCTTTTTGATGCTCTTTTCAGTATCGAAAATAGTTAAGTGATAATAAGGACGATCGAATTGGGAACAAAACAGGATTTACTACGTTTTTTTTTGCATTAATTGGCAAATTTTAGCATGCGATAATAATGAGCAAGTTATTATGAGTCCTTTTGGAAATAGCTATAATATAATAATTGGAGTTCAACATTAAAACTTTGATAGCAATTTAAATAAAAAATTAAGAAATTTTTGTACGGAATTAAATAAAACAGGTAAGATTTTCTTGATATTTCCGATTGCTATCATTTTGATAATTTCTTAATTCCAGGAAATTAATCAATGTATATAGATAGATAAGGGGCCGTTCACTTATGACGTCCGACATTTAAGGGGGGAGGGGGGTCTAAGATTTTGTGACAGTTCAAACAATGGAAATTTTTTTCTATAGAATTTTTGTGACAGAGGGGGGGGGGGGGGTCTAAAAATCAGGTTTTTTGATGGAAGTCATAAGTGAACGACCCCTAAATTGCATGGTCTGGTTTTGAAATCAAGTTTTTTGACTTTAAGTTCAAGTGAGGAAAATACAAGTTCAATGATTGAATTACGAAAAAAACTACTTGTTTCAAAGGAACTTTCTTTAAATTCAAAAAGCAACAAAAAAAAAAGTAAAAATAAAAAATAATAAAGTATTGTTGGTGTAGCGTTCATGAAGGAGAGAAACGTGTTTTATAGTCACTGCCAGACATTACATTTCTTTCGTTTTTGAATAAAAATATCCAGTAAATTTTTTCTCTCTTTCAATTAGTCTTTACGCTTCTCTTTCATTTACTTTTCCTTCCAATAAGTCTCATCAGATAAGGCGTATGTAAGCAGAGCTTTTGATGACACGCTCAAAAACTCCTCAAAAAGCAGCACCTTTCCATTATTTAGCTTAAACCTGAGTTTACGTGAAATGCACAAGTGTTGCAATTGTAAACGCGAAAAGAAGAAGAAATGTGAAAAAAGATGTGAATTGGATAACAAAAGATACTGATATAATAGAGTTACAGAGAGCTGCCTTTTTCTTTCCGGGTATGAATTGAAGAATTATAAAATTGGTAAAAGCATGGATGTTAATTGATAAAGGTAATCGATGTTAATTCTCAAATAAATCGATAGAAAAAAGTTTTTGTTTAAAATTATGTTTGGCTTAAATGACCATAAAGTTAGAAGATCCATTCCATTAGATAACAATTTTGCCTGCTTCGTAAATACAAACGGAAGAACAATTTGCAAGAATTTTAAAAGCGCATTCATATTACGCAAGGTGTTTTTTGTTTTTATACAAAAACTTATCGTGGATTAAAAAAAAAGCAAGCTGCATTATGCAATCCTGTCTTTTATTGTGACATCAGTCCGATTTGATTTTGTTTTCGTTATAGTTGTTTGTTTTGGTTTTTCAAGGATAAATTTGATTTACTCACCTTATTAAAATTACTATGTACGATTTTACAAGATGAGAATTCATCCTTGAAATTTCGTGACTCCTCGTTTTATGTGTAAAATTCTTGTATCACTTTTAAATGTTTTAATTGTTTTATTCGTATGTAATGTCAAACTTTTTTTTTTAATTTTTAGTTTACTTTTGACATAACTTTTTTGACACGCACTCGACAAAACGGATGCTATCGAAAAGATGAAAATTAAAAAAATTAGTGCACTTTAAACTACCGTCAACAAAACCTTAATGTTGAGATTTCACTTAAACAAATTAAATATCTTCTTTCTCGACTTTTTTACAATAAAAAAGTACTCGCGCGCACACACTAATAATAATTTTACTATCCCATTTATATTTGATATGATCACAATTTTTTTCTCACAATTTTATTTATTTACTATAAAATTTTGTTTTCACAATGCAAAAAACTTCCAAAAAACTTTAGAGAAGAAGATTCAAAAAAAAAAATCACAAACAAAATTAAATTTAAAAGAAAAAACTAACCACAAGCAACAGCTCCGTATCGAGAGACGTCTATATCACTCTAAGTCTCGAAGCAAAATAAATCCAACGATCGACTGGTTGTAGGAAATAAGCTACCAAATGTTTTTATTATGCGGAGAAAGTTGCCGCGCTTCTTCTTCACATTTGTGCTATGTATATAAACATTTTATTGATGTGAGTGTGTTGAGAAGTTAAAAACACCATACTTTGGTACAATATCGATTATTTGCATGCTTGCTCGTTAATTTAAAGATACATACATGTATAATAAATGCTAAGTGGTGTGCTAACAGCTTACTCATTATAAGATGTAGGGTTCTCTCACAAACGACACTTAACGTTTTAACAGTGACTAATATTTTTCATTAGAATACATTCTAGGCATTTGACACTAGTTCGGTTAGATGAAAATGAAAGTGAAATATTTGACACATTTTTAAATGTTTATTAAATTTATTTAAACATTTTTCTTTGATATAAAAAGAGGAGTAATAAAAAATTTCTCTCACTTATCAAAATCGTGATTAGTGTTAAAACAATCACATGATCAAATCGAATTTCAAGATTTGTTGAATATTTTCAAAAACATATTGTGAATTGTGGAAAAATCAGAAAGGGAAATTGTTGTCAAGATAATGTTAATTGAGTGGTCAATAATTGGAGATTTATGCCAAAAATATTTACTGTCATGGCAATTTAATTTCATTTATATATCCTCGCTGTAATAATTAACAAGAGACGATAACTCGTGATGATAAAACATATCAATGATTTTTTAATTTACAACAGGTGGTAAATAAAAATTCAAAGGAAGCATGTTCACTATTAATGATACTAAATACTCCCTCTCATTACTCTGTCACAAAATTATCATACAACAATAACATTCTCTTTTGTACAGATTGTCACTCATTTCAGAAACCCTTTTTTTTCAAAAATTATTGATTCACATTCAAGATCAACTTAATTAATTTAAACAATTTTTTTGCTAACGACATGTTGTAGGGCCATTGAAGTTTCAAATTTTAAGAAAATTACAGAACTGATCATAATTTATGATTGTCATAACTTTTTGACACTCATCTGAGAACGCATTACGGTTAATAAAGGAATCTCAATTATTTTAAAAACGAATCTATTACACAATGATTGTATAAAATATAATATAATCTTGATAATAGACAGATGCGCAAGAAATGTACATTTAATATTCATCACATATTACGCTAGTTGGTTTAACTAATGTTTTATATTGAGATACCATAAATTTTAAAATGTGTCTGTGATAAGAGGATAAAAATTCGTTTGTTGGGAAAATAAATACAATGTCTAATACACTTGAAAATAAGCTTTCTTGTAAAAGTTTTATTAAATTGTTGAACATTGTAGCTTTTTAAAAATTCAAAAAAAGCTTAGATAAAGCTCCAGAAAAATATTATTTTTTTAAACTTTAAATTTGAAAAATAAATAATCGTTAAACAAATTAATTAAAATATTAAAATGCCAAATAATAATTTTATTAAAATCCTAATATTACATCAACACCCTAATAGAATAAAAAGATATTAAGATTGGCATAATTCTTATAACCCAAAAAATATACAATGAGGTAGCTTCATAAAGTTTTAACTATAGACGTATGTAATATTACTTGCATTAATTACAAGAGCCCATATTAATGCAAGCCTTAAGTTACATAGTATTCAAACGACCCAATAATAAATGAGATACACTAAGTCCAAAATACCTTTGATGACTTCCATGGAAAAATAAAAAAAATAAATGAATTCTGAAATATTTTTATGAAAATAGAATAAATCAAAAATCGTCACATATACGTTCGCTGAATAATAAACAAAATAAAATGAAGTACCAATTAAACTTCATGATTGTATTAAATTCATTAAAATGACAGTCACATCGCACCTTTTTCATTGACATCTTCATTATCGCATTCATTTAATCTCTATATCATCATCATCATCGTCATCATTTATTGCACATTTATATTTATTTGTGTTCAACTTAAATTGATCAATTAATTTGACCATAAACGATCACATTAAAAAGACAATAAAAAATAACGTTGGAAGATGGAAACAAATAAGTGAATTTGATTTTATTTTGAAAACAAAAAGTTCTTCAACGAAATTCCCGATTGTTTTCATTGAAAAATAGTTGTCAGCATGTCTGTCTGAATTTTTATCTTAATTGAAATACAAAGAGACAAGAAATGTCTCACAGAACCACTCATGAGATTCCTCATAAATATTGCACTCGAAAATTCTTTTTTGATTCTTTTTTGCTATCTTTCTAAAGTTTATTTTTGCGAGCGAATTCTTTCAATTTGTTTTTTAATTTTTATTTCAGCAGCAATCATGATTTGGACATATCTTATTTTATCGAAAAGGACAGAAAGAAATAAAAAAATAAATAAATTAAATCAAAAAATTCTTTTGTTGGCCAGTAAGTCTGTTCTACACAGAAATACCAATCTATTCTGTTGGCTCTGGAATATCAATGAAGATGATTTAAAATAAAAAAATTTATTAAATAAAGTATAAATTAAATAAATTTTTATGCTACTTCAGAACAGTTTATTGTTTAGATTTTTTTGAAAATAATTTCATAATTTTTCTAGCTCCTTTTAAAATATCTTTAATAGTTTTGAGCTGAAGTGGCTCGGTGGCGGGATGGTTTAGTACTTGGGTACCTAATTATTGCAATACCGATACAGCGATCATGGGTTCGAGACTGGGTATGAGAAATTTTTCACTTGTTCTTTTTCGAATCATGTACTGGAAATGGGGCTCACAGCCTTCCTTTGTAGGCTACAGGCAGAAATGTAAGCAAAGGAGTGATTCGGATCCCGTTAAACTCTCATTAGCTGCAAAACGCCCTAGCGCACCTCTGGATCACAATTGATCTGAATAGGTAAAGGTTTTTTTTTAATAGTTGCTAGAAGTGGTGTAAAAGCTAGTATTGAATGTGAATATGAAAATGAATCAAAGGAAACAGGCTCGGTTAGTCTGGACATGTTATTATAAAACCTTTAAAAGCTCCATTAAGTAAGATTTTGACTCCTATATCATCCCATTTTAACACAATATATTTTTTTTTGAATTAAGTGTGACACTGCTTTGGACCTTTTTCAGAATTAAGCGAACCAAAAATATGACAATATGATAAATATTTAACTCTGTGATCTAACGGCCTTACGTTAAATCATAAGTGTTATTTATTTTTTATTTATTTCAATTGGAATATTTTTAAATCATTAGTGTTGAAAACAAAAATATCCAAATTAATTAAATTTATAAAGAATAACAAAATTTATATTTCCCAAAAAAGGAGAAGAAAAATGTTAAAAAAATTATAAATTATTGATATTTATTTTTAATCACGCGCGGCAGATGATTAGCGCTAAGTTTATCGGAAAGAAGAAATCTCTCATCTCGCTTTTTTAGTTCATCTTATGACTTTTATTAAATTAAAATGATGTTTGTGGATGTCATGCTGAGATCTTCTCGATATTTAATTTTCTTTCCATCTTCCTCACTACTTTGGATGCCAATATTAATGAGAAAGGAATTAATGAAAGTAAAGCTTCAATACGGTTTAAGTTATGGAATACAAAAGAAAAAAGGAGAAAAAAAAACGATTAAGGGCATTATGAGATGATAAATGAACATCTATTTTTTGGATATTATAGGGATTTATAACAGTGCTAAGCTGCACATCGGTAGCTTTACTCTCTGTTGAATAATTTACCATCAGTATAGATCAAAGTTCATCGTTCATAAATTTACAGCCGAAAAAACAAGCTTCATTACATGTCAACCATCAATATAAAAAGAAGCGATACAGTAGAAAATTTACTGCCTGGGTGGCAGGATTGACTAGCTAAAAATGATAAATGATATTCATTTTAATGTAAATTATAGTGTTATTTATTAAACGTATAGTATGCAATATATTCACAAAAAGCCAATTACGAGAAAAATCCACATGAGCATTATTTGAATGGCCAATGCATATATGCACATCATATCTTTACAGTATTGTGGAAGTTCGATGTACAGGCAACACATAATTATAATACAGTCATGTTCATATAGAAAAGAGTAAAAGAGGTGAGATGGGATGAATAAAAATCAATTTTTCATGAATATTTTTACGTGTCTTTTTTACTTCTCATTGGTTAAAAGCTCTTGAGTTCATAAATATTGCATTACAGAATGCAATTCAGTTTGTTTTTTGTTCCTTTATTGGTATTAATATTAACAAGTTGTTGTATTTTTGCTTCATTTAGGATTAAAACGCATTTGTTGTGACGTTTGTAAATATTTATATTTTTGGTTATTTACTTATCATGTGCATGTAAATTCAGCATCAGAAAAATGTTCGAGATACACCTGTGTTAGAACTACATCATTTTTCCTAATTCTATTTTTTCATATACACTTCGAGCACCTCAAATCAAAAAGTCGTTCATTTAATTCTACGTTATTCAGTGCTGTAGCATTTATACATTAATTTTGTCTTTTATAATGAGCAGTGTAAGATAAATCCATCTGAAAAATTACAAATTTGAATGAGAAAGATGAGTCAAGTTACTAATCAGCCATTTTCCAGATTTCTTTACCAGCTTTTGTTTAATTTCGATGAAAATAGGTTCACTATTAACTTTATGAATAGTTCATGTCAGTTTAAAACTTAATAGTGTCCTGTATTTGAAATATTAATTTCTAGGTTTAAGCTTGTTAACGATACACGATTTGCTTTTCAAATCGCTAATTTAAAATACTAAGTGTAATGTCTACTAATATACTTTACACGATTTTCTCATTAATTGAGCATATAATTTTTAAGTTTTTATAGCTCAAAAGCTAACTTTTTTATTGCCAGCAATTTCGTGTACTACAAAAAAAAATGTTAAAAAGACAAAATTTAAATAAGAATGAAAATGTTAAAAATAATGCAGCACTTATAAAAATGTGCATCGTATAAAATGAACCACAATTGAATATAAAAGACACATGGTGCGTGATAAAGTGAAACGACAATATGAACTTATCATGTACTCTCTCGTAAACATAAAGAAATTTTTCAATTAATTTTTAAGAAATTTTTAAATATTTGAGCATGTGCATGGGGTATCGTGTGATTATAAAATATTTTCAAAATGTCACATTAAATAATAAACGAAAATGTTCGATCATCTTAAGATTCTCATGTAGATAAGATCAAATTAAATGGTGAAACATAAATGAGACAAATTTCCACGTCATTAAGAGTCGAGGGTATGTTATTCTTTTGTTATGATACAATCTCACACTCCTTCTTGTTCCTTATTTTGCCTTAAAGACAACAATTTTTCTCCTCTTGTGTTTACCTTTCGTATTTCTCTTTTTTATCACGATCAGAGCAATGATGAGCAATATTCAAATTTTTTAACTCGTATATGGCGCCTTAAAAATCCATTTATCATTTTTTACCTTTTTAC
The DNA here is from genome assembly GCA_917627325.4 of Chironomus riparius. Taxonomy (NCBI): domain Eukaryota; kingdom Metazoa; phylum Arthropoda; class Insecta; order Diptera; family Chironomidae; genus Chironomus; species Chironomus riparius. The sequence continues at coordinate 25,132,856 of OU895877.1, forward strand.
ATTCACTATTTATTCAATAAATTTTTATTCTCGCTTTTCTGCCCTTAATCGAAAAAAAAATATCTTCCTCATCATGGTTATGCATACATAAAAAAATGCTTGAAGATGCAACAATAATAAAATAAAATATTTCTTCAGTTAAATCTTGAAATTTACAACTGATGCTAAATTATCGCTCAAAATCCAATTTACGAAAAATGAAATAAATTTTTTTTGCTGTGGCCAAATACGATACCGAAAATTGATTTATCAACCTTCGATCGTTTATTGTTGCTGTTTGTTATGCAGATTAAAGTATGTGAAATATTTATTTACGATTTGCCAATTGGGTAAGTAACGAGCTCTTTTCGTCTTTTGCAGATTCATGAAAATTATGTGCCATATTTATGATGCCAAATTGATTTATATGATATCAATGGAAATTCAAAAAAAAAGAAAATAAGAGAATTGCTGTTGGCAATTCTCACCAGAGATACTCAAAGTGTACAAAATTGTACATAAAATAAACAAACATGCAATAAAATAAATATTTTGAAAATCGCATGCACAGAGAATTCTGTTACTTAATTATTGAAAATTACATTGTTGATGCTGTTCGATTAATTTGTGAGCTTAATTTGTTTGCCTTTAATGGCAAGAAAATAAATATTCATTTCCGGTCTGAGTTTCTGATTGAAAATTCAAATTTAAATTTTAATTAAAAAATTCTTAAGTATAAAGAATGCATAAAGAAGAAAATCTCAATAAAAGTAACAACCCGAATAAAATCTAAAATAGCATTTGACATTTTTATTGAATAAAAAGGATTTAAATCTAATTTTTAATGATTTTATATTTAAATTATAATTCTCCAAAAATTCATGAAACAAATTCTTGACACATTTGAAGTAGCAATAAAACAGGTTGGAACTGAAAAGATGTTAAGGTTCAGAAATAAATTTAATTATATATTTTTTGATCATGTTGCTTTCAGGTGTTGCATAACATTGTCCCTCTGTTTTATTTTTACAATTGTTGCAATTAACATGCTCACATTTTGTATAATTGTCATCACAATTAGATATTTTAAATATCAACAAAAGTTAAGAAGCCAAAATTTATTTCATTTTGATTGTTTTATCAAATTTGATTTTAATCTTTTAGTGAAATTTCCAAGTCATTAAATTGAGAATAAAGTTGATTTAGTTTAGTTTTGATATTCAAATTTTAACGAATTTTTAAAATTTGAATTAGTGAAGTGATATTAAACTTTTTTAAAATTAAATTAATTTAACTGAAATTTGGACAATTTACCTAGTTATAAAACAAATTACACGTTTGGGATCGTTCACTTATGACGTCCGAAAATAATGGTCATTTTTCAAAAGAGAACAATGGATTTCCAGGAATTTCTATTGTTCTTTTCTTGCTGACCCCCCCCCCCTGGACGTCATAAGTGGACGGCCCCGTTTGTGTTAGATTTAACGATGTAAAATACGATTCCTTGATTTGAAATTTCTAGCAGAACTGTTGTTTCGTTTAAAATGCAAATATTTCTTATTGTTTGAAAAAATTACAGAAGTCCTCGTGTTATTAGTCAAGGGACTTAAGCGCATTTTTGTGCATCAGTATTTGATTATCTAATTATTTTGTGTTCACTTACAGATCAAATAATTACAATGAATGTCCAAATAGACAATTTCTCAACGGTAGAAAATAATTCAAGATTCTAAACGCATCCATCATGTGTTTTTCATATGAAATAAAAAAATCATTAATTAAAGTATAAATACAATGTTTTAAGACTTTTAACTGTTCGGCCGGCCAATAACTTGATAGAACTGATCTGATAAAACAAACCCGAGCTCTCTACAAAGTCTGGTTAAAAAGTTTTTCTTGCCCCGAGCAGCCGTATAAAGCGTATTATTTAGCTACCTTTTAAAAACAAATTTTAAAAATGCGCTAAAAATAATCAAATTTTGTGTTTATTTCTCATTTGTTTCTGAATTCATTATTTAAATTAAAATTCCTCCCGTGTCTAATCGATGAGATTGAAATTTATTAAAAACTTTACTCAATAAAGTTCATTGAATCTTCCAATTTTTAAATTCATTATTAATTTCCGTAAAAAGAAAATTCATGCTTTAATTAACAGCACATTTTTTGTTTTAAAAATATTTTCCATAGGTATAAAAATCCATAGGCATTTGATTTATTTTCCATGAAAAATTCAATAATTGAAATTTATTTCCGGACAATATCCGAAACTTAAAATCCATTTATTTTTTTTATAAAGAGCTTCAAAAGTGTTGTTTTATAATTTTCGTTCGAAATACTATCTGAATGTATAAGTGCACTACGTGCTATTGGATGTGAACCTTTAAACAGACGAAGGCGGGGCTTAAAAGAAAAAAAAGTTCGAAAATTATATTTTTACTTCTTTCATTTCTTTCATAAATGAAAAAAAAATATTAATTTTTATTTTGAAGCATGTAAGGCAGATTTATATCGCATTTCAGTATCATGTTAATATTCATGTCGTGAAGTTGCATGAGTTTAATTTATCTCTGTTAATATTTCGCGGAATTTTTTATTATTTTTATATTCGTTTTCCTTTCTGTTTACTCCATACTTAAAAATGCAGTTGTATAGTCGCCGATTTGTTTTGTGAAAAGAAGGTGAACGTAAAAAGACAGAAAAAAAATATTTTTATTTTTTCTCTTCATTGTCGTTGTCGTCGTGGTGTTGAATGTTTATTGCATGTTCCATGTCAATGCTCAACATACGGATTATTGTTGCATGTATAAGCTACTTTGTGAAATTGCAGAAAAAAAAATAAATTGAAACGAGGTGAATAAGAGAAGAGCAAAATTGAGTCGATCGAATTATTGCTGTGGAAAATACCAAGAATTCATTAGTTGTATTAATTAAGTGTACTGAACATATGTGTTTGTGTGTATTTATGTAATTTATGTGAAAGAATTAAAGTTTTCAAGGAATCATTAGATTAATTAGTGTAACTCATATCCGCAAATTACTTTTTTTTTGGGAAGTTAAGAAGGAAGCTATAACGAATTCTCAGAACAAAATTATCTCAGGAGTTTCAGTCCTTTAATTAGCAAGCACAAATTATTTATTTTTTGAGCTCATAACTTATCAAGTTCAAATAAATAATTTTTCATCATAAAGTGGAACTTAAAAAACAGGTAAAAAACACATTATAATAAATCAGCATTTTGAGGATTTTCCTCACTAATTGACTCTATATTACATCAACTCTGTCAAATTATAATTGTATTTAAATCACACAAAGCTCCAATGATTTATTTTCTTAATCCTCTATGCTTTTATTTAATATTATTCCTGTTGAATATCATTCAACAATCAAACATATCGTTGTCTACAGATTTTCAATTGATATGCAAATTATCTCTCACTCTTTCACATTTCATTCACTAAATTCACATCAGAATCGATAAATGATATAAGCTAGACAATAATAATTCATTCATCCAATCATAAACTCGTCTATTCGTTGATTCACAATTCATTCTGTTATTTATTTTATGTTTATAATACAATACACAATGATTCAGATTCGGAAAAAATGTTCAAAAATTCCTTGTGCACAATATTTTTCTGACACATTAGAAAATTGAAAGTTTTTGTTGATTTCTTTTGATTTGATTCTTTTAGCATCTTCTACATAATATTTTCGTTCATTGCTCAAAAAATCAGTCCTTAATACAAAGGATAAACATGTTTTTTTATCAAAAGTTTGTAAAAGTTTATCAAAAAATATTGTGCATGATCAAACTTTGTATGAAATTTTATGTAAACTTTGATCGCAAATATCTCGAAAACGGCATCAAACGGCATGTCCTCAGTAATATGGGAGATAGATTAAAGCTTATTTAATTGATTTATATAGGTTTCAGAGAGGTCTTTGGAAGACTTTTTAACTTATGAATAGTTTAAGTTTTGTAAAAATACTCAGATTTCAATTCCATTTTTAAGGCTTAATAAGCAGATTTCTATTGAGTTGGTTGTTTTAATATGTAGAGCTAAGCTTAAATTAGCTAGCAACTGCTTTCAAGACATCCAAATAACAACTTAAAGTAGAAAAAATCACATTTCTTTTTTCATACTCAAATTGTAAACAAATTTTGGGTGAGATTAAATTAATGATTTCTGGAGTTAGACAGCAAATAGGAACGAGATATTTTTAAAGGATATGCACAAAGGAAAGATCTTTAATCTGGCATTTAAAAGGCAAAGTTTAATTAACATGAAATTTTTGAATTTTTGAACATTTTTTTCGATTCTGAATCATTGTGCAATAAATACTCAATTTCTACACTTCGACACAGGACATACATCAATACTTATTTATCTATCAATCATAGAAATGCGAACATTTTCTAATTAACATTCGATTAAACCTTTTTTTTTCTTTTGCTGATTCATAATCAGAATTGAAAAACTTCCCGATAAGGAAGAATTGTAATTTGGGGGATATTCCGACGCATCATTGGGGATCGAAGTTTCTTTTGCTTAAAAATAACTTGATTATTTTTTTATACTTTCAAAGTCCAAGCTATCAATCAAAGCTTTGTGGATTCAGAATTAATTTTTGATCTTTTTTCAAGCACATTTGTCGCATCATGTCGCCGTAGTGGAGCTGATTGGCTTATGTTAAAAAAACTCTTAATGAAAATGCAGTCAACTTTTTACATTTCCTTGTAAAGTTTTAATCTTGGAGTCTTTGTCTGTTCTCAGTTCGGAATAATATTGAGCTCTTAGCTCTTCGGTAAAACTCAACGTACTATTCGGTATATTGCTTTAGGGCAGTACGATATGAAACATTTTGGGAAATTATATCCTTCAAATAAAATAATAGTCAAAATAAAATCACAATTTAAATGCTTATTCAAGCAAAAGTTCAGGATTTGACTTTAAGAGCCAACCTTTGTTGAAATGAGTCATTGATTATTTGTTAACAGAAAATTTCAAGTCTTCTTTCTGTAATGCTCAGTATTAAGGGCTTTAGATATGCTATCATAAATAATGAAAAACCAAATTTAGTGCGTCAATCTGATAAGAATTGAACAAAGTTAATTCTATAGGCAAAAGTTAATTCTTACAAGAGTAATACATGAGATTTTAAACAAATAAAAAACAAAAAATAAATGAATACGAGACATCACAATCTACTGATAAAATAAATCCATCACATGTCTGTCATTGAAAACAATTAAATGATATGAGAATTAACTGTGATCAAACTTACCTTAATTACATTACTGCAGATTTAATTTTTATCGTTTTATTTATTAATGCAGTAATCTAATTATGATAAGGAATAAAAATCTGTTTATTTCGACACAAGAGTTTCCTATACTGTAATCTCATTTAATTTACGTCAATGGGTACAAAGTGTAGTCATGTTGAAAAATGAAAACAAAATTGAAAAATAATTAATTTGTCATCAAAACGAACATTAAATTTGTTTGTGTGGAAGACAGGAAGAAACATTTGATTAGTTTGCTTAGCCATGCGACAATACCTTTTCCGCAAAAAAGAGACATTGCAATAGAAATTAATACACATAAAATTCAGGTCACACATAGTTCTCTCAATAATTTTGGACAACCTTGAAAATCCCAATAAATATAATAAAATAAAAATAATAAAATGCGCGACATGAGAGAACCATAAAAATAAATTAGCAATTTATTTCCATTTCCTCCCCGCATATTCTTTTTTTTTTGTTTCCGAGAATTCTTTCTGCTTTTTGGCATTTTTTTTAAATGTTGCTATTCTCTCTCATGCAATGCAGTTCATCGCGCGAGCGTAAAAGATCAGAAAAAATAATATTGCCCACCGATTTCATGTCAACATAAAAACTTTTTTCTGTCATGTTTTGTATGCCACCCCAGAAATGAATATTATGTATATCAATGACATTGTTTATTTCTCTGCTTTGCACAATTGTTTCTCTACATGACTAAAAAATCCAAGGATGTGATACTTTAGCATTTAGTCCTTATTTAATTATCAATTTATCACGTTTGTTGTTGTTCCAACAAAATGTTCAAACTATTCGCATAACATCCATTCTTAACAGCACTACATCCTTTTTTTATGGTACCTTTCAAGAGTCATGCAAAGATACTTTTTAAATTTCAAAGTAAAGCAATGACTTCAATTGCTACCAGCCAGTGTAAAAATTTACAAAGGTTATGCTTCTATTGACGTAATGATATCATGCGTGACATCGTGACATCACTAAATTTATTTCAAAAATTCAATATAAAAATAATAATAAAATAAAATAAAACTTCATCGAATTTAATTTTTTCGTGAACTTCCACTGACATTTCTTGCACGGATTGTATCGCTACTGCTGATTCTGTTGCATTGAATAGAAAACAAGGCTTTACTCATATAACTTTAATCAATAGTTGTGAATTTCAATGTATTTTATACAAATAATGAGAATGCATGCTATAGCAAGAAAGAAGGAGTTTGCTGATTTATGTCTCATTTTATTAGCACACAGACATACCTTCTACAAATTTACTAAGCACATGATAATTGAGTGATATCTTCAGGCAATAGTTCAGTTCTGTAATTAATTCATTAGATTTATTAGCGTGATAAGAGGCAGTTTAATTTCCTCTTTTCACCGGCAGCGCATGAATGGGAATTGAGAATTTATTTATTTACATAACGTGCATCGATGTAAAAATAAATAAGGATATTTAACGATCAACTATAAGATTTAATGCCAATTATTAAAAGATAGAATAATTAGATCAAAATAATATAATTTTAGACTTTTGGGATAGGACATAACAAGTATGTAACTTTGGGCTATAAATTAAGGAACTGATTAAATCGAAATTAATTTGAAGGGCCTAAATGCAATTTTAACATAGGCCCAATTAAACACTAAGCCTTGATACATTCCTTTAGAATATAAATCCATTTAATTGACTTTCCACTTAATTTTACAAAATATTAATTTTTGAGTCATTATTGCTTCATACATTAATATTTTTGCAAGTATGCACAACATTTTCACTATATTACCCGTGGCACCACCTTTTATACATTGGCAAAGGAATGGATTCTTTTATTAAATTAGTTCTCAGAAGAAAATTGCACTTGCATGCTCTTCCTTACCATTACCATTATTTCCATACAGAAGCCAATGATACAACAAATGAAGTTGAATAACTTTAAACTCGTTTTTCCACATAAATAAAACATTATTTTAACGATTCTTTCCCTTTGTATGAAAATAAGTAAATACACACAAATTCGAATTATCGTGTTTACAAATAACATTGATCCTTCCATTCCTCATAAGTGATTGCGTGCTTGCTGTTTTGAATTGGCTTATGATATTTTATAAAACCTATGTAAAAAATTTTAAATTTTTCTGTACACATGTATTGGAAATGGCATGGTGAATAAACAGACAAGAAATCTAGGAATGTAATTATAAATCTGAGTACCATTTCATTATTATTATTGTACTCAAATCAGTGTTGCATTCTGGCTATTTGTCTGGATCAGATAAATTCTGAGACAGACATTTCTTCATAAAGATCGATTCTATATGAAAATAGAAAATCTAATTCTACATTCTTCTCTGATGTAGACCTGGAAAAAATGTAGAATTGTAGACATCTGCATCAAATCTTTATGTACAAATAATCTTTGTGTAGATTAGATTTTCTATCTTCATGTAGAATCGATCTTTATGAAGAAAGTTTCTTAGCTAAACAAAAACTATTGAAGAATCTACATTCTTCATCTAGTGTAGACATCTACATTTGCAACACTGACTCAAATGCTGGTTTTTGCTTTATAAAAAGGACTAATAATTGTAATAAATTTCACTTAAATTTTATTAATTTTTTTGGTATATAGGAATTTAAACTTTAACATTTAACTATGAAGTATGTAGTAATGAGATAAGCATGAATATTAAAATAAAAAATGAAATGTATTTGAAACTGATTTGAGCCTTCATGAATATATTGACATGCTTGAAACTTTTTTAACTTCTCAGTCTTCATCAAAAATAGTTTCGTCTAATGAAACGTGTTCGAAAGATGAAGTTTCTCGTAGAAACAATTGATTATTTTCCATGAATATTTGAGACATCCCTCCAATGACAGTATCATCAATTTCTTCGTCTGTCTTCCCTAAATCAGTCATTGAAAATGATTCACCAAAATCAATCGACAGACTAATGTCCATGGGACAGGTGACATCATAATCGCAACTGTTTCTTTCCTGTTCCATTTCTTTTTCAGCGTTGTTATACTTTTTGCTTAAAAAGTCCATCCAAGATGAATCAGAATCATGAGCGCTAATATTGTTTAATTCTTGCAATTCTTCCTCTTCCGTTGGAAATTCTTCCAGACTAATTATTTGTTGCTGTGGATTTTGAGTCACTGCTGGTTTAGGAGGGGCTAGCATATTATGTGTGGATTCAAAATTCATGGTAATATCATCATCAAAATTGACAACAGCAGCTGATAGATCATTATTGGCTGAATCAATTTCATAACCCATTCTTGACGTATGAGACATCGCAAACGACTGACTAACTGAAAATGAAAAAAAAAACAAATCGAATATTTATTAAATCATTAATAAATTTGACAATCATTCACATCAACTTACTCATTCTGTCTTCAATGTTTTCTAGCGGCAATTCTTCATAATTTATACTTTCATCACTATCGTGGCCATAATTTATTGCGATGGAATAAAGAGCACCATGCGAAATACAAGGACCTGCTGCATATTCTTCGATATTTCCTTCGGTGCTTGATGGTATTGCATGTAGTGATGAATCTTCTATATCTGAATGCTCTTGTTCCGAATGTCCAGTTACAGATAACTGAGTTTCTAAAAGAAACAAAATAAAAATAATATTTTCAAAATCTTGAATGCATATAACAGTCATTGTACTTACTTGATGATTCTTTTTCCTTCAATTTGGCAATCACTTTTTTTATTTTCAAATTTGTAATAAATCGCGTCAAGTGACTTGGGTACACAGATGATTTGGGTGTCGTCCAAAGTGGTTTTAATTCTTTTAACATTTTTCCCACAAACTCGTCAAATTTTTCGGTCAATATGTCACCTTTACTGTCGAAATAATTTAAAAATTGTTCTTTGACTATTTCAATATATTTTTCCTGACGTTTGCAGAGCATTTTTGTTTCTTTTTTTCAATCTTTTTGATATCTTAATAATTTTTATTCACTTAAATATCTTTTAATCACTTTTGTTATATTTTCGTTCGGTGTTCTTTTTTCAAATGAGTTTTTATCTGATTCAAAAGTTGCTTCGATGATTTATTTTAAAATTTTTCTTGGTCAATGAAAACTTTGATTTTTCTTTCGCAAAAATTTTCTTCAAAACTTTAAATGAAAATTTTTGGAACTAATTGGAACTAAGAAAATTAGGATACAATGTGTTGGTTGAATTTACTTGATCATCTGTTAAAAATGAAGAATTTCCAAATTCTCTTTAATTTCATTAAAAGTTGATTTTCTGTTGATTCAGATTCCAGTACCTCTGTTTCTTATTTTCCTAGTCGTACTCTTGATAAAAAAAAGTATAAATAAGAGTTTAGGAATGAAACAAGGATTGTTTTTGTCAACATGCTTATACAAATCAATAAAGTTAAGTACTTTTTGACATAACAATAGAATTATTTATCCGTTAAAGTTCCTGCAAGACAGTGAATCAATTTGAAAACTAATATTGTCTGTTTTCCTGATCATATCACAATTGTATTCCTTGCATGAATCTTCTCACTGTAAAAAAGCTTCTAAAACTAATGTATCGGGTAGAAACCCGATGCGGATTATATTCACACCGTACCATCAAAAGTCTTATGGATAGACCAAGATTTGCCCAGCATAAGTATGAAGGCATGAAGCTTGATAAGTCAACTGAGCTTCGCTCAGCATAAGTTTGAAGTTATAAAGCTAGCGAGTCAGCTGAGCTTCGTTCAGCATAAGTTTGAAGGTATACAGCTAGTGAGTCAGCTGAGCTTCGCCCAGCATATGTTTGTAGGTCTTAAGCTTAACGAACATGTTTTAAAAGTTTTTTAAAAAAATTTTTCATCTAAAGTTGAATTTTATAGATAGATAGATAGATTGGTTTATTTACTTAAGGTATTAAAAATACAAAAGTATACAGCCTGTTTCACTAAAGTGGATTATCTTCGATTTCGGATTATCCACTTCAGTTTTTTGTAAATATCTTAAACTTAAAACGAGGTGTGGTATTTCTTATATTGGATTATAATAGAGTGAACTATGCCTGAAATTTCTGTACACTTTAAACTTTTACTTTTTGTTAAGAATTATTAATTATTCAATTTTCTAGCCAAATCTAGTAGATTAACTTCGATTTTTGCTTTAATTCTCAAACTAATGAAGATATAAAAATTCTAAGTATATGTTAATTTAAGTAGCAAAGTACTCTTACTAGATCACACATTAGATCTCTTAAAAACCTTAAGCGTCTGGAGATATTTTCAAAAAACTGAAGAAGATATTCCGAAATCGAGGATAATCCACTTTAGTGAAACAGGCCGATAGAGATTTATCATTCTCGACATAAAACGAAAAGTTAAGAAAATCGTGATAACAAGCAATGTAAAGAATTTGACTGTGTGGTTGTTAAAAATTTTAACTTAAAATGTAGCCTAAGTGGCTCAATATGAAATATTCTGTAAAAATATGTCTCATGGCACTGTAAACCATCCATCGATAAATAGCCCTTTGCTAATCGAATCCATTACTGCTCTTAGTGATAGTCACGCCCAAGAACAATCCTAGATAGAGGCAAAAACGTTCTTAACCACTCACTGGTGTTTGCACACCAAAACTTTAAATGAAATAGAACCGCCAAAACAGTTTAAAGCGAGCAATGCGCTTACAGTACAAGTATACCAAAACATTTGCTGTTTATGAGCCTCATTAAACTACAAAATTACGTCCGCAGACCTGTTGCAAGCTTAATGGCGTGAGTGAGAAACAGCATAACTACAGACAACCCAGTATCTTTTAAGATCGGAAGTTGAAAGTTTGTCTGCCACTCTACATCAGGGACGGAACCAAGTTGCTAACTAAGACCCAGAATCTCATGGAAGAAAAGCATTATGACATAAATATCGACGGAATTCACAAAAATGCCTGCACATAAATTAGAGTTTAGTTTAAAGGAAATTTCTCCTTGACGTATTCTTTTGCGGCCAATTGAATTGTTGTTCGCCTTTCCTGGGCTATACCTCTTCGATAATTCTTGTGGGAACGCCTTGTGGGATAGCGATGAGCATCTTTCGCTTTCTTAAGCTTGTTGAAAAGATAATCAGGAGACTCAAATTTAGTTAATCTGTGAAAAAACATTAAACCGTCATAATTAAGCATTTGCTTGACTGATAACCAGTCAAAGCTGTCAAGCATGTTCTGACGATGAGTGCGATTATCACATCTCAGGATAACACGCATGAAACGATTTATGACCTTCTGCAATTCATCGATTTGACTGTCACTGAATAAGAAAGACACTGAAGAACAATAGTTGAAATGCGAAAAAATCAAAGATTTGGCCAAAAGCTTTTTGCTTGAAGTGTTTAATTTTGCTTCGCAACGTTTGAAGACATAAAACTTCTTGTTTAATTTTCTGAGGATATCATCATGCTGCTCGGAAAAGGACAAATTTTTGTCTAAAATTATACCTAGGTATTTCATGGAATCAACAAGTTCGATTGGAGTTCCATTGATCATGATACTAGTTGTAGGTTCAGGCCTGATATTTTTATTCGAGATAATCATAGCCTTAGTCTTGCAGATATTTAATGACAGTTTTGAAAAGCACAACCAATCATAAACCTTAGACAAGTCGCTGTTTAATCGATGTAAAGTTTCGTCAACGTTATCAGCATCACATTCAATAAAAATAAGAGTATCATCAGCAAAGAGTTTTATCTGCGCAAACTCAGATAATCAGAGCGCAATAAATGCAATGAAGTGCAATTAAAATGAAAAAAAAAAAAATAAACAGAAGGCAGCTAAGTACAGATCCTTGTGATATACCAAATATTATTGGCATGAGTGCTGAAAAAAAAAAACATTAAACTTGGTCTGCTGAAAACGATTCGATAAATAGGAGTTGAACCAGTTGAGGACTATAGGATCACATCCGTACATTTCTAATTTGTCCAGTAAGAGCTGTCTACCAACAGTCTCAAAAGCTCTCTTTAAGTCTAGAAAAACTGAAATTACTATCTTGTTCCTGTCAAGTGCAGCAATCCATTCATTTCATTTAATATAAGCAATCGAAGTTTCACAGCTATGGAACTTTCGAAAGCCTGATTGTTGGCTAGCAAAGAGATTGTTGGATTCAAAATGCTCTAAAAGCTGATCTTTAACAATACGTTCCAGGATCCGACTACAGACCGGTAATGTATTTATTGGGCGCAAATCATTTACTTTATTAGAATTCGGAATTTTTTGTATAGGCGTAATCGTGCTGCATTTGAAAAGATCAGGTACTTGACCACGCTCAAGAGACATATTTAAAAGATTAGTAAATGATATTAGAAAATCTGGAGAATCCAGTGCATCATTAATAGGGTTACCATCTACTTTTCAGGTGTGAAGGGTGTGAATATAAAAATGATCAAAAAAGAACAAGAGAGGAAAGACAAATCGCACCACAAATAAATAAACATAATATTATTTAATGAAATTTTTGCGATAACTTCTTTTAGAGTTCCTTAATGGTTTTCTAACTCGATAGAAAACAGTTTTATTGTTGTTGTTGTGAGCGCAACATGTAATGAATAAAAAAAGGAAATATTTTTTATATTCACACCGTTTTCACGTGTGAATCTATTGGTTTTGTTCAGATTGAAAAATCAGTTTTTCGCATTTTGTGAGAAAACAAAGCAAAATTGGTTATAAAAGGGCAAGAAGAAAAGTTTGTGCCTGAAATTTTACATCATTTTCAAAAAACAGATTTCAAATTGGTTGTGGCATTGCTGAGAAAATCGCAAAATACGCTTTCTGTAAGCAAACAAGCAAGCAAGCAAGCAAGTTAATCAGCAAGAAATCTCAATAACGAGACATCGTAGAGACTTCTAGTTTTTTACATTTGATCCGTGCTGCTCTATAGAAGAGCTGTATTGTTTTTGGGCAAGGTAGGAACAGCCGTTGCTTCAGAAATGGCAAAAAACTTTCCTTTCTTACGAATTTTTTAAAACAAAAGTTGACTGTGATTTTTATAAAATTCAACTTTGGATGAAAATTTTTTTTAAAAAACTTATAAAGAATATTTGGCATATTCGTCAAGCTTTATACCTTCAAAATTATGGTGAGCATAGCTCAGCTGACTCGATAGCTTTATATCTTCAAACTTATGCTGAGCGTAGCTCAGCTTACGCGATAGCTTTATAACTTCAACTTATGCTGAGCGAAGCTCCACTGCCTCTCTAGCTTCATATCTTCAAACTTATGCTGAGCGTAGCTCAGCTGACACTCTAGCTTTATATCTTCAAACTTAAGCTGAGCGTAGCTCAGCTTACGCGATAGCTTTATAACTTCAAACTTATGCTGAGCGTAGCTCAGCTTACGCGATAGCTTTATAACTTCAAACTTATGCTGAGCGAAGCTCAGCTGCCTCTCTAGCTTCATATCTTCAAACTTATGCTGAGCGTAGCTCAGCTTACGCGATAGCTTTATAACTTCAAACTTATGCTGAGCGTAGCTCAGCTGACACTCTAGCTTTATATCTTCAAACTTATGCTGAGCGTAGCTCAGCTTACGCGATAGCTTTATAACTTCAAACTTATGCTGAGCGAAGCTCAGCTGCCTCTCTAACTTCATATCTTCAAACTTATGCTGAGCGTAGCTTAGCTTCCGCGATAGCTTTATAACTTCAAACTTATGCTGAGCGAAGCTCAGCTGCCTCTCTAGCTTCATATCTTCAAACTTATGCTGAGCGTAGCTCAGCTTACGCGATAGCTTTATAACTTCAAACTTATGCTGAGCGAAGCTTAGTTGACTTATCAAGCTTCATACCTCCATACTACTGATGGGCAAATCTTGGTCTATCCATAAGAGTTATGATAGTACGGTGTGAATATAATCCGCATTGGGTTTCTACCCGATACACTAGTTGATGCCATAAAATTAGTGTTTAAATACTTTGGTTAAATCTGATCGACAGACAAGGTGAAGAGAAATCGTATATATAAGCAGAAAAAAGATGTTGATATCAGGTATTTTCATTATAGAACTCACATTCTGAGAGATGAATATAATTCTAGTGAAAAACATTTCAGCACGCGCTAAACATCTGAGTTATCATATTTCACAATCTAAACTTTTTTGACTGTTTCCAGATACATTTCAATCGATGTATACACTAAAATATTTGCATAACTCAAAAAAAGATTTTTTTTCGTTCATTGCTTCTCTTTTTTATTTCTCATTCCATCTGTGGCTTTTTTAGAGCTCATTTTTTATTGATCGCTCGTGATATTGGAAATTCATAAAAAAAATTTAAATAAGAAGATCGCAGAAAGGGAGAGACATGGTGATACGGTTTATAATTAAATGTCATGAATGTCAAAATATTAAAATGAGAATCCAATAATGTCACATCAACAAGATTCAAATTAAATTGAATGCTCAGCACATTTAATTGGATTCGCTTGTGTTTTCATGATATCTTTTCTCGCTAAAGGCACTGTAATTTCATTTATTGGATTTGCGGTCGCATAATGGTTAATGAAAACGATTATAAGATAGCAAATAAAGCTAAAGATTTCATATTTTTTGTTCAAGTCAATTAAAGATGTTGTGACAATTTTTACTACTTTATTATGGTATTTTTTCATCATTTGCATTAACTTATAAAAAATGAAAATTATCAGAGTTCTGTGCACTGAATCAGATAGTTTTTTTTAAGCAATGCATTATAATTTTTTCCGCTGCTACCTCTTCTTCCATTTTATCATATAGCACTCCAGGTGAACTAATTATTTCTTTATTCAATAAACGTTCAGTAAGTGACAGAACGTTTGAACCATTCAAGTGAATCGTAATTGAAAAACGTTTATATAAGCTTAATGAAACATATTTACAGAATTTACTGTAAAGAACGATTGCCAATGGTACAGATTTGAAAAAAATGTTCAAAAATTTATAAAATTAAAACTAATAAGTCAAAGATAAAACCTGTTTTAAAGTCATAAAAATCCAAATAAAATCTCAGCAAATTTACAAATTTTTTATGCACAACAAATTTTCGAACATTTTTTTTCAAATTTGTACCATTGTGCGATCGGTAACATTAAGAAGAAAGCAAATTCAATAATTTTGTGCATTCATTATCCATGTTGTGAAATACTAGTGAAATTATTATTCAAATTTTGACTTTAAATTTAAAGTTGGTCCAAAATGACACGACCTGAAAAATGTTTTAAAAGTTTAAGCATTGAAGAACTCAAAAGATTGAGATAGCTTTTCCAAAAAATATCGATGCAGTATTTCATGAACTAAAGCGGTGTTGTCCAAACTGGTCCAAACTGTGTGCTGTGGAAAAATATTGAAAAAGGCAAAATTAGGTAGAAATTTGAAGATTTTACACTATATAAAATGGACTGAAGCGCAAAAAGTGGACATAAAAAATGATGATTTTTAAAGGAGAAAAAAAGTGTGTTTTGGCTAAAAAAAGTTTGGACAACACTGAACTAGAGTGTTTTGAGTATAAGTTAGAACCGTAGCTTGATGAAAACAAAACATCTTTTACAATAATTCAGCATAAGTAGGTGTAATGGTTTAAAAATAGCTAGTATTGCTCTTATTTTAAACAACATTTCCAGCTGGGTTCAAATGAGGATATTCACTTATTTCACAGCCAAAAATAATGAATAAAGAACAGAAATTAAGAGGAAAATGAATATGCACCGTAATTGCTTGTTTCATTTCAAATAAAAATTCAAATTTTAATGCTTGTTTTGTGTGTTAACATTCTTTATTTCTCTCCATTTCTTTCACTCTTCTCTGAAATCATTTCGTTTATTCAAAAAACGCTTCATTAGACAGAAAAGGTTTAAAAAAAATTGAAAAAATACAACCATAAAGAGAGAAAATTTGTTAAAATTCGTTATAGAGGCGATTGACGATGAACGCGAAAACAGAAAAAAAATCGAACAATCAACACCTGCTTCAATTTTTTTTCCTTGTGAAATGAAACAAACAGAAAAGTTGAAAGAAAGAACTTTTTATTATGTATTTTCATTTTATTCTAACACTCTGTCGAATGCGTAACGAAATGCAAAATCAATATTTAATTGAAAAAATTGAATTATATTTGAAACATGAAAATACTCTTTTTGCTTATTGTAAGTGAAGCGAATAAAGTGTCAGGCGTACTATTGTGAAGATAGCCAAAAAACTTTTTGAAATTCTGCATTATGAATATCGACAAATTTATGAAAAATTAAAAATTAAGTTTAATTTAAATTTATTGCATTGAATAGCCCATTCTCAAATATTATGCTTATGATGTGATAAAATTAAGTTTGAACTGTTAAAAAAATTCAACTAAAATGTATTCTTTCATTGTATGAAAGCCCCAATTATGTCTAACTTGAAACAAGTTTTTCAACGAGGAGATTCGTTGATTTCACATCAAATTTGTTAATACGTGCTATGTGCCTAAACATGGATGAATAGGAAAAGGTTATTTATTCGGGATGTCAATTAGAATAGAAATTGATTGAAATTAGTTTTTTTTATTATGCTCTATGCATAATTT
Organism: Chironomus riparius; assembly: GCA_917627325.4. Taxonomy (NCBI): domain Eukaryota; kingdom Metazoa; phylum Arthropoda; class Insecta; order Diptera; family Chironomidae; genus Chironomus; species Chironomus riparius. The sequence goes on from OU895877.1 coordinate 25,149,707, forward strand.
GAAGCAAGAAATTTTCTAGTGACTTGCAACCCCATAGCACGAGATAGTCTAAAATAAAAATAAACATAAAAAAGCAGAAAGAAAACTTTTGAAGCACTTAAATTAGATTATTTTAATGATTCCTCATTTTTTCAACATTCACAAGCAATTTCATATAAAAGCGAGAAGTTTATATTTCAACTTCAACTCGTGCGATGTACATATCACGAAAAAAAAACTTTAAAATTAAATTTACTATTGCTTTCTCTCACACCTTCCCACCTTCATTCTTGTTCATTCAAAAAATTTCCTTTGTAATTGTTTGTTCTGCTGATGTTGCACATTAATGTGTATATAAAAACACCACCCAAAAAAAAGCATTTGTGTCCCACAAAGCATGCATACCCTCGTAAATTTATAGTTTGGAAGTGAAAAAAAGGAATAAAATCAATGTGGCGTGCAGAAACTATTAAATTTCAGTATTGAACTTTTATTAAATGCTCTTATTATTATATTGTTTGTGTACTTATACTACCTCTTACCAATACTAATACTTTAAATTTTAATCTTTTGTCGATAAACTCTATAACAAGTTTGCATTGCTATTGACCTATTACTTATAGCATTTTGTCTTTTTGATTACTTGGAACTTTACAATTAAAGTTCCTACTTACTACATTTTTGATAATTGTTTTACAATTATTTTGGTGACAAAGATCCAACAAAAAATTATGCAATCTCCTGATGTTGCTGCCAAGTTTTTGTTGAGCTGATTATCATACTCTCATATAATCAGAGACAGAACTTACAAGGTTCTAATGGGTTATAAGAACTAGTCTTAGAATTGACTACAAAATCAAAGGAGGATAGCATAAAGATGAATACATCTATTTTTTAAATGAGGAAACAGGAACTGAGTATTTACTGTGACCGGAAAATCAGGAGTCTTAAGCACTTCAAAACCCTATTAAACTACCTGAAGTGATTTTAAAAGAACGAAAAAATTAAGAATTGTATCATAAATGTTTAGACATTTCATGATTATTCATTCTTATGTACTTATAGTTATCACTTCACTAAACATTTATTGTTATAGAATTATGTTATTAACTTACACAAATCCGTTTATATGAGAAGAAGTAGGAGTTTTTGTATTGTGATGTAAAAGGATGGAAGTTTGAGAATTTTACTTTATTTTCAAATTATCTCTCATGATCATTAAATAATTTGCAGTCGAAACTGTCTATGATGCGCACCTAATCGGATTAAATACTTACAAAAATATAAAGATCACTTTAACAACAAGAACAAAAAATTTACTCCATGATTTTTTATTAAATATCTCTTTACGTATCACCAGTAAGCAGTTGGGTAGACTTAGCATAGGTAATAAAAATGAAACGAAAGAGCGGAAACATAAAATTATATGAAATGCAGAATTATTTTTGCCATCATCATCATGATCGTCGTCGTCATCGCTTCTGCCGAAAGTTTATTTTCCATCAAATTAAATTCAATTTTATATCAATTTTATATTATTCTTATACTTTATGATGAAAATTTTCTGGGCCATCAAATTAAGCGCAATTTTATGCACCAATTTAATATTATTTTTATTCATCAAATGAATGAGAAGGAGAGAGAGACTTAATTAACCATCGTAAATGTGAGTGCATTATAATAAGCGCACTTTAAGTTACCGCCAAAGAAGATTGATTGTATCTTCATCACTTTCCTTTCATAACCACTGCATTTTGACTTTATCAAGTTTAATTGAAATCAACAAAATCATTAAATTTTTTTAAATATCATATTGATATGAGGATGGGCTTATACTTTGTTCATAAATAATTTATATGTAGCTGAAAATTCAGTAACTACTTAAATGTAATACTTGTCATTAGTTATTAATTCGTAATTCCACTCATATTAATGAAAAAATATTGTAATGAGCAATTTCAGCAGTTTGTCGTATAGTTATGAAGAAAATGACTATATGCTCTTATAGCATTGTCATCATCATCTAGTGTATTATTATGATTATTATTCAAGATTCGTGTTTGTGCATTAAATTTATATATAATAAACAATTGAATTAATGAAGTTTCTTGTTTTCTTCCTTTCATTAAATTCTTGAATGTGTGTACAAATGTGTCTGAAGGGAAGCATATCGAAGAAAATATGAATTTAAATTGTAAAGGAATAAGCAAGAAGGAAACAAATTAAATATTGCATGTAATTGTAATTAGAATTGAGAAGTTAATTATTAAACTTCATGTCCAAATAACAAAAGGCCCATACTATCAAAATAAAAAGTTCAACATGTTAATAAAACAAATTACTAACAGCTGAAAGCGTGTAAATTTCCATGGAAATGATAAAGATGTCAAATTTTAATTTTACAATTTACAATTCAATACTCATTAGAAGCGCTAAGAAAAAGTTTCATTTAGAAGAAAGAGATATGGAAGCGCATTCAAATTCATCAGGGACATAAAAGTTTAAATGCATAGTAGGTAGGGCAGATAATGAAAAAAGAAAAGAAGAGCTTGCAATTCGACATTAACGAATTAATTCATTTAAATTGTATGTAACAAGTTCATATGAGTATCTATACAAAACACCTGGTAAACTGGCAACTGCAATTTGAAATTATAGAAAATACAAAAAAGAAAAGAAACTCGTCAGACCTTCCTTCCTTGGATGATTATTAGTTTATGTGCTTGCTGCTTGCTCGCTTTCCGTTTGAAGAGAGAACTACATGCTTAATATTTTCTTCGCACACCACTTAGGTGACTTTTATAGCCTTCATTAAATACACTTAATTTTGTTTAACTGCTTTTCTTCTTTCATGCTATTATGTCTTATATTTTTCGCAAATAAATTTTTTCATTTATCGTTTCTTTGATGTAGATTTCGTGCAATTAATTCAATTCTATATCACTTTTTGAATTTATTTGTTACTTATTGAACTTTTGATTGATCAACTTGATTTTATTCGCATGACTCTTTCATGCATTACTCAATAGCTAATTAAATCTTAAGGTCTAATGTCAATCAGTGCGTAATTTAAAAATAAGAACACAACAATTTGACTGTGCAATAAATCAAATTAATCGTAATGACTTTGACAGTTTGACTCAGGAAATATTGATTAATTGAATTTATTCACTTTATCTAGCACAAAATATGCACTCTTTTCCGTTTCTTTAAGTAACTATAAGCAATAACAATTATATCTTGACTAATTACTTGTGTGATTTTTAAATTTTTACCAATTTTCTCTTATTTCTATTTGCAGATCTTTCAAGCATATCGTCTTCAATGTTTTGTCATTTTGGTAACAATAAATTTTTTTTTTCAAACAAGGTTTCTAAATTAATAAGGCACTGCGTGAACATGAATCAATTTATTAGAGATATACATTATAATTTAGTGACCCTTAGATCCTTAGCTTGATTTATAAAATAGACCATTTGATGGGTCTGTCGCTTTTTGACACTATTTTATCACAATTTTTTTTACTGATAAAGGGTAGTGTTTGGGAGGTTTAAAACCAGATAAAGTTTGGTTTGATGTAAAACTTTTTACAACTGTCTCGTATGTCTCTACAAAAAGAGCTACATTAAACATATCTAGATTTGAGCCTGAATTCATAATAAATCTATTGTTCCATTCAATGATTAAGTTTCTAAAATTGTCATTTAATCAAAAATAACTCAAATTTATGTGCATACCACAATCAAAACGTATTATGACAAATGATATTAAAGCATTTTAAAAATTTAATTACATTTCATTTTTGTTTTATGAAAAGTCAATTATTATTCAATCAACTCAAAAGGGAAATTTCATTTTGCTGAGATTGACACAACACGAAATGCGAGCAATTTGAAATCATTTTATTTCTCTATATTAAAGTAGCGATTATGATGAAATTCATTAAAATTTAATTGCATTTAATTTTATGTCACGATTTTTGTTCTCCTCGTTTCGATTGCATTGAGAGGTTTTTAAATTATATATATCCTATTTGACTCAAGGTCAATTGAAAGCGCGTTTACACCTGAATAACAAACTCAATTGAAAAAGTTCATCAAACAATTATAAACACTGTAAATTGTATCACATTTAGATTAATTATACAATGATGACTCAAGAAGTGTTTACAAATCTGGAAATATGTCTACTGTACGTATATATAAAAAGGGGGAGATCTTAATTAACTTTTTACTGATATCAAAATGGAAAAGTTTTTTTCTTTATTACTTCTTTGTACTTTTTAATCGCGATGAGTTTCTTTTTTAAGTTCCATCGTTAGATTTAAAAAATTCTCAGTATGCAAACAGTAAATTGTGCTAAAATATTCTTTATGAACACCTAATGAACAGCAGTTCAGGAATAATGTAAGACTCCTGAGTCCAGAAGGTTATTTAAAATATCAGAAATCTAGAACCTTTTAATTCAAAAAGACTTATTCGACTCATAGCTCAATTCCCACAATGGTTGATCATTCTATTATGGTGTTATGAATGGAACAAGGTTTAGCACAATGATCACAACATTAAAAGTGTCTATTTTTTCGATTTAAACGAACTTTTTTTTATGCCAATTGAGGACATTAAGTTAAGAATTGATCAGAATTGCATCAAAAGAAGGTAACACATCCGTTAAAAGCTTTGCATGTCAAAAGTCATGTAATAATTATAATTGAATTACAATGTTTCATTCCCCATTACTTACACACCGACTATTATTATGATTTTCAACGGAATTATCATGCTCAATTCACTGTGTGTACATAATATCTTCACAGTAATAAGAATAAAAAGTTTCCTTTATATTTTCTCCACGTATAAAACAGACTGAGTAAATAGTTTTACATTATCTGATCGTAAAATTAAATTGTTTTTGATTGCAATCTAAAGTAGCAAAAAGGAGAATAAGATTGGCATATGTAAAGTAAACTGCATTGCGCTACAAGCACATACACGATTTTTAAATTTTAACTTAAGTTGAGTATCATTTACAGTACATGTAGAACCTTGCATCAAATGAAATAAATGCCTTTGAAGCATGAAGAAAAAAAAACGATTCAATATGAACGATATTATTTATCTCAATTGAAATTACAAACAATAAATCAATATATCATTTGATTTGTTAAAGGCACAAATAACAATAACAACATACCTCTTTAGAAAATCAAATTAAAAATTCATAAGTATAATTTTCGTACTCTGTACTTATAACAATAATCTGTCTGTGAGAAGAAACATTTTTCTTTAACTATACTGATTGTGTGGCAGCAAAAGGCAAGTTGGTAGATAAATGCAATATTTTGTGTACTGTGGAATAAAGTAAGTGAGAGAGAGAGATGAGATGTAAGGAATAAATATCAAAATGCTAATGCGTAATGAAGAAAACAATATTTCCGATCATTTCGATTATTCATTTAATTAAAGTTTAACATTGATTTCTTTCTTTTTACTCCTTGCCTTATTTTTTATTTCTTCAAATCAAGAGAGATACATGTTCTACCCGTAGCTGCTGCTAAAGCTGCATAAATGTATATTTCATTTCCATCAACTTAATTTGGTGGCGGTTGTAGCAGCATGTAGTTGCATAAATAAATTCATTTTTACTTCGTTTTGCTTTATTGATTGAATCAATTTAATATATTCATGTATCGAAATGTATTTTCATGTTATGTGCCTTGTTACCTTGTCATTCATCGCCAAAACTTTAATTTAAATGTTTTCATATCGTTTTTGATTTCAGATCCACACATTTTAAATGAGTTGACGATTGAGCGGCTTAAAATGCAACATCACTTACAATTACAACAAGAACAATCAAGTATGGGAATATCAGAAAATTCTTCCAAATTAGATGAAATCGGTCATCAGCACTTTGATAATCATTCATTAACATTAACAAATTTGAGTGAAAACCTCATGTCTGACCATAGCGATACAGAATTGGAACACGATCCACATCGAAAACGAAAACAGAGGCGTTATCGAACAACATTTACAAGTGTTCAACTTGAGGAACTTGAAAAAGCATTCTCTCGAACTCATTATCCCGATGTTTTCACGAGGTTTGTATCTGCTGCAATTATAATAAAATATACATTAATTACATCTCAATTACATTTCCAACAACAATCGTTATGTGATGGAATGCAATATAAAATTTATATTCTTTTTAATTTTAATTTGTTACATAAAATTTAATCGAATAATTCTCGATAGATTGAGTATGAATATTTTCTGTAGGACCATTTTGGAGTCATTCACTTAAGTCGTTAACTTTTAATACTCAAAAGGAATAATCGTGGTTTTACCCTAAATCAAATATGAAACTTAAAGTTTTAGAATGACTTACCTTCTACATAGTCACTGCAGTTTAATATTTGTAATCCAACAATTATGTTTTGTGATGGATGTCATTTGTGAACGAACCCATGAGTGTACAAAAAACTTTTGGAATAAAAATGATAAAAATTCATTTTTACCTCAGTCGATTCATTACAAAACTGAGTATTTATGCCAATTATTTCCATCATATTTCATTTCCTAGCAATTAATAAAACAAATTTTCAATCAATTTCAATCAATGTTATTATAATTTTATTCTTTACATCACGCTATATTTCACGAAACAATGTATTGCATTGCATTTATTAAGTAGATGTTTATTTTATAATCCACGAGAAATGTAGAAAAGAAAACGTAAATTGGAAATTAAATTCAATGTTTGTTTCAATAATTTTACATTAATTCAATTTTTTTCTTCTTCTTCTACTTGCATATTTAATTACAGAGAAGAGCTCGCAATGAAAATTGGGTTAACAGAAGCAAGAATTCAGGTAAATAACTAATTAATCGTTCACTCTCACTTACATTCAGTATAATTTATTGCACATTTTATGATTTATGCAATAAATTTGTAATTTCAATAAATAAATGAGTTGTGCAGTTTATATTGAACTGAGATACGCTGTTACCTTTGCTTAGTCATCACGCAACTTAATTCATTTTACACTTCTTTCTTAAATTCTTGACCATTGGATGGGTAGACATGTAAGAATGTGTCTGTTGTGTGGTTGTGTGTAGGCGTCGATTTAATTGATAATGAATTAATTTTCAAATTCCTCCCCATGGAATTGTTAACGTAAGCTGTAGAAAGCGTAATAATTCATTTTATATTTTCATCTCTCTCATACTAATTTCAACATGTTTCTTTAGTCGCTCTTTGCCTTAATTTAAAAGAAAAAAAAAAATCATTTTCATTTTTTTTCTGTTACTTTTAAGACACAAGTAAGAATATTATTAAAATTTATTGTGGTTTGTAGCGCAAGCGACTTTGGTTTGTTTTAATTTTTATTTGTAATGACCGAACAGAAATTTCAAGACACGAAGAATAGATGGTGCTATAGTTTACCAAACAATTTACAAGAACGCTCTGAAATATTTATTTAATCATGAAGCTATAAAGTCATATATATTTCATAAGAAACTATAAAGTTATTGCAAATTTACGCTAAAATTACAGCAGCAGCCATAAATGAGCAAGAGAAAATAAGAAAAGCTGTTTTATGCCCGTGAACGACATCACGTTAGCGGGATAAGCAAGGAAAAATTTATGATCATGTGACAATTGATAATTTATTCCATTAAGCAAAGAAAATAAATATGTAAATATACATACAAAAGTGAATAAATGGCGATGAATGATCGTCATGAAAGAATAAAAAGTTATAAGAGATGTTGCTTACTTGTTGTTGCATACTAATCGTATTTGTAATTGATCATGTTTAATATATTCAATAATTTAATTAATATTTTTTTCCTTCAATATCATCACTATTGATCGTTATCGTTAATTCCGTTAAGCAACAAGTGAGGTACCACATATTGGTGAATGAATATATAGAAAAGGCACAGTTAAAAAAAAATATCAAAAGTGCCGTGTACGAACAGTTGAAGTGTCTCAATCGATTTGATAATTTATTTATTAATTAATGGGAGAAATCGGCGACACTATAATGTCCATTTCATTAGGTTCAAAACAATCTTTTGTGGAGAGGCTGAAAATCAAATGAGAAAAGAAAGAAACTTTGCGCATGCGGATGAATTTGAAAGACATCCCTCTGTGATAAAATTAAACATTCAAGCGACGTCCCGTGACGATTCATTTCTTCTCTCCGAACAGAATATATTTTAAATCGAGATTTTTTTTTTGTGTTAAACGGCGACCAAAAACATGAAATGGGGAAATTGGGTAAAAAAGAAATTTATCTTTATTCATCTGCAGCAAATTGATATTGATACAATTATTATTAATAAAATGCAGTTATCGATGATTTCCAACTCCTATTAATATCTTAACACAAAAAATATTAACCATAAATTTTTATGATGACTCAAAACTAAATGAGTTTGAAATATTTAATTCCTAAAATTCTAAAGTATTCATCAATTTGATTTTGAGTCAATATAAACACATTTTTTGCCCCCCTAACGGTAGATTAGTTTGAGGATCAAAACAGACGTCGATTAATGATTTTAAAAGATGTAAACGAACAGAGGTTCTTGATCTTCTTATAGCAGAGCTAGTCAATAGAAACAAAAAAGTTAAAACTCAATTTTTAATAAGTTTAACACACCTGGATGGCGTCATGATAGTCGCTGTTTCCTTTTGTTTTTCCCCTCGTAAAGTTTAATAAATTAATCCAATTTATTGATTTGAATCTAGTTTTATTGTAATTGGTCTTGATGATCAAACTCACTAATTTGAATTTATTAATAACTATTTTTATTGCTTGTATTCTTTTGCTTCTATCCCTGCTTGCCTCTCTAATCTTCTGTCTAATCAAGCTATTTATCGAAATCGTAAATTTATTACAATGTTTTCATTTTAATTTTTATTGGACTATTTTTTGATTAGAGGTAAATATATACATCCAAAGATGAAATACACACTTTTGATGTTTTTAAATAAGTCGAACGTGGAAGAGGATATAAAAATATTAATTGATATGAAAAAATATGGTCTTTCATCTATTAAAGCTTTTTAATTTATTACCCATGCCACTAAATATTTATTGGTACTTAAATTGTATGAAAAAAAAAATTAATGGTATTAATATGTCAGTTGTGACTATATATTTGCAATCAATTTCGATAACATACCATTGTTGGTACACTTAAGCATGGATCTTTTATATAATTCACACACACCCATTTCCTCAAACTAGTGTTAAATCATATAAACATCTTTAATGGGATACGAATTAATAGCTAAGTAGTGAGTGGTTGTGAAAACATAACAATTCAATTTTTTACGATTGATTGTCATAAATATTATTATAAAATACACATCCATATATGAATACTCAAAAATAGAAGATTAAAAAATTACTATTCCAGACATAACTTACATTAAATATAATTCATATTTTGTTGTAAATTATAGTTTGAATAATAAAAAAATACCAATGCATAACTGACGGAAACAAATCCATGAAATAAAAACAACAGACTGAAAAAATGATCATACACTCAAAATATTATTTATTATAGATCCGTACCCGAGCAGTAAATATCTTTTATGTAGAGTTTTTATTTGCCGTTTGAGTGATATATTTATATTCACACCGTTTTCACGTGTGAATCTATTGGTTTTGTTCAGATTGAAAAATCAGTTTTTTGAATTTTGTGAGGATATGGAGCAAGATAGCTTAAAATGTTCAGACATGAAAAGTTTGTGCCTGAAATTTTACATCATTTTCAAAAAACAGATTTCAAATTGGTTATGGCATAGCTGAGAAAATCGCAAAATACGCTTTCTGTAAGCAAACAAGCAAGCAAGCAAGCAAGTTAATCAGCAAGAAATCTCAATAACGAGACATTGTAGAGACTTCTAGTTTTTTACATTTGATCCGTGCTGCTCTATAGAAGAGCTGTATTGTTTTTAGGCAAGGTAGGAACAGCCGTTGTTTCAGAAAAAGCAAAAAACTTTCCTTTCTTACGAATTTTTCAAATTAAAAGTTCACTGTGATTTTATTTAAATTAAAGTTTGGATGAAAAAATTTTTTTTGAGTAAAGAGCCAAGTAGGAAATACATTTTCAATTATGAACTTGGGACAGGTCCAGTCAAAATCTAGTTTTTCACTTTTTTTTTTCTTCGAGGATAAATCCAAATACAGTAAAACTTTGTGTGAGCATTCTAATCGTCAGGTCACACATTTCTGAATTAATAAAAATCATTTTTGGGACAAAATTTTAAGTCACGTTGTTTTTGAATGTACGACCAAATTTATAAAATTTGGGTCTGACGACATATAGAATACATTTCTTGCTTTAGATATTTAAAACTGTTTTGTATAAATATTAGTATACTCACACAAAGTTTCACTGTAATTGGATAAACCTTCGAAGAAAAAAAGTGAAAAACTAGATTTTGACTAGACCTGTCCTAAGTTCATAATTGAAAATATATTTCCTACTTGGTTCTTTGCTCAAAAAATAATTTTAGGATGTTTTATTTGTATTTGTTTTAAGCACTAGAATATTTATGCAAAGTTTCAATCCATTTGGATAAACCCTCGAAGAAAAAAGTGACAAATTTGATTTTGACTAGGGTCGCCCCTAGTCCAAAATTGAAAATGTATTTCCTTCTTGGTTTTTTGCTCAAAAAATTTTTAAGATGTTTTATTTGTATTTGTTTTAAGCACTAGAATATTTATGCAAAGTTTCAATTCATATGGATAAACGCTAGAAGAAAAAAGTGACAAAATTGATTTTGGCTAGGGTCGCCCCTAGTCCAAAATTGAAAATGTATTTCCTACTTGTTTTTTTGCTCAAAAAAAATTTAAGGATGTTTTATTTGTATTTGTTTTAATCACTTGAATATTTATGCAAAGTTTCAATCCATATGGATAAACGCTAGAAGAAAAAAGTGACAAAATTGATTTTGGCTAGGGTCGCCCCTAGTCCAAAATTGAAAATAAATTTCTTTCTTGGTTCTTTGCTCAAAAAAATTTTAGGATGTTTTATTTGTATTTGTTTTAATCACTTGAATATTTATGCAAAGTTTCAATCCATATGGATAAACGCTAGAAGAAAAAAGTGACAAAATTGATTTTGGCTAGGGTCGCCCCTAGTCCAAAATTGAAAATTTATTTCCTACTTGTTTTTTTGCTCAAAAAAAATATAAGGATGTTTTATTTGTATTTGTTTTAAGCACTAGAATATTTATGCAAAGTTTCAATCCATTTGGATAAACGCTAGAAGAAAAAAGTGACAAAATTGATTTTGGCTAGGGTCGTCCCTAGTCCAAAATTGAAAATGTATTTCCTACTTGGTTTTTTGCTCAAAAAAAATTTTAAGATGTTTTATTTGTATTTGTTTTAAGCACTTGAATATTTATGCAAAGTTTCAATCCATTTGGATAAACGCTAGAAGAAAAAAGTGACAAATTTGATTTTGACTAGGGTCGCCCCTAGTCCAAAATTGAAAATGTATTTCCTACTTGGTTTTTTGCTCAAAAAAAATTTTAAGATGTTTTATTTGTATTTGTTTTAAGCACTTGAATATTTATGCAAAGTTTCAATCCATTTGGATAAACGCTAGAAGAAAAAAGTGACAAAATTGATTTTGACTAGGGTCGCCCCTAGTCCAAAATTGAAAATGTATTTCTTTCTTGGTTTTTTGCTCAAAAAAAATTTTAAGATGTTTTATTTGTATTTGTTTTAAGCACTTGAATATTTATGCAAAGTTTCAATCCATTTGGATAAACGCTAGAAGAAAAAAGTGACAAATTTGATTTTGACTAGGGTCGCCCCTAGTCCAAAATTGAAAATGTATTTCCTACTTGGTTTTTTGCTCAAAAAAAATTTTAAGATGTTTTATTTGTATTTGTTTTAATCACTTGAATATTTATGCAAAGTTTCAATCCATTTGGATAAACGCTAGAAGAAAAAAGTGACAAAATTGATTTTGGCTAGGGTCGCCCCTAGTCCAAAATTGAAAATGTATTTCCTACTTGTTTTTTTGCTCAAAAAAAAATTAAGGATGTTTTATTTGTATTTGTTTTAAGCACTAGAATATTTATGCAAAGTTTCAATCCATTTGGATAAACGCTAGAAGAAAAAAGTGACAAAATTGATTTTGGCTAGGGTCGCCCCTAGTCCAAAATTGAAAATGTATTTCCTACTTGGTTTTTTGCTCAAAAAAAATTTTAAGATGTTTTATTTGTATTTGTTTTAATCACTTGAATATTTATGCAAAGTTTCAATCCATTTGGATAAACGCTAGAAGAAAAAAGTGACAAATTTGATTTTGACTAGGGTCGCCCCTAGTCCAAAATTGAAAATGTATTTCCTACTTGGTTTTTTGCTCAAAAAAAAATTTTAAGATGTTTTATTTGTATTTGTTTTAATCACTTGAATATTTATGCAAAGTTTCAATCCATTTGGATAAACGCTAGAAGAAAAAAGTGACAAAATTGATTTTGGCTAGGGTCGCCCCTAGTCCAAAATTGAAAATGTATTTCCTACTTGTTTTTTTGCTCAAAAAAAATTTAAGGATGTTTTATTTGTATTTGTTTTAAGCACTAGAATATTTATGCAAAGTTTCAATCCATTTGGATAAACGCTAGAAGAAGAAAGTGACAAAATTGATTTTGGCTAGGGTCGCCCCTAGTCCAAAATTGAAAATGTATTTCCTACTTGGTTTTTTGCTCAAAAAAAATTTTAAGATGTTTTATTTGTATTTGTTTTAAGCACTTGAATATTTATGCAAAGTTTCAATCCATTTGGATAAACGCTAGAAGAAAAAAGTGACAAAATTGATTTTGACTAGGGTCGTCCCTAGTCCAAAATTGAAAATGTATTTCTTTCTTGGTTCTTTGCTCAAAAAAAATTTTAGGATGTTTTATTTGTATTTGTTTTAAGCACTAGAATATTTATACAAAGTTTCAATCCATTTGGATAAACGCTAGAAGAAAAAAAGTGACAAAATTGATTTTGACTAGGGTCGCCCCTAGTCCAAAATTGAAAATGTATTTCTTTCTTGGTTCTTTGGTCAAAAAAAAATTTTTTTTTGTTTTATTTGAATTAATATTTCTGACATAAATCGCATACCAATAGTACTTTTTGTAATGCATAGCTTAAAAAAAACCGAAATCTAAAATTTCGACAACTTCATCTGATTTTTGTTCATACTCTTCACTGTGGAAACCAAAAAACAAATTCTTTATCTTAAAACACTTGACAAAATAGCGACATAATTCAGGATGAGTTACTTTTTAATAATATTTTAACATTAATGAGAAAATGTGGTTTAAATAAGTGTAAGGTATACTGGTTCATAGTGTTCCCAAGGGTGACGAAATTCAAACTAAGTTTTTTTGTAGCTGACATAATTATGACAAAAATTAGGTATAACTTTTGAACTGTGTCGATATGGATCTCGGCTGTACTTCACGCCCACTCTCCAAACTTATGCTGAGCAAATCTTGGTCTATCCATAAGACTTTTGATGGGACAGTGTGAATATATCCGCATTGGGTTTCTACCCGATACACTAGTTAATGTAGTGAAGCTAGTATTTTTGACTTTTAGAAAACTTGAAAGAATGATTGTGACAATAAATTTTCTACTTCTTAAATCCGGATATTGCTCCCTTTAACTCATTTCATATTACTTCCTAACTCATCACAATCGTGCGACACAACCTAATCCAAGATTTTGTATGACTGCCCATTCAACATTTTTGTCGATCGGGAGTTAAATTACTATCATTTTAGATGGATCATACAATTTCGTTTAATGAAGATTATTCAATTTCATAATAAAAATACTTTTGATGGTACTTTAGCTGACGTGGAATATTCTTTATGCATATCATAAAAAATAAAATGATGAAAACATAAAAAAATCAAAATTAAATTAATGCACAATAAATTTTTTGATAACCGTGCAATTCCGTTGTGCTGTTAGAAAATGAACTAAATCCAATTATCTCATTGCTGCATTTTAATGCCCATTTTCTGATTTCCTTTTTATTCATCCTTTCATATTCATCTTTCCAAAGACAAAATAACGAAAAGAATAAAGAAGAATGTTTTTGGTAGTGATAATTAGACTTTAACGTGAGTTGATTTTGCTGCTTTTTGGTCGTATTTTTCTGAACTTAAATTGATTTCATTTTAAAAATAAAAATTCGGCACCACGTAATTTTATGAGTTGAAATTGGCTCACACAAAATTAAAAGAAGTTATATGCGTAATTTGGATATTCTTTCTAATTCACTGTTTTAAAAGACATGAGAAGTACTTTATAAGTATCTGAGCTTGTGACGATTTAAACAAAAAAACTTTCAATTTTATTTTAATGTAGTTTTACAAAGAAACTTTTGTTGGTGCCGAAGTAAAAAAAATAATTTTATATTTCTTCATTTTCCAACTTTAACCGCATCATTTCAATTTTTTAAATCTCATCTCATTGCTAATTTTTTTGATTTGCAAAATTTGCATTTTTATTATTTCATAACATTTCATTATATTCCTTTCGGCATCCTCATTTTCATCCATTTCGTTTTATTCCTCTTTCATTTATTATATTTCTTTTATGTTACTATAATGATACAAGGAGATCTAATAACACTATCTTTGTGTACATATGAAGGTTATATAACAATAATAATAATATAATTGACCGTGAAGAATAATGTCAATGGGTGGTGTAGTGATTGCTACCCACAAGTTGTTCGCCCCTTTAATAAAGCCGTCCTAGTTTCGTGCCCCGTTCAAAAACACGAGTTGGTCTAAGCCAATTAATAAATTAATTTACGAAGTTTATTGTGTTATTTCTGAGTTACTTCACTGGCGACGAGGATATTTATTTTTCGAGTTTGCGTGGGAAATCCAAATCCTGCTGGTAAATCATAATTAGCATTATTTCATCAATCTTATTTTTTTTCCGTATAAAAAAATAAAATGGCGGACATGGAGAAGTTCTTTAAAATGATGTTGGAGCGAGAGGAAAAACGTGACATAGAGGCTCGTAAACGTGAGGACATGCTGCTGAAGTTGATCGAAGGACTGAAAGAATCTCGTGCCACTCCGTCGACTTCATTCAAAATTGAGTGTGAAGGTGATGCGGGAAATGAGAAAACCGCCATCGTCATCCAGCCAGCAAACGAGTTCATTGCAAGTCAACTCAGCCAGTTTGTTTTTGCCCCTCAAGATAATTTAACCTTCGACAAATGGTTGGAACGTGCTATGACTGTTTTCGCATCTGATCGTGCTGCGTCACTTTCTGAGTCCGACAAATGTCAGATTATCCGGAGTAAATTGTCACAGGTTGACTATCAATGTTTCGCTCGCTCGATCCTTCCCAAAAAGCCAGAAGAACTCTCGTTGAACCAGACTTCTGAAGCTCTCAACAGACTTTTTGGACGACAAGAATCAATTTTTGCGGTTAGACATCGTGTCCTTCAAACACACATGATCCCAGGAGAAGACATCCTGGTATATGCTGCTCGTATCAACCAAGCTTGCGAGGAATTTGAATTCAATGCCTTCACGTTGGACGATTTCAAGACACAACTGTTCACATCTGGTTTAAAACATCATGAAGTGGCTCCAATCCGCAAAAAGATCATGGAAAAGATCGACGACATTCTCGTTCAAAGACAGTCTGAGACACCTCCGGTAACACCCAAACTTACTCTTAATGACATCGCTACGCTTAGTAAACGCATGCTGATTCGGGAAGAGGAATGCCGTTTCGTCGAACATTCTATAGCTAACAAACAGGATGTTTTGGCGGTTAATCGTGGTCCATGCAAATGGGATTGTCGATTTTGTGGTGAGAAGCATTGGCATGCAGACTGTCCTTTCAAGACGAAGAAGTGCTCATCATGTGGAGTCATCGGTCACAAGCCAGGTCATTGCGATTCGGCCAAAACCTTCAAGGAGCGTCAGAGGAACCACACTGCTGCAAGGAAGGTGCATACAGTACAACGTCCAGCAAAGTCTTGTCGTAAGACAGTTCGTCCAAAGCTTAATGGCGTATACATTAACATGACTCATGACTCGGGTTCGGACTGGTTCATCATTTCAGAGGCCAACTGGCGTCGCATTGGCTCTCCGAAACTCATCCCATCGTCGGTCCAGGCCGTCAGTGCATCTGGCGATTCAGTCAAAGTCTTAGGTCTCTTTTCGGCATCCATTGAGCTACGTGACAAATTTGGCATCGTTGACTGTTACGTCTCCAATAGGGACCTAAACCTCTTCGGCAACAGTGCTCTCGAAGCACTAAATTTATGGGATCGACCTATTACAACATATTGTGACAACGTCTTTACTCAACAGTCATCGCTTGTGGAAGAGGTAAGAGAAAAATTTCCTAACCTCTTCTCTAGGTCGCTTGGTCGATGTAGCGTGTTTAAGGCATCAATCAAATTGAAAGAAGGGGCATATCCTCCTTTCATTCGAGCCCGTCCAGTCGCGTTTGGGGTTCGAGAAATGGTGGAGCAGGCGTACGACAACCTCGTAAAGGAAGGAGTCTTTACACCTGTCAATTATGCATCTGCTGCCGCACCTGTGGTAATTGTCAAGAAGAAAAATGGAAACCTGCGTGTGACTGCTGATTATTCTACGGGTCTAAATAGGGCAATTGAATCATACAACTATCCATTGCCAACGCCTGAGGCTATCTTTGCAACACTGGCGGGAAATGATCGATTCACGACTCTCGATCTTTCCAACGCATTCCATCAAATCGAGCTAGATGAGGAAGCCAAGAAGCTCATGACGGTCAATACTCATCGTGGTTTGTTTCAAGTCAATCGACTGCAGTTCGGTGTAAAGACTGCCCCCAGCCAATTCCAACAGCTTATGGACACAATCCTCGCTGGATCAGGAGCAACTGCATATCTCGACGATGTCATTATACCTGGCAAAGGTAACGATGACCATCGAACTCGAGTGATGGATGTACTTAAACGTCTAGAGGATGCAGGACTACGATTGCAACTTGACAAGTGTACGTTCGGCGCATCATCTCTCAAGTTTCTGGGAAAAATCATCGACGCAGATGGCCAACGACCGGACCCAGAAAAACTCAAAACGATTCGAGACCTGCCATTACCAGAAGATATTTCTCAGTTGCGAGCATTCTTAGGCGCCATCAACTGGTATGGAAGTTTTATACCCGGCCTGAAAGATCTGAGAGGTCCACTCGACGATATGCTCAAGAAGGATGCGAAGTTTGAATGGAATGATGCTCGCACAAAGGCTTTCAAGAGACTCAAACAGGCTCTTCATTCTGATCTTGCCTTGGCCCATTACGATCCGACAAAGCCCTTAGTGGTCGCAGCTGATGCCTCCAGCTATGGAATTGGAGCAGTGCTGATGCAAAGACGCGATGATAGGTCGCTTAAGCCTATTCAGTATGCAGGAACGTCATTTAATGATACTGAGCGACGTTATGCACAAGTGGAACGGGAAGCTCTAGCTTTGGTCTATGCTGTCAAGAAATTCCATCGTTACATCTATGGTCGTCGATTTGAGCTTCACACGGACCACAAACCACTTCTCAAGATCTTCGGAAGCAAACAGGGTGTCCCAATTCACTCGGCAAACAGATTGCTTAGATATGCCAACACGCTATTAGGCTATGATTTCGAGGTCAAGTACATTAACAACGCTAGTTTTGCTTATGCTGATTTTGTTTCCAGACTGATGGACACACACGTGAGACCAGGTGCTGAAGACTTTGTAATCGCTCATATTCGGGAAGGTGATCAACATGGCGAATCAACACAGCCTTCGATTCTCAACAATGAAGCTGTCCCATTTCTTTACTCTGACCTTCGTCAAGCTACAGAAGAATGCAATTCGCTCAAAAAGGTCATGCAGTATGTCAAAACACATTGGCCAGCACTTCGAAAACAGATTTCCGACTCAGAGGTAGCTGAGTATTTTCCATATCGTGAAGAAATTTGCCTCAATGATGGATGCCTTTTCTTCGGAGATCGTCCGATAATTCCAAGGAAGCTTCGTAAGAAAGTGCTCGTAGAGTTGCATTCTGGTCATCCTGGTGCTTCTCGAATGAATGCGCTAGCCCGTGAGAAATGTTTCTGGCCTGGCATCACACAACAAGTCAACGCATATGTTCAGCACTGCCACAACTGTCAAATCAATGCGAAGTCACCCATCAAAGAGTTGCTTCATCCATGGCCTATACCGGACGCACCTTGGCATAGAATTCACATCGACTTTGCTGGTCCAATGGGTCAGGACTATTTTCTCGTCGTGGTAGATGCACATAGTAACTGGCCAGAGGTCATTCGGATGCAGTCAATCACCACAACGCGAACATGCAACGCTCTCAACGAAATGTTTGCAAGATGGGGTGCATGTAGAACAATCGTCTCCGACAATGGTCCTCAATTCACCTCCAGCGCCTTTAAGGAATTCTGCAATCGCAACGGCATCGACCACATTACTTCCGCACCCTATCATCCACAGTCTAATGGCCGAGCAGAAAAGTTCGTAGATACTTTGAAACGTGGTCTCAAGAAATTAGAGGGTGAGGGAGATATTGACGAGAAACTTCAAATCTTCTTAGCCGCTTATCGTGGAACACCATGCTCTACAAGGGATGGAAAATCTCCTTTTGAGTTGATGACCGGAAGAAAAATGCCTTCCAAGCTGGATCTTCTACGAAAATACAGCGAGACACATCACCTACCAGGACAACAGATGAACATGCAGTTCAATCACCATCATGGAGCACGCCCACACAGCTTCAGCGCCAACGATCCAGTCTACGTTAAAGTCTATCGCGATAACTCATGGACTTGGAAAGCAGGCACGGTCCTTGAACGTAGAGGTGCTGCAAACTACCTGATTAATGTGAACAATCGTGTCATCATGTCACATACAAATCAACTTAAACATCGCTTCGCACGTGATCTACCAACGACCTTAACCCCAGTTAGCGATGATATTTCGATTCCTCTATTTCCACAGAAGGCCACAACCAGGTCAACGACAACCACCCTTGATGCCATTCCTCCAGTCAACGACGACACAGTCGATTCTGCTGAACCAAGTATGAACTTTGACACACCGTTATCCCCAGACATAAACATCAGCCACGGCTCTAGTGATTTTGAGGACGCTGCAGAGTACTTTGAGCCCAATTCGGACTATAGGAATCAACCAACAGAGGTGATCGCCCAACCATCAGCCGAACCACAGCAAGCCATCACTTCACGCCCTGCCCGGTCAACCGCATGCCAGCTTCCAACCCACCTCAAGGACTACATAGTGGGAATCATTAGAGAAAGCCTCGAGCACAGCTTCCCAGACTACCAGCAATTTTAACGTGGAGGAGTGTAGTGATTGCTACCCACAAGTTGTTCGCCCCTTTAATAAAGCCGTCCTAGTTTCGTGCCCCGTTCAAAAACACGAGTTGGTCTAAGCCAATTAATAAATTAATTTACGAAGTTTATTGTGTTATTTCTGAGTTACTTCAGGTGGTAAAGTCATATTAACTCATTCTTCCTTTGCTTTAACTTAAATAGATTAAAATGAAAATATTTAGACTTTATTATGTCGGATATTTTATTTTAAAAAATAGACATACATATCGGTCATTGATGCTGTTTTGTTTTTCTTTCAATCAACACGCCGCTAAAGGGTTTTTTATCAGTGATGTCTTTGACAATTGGGGAGTTTATAATGTTGTCTCTTAAAAATATCACACTGCTTTAGATACCTCTTTGTCTACTCAAACATTAGCCTGAATTTGGGATGTTATAAATGAATGACCTTCGAGAAATATCAATAAAATTTTACTATTTATGAATAAAAGAAAATGTTCATCGTTTAAAATTCCATTTTTATTATGCAAATGAAGTAAAAAAAAAATGTTGATTCTATTAGGTGTCTAATGCAGCACATAGAGTGCGGCATATTTACATGTGTAGTCATATAAAGCTTATTCATGCCAAGCAATCGATCGAATGGATGTCATATAATTTTTTGGTGTAGGCGCTGCTGTTGTTTACTTCATTTTCCCAATCTTTGCTTAGGCTGTTTGTCATTTGAAACACACTTAACAACTTCACATGTTCTATGTTATGTAAATCTGTGTTTTGCAGTCGACTTTAAATTGGACTCATAATTTATTGATCAATATATTTATGAAACTGCTTATTTATGAGAAAAAAAGAAATTGTTGAAATTTATGAGACTCAATTTGCATTAAATTTTTTAACGGTCTATAAAGTATACAAGAATAAATCTATATAAATAATCAATTTTTGGAGGACGAAAATTAGAAGAAAGACTTGCTCATTCTTTGGTTCTTCTTTTAATATTTCTGTACATATACTTTTGCTCACGTTGGTCAAGATTATTTTGTGGTTTCTTTCAAATATTTGCACAGTCAACGACAATGTATTGAAGAAAATATTATTTTACTGTTCAGACGATGACAGCATATAATTAGATTTATACAGAAAAAAGTGTGGAAAATGGTCGAGGAGCAAAACCACAAAGATATATTATGAATGAAAGTGTTAAAAAATATTATGTTTGAAGTGCACATTATGATTAGTTTGCTTACTGAATGTAATTTCCGCAGCTTTATAAAATATCATTCACAAAAAGATCAATTACTTAAATCTTTTTATTTTCTATTTTTCTCAGGTTTGGTTTCAAAACCGTCGTGCAAAGTTTCGAAAACATGAAAAAGTTGGACCATCGGGTCATCCTTACAATTCATACATGCCTACTGCACCTTCAGCAACATCAAGCGCGCTACAAGCAAATCCATTTACGCATTTAGGATTTAATTTCAGGAAGCAATTTGATGCTGCAAGTTTAGCAGCATTTCGTTATCCTCAATTGAGTGGAAATCCAATGGTTCCATCAGCTTATTTTAATCAATTTCATCGTGCACCACCACCACATCTTCTTCATCCTAGTATGAATGGTTTCTATTCACCTGCAAATGCGTCATTTCAAACTCTACTAGCAAATATATCTGCAGCTCAACATCCACCAACTCTACAACAGTTCTCAACAAAATCTCCATCTGATTATTTATCATCGATTCCTGTAAGTTCTGCACTTTCAGTGTCGCCACCAATTTCACCAACCGATTCAAATAAATCATCAACTTCAGCACCATTGACTCCAATTAATGTCTCATCACCAGCTTCACAAATATCACCAAATTCCTCAGTTGCTGCAACTCCAACAGTTCAAAACTCATCGCCACCACCAGAAGATCGTCGAAGTTCATCGATTGCAGCATTACGTCTGAAAGCACGCGAGCATGAAATGCGACTTGAGATGATTCGACATAATGGAAATGATGATGGAAAGAATGTTTAAAATTTGTTAATTTTAGGTTAATTTATTTTATTAATCAAGATGATGTTAGGATAACTTAAATAATAACATAAAATGCAATTTATTTTTTAAAAAATTTAAAGCGTTGTTATTTATAAAACATTTTTGTAGATTTTAATTCATATTTTTAATGCCAATAAATACAATTGATTCAAAGCACTAAAACAAAATTGTTTTTTAAACTCAAAAACACAAATAATGACAAAGGAGTCCATTGGATAATATAACTCAGACAGCTGCTTCCCACCCAAAAAGTTTCCCATTTCTTTTCGTTAAAAAAATTCCTTTGTGGCAGTAATTTTCAATTAGCTTTTCAATTATTAATTGCGTACAATTTTTTATCGTCTGCTTTACATTTTTTTCTCATCGCTCCTCATTCTTCATGCATTTCTTAGTCAATAACTTCTCATTATACAGCTACTTCAACATCCATAACTGCTACGTGCATCCCTTCTATATATTCACATACATTATGAATATGTCCATAAGTGCTTCAATGACTTATGATCCAAACAATGTAATAAATTACTCGCTTATTTATTCACTCATATTATTACTTAAATTTTTTTTTGTACCTGCATGTAGATTAATGAGTGGTGTTAAAAAATGAATTGTGAAGCTAAGGAAAAAAGGCATCTCTTTAAAATCAAATATTTCAATTTTCATCCTTCAATTTCTTATTTTTTTTCATACATTTTTTTCTGTTGTTGCTGTTATTATTGCAGTTTATTTCAGCATCATATTGCATGCTATGCAGTTAATTAATAATGATTGATAGGTAAAATGAACTCGAACTTTGTAACATTAAATGAATTGAAACGAAACGGATGATGAAAAAAAAATACCATTGAAATGACCTGTAAACGGGAGATAGAGAAAGAGAGGTATATAAACTGCAACTTTGTGGGGTCATAAATCCTCATGATTGTTTATTAAATAATATTAAATGAGCTTTTTGACATAAAAATGTTAATAGAAATCAACGAAACATGTTTGAAGTTTGATGCTTTTATGCTAGTTATGATTTAATATTGGTTCATTAATGTCATTCATTACAATTCATTATTGCTAATATTTAAATACGGTTAAATAATAAACATGGCTGTCAAGCAACAAAAAAGCATCAGTAGGGTGGTGGTTAGAGTTCAATTCAGAGAATATCTGGTCGGATTTGTGGTACTTTTTCGCTGTTCTACTAATGGCAACTTGGCAAAGTAAATTCTTATAGTAACACTAAAAAGTGGCACTGTCCAAAACAATAATAAAGAGGTCTCAGAGTAATATACAACAAAGGTTAAGTAAGTTAAGTTTAATTTTGAAAGCTTTACTTGATAACTCTGGTTCTACATAAAATTTGGTTTAATTTTGGAAATGCCTGCAAAGTTTTAACAAAGATTTTTGTTACAAAAGTTTAAGAAAATTTTTATTTTGCTATATCAAATATTATTGTAATTTTTTGAAGCTATTAAAAGACTCGAAAGTTATTGATTAAATGTCACACAATAAAAAAAAGCAAACTAAGAGTTCAGATACATCAAATTTCTTTATCTTTACTTAAACTTTTTACGAGGATATATTAAAAATTATAATTTTAAGTGTTACTTAATATCCGAATAACTCCCAAAATAAAAATGAATATTAATAGGAATTTGAGTTTTATTATGATCCATGTTAACAAACAATATTTTTTATAAATGATGATATATTGCAATTTTTTAAGTATAATTTGATTTAAATAAATATTACCAGCAGGATGATATTCGAGGAAGAATAATCAGTTTTACTTTAAGTAGGCAGAGTTTGATTAATCAATAAATGTGGTTAATTAATTAAATTAATCAGATTTAGAATATGCTGTAAAATTAATTTTTTATTACAAATTCAGTTTATATTATTTTATGAATATTTAATAATTCTTAATTAGCTTATTGACGAACCAATAAAATTTAATAATTTCAGTTTCCATTTAAATTTGCATGAACCGTAGACATTTTGGAAAATATAAAACAAACAATATTTATATTTTTAAAGTATCCACGAGTTGTGTCCGATTTTTGATTAAGTTTTCTTTAAGACTTTAAGTGACCGAGTTCGATCCAAGGAAATATTTTACATGATTGACAATTCTAGTCTTAAAAATCCAGCATTAGTTCACAACCTATGGAAATAAAGACAAAAATGTAAATTTAAGTTGAAATCTTAGAAATTCAGAAAAAAATGTTTTGAAATTTAAGCAGTTTCAATGAATAAACTTTTTTGTGTATTTTTCAAATATGATTACTCTGAAAGTGGGAAATATTTTTTTTTTACATTTAATATCTTACCACCCACGAGGAGATTCGATGACTTAACATTTCATTGATGAAAAAATGAAGTAAAATATTTTATTTATTTTAAATCAAAAGCAAATGAACATGGCAGAAGAAGTTTATTGGATATCATGTAAAGGCCTATCATACAAAAGGTGCAGCAATGAAAAATTTCGACCCATTAAAGAAGTCAATTTTTTCCTCGTATATTTTGCATTTTTCGATAAATTTTAATAAAGTGCAAGTAAAAAAATCAAGCAAGAATTTTGTATTTTTTGTATTAAAAAGTGTCGCTCCCTGATGCTTTTTACAAGTTGAAAGTCCACGGGAGATGAAAAATAAATAAATTTACGCTAACTCAAGTCAAGACTTTTTTTTCATTTTATTTTAATTTCCTCTTTTTATTATTTTCAATATAATGAAAATTCTTTCATATTTATTCATATCTGTGGTTACCCTTTATGTGACAATGAAATGTAAAGAGAAACTGAAATGATTTACATCCATTGTTTGGGCTGAAAACATATAAAATTATAAATGAAATTCAAGAGAATCTTATGTCGTATAGAAGCAGAGAAAAAAGACAAAAGAAATTTTTAAATATATTTTTTTTGTAATAGTTTTTTATTGTTGAACTTTCAAGCAGTTACAGATAAGCAAAATTTCATAAACTAATATTTGTTTAAAGGTTTTGAATTAGAATTTTGGCTATTAATTGGAAGTTAAAATTTTTTAATAGAAATTTAATTTAAATTCATATTATTATTTTTTCTGAAAAGACAATTTATAAAAGATTGAGCTTCCATTAAATTTATGAAAAATTCTTCACCTTTATGCTATTCTAAATAAATACATTGTAGAAGGAAATAATAAGACGCAGGAAAAATTGCAACTTCATTATTCGATAATGTTGAAAAGTATGCAATAAAGTAAATATTAAAATAACTATAATTATATGCTCTAATAATTATTTATAAATCTAAGTATCTTTTATCTACCTATAGGACGGTTCTGTGAGTTTTCACAAAAGTGCACTTAAGTATGAATCATAATTTATTATTAAGGCATTATTAATTCGATATCAATTCAAAAATGTTCTTTGAATATTAGTCTGCCTTTTCATATATACCATTAATAGCATCATCATAATTGTATACTTACAACTAAATAAATTTTTATACAATAATCATTTGTAATGAATTATAAATCTTTTTACCTATAATTCAAAACTATTATTTTTATAATTTTGACAAATAAATGTAAACTCAACAAGCAGTCTTATTAAAGTGAGCGGATACAAATCGAAAACTATAAGTCTAAAAGGTTATTCGCGATGCTGATAAATGTCTAATTTGTACGGATATTTAAACAGGAAAGTAAGCTCACTTTTTGATAATTAACTGTCAAATGAGATTAATTGCTTAAAACGTCGTGTCCATTTTGACGCATCATTTCAAGTCGCATTTCATGCTCGCGTGCTTTCAGACGTAATGCTGCAATCGATGAACTTCGACGATCTTCTGGTGGTGGCGATGAGTTGTGAACTGTTGGAGTTGCAGCAACTGAGGAATTTGGTGATATTTGTGAAGCTGGTGATGAGACATTAATTGGAGTCAATGGTGCTGAAGTTGATGATTTATTTGAATCGGTTGGTGAAATTGGTGGCGACACTGAGAGTGCAGAACTTACAGGAATCGATGATAAATAATCAGATGGAGATTTTGTTGAGAACTGTTGTAGTGTTGGTGGACGTTGAGCTGCAGATATATTTGCTAGTAGAGTTTGAAATGATGCACTTGCAGGTGAATAAAGACCACCCATACCAGGATGAAGAAGATGTGGTGGTGGTGCACGATGAAATTGATTAAAATAAGCTGATGGAACCATTGGATTTCCACTCAATTGAGGATAACGAAATGCAGCTAAACTTGCAGCATCAAATTGCTTTCTTAAGTTGAATCCTAAATGTGTAAATGGATTTGGAGGTAATGAACTTGCAACAACCGAGGCTGATGGAACAGGTGTACCTCCCGATGCCAAGTAGGGATTATACGGATGAGCAGCAGGACCCACTTTTTCTTGCTTTCGCCATTTAGCTCGACGATTTTGATACCAAACCTGTGGTAAAGAAAGATGAAAATACAAAATGTGTAAATTATCAGATAAAGAACTCTGGAAATGAAATTAAACTGCAACAATATAATTTCTGCTAAATTCAGTGGCAATCACATAACTTAATCATCATTCATAATGATGAGAAGCCGTAGCATCACGATAAAGGAAAGGCAAAACAGGCCTCGAAGGCCTCTAATTTATTTAATTTGATATACTCATTAAAGTCATCAGAAGAAAATAAATTGAGGCTTGTGCAGGAGTTGCAGCAGAAAGCAATCTTTTTTGCTGTTGCTCAGTGTCTAAAAATTAATTTGGATAAACGATTCCCGTGAAGTCATTATACGATTTTCGGAAAGAAAATATTTTTTTTTGGTTCTCTCAAGAAATGCACATTCATCATACTGTATTTATACATTTTTTGCATTGGTTAGGTCACACAATAAAATATGTTTTGAGTTTTTAAGAAGAATATTAATAATGACATGTACATGTGTTTTATGTTTTTTTTTATTTTCACTGCAAAACGATCGCTTCTGCTTGCATCATTGAAAACAGAGAATAAGTTGGACTAAACAAAAGATTTATAATCTGTGGACCACTATGAAACAGAGTTTCAATCGAGTTTATCGCGTGATCATTCTGAGACATCACAAGAGCTAATTTTTGTTTCTGCTTCAAAATTGCTTTTGCCTAGAAGTTTTTTATTTTTCATGAGCAAGTGAGAAAGAGAAGAAATTTCTCGCGTAAAAGCCACAAGGCATAATATTATATATAATTTTCCATAATGATATTAATTTGTTCAAACATTGTTGTGAGTGAATGCTTAAATCGTTTACTTTTTTTTGTAAATTTATTTAAAGAGCTTAATTCTGTTTAAAATTGCCCACAAGCAGTTTACTTTTTTTTATTAATTTTCTTAATGTTTGCAACAATGTAAAGCATATTTAGAAAACTGTTGCAACTGATTAATATCCGATAATCTATGATGATTTAAAAAAAATATCGTTAAAAGCAAAAAACTTTTTCAAAATAAAGTTTAATTTATAAAGAAGCAGTTTTTTAATTGAAGGCAATAGAGTTTGGCTCCTGGATTTTTTCTCAATTTGATTCTATTTAACATCCAAACATTATTTATGTCTTATATATTAATCCATACATTGAAAAGATAACAAGGCAAAATAAATTTGTACAGTTTCCTATTCAGTCTTGGTATCTTTGATATAGATAGAATTAGGGAAAAGACGACTGAAACAATATCACTTTAAAGTTTTTCTCTTATCGACGTGTAACAATTTCTTTTTAATGAAAGCCTTGAAGCTGACTGTGTATGAGATTCTTTTTGAGACCAGCATCTGTGGTAGATTTGGAACATCAACATTTGTTAACAATTCTGATATCCAATCGAAGTTATTCTATTCGAAGTTGTAGTTTAATTATTAATTTTGCAAATTAATGTACACATAATAATTACTAAAGTAATTACTAAACAGTATATGATATACATATCATACACAGGCAACAAAATGTTATTAAAGAGAAAAATGTGAATTAACTTTTCACAGAAGTGAAAGCTTGTATGTATGTTAAGCTTCTGATTATAACTGATAAGACTCGCTTAATGTTAAAGTTTTAAGTTTTGCACTTATTGGATACTTATAAGTTACAATATCCATCCCCCAAAATCATCAAAATATTAATAATTCATAACATCATGTAAAATTTATCAAAATACATTGTAAACGAACAGCATTTTTTGTCTGTCTCATATAGAGCATGCACATGCAAAAATTATAACTCATATGACGGCAAGTTTTTTGCATGATGCCGTAATTAAAATGTAATTAAGAATGATGTGATAAATGTTAAAGTATGCACATGTTCACCTACCTGAATTCGTGCTTCAGTCAATCCAATCTTCATCGCTAGTTCCTCTCTGTTAGTAATGGACAAATGTTATTAAAAAGAGATCCACAGAAGGCGCGATAACATCATGTTTAAGGAAAAACAAAAAAAAAGAATGAGTTAGACGATGATCACGCACAGAAATTGAATTAAAAAAATTAATGTAATTTTGTGAGCGACAGAAAAAGCGAAAAATAACCATGAACATTGTAAATGAACATTATTAATGTATTGTTAAGTCAACGTGCTCATGATTTTATTTTCAATTTTTTCATCACATTATGAGCATCTACAAAAGTTTCATGCCAGAAGGAATAAGACAAGAAGCTTCTTCGTCATGACAACACACATAAATCATTCAACAACTTGATCATGTGTATCGGCAATCAATTGATAAAGAATAACAAAAAGGAACGAAGTTAAAATTAGCTTTAAAGTCCACGTTATTTCATTCTCTGGCTACGGTTTAAAACAAATCAAAAGATACTGAGAGAAGAATAAGAGAAAATTTAAATTACAAGTAAAAAAAAAAAACTTAATTAAGTTACATCAATTTATAAGTTACTGTGTCTGCCGTTTGCTCTCGTTTGAAAATAAATTATATTTTATGGTTTTTACTCCTCTAGTTATAAGTTTTTTAATTAAAATCATGATTCGGCAAGAATCTTCAAATAAATATCTAAACATAATTTATTTTTGTAAGTAAGCTCATTTTTTTGTTTGAGAGATAAAACAAACAAGAAATAATATAATGAAAGTTTCTCGTGGATCACCAGAAAATTAAAATTAAAGGAAGTGTTAGAAACGTTTTGATCATTAATCATGGAATTCAACACTCGTTATTTCACAAAATAAAAGATAAATATAAAGCTATTGGAGCAACAATTGTGCTTTCTAAAGGGACCTCTTAGTCTAAACTAGGGGAATTAAAACGTTTAAAAAATGAACTGCAGTGATCATTCGTAACATTCCTAAGCAATCATTCACTAATTACAGTTGTGTCTTCAGTCCAGACATCAATATGGAAAGGGGTTAAACTTTCAAATGATTTATTCAGAGAACCTAGGATCATCGTTACGATCCTGTGCAAAAAGATAGAATTATTAATTATGTTTTCTAGTTAATTAAACATAAATAGATTACTACTTGCTACTTGTATTTTACCATAAATTCATAGAAACATTTCATTAAGTGATTGAGATCTAATTCAAAGTGTTATTAAAAAGCGAAGTTGATTTTCCATACATTCATTCATTAGCGATAAAATAGCCATTTAATGATACTTTTATTTAATTTCCCATTGCGTTATAAACTGTCGTTATAAATTATATGTGTCGCAGTTTAATGTGAAATTATAGGCAAATCACGTAGCAACAATGTAGTTATGAAGTAAGTTTTTTACTATTAATCAATCTATCAAGTAATGAATGTCAATCAAATTAAAATAAAAAGTATGAAATTGTAATTGCAGGAATTATTTCACAAGATACTGTATGAAAAGATTTAAAGTAGTTAAAAAAATTATTTGTTTATTTTGTTTCAGCACTAAGAAGCGGTAAAGTAAAAGAAAGACAAAAAAAGGCAGAAAAAGGAGAAGTAAAAAAATCAAAACAAGATTTCTTTCATCGACATCTAAAAATGGAGATCTGTGTAAATTGAGAAGTAATTTAGAGCCATTGACTTCATCACTCGATTTGTAAAAGAAGTTTGTTTTAAAGTAAGAAATTATCATTAAATATTATTGTCATGCTTGTCTGTGGAATTTTTTCGTTGTGTTTCTCTCAATATCTTTAAATCATATACGTATATACGTAAATGTTCAATTTTCTCTTCAAAAGAGATGCTCACAATTATGGAATTTCATAATGTCATTTATGGACAGTATAAAAATAAAAATTTCTTAATTAAATTGAAGTTATGTGGCAATTTACCTCGTGAAAACATCGGGATAATGAGTTCGTGAGAATGCCTTTTCAAGCTCTTCCAATTGAAAACTAGTAAATGTCGTCCTATAGCGACGTTGTTTCCGTTTTTGTGGATATTCATTGTCTAAATCAACATCACTGTGATCAGACATCGGACTATGACCACCGAGACTTGTTGTCGCACTCGATCTGTCTTGTGGCGAGCGCCCTTCTCTCGGTATATCCTCCAGCTTTGTGTCTTCTGATATGCCCATACTGGGCTGATGAAAAGAATGCAGTCGATCGATGTTGAGAATTTTGAGATTTAATTATAAAACACTTTATATTTTTTTTTAACTTTATATATTTTAATTTAATGATGGCTTTTTGATGTTCTTCGCTTTTAATTATTATTGTATTTTAGTCTGGAAAGAAAAAAAAAATGAAAGGATAAAAAATTAAAATTAATTAAAATTGTTTATGAAATCGTGTCAAAATTATCAACGTAATCAGTAGCGCCATTAAGGAAAATTCTTATTATTATTATTGATACTGTGTCGATGAAACTGATAAGAAATTAGTTTTGAGCACTAATATTCATTGATAAATGTTGTTTTATTCTTGATTATGCGTAATTGATTATGTTACCCGTCATTTACATAATTATTTAATATATACGATCTTACAGACAGCCTGGTAGCTGAACAACGGCACAAATAATGGTAATGACAGAGAAAAGTGCTCAAAAACATAATTAATTGCATCAATTTTTTAATACATTTTCGTATCATAGCCTAACGAAATGAAGTGCTGCTGTTGATCGTATACAATGAGATCGTCATACAATTAGCCTAACCATCTGTTTGGTTTTTTAGCAATGTCGCAGTGTCATTTGAAAAGTATAAGATTTTTGGAAACTTCAATGTCCATATTCATTGTTACTGAATTAAAATTAATTTAGAGGTATGCAAAAATTGTGTCAAAAGAATCGTGTCATTATTTTATTTAAAAATAATTATCTGGTCTGCCTTTATACTATACAAAAAAATAATAATTTTTCTTCTTCCTTCTCTTTCTTCTCCTCCTGTTTGATGTTGTTTTTTTGTTATTAAATTACAGAAATACAGACAGAAAATAATAAATAATAATGTGCAGAGATGCACTGGATAATAACATCAAATTTTCATCTTCCTTCTCCAAAATCCAATTTTGAGTTTTCGGATAAACAACAATAATCTGTACCTTCCAATTATCGTACCGTAATTTTGATTAATTTATTAACACGATCAATATTCTTATTCACCAAAATATGAACAGCAGAATACTTTTTAATTAAACTATTCACCTGCACGATCTGCAAGGGGTGAAAACTTTTCAGTAAGTTGTACAGAAGTATTGGTACATCAATTTATTATTTACTACAACATTGTATCAAGCAATTATTTTTAATGCTTTATTTTCGTTTAATTTTATACTCCACATTTATATTACTGTGTGATTGTAGCTTGTAGCAGTGTTTCTCAAACTTTTCAGCAAGTGACACATTGAAAATTTTAAATAAATTTTGCGACACACCCAAATCCGTGCTATGAAATACTAGCGCACTAATAAATCACAGCTCATAGTTTGAGAATCACTGGCATATAGAATAATGGATATCGGCATTCTTAATTATAAAAACGCAAAATGTTCAATCAGTTCAATTATATAAATTACAATGTCCATCAAAATAAATTTTAGCAATGACACATAAGATAGTTTTATGATATGACAATAAAGGTTTTACGAACTAAATATGTATTATTATCATAAATTATTGCGTAAATTAAACTCTCATAATATGCTATTAATTATTTTATATTTTTTTGCAAGATTCGTGGATTTTGTACGAAAATTTTCCGACTGGGTTAAATATGGAGATGAATACATTCATTCATGTATGTCAGGTAGCACAAAAAGAGAGTAAGAAGAACAAAAACATCGACATTAATTGAAAGTCATCGATCGGAAAGCGAGAATACTTGAATTATTTATATTTTTTAATTAAAATGATTTAATTGCAATATTGAAGCAACTTTTTATATTTATTTAATTTTTTTTTATTTCCCTCATCGCTATGCTTTTTGACTTAAATCTCTCTTTATTATACATGGATAGATATATATTTTATTTATATATGCCAATAAAGTGTCGCCAAACTCGGCAACTACATGTTGTCAGTCTACAATTAAATTGTAATAACAATTCAATTAAGAGAGCATTCCTGTCTGTGTGATCTTATCGTCGACCTGAAAATGTGAAATCTGCTCTGCATATGAAACATACACAAATAAAAGATTTTTTTTTCTTTTTGCTCGATGAAAAAAAAATACAACAAAAAATTTTATCGCACAATTTACATCAGAAATTATCATTGTAAGCATTAATCTTTGCAGAGTGAATTGAAATGTACTTGCAGATTAATTTACTTTGCTACTTACTAAAACAATTTCATTTAAATTGCAATGAAAATTGAATAAACGTGAGAGAAGGAATTGTTTGCTAGTCATGTACCAATTAATGGTGAATTTAAAATCGATTGAAATGAATTTTGAATTAATTTAGTGAAGGTTTTGAGGTCTCTAAATGTACAAAACACATTGAATGTTTTACGATTTATTCAGATTGAAAAACGGTTTTTATTAACTTGTTTCTTTAATAATTACAAATTTAATTTTCAATTATAGACTAGATTTAGGATAAAGTCTACAAGAAGCCAAGCAAGTGCTTTTGGGGCTTTGGACGATGATTTTGTCACTTTGGAAAAATGGATTCCATAACTTTCTAATGAATCCCTCTATGGCGTTTCAACATGTAGAGAAATTAAAAAAAAAACTTGTAAAGTGCTAATGAATTAGCAGCTACGTGCAACATGTACAGCATCATAACTATTGCAGTTTTATCATGGGTAATATTTATGTAGTTTATATGCATATTTCTTGAATAATATACACAAAAGCCCTTCATAATTTACGAAAGCATTTAAGAGCTACAAGCAATACCAATATCAAAGATATTATTCAATCATTTTGAATTGTATGTTATGATACAATTAATAGTTGTATCTGTGATTATTCTGATCTGTTGTTCATCTAAATTGATTTGCTTTATTAACTTTTATGTTCATTGGCATAGCAGATCTCTCATTTAGATTCATTTTTCGTTTCGTTATTCTCTCAATTGCCTGTTGTTATTTAATGTACCTGCGTTGTGCTCTTGCACTTTTCCGTTTGCAGCTGTGTGTGCATTGTTTGTTGTATTAAACTTTTATGTCTTTTTCTCTCACTGTTATTCGCTCGTTTTACATTTCGCATTGTAAATTGTGATTTCAATTAACGATAATTTTTATTTAATTACTTGGATTTTAATTATTTGTCCATTAGCGTCAGAAGAATATGTTTATGTATGCGCAAGACGAAACAAGACAAGAAAATTTTAAATTGCAAAAATCAACAGCAACAATAATAAAAAGAGAGAGTAAGATGAGAAATGCATGCAATCTAAATTAAATCATGGAATCTTTCTTCATTTCATTTCGGCGATAAAAAAGCCATTAGGAATGTGTTTTATAAAGGAGAAAAAAAAGTCACATGCAATGAGCCCATAAAGTGACATTCAACCAAAAAAAAAACTTAATTAAGATCTTTGTCGGTTGTTCAGTGCATGATTCGATAGCCTTAATAACTTGATTCATACAATATTTTAATTTTATTATGCATCTCATGCAGAAATCTTTACTATATTAGTGTATTTGTGCAGCACATTTGCACGGCAGGTAATTAGTTTAGCACTGTTAATTACCCCAAGCGATGGAATATGATGACATGCAAGCTCTTTTACCTTGTTCTTAAAACATTTGATCTTTTTTTAATTACTCATAGTCTGACCTCTCAAAGAGAGGTGTTTAATAGATCTCATTTAAACATTTCCTCTGCCTTTCGATTTATCACACTTTTATCTATAAAAATAAATTGCTATTTATTGATGAAAATGAAAAGCATCAGCTTGAACGAGATAATTACTTAATTATCTGTTTATGATCAAGAATGACTTGCACTTACTATATTTATTTTATTTATTCGCTCTTTTACGATAATATTTCTCCTTTTTTGAAATTATTCCACATTCGCACATCGGAATGTATCGCTGATATTATTCAATATAAGTTATAATGAAGATGTCATACAATTAAAGGCAATGCGCTTCTGTACAAAAAGAGTAATAATAAGAGAGGATTGAATTCCTCTCACAGTATGAGCGAATTTTTTTGAAATAAAATTAACAAGAAGAGTTGGATGAAAGAATAAAAATGTTTCCAGTGAGGATGTGATACTATTTGACACAAATCCTAAAGTTAAAGAAAACATTATAATAGTCCAAACACCATTAGACCCTCTTTATATCTGTTTTTGACTATATCCTTAAAACTGTATCATGTAATTCAATGCGTGGATAGAAATACTTAGGTTTTAAAAGAGAAAAGTGATAAGGTATCATGACAAAAATCCCACTGGTAAAATATCAAACTTTTCTTCATTTTCTCATGTTGCTTTATTTAATTATTGACGATGTATCGCCTTAAATAGACTTAAGCATAAATAAATTGCTGTGTTTTAAATTTGGATGTGCGCTCACATCTCGCATAATGGAATTTAAATTCTGCTAGTATGGCAAAATATAGCAGATATGAAGAAATTTAAGCATTCCAACATGAAATTAAAGAAATGTATAAGTGCATACACTCAATCTTTGAAAATGGTCATCCTTGACGTAAAAGGCGATAGCGTGCTGAATGACTTTACTTAATTACATTTTATTTTATTTTTCATATACATAATAATATGTGGAGAGCATCCTTTTAATATGATTTTTTTTTTATTTTGTTTATTCTCTTTAGTATTCCATGCTTCCGTGATTCAAGAGAAGCAACAGTAGCAGCAGCAGTTGTAAGATTGATTTTTTCTCACTCACATATTATTCATGAGTGTGAATATACATTGTAAAATGAAATTATAATTGCCACATGCTGTTGCTTCTGTAATGTACGTCTATCTATATTTCTTTATCTGCCTAATTATCAACTTTGTAAAGATCTTATGAATATGATGATTATAACTATTAACATTATTACATTTTGGTTTGTGAGAAGAAAGCCATGAAAATGACGACTATATCAAAATACTCTGTTAATGCAAGACATTGTTGCATATATTTTCATGTCTGTTTTAATTGAAGTTGACAATCTGTTTTATTTAAAAAAACGAATGAATCGGACCATGTTTCTATACAGTAAATCAAGGAAACAGAAATAGCATGAACGGAAAAATACGGTTTTTTGTAAAATTCGAATTTTATTCATCGATTAACTTTGAGTTTAACAGATTAGCATTTGAAAAAATGATCAACCTTCTCATTATGCATCTCTAGCATCATGCCGGGGCAAAAAAACAAAAAATTCAAAAATCTGTTGTAATCATAAAATTCACAAATTACTGTCATTTTCACATATCATCAATAATTTTCCATTATGCGATTTAAAAAGAAAGCAAAGTTGGAAGGCATGAGTTATCGATAAATAATAGCAATTAATTATCATCTGTGTCACAACTTTAAAACATTTAAAATATCATGAAAAATAAGTTTAATATTCGTATTAACGCTGACGGCACTCGACTTCATGTAGTTTACATTAAATGAGATTTTCTTCGAAAATTGATTTAAATTTTATGTTTGCAACCAAAATATACGACTTTTTATTTAAATTAAATCTTTGTTTAAGAAATGCTATTCATTTGATGAAATTTGCCGATTTTAATGGTTTGCAAAAATTTTTTTTTGCGATAATTTGCTGCAACATGAAAAGGTAATCAAAATTATTGCAGACCCAGAGCTCAATTTAATGGACACATATTTGAAAATTGTTAATTATGAAAATTTGAATGTTCAGTATGAAAAAAACCTATTAAATTTATAGGGGACATTTGGATGTTAAGCAATGCCTTTAGGAATTTTTCTTGGTTATTCTTAATCTAAATTTAAAATTATGTAATGGCTTAAAAGCTTTCTAAAAATAATTCATACAACAAATCAACTTTAAAGTCATCACATGGTCAGTATTTTCTAATTCATGATAATCCTTCGGTCACTTTGTAATTTAAAATATTCTTTTAGTCATCACATTTTTTTTTTTCTGCTATGCATGTATCATCAGTATCATCTTTATGCCATTAACACACAAGAAATTTTTACTAAAAGGCAAGAAATTGAATTGAAAGAGTCCAAAGAATATCAAAATCCCCCGAGACAATTATCAGTTGGCGCAGTAAGCATTAATCATATTATGACTGTTTCCTTTTCTGCTTTTAAGGTGATCTCGTTTTTCATCTTCTTTTTTTTGCTGTGTAAATTAACGATTATGCACTTAATTAAATTTTTGTGAGTTTCTTTTATTTTTTGTGCCTTCCGGAAATATAATTAAAGTTTTGTATGCATTTCAAATGGCACCGTCATTTGAGTATATAATGAATCCTAAGGAAGTGAAAAGGATGTTTGTATTTATCATCATTAATTGCTTCAGGAAATGAACAAACGAAGTGAAGTTGAAATTATCATTAGTTTTAACAGTTCAATTTAGCAATAATATTGTTAACTATTTTTGCAACAGCTGTGAACGGTTGTATAAAAAAATATTTTGCATCCAAATTAATTAATTAAGCATCATCAGTAAGTAGATGAGAAAATTTGCATAAAAATCTAGCCAGAATTTTCCACATTGAAAAGTTAATTAATCACCGCAAAATGTATTTAAAATAATTGATCAATCAACAGCAAGCAATAAATGATTAATTCTGAGGTGGAAAAATCCTTCACGAATACAAATTACTTAATGCTTATTGTCGACTGTAATTTACATAACTAATCGACTTCTTAATTAAAAAACATTATCTATTCACATTATAAAATTAAATTAAAGTTTTTCTTCTCTTCTCTCGCTCTCCACTCAATTTGCTTGCTCGCAATTAAGTGTATGTGCAAATATAATAAGTTTGATAGAGTTATGTCGTCATGTGTAGTACAATAATATATAAACTGCAACGGAAATGTAAACTTAATTTAATTTTAATTTGAAAAGCAGCAACTTAATGTTAACCTTTCTCATATAACGTATCTCCGCAAATACAGTTCGCGCTCATATTTTATTAATATTAATTTAACGTAAATATGCGTAAAGCCCGCATATAAATTTACCTCTTTGATTACGTAGAGAAAAGAGACGTTAATAGAATTAACATAATTTAGTGTCATTTATTAAGTTACTGCTCTTTAGTGCTTAACGAATATTTTTTCTCTTTCCGCCACTACATGTACAGCCCAATTTAACTCACTCAACATGGCGTTAAAATAAAGAAACTCATGAAAGATGGGAAAACTTCTAAAATGTTTTAATTTTACACAAGAGTGATTATCATAAAAAAATTTCAAGCTTCAGTTTTGTCTATCTTTAATTTCATCACCATCGTTCTTTTTCTTCATTTATTTGGACATTTTTGAGGTCCGTCACGAGCCTCGTAATTCCTTTCAATTTTTTTTAAAGAGCTACACGAAGTTAATCTTTATTTATGAACATAAGCTATTGAAACATGCTCTTAATTTTATCTAACCTTACCACACACAAATTTTTGTTTAAGATAAGCCAAACAATTTTTTGCGTTGATATGACAATGACTGAGAACTAAGTAGAATTGGGTAAATAAATATAAAACTTATATAAATGTTTACATTACTACAGATTGTGTTCTATATACAACTTTGACTCAGAAGAATTGAAGTCAGTCAGTTGAAGTCGACTTGAGTTTTAAAATTAACTTAATAAAAACGTATTTTGAGTGTCTAAATATTAAATTATCTCCACATTAAATTCTAATTTAAAGCTAACAAAGAAGCATCATCTTTAATCAGCAATTCAATAACAAGAGTCAAGAAAAAGACACAGTAAAGAAGAAAAAAATAATCCAAAGCTAATTCCATATAATGAAGATTAATTTAGTTCAACATAAATCTCATCCCCAAAACCTCATTAGCAATCCTGATAGGAGACCAATTTTTTATTAAATAAAGATAATGACTTATAATTATGATCAATACATCATAAGATGATGAGATTTTTTTATAAAAAGAGTTTGAAAAGAGCTAAGACTGTATTAATTGCAGAAGAATACAGAGCACGTTCTTTTAAACATCATAAAAAATAAGTCTTAAAGTCCAGTCAAGATGAACATTGAATAATGAAGGAACAACAACAGTTAACTTCACCTCATGAAATTATTACGCACGTTATTGAAAAACTTTTTTCTGCTTCTTAAATAGTGTATGATTTATGGCCAACCAATCAACTACTTTTTACTTGCTGCTTCTTCATCTGCCATCGCATCATTACAGAGATCAATTTAATCATTATTGTAGAAGGAAATCATATCAATTTTATGAGTTTGCGTATCATTAATCAATCAATTTATAATACAGAATACTTCTTTTTCAATTCATCTCTAACCTCTCTCTTCCTACCCGACAGTGTACGATCCATATCATTGAATTATTGTCTGTTTGTTATTTCATTTCAACTTTGTTTTGTTTACCTGAAAGGCAACAAGCATCTTCTATAATAACAATCTATTATGATCATGGATCAACGTGTGCTTACTTACTTATTCAGTTAATTTTGTAGATACTTAGGTTCAATTGAAAACTCATCGATGAACTTTTTTCATCATTTCTCAATGAATGAGGTAATGAGAATGAATGTAGATTAAAAGATGTAAGTATTAGAATAAGGTAGAGCATTAAGCATGTAAGATAGCAAGTGAATGTAGACGGATTATTCAATTAATGTTAATTTGTATCTACTTGTTTTTTTTACAATCATCAATTTTTCTTAACGATGAATAGAAAAGGAGAATATCTCTCCCAATATTTAATTGAGAAGGATTATCGAGCATTATGGTGCCTGCTAATAATTTATTGATACTTCACATCAAGAGCTCTTACCCTATAAATAAATAAGTAAAGAAAAGACTAATCCGATTACGATTTTGTAGTGTGCCGCATATCATGTATAATATTTTTTTTTCTATTTCTTGCCTTATGTCTACATAATATTAGACGGATTCCGAAAACAGGACGTGTAAACTGGTATGAAATATGAAACATCTGCGCATGCGATTTTTGAGATTCTAAACTAAAACCGAAAATTTCAATGAGGGATCGAACGACGAAACTCTTTAACCAGTAAAAATGACAGTTTCAGAGACATTTCTAAATCTTAAAGTATCGGCCATAATTAATTAAATGGCGCACATTTGTTAACAAATTGAGATTAATTTTTTTATCTGTCATATTCACACAAAATTTTCAATTTTTGTGAATTTTTCACTGTAATTGCTCAACTACATACTTAAAATACCGCATTATAAAGTATAAAAAAATTTACAAACACAAAAGCTAGTTAAGCTGTCTCCTAACCTGCTGGGCTTAATTAATTAAGTTTTAACTTTATTTGACTTTATCTGACTTAATGAAAAATTGCGTACTTTTAATTAAAAATGTCTAAATATAATTAAGAATTTTACCGACTACAGGCGCCAATAGGTTGAAAACATTCATATTGTTGATGTCTAAAAATTTTGTTTCTCCCTTCTTCTCTAATTTAAGCTTTGTAATTAAGTAATTAATCATCATGTTTCTGGAGCTATGAATAATTGATTCGAATTATAAGTTTTAATATTTTTTTATCTGTTTATTGCTGCTTTTTTTTGTGAATGGTTCCACCTTTCTTTTCAACATTCACAAATAAAATAAGCGTCATTCATCGAAACCAATTTATCAGACGAGGAGTTGTAACAATTCGTTACGTTTGGGTTAGCAACTCCATGAGATTTTTAATAAGTTTTGATTTTCATCAATTAGACATATTGAGCTACAAAATGAAAATAAATGGAATGATTATTGTGTTCCCATAAATTTCTATTAAACAAATATGAATATTAGAAGGGTGGGATAATTTCAGTGTTAAATACGATTATGAATAATGAATCGAATTTTGGATAGGCGATTTATTTTAGAACATCTAATTTTAAAGACAAACTATATACTTTTTAATTTTTTCATACAGGTTGAACGAAACTTCCATCATCAGCATTTTAATTGTTACTTTTAATTTTAATCAATAAATGAACATTTGTGCAGTTGCTAAATAGAAGTTTAATGAAAGAGCAAGAAACAAAAAAAAATTAACTCACGCTGAGAGACAAAATTAAGTAAAGCTGAAAATAGGTGATCTGGTAATTTTTGAGATATTTTATAAATACTGAGAAGAATTGAAAACAGAGAGCCAATTAAAATGTAGAATGAGGTAGAAAAAATTCAATAATGGATTATCTTCGACATTAGCGTTTAGTCTTGTTAGCTAATTTGAAAAATGCTTATTAGCTTACTGACTGAACTAGAATTTTATATTTTACAAAAAAAAAATGGTTCCTTTTTCTCTGTTCGTTGAAACAAAATTGAAATTTTATGCGTCATCACAGTTAAGAGCATCGACATTATAATTCCACAATTTTTCAGAAATTTGAAAGTAAAAAAATAAAATAAATTACATTCAGATAGCGTTGATGTGTCTTTTACAGTCTTAACATGTTTATAAATGTATACAAAGAAATGCTTGGGACCACCTTATTACAATTTAAATTATTCTAGCATGAATCACCGACTTGATTTAAGAATTGACAGTCATAACAAAATTTCTATCACCTTTCATTCCTTACTATTTTCTTAATAGTAGCCTTTAGTCTATGCATTCTCTGAAAATGACATAAAGTAACACGTAAGTTAGTGTCTTATCGCAACACACACATGGTCGGCACATTCACTTTGTGTGTTGCCTACCACTTAATATACATTTTGTAGATCCACTTAATGAAAATGAATTAAGTTTAATCGCCAAAGCGTAGAAGTAACAAATACAAAGAATGATTAAGGAAGGAAAACTAGACGACTTATTAGTCACTGATAAAAATTCATTAACCAGCATTAATTATTTACCAGCTTTTATTTTCCTCAATAAACAAAAGTAGGAATAAATTAAGAACGCAAAAGAGGCAATTTATAGTTGGATGCCACTTGCGCGCAAAAATATATACAGAAAAGATTAAAGTGTGAAGCGATGAAATAATTTTTTTTTCTTTTTACCTTCATGTCGATTGTAATAAATTACACTTTAATTAAAGAATAATCAAAGTTACACACTCACATGCACGCTACCCAATTTTCCTTTCAATGCTATTGATAATTCCGTAGACTAAAGTGAAGTTGAGGCTTCTTTTATCGTTCATTTATAATTAAAGTGGAGAAAGGGTAAGAAAAGGGCATGTCTGTGATGATGGTATTGCTTACAAACATTTTTGTACACATGAAAAAAAAGAATTATTAATTGATTTAAAATTGAGTTTTAGATGTTTTAAACTACGACGGTTCTTGTTTAAGAAGTTTTTTTTGTATCTGTTAAACAAGCAATAAAATATGCAAAACACTTTTAAAGCTTAAGAATTAATTAATTAATTAATCAAGATAAACAAAATCAAATTATATAATTTTTAAGAATTCAGATATTTAAGCAGTTAAGTCATTTCAGAGTTGTATCCTAGGGTGCTTTAAAGATTTTATCCAAAGTCTCTTTTAAATTGTTTTAAACGAAAGATTTCAATTACAAAAGTGTTAATTTTACTGTGATATTTTATAGCGTCTAAATTTTGATATGCTGTTATGAAATTGTGTTAAAACTTTTATATTTTTTTTTGTGAATTTATAGGCTCAAAATTATTTATTAATTGCATAATTTAAAAATCTAAGGATTATCAAATAAGAACGCCAATTTAATTTTAAAAAATTTGGAAAGCAATCAGGAATTAAAATACATTGTATAATATCATATGATTTTATTTTAAACTTGTTGACATCATAGTCTAAATTTGATGGATCAAGTTCAATCAAGTATGGCATATTTTGTAGTGTATCCACTTAGCGATAACATTTTTTTTCCAATTTACAGATTTTGCAAGCCATTTCGTGAATCATAAAACTCAGCATTTCGCAGATGCAATAAATAATTCTTCTGATTAGATATGTCAAAAAGTTTTAAAGCCCCAAAAATAGCGGCTGGTCTCATCTAAATTTCTATTAACTCATATTGCTATTCAAATTTTATTATAAATTTCAAAAAAAGTTCATCAATAATTCAAGGAGTAAAAAAATATTCACAGGAAAAAAGTCTCAACAAATTGATTGACAATAAATAGCGCGTGCTGCTAATGAATAAAACAATTTTTTTATTTATTCAATATTTCAGTCAATCAGAAAAGAAAATCTAAAAGAAGCAAAAAAAAAAGAAAGAGAGA
Source organism: Chironomus riparius (assembly GCA_917627325.4). NCBI lineage: Eukaryota > Metazoa > Arthropoda > Insecta > Diptera > Chironomidae > Chironomus > Chironomus riparius. The sequence goes on from OU895877.1 coordinate 25,191,851, forward strand.
AAAAATCAATTTACAGACTACAAAAAATCTTTTTGTGCTGGATTGTCGTTTTGCTTATTTTTCCTCTTTTTTCTGGATGTTTAGTGATACTCATCCACAATTCATTTTCTGTTATTTTTTTTTCTTCTTTCCTCACTCTATCAAATAAACCATTAAGTCACTAATGGAACTTATCTTAAATTCCTTCTTCATTTTTTTCTTTCTCCTGTCTTTTGTCTCTTTTTATGTACCTTTTATACACATATACCTCCTGACTCTTCGCGCGCGCCTCTGAAACAGCATCAATTTTGTTCTTTTTGTACCCCCGATTTATTTTGTATCGTTTACGCGCGGTGTCGTGTTTGTTTGGTGTGACATGGACATTAGTTGCTTTTTTATTGAGAAAGAATATCTTTCTTATTTTGCGGCACATTTTTATATCAAATAAGAGAAAAAAAATAAGAAGAGCAGCAAATGCTTTTCTGATTTATTAGACTTTTTCTGCCAAATTGTGTTCTTAAAATTAATTTCTTTTTCAACCAACGCGAGTAAATTTATAAACGAAGAGTGGAAACAAATTAGCTACAGTAGTATTGCTGACTTGAATTGTAAGTAGTTTTCTTTCGTGATGATGTGATGCAATACTTAGTTGCACCAAAGAACAAAGAGGTTAACTTTTAAGATGCATAGGAACTTACATTATTATTGAAATATCTAAAATCATACTAGAACTTCATGAAAAAACATGATCAGGAATTTGAAGAAAACATTTTTTTTTTATCTGGCGAACAAATGTTGATTCTGATATCTCTCTTTTCTTTATGTATACATTCTATCCGCAGTAACATTATTTGTTTTTCGGTATACTTGAAACAAGACAGACAGTAAAGAAGTCGGAAAAAGGAAAGAAATTTTTAATCATTTTCAAATTCTTTAAATGTCTTTATGAGTCATGAAAGAAATGTTGTAAGTATTTCTTCGATGATAATAAAGGAATGCGGGTTGGATTTAACCATCTATACAATTTGGCGCCCTCGAATTTCGTTCTGAATTATACTCAACGACATTCAATTGTATTTTATGTGACAAAAAGAATCAAAATTATTCATAATATAATTTGTGAGGGTAATTAGCAGCTTTAATTGTCCTAAACTGACTTTTTTGTCTTCCTGACTTGATAAAAACGTCCTTTAACGCCTTTATTATTGGCCATTAAAAAATTATTTGCATTTTTAAACAATAGGAGACTGTCACACTAAAAAGCACAACTCGTGATTTCTTATCACGATTTATTTCCTATAAAAATTATAAGTGGCGATGAGTAAAACACAGAATGCATTTTGTTATTTATGAATTAATTCGTACCTTATATAAAAGTTATAAATACGCAGATAAAAAAAAAACGTTTTGCGTCATTTGAAGTAATCGAGTAATCAGAAAAGCTGCAATAATCGATAAGAAATGAAAAAATAGATTTAAATTAAATTTAATGCCTGACGAATTTCTTATCAAGTTATTATTTTTTTCTGCTTTAATTGATACGGCTCACTAGTTATTAGAATTTTATTTCTTGTGCCTTTTTAATAATTTACCTTTTTTGTGCAAATAATTAAGTCCATTCATCGCATGACTCAGTGAGTTTTATTAAATTACACGGAACTTGTTGTTCTACTATATTCGTTAAGCTAATTATTATTGCATTATTACTTAGTTCCTCAAATGTTTTTGTATTACCTTTTGCAATTTCATAACTATATCAAATAATTTTATTTCGTCATGCTGTACACTGTGAATTTAAAATTTTAAACCCTTAAAACAATAATTAATATATTTTAAGTTCCTTAAGAATCAATTCCCAGTTTAAAATAAAAGGTTTACAAAAATTACGATTTAATCAAAAAAATTTTCAATAAAATAAATTTAAAAAAATTTTCATGAATAGGCATATAAAATTATTCATAAGCATTTATAATTCTTAAATGTACATGAAATCCGTCGGCTAATTTTAGTGGTATTTGTACAAATTAGCCCTGGAACTTTATGTTGCATAATTTTTTTTTTCTCTTCAGTTGCACGAATACAGTAGAACCAGGAAAAAAAGTTTTAATCGCGATAAGAACTACACGAGAATAAAAAAATATTTCATAATTGAGCTTAACTAATTTCTCAAATTATGTGGATCAATATGGAAGAAAAAGTTTTCAAATCGAATTAAATTTTTTTGTTTTTTCATGATTAATAAAGAAAAGTTTATTGTGAGCGATCAAAAAAAATTTTATTATTTAATCTACAAAAAAAAAAAATCGGATTCATTACAAATTGGAAAATTATTAAAAAAACTTACTCAATGAATTTTTTTGCCTTTAGTTTATTTTGCACTTAATCGATATAATGCAAAATTGACAATGGTTTCCATGGAAGCTTTATTGCAACGAACAAAGTTTTATATAAAAATTAATTTTTTTGCGATTGTTTTAAATGGATATAAACGAGTTTTAGATAATTCACACATCAGTATTCTTAGGGATTTAACAAAAAATAACGGGCAATCGGAATCAAATCGTTCTATAATATATAAACTTCAAAATTTCCATCAAATAAAATTAAATCTATTATTTCACTTAAATCATTTTGCAATATACTAATTGGACTTGAAACTTCTTTGATATGTGTACAAAGAGAAAGACATAATATTTTTGATAAGACCAAGTGACATTAATTGATTCAATCACATGATGATAGTGCAATTAACTACCCGAAAAATCAATTAAATAATATTGTCATGTTTTTATATGAATTGATATAAAACACAAAATGTTAAATTCAATAAAATTGATTAGAATTCTTGTGGCTTTATTAAGATTGATTTGTAGAACTTGAAAAGAATTTTGTCGACTTGGAGACTTAATGACCCACTTGATTACTAATTTAGCATATTCAAATTTCATTTGCAATATTTAATTGATTTAATTAATAAAAGGCTTACCTCAATGTTGCACGTTGAATAAATTGTGAATTAATTAATTTATCGTCAGGTTAATCAATTAAAGCTGATTACTGACTAATAATTTTTCACAATCTTTAACTATCACGTGTCTTTGCAATAAAATATCTCCGTCTCTCTCCTGCTCGATCAAATGTATAGCACACTATTAATCCGAGTTATATTTTTCGTAATGTGAAATGTAAAATAACTAAAAACTTATTATGGAGAGAGAATTTTTGCACAACTGCTAATGCACTGATGCAATAAATATTTATCGCCTGTAAATGATAATTAGTTTGTGTTTGCAAATAACACTTTATGGAATGCCTGTTCTAAATTCAAACTATTTCACACTTTTCTTGATAATAGGAATTGTTTTATATTTAACGTTCGAATTTATTTTTTATTTTAGTTCCACTAGATGTGTTATTGTCTTCTTTTACAAAATTTACACATAAATGCACATTTTTTAATTTATATAATTAATGATTCAGTTCTACTAATTACTGGTTTTTCTATTTTGTCTTATCTGTTTTCTCTTTCTTTGCCTTTGACTCACAAACTGTTAATGAGCTCAAAGGTGCAATTTTTTACTTTTGTAGAAAAAATGAGCAAAACTTAAAATTCACGCAACAAAACTGGAGAATAATATTCTTCTGACTGTACAAAGCGAATGTTGAAATTCGACTGAAAAACATTCGAGAAAAGAAAACATTCATAATGTGGTGTCGGTATAATAAAGTATAACTAAATGTGTGTGGGTCAGTCTTGTATGTTTTCAATGGAATCAAGTTGTTTTGGCTCCACCCTATTTTTTTTAAACGTTTCAACATCACAAACACATTGAAACAGAAACAACAGATGAAATTGCTTTCATAATTGGCTTTATAATAATCGCATAATAAATAAATTTAATTTCTTCTTTTGAACGAACCAAAAAAATGCGAAGAAAATTGAGCGAGTAAGAGACAGACATAAAATAAAATAATCGTAGAGTGAGAGAGGAAAAAAAGCAATATGGTAATGAGAAAACAATATATATGAGTATCATATTGCAGTGCATTTTAAAAGAAATTAAAATGGAAGAGATTGGTATAGAGATGGGATAAAGAGAAGAAGAAAAAAATTCAATTAAAAGTTTTTCGAAGCAATTAACATACATAAATATTGTGACTAAAGAGATTTCTTTCTCTATCTTGCTCACTTTTAAATTTAACTTTCCTCTTTTTTTTAATGTTCACAATTTAATGAAATGGAAATAAAATGAAATGAAATATATAAACAAATACAGACGGGCGTGGTACAAATGATTTCAAAAAGCTCTTAATTCAAACTACATGTCGCTTTGAGTCTCTATCTCCATCTCACTCATCCACCCATGTTCTCGCTTGTCTTCGGCTCATTTAATTTACAAAATTGACATTTTAAATTGAAGTTTAATTAACAATTTTATGAATTATGTGAGAGTTGAACAGTGAATGGCAATGAATGTATGTGTGTTGTGTATATGAAAATTATTAAATTTAAATTAAAATATGAATAAACCTATTGAGAAGAAGGAAATAAACGAATACTAATAATATTTATGAATGGATGGGTAGATATTAATAATAATAAATTTATTTATGTAGATCCGTATGAGATATTTCGTGAGAAGTAAATGAAAATAAATTAAAGCCGATTTTTTCTAGAGATTTATTCCACCTTTAACTCGATTGCATCGATATCCATGACCGAAGATTTTAATTTTTAAAATAAATATTGTTAAGGGAACTTTAATTAAAGACAAGACGCAGCGAAATGCGATAAATTGGATATATGGAAATTTATTGGTTTTTGCTGCATATTCATTCATTTAAACTTACGAATTTCTTATGCTTCTATTCATATTCTGTTCTTTAATTTATTATATAAACTTGAAAGTTTATGAGATTTTAACACTCTGGCGTAGCAATTGTTTTAAGCTCGATCTAAGTTTGTGTCTTTTCAAATTGTTGGCTTTTAACTATGTGCCACTAGATACTAGCGTACCGCTAGAGAACTAAAGGTGTGATGTGTAATATTTTTTAAGATAGAATAATAAAATTCACCAGGTTCTTCATGCAAAACCTATAATATATTATCAAACCCTGATCCAGAAAAAAGTTTTACTTTTATTTAAAACGTTTGTTTTTTGATGTGGATGGTCCCTTCATTGCTAACGTCTATTATATTAGCTCTAAATGTTTTTAAAATAATTATCTATGACATAATATGTCACAACAAAAGATCTAAAGAAAGCTTGAAATTGCCTAAAATGTTAACAAACTCAATATTAAAGTTTTAGATACGCTGGCGCTAGAGTTGTGTGGTATATTTTGTACTCTGTCATATGATACATATGGACATACTATGAGTTTTATGAACAAGCAGATAGACATATTTGAAATAAACATATAAAGAAGAAGACTTTAACAATATAAAATATTATCATTAATAAATTACGTCCATTAAAAATCCATGGCACACGAAGCACCAAACATTTATAAGATCCCCTTCAATCATAAAAGTAAGACGTCATTTGTGAACGATCTCAAAAGTGAAAAAAAAATGTTGAGCAAACATCAAAACCCATAATCAATTTTTTCCCTCTCTTTATATTCTTCTATAATTTTCTTGTCTACAACTGCATGTGGTCTTCGCGTCTTCAGTGATATATACCTGTTTAGCTTTTGTTGTATTTCAGCTTTATATGAAATATATAATATTTATTTTTGGATAAAAGAAAATCATAGATTTATATTCACTAAATTACCTTTCCGTTGCTAATTACTTATGGCCTTTTTGATTTATTTTTTTCTTCTTCACTGTCATCACATTTTTGAACATACATGATCAAAGGTAATCTGACCACTTTGATGGTGATACTTAGTATAGAGATAAAATAACCAAACCTGAAATTTTATTGCCACCTAATTGAGAAGTGTTTTGTTGATTATGAGAGTAAAATATTGACTGTGTGTTAATTAATGACGTAATGGTTTGCTTAAATTCATTTCAATCTATAATATTTATTGTTTCGAGTTGGGCATGTGTGATGCAATTCTATAAGGAATGTTATTTTTCACAATGAGATTTTGATACAGTTCAAACACAATGAATCAAAGATACTTATTCGAATAGCTCAAGTCGATTAATCGAATAAAAATTCGGTGCCAAGCTGGTATAACTCTTGCAGGTGCTGGCTTCGATTGTCACACCGGCTTGGTACCGGATTTCTAATCGATTAACCGACTCAATGAAAATTTGATTTTCTTTTCTAAGTTTGCAAAAAATGCACCACAATCACTAAATCTATTTAAACTCTTTAAGCTCAAAATTACAATGATTATAATGAACTTTTTTCTAACTGTAAAGTATGCAATAATAAGCACATTGCAATGATATTATAGTTCATTGATTTGAAATTTTATTACAAGTCAATAATGAAATTTATCTCATGCATCCATCCATCAATCTTCATTTCTCACTTGATCTTCATCACATTCAATTTCCCCACCATTATCATAGTTTCATTGCATCATAAATAAATAAAATAACAAGCGCCATAATGATGCATAACGAGCAAATTGAGATCATATCAATCACGTTGTATGCAAATGAGAAGGAAATTAGATTTAAGCAGCGCCAAAAGTCACGCGTATAGGCGATGCAATTTTTCAATAAAATTTCAAGCTTGTTTGCAATAAGAGAAATTATGGAAAGAGAACTAGCAGATTGAAATGAAAGGCAAGAAGAAAACCAAAATTGTTTGCAATTTTCGCTTAAATCAAATTCCAATTTTCAGTAATAAATAAATAATATGATATCCATTTACATGATTATTGATTTGCATTCTCAGTGCTCGAGTGATACATAAATAATATTTTTTATATTTTATTCTTTCTTTAGTTCTTTGAGTTCCAACAACAATTTACCATACAGTCATATAAATATATATTTATAATGTAATTTATACAAAATAAATTATCAATAATCTCTTTTTAAATAAACAGAAATGAATGCTATTATGATGAGCTAGTCATAAATTATGGAATTTATTTCGATTTTGGTTTCTTCGTTCTTTTTCTCTTTTCACTCTTCAGTTGTTTAAATTGAGCGACGAGTTTGCGGTCTAAGATTGATTCTAATTCATTATTATTTTTTCTTCTTTAGATTTGAACCCAATTTCGCAGTTCAAAATTTTTTTAAAAAAATAATATTTTTAAGTATGACTTCGATAAGCATTGATGCCAAACTTTTAGGGACTGGACCTATTTGACTTTTTGGAATTTTTGAGATCAGAATCCCATTTCCCATATCATTTGTTAATGATACTTTACCTTTAAAAAATTGTTGGCACCACTTGGTTCTAAAATTAACAACATGATAAGAAATCATGGCAAAATTTTAAATTAGGCTGACTAAGAATCTAGTTTTTAAATTTACAGCATTGCACTGCATTGAACTCCATTATAAAATTTGAATATTTGATCCATAACTTTTGATATGCCTTCTATATAAATGCATGTGCTGAACTTGGACGACAGGTTATTAGTGTACTTATAAATTATAAATTTATTGAAAGCAAATTGTTATTATGGTCGTTATAATTTTCTTGGTATTACAAGAGAGTCATTATCTCAACTTCCGTTGCTCCAAATTTAAATTAAAAACTTTTTCATATTCATCTTATCTCATGAGTTTTCGACTGATTTTTGTAATAGTGTTTTTCTCATATCATGATGTTCTCAATTATATGAATCAACTACCGTTTGAGGCCATTCTCAATCATAATCATTATTGTTATACTTATAGAAGCTCCTCATCAATGATCATCATCAACACCATTGTAAAAAAAACGAACGTAAAAAATGGTGTCATAAATTTTAATATCAAGTTGGAAGGGAAATCCAATTATTGACACTTGAAATCAACAATATTGTGTTTCAGCTGCTCAAGTCTTTCACTTTTCTTATTTCTTCTTACGTTGTTTTCCTTCTAATTGTGCACTAAACAGTTTATAATCTGTGTCTACCCTACAAGCATTTAGTTATGAAATTACATAAAGTGTTTTAATTCAAACTTAATTTCCTGCTAATTTTCTCTCAATAACCAAAAAAGCCACAGACAATCATCAAACGAAAAAAATGAAAGAACGAAAATTTGAACTAATTTTCTGTTCATTTGAGCACGCAATTTTGTCAATCAATTTTATAGCATTTTTTTCATTAAAAAAAATATTTTTTAAAGTTTTTAAACCATTAAACTTTGAATGAAATAATTTCAAAATTGAAAAGCTTAAACTGTAAAAAGCTCCATGGATTAGAACATTGATGTCATGATTGTCCTCTTAAAAAGCTGGATGACATCCCGAAAAGGAGTATCTCCGAAAAAGAGGAACAATTATATCGTTTTTAAAACTATCATTGAATTATATTATAAAGCTTAATTAATTCAAAATGACAGAATAAATTATAATTTGTACCTTAATTTATATTTTATAGTTTTCAGTATTTATTAGCACAGCATTTCAAAAAGGAATATATTAATATAAATTTGCAATATAAGTAGTCTTTAAGGTCATAAAATTTGATAATTAATTCGCAAAAGTGTACTTACTTTTCAGAACAGATACAATCTGGTTACTAGAAATGTTCTCACAATTTTATGCTTCCAAAATCATCATAATCCCAATCCCCTTCTCTTTTTATTATCATTTCATCAGCATTTTCAGTCGCAAACACATTTTTTACGTGCTTTAATTTAATGAAAGAAGACATGAAAATGTTTTATATACATGTGTTTAAGTTTTTGAAGACAAACAAAAATAAAATGAATACCGCGTTACTTTTTAATTTTTATTGACAAAAATCATAAGCTGTATTAACGATTGAGTGAATGAGTTATTGTTAAATTGTTATTGTTGATGAAATATCGATTTTCTGTGGTTTTTGATTTCGTGCAAATATTTAAGAAAAGATATTTTTCAAGCGTCCATCGACAGTTTTATTGCGTCGACATGAAACCGCGTTAGTGAGCAAAAAAACTTGATATAGTGAAATTAAATTTTGTGGAACTTGTAAAGCAAAATAAATTGGGCATTGAAAGATGATGTCTGCAACAGCTTCTTATTGATGCTTTAATCGTGACAGTGTTCATTCTACATGCTTGCCTTTCATATTCATAGGAATAATCATCAAATTTTAGCGTATCTAAATGCGTAGAAATTATTTCTCGAACAAAAGGAGGAATTTTGTGAGATCCACCAACAAGGAGATACTTCCTTCCCTAAAGACACATTCAGATCGAATTTAAATTCAATGTTAGACTAGTCTTATAAAACTACATTATTCAATATGATGAAAAAGTAATGAAAATTGACAAATTGCAGGCCCTATAATTTCATTGATGTCCGTATTATACAGTAATATAAAGAATTTTGCAAGGAGCTGTAACAGCAGCGAAAGTATTCTATCATTTGTGAAAATTGAGCGCTCATTGCTACAGCATGAAAGAATATTGTATTATTAATTTTTGTTCATAATATTAATCTGATAAAAATCTTGCACATTAAGGAAGAGAAGAGCTCTTGAATGAATAAAGCGAAACACAAAGTCTTGTTAGGATGTGGTTGCATCATTTGCCACCGTCTTGTTGAACTCTTTGAAATTGAGAAGCAATTGCATTCATTTGCTACTTAAAACAGCTCCTTGTAATCTTTTAAATTAAATCGAATAATTTCATATTACATACAAGCCTCATAAAGAGAGAAAGAGAGAAATGTTAAAGTAAAAATTGACTTTAGACGTAAATAAGTAAGAAAGCTGTTTACTTACAAAAAGGGAGTGGATTTGATAATGAACCGCGTTTATGCGTTTATGAGCGATATATTTGCAGTGAAGTGAATTTATACATTATTATTTCATAAATCTCTCTATCTTTACATTGCATTATGTCGACTTAATTTGACCTCGCACTACATCACTGTAGCTGTCTCGTTTCATTCTAGCCTTTTTTTCATATCTAATAAAAAGATCTTTATTATTCGTTTTAATTTTAATTTTCTTTTACATCCACTCAATACATTAATTTAAGCACATTGCTTATACATCGCGAACCAAAGCGAAGCCGTTTAACGATGTCTTAAAGAACGAACAAAGCAGAAACTTTATTAAATTATGATAACTCTATATAATCATGGATCATTTCAGCTGGTAATTATATTATTTAATGAAATCTCTCCATAGCTATGGTTGTTTTAATAACAACATCGAAAAATTCCTTCATTTCTTTCATATGCTTTTTTGCCTGGTATTTAATTTTTATTCTTTTTGTGATGAATTTTTGATACATACGTATGCATCTGAGAAGATGATTTTTTTTTGTGTTATTTCATCAAAGATTAAACATATAATTTGGAGTTGTCTTTTTTAAAATTTAATAAAAAAATCTTTTACGTCCTCAAAATGTTGATGCGAGTAATGAACTAGTAAAAATGCGGTCACTTGTGACAAACTTAAAAAATTCATTTAAAAAGAAATAATGGTAAAGCATCAAAAGATGCTGAAACGTTTTAAGTGTCCCCAATACTAGTGCCTCTTGAAATTATTAATAAGTTAAAGGCTATAGTTTAGGTTCCTAGATATAATTATTTTTCAATTTAACAAATTCCTCATGTCAAATTATTATAACATATATCAAAATATTTAAATTTTTATGTTGCTCAACATTTTATATGATATTACTTTGGTTGAGAAGTTCTCTTTTGAAACTACATGACTTGGCAAATAAGATACCACCAGGTAAGTTCTTTGGTGAGATTTTAATATAAAAACTTGAATGAAATTTCAATTTTTTCGGAAATGAATGCTGTACTTGAAATAAAATGAGCTTTTTTAAATGAAAGACGAATAAATTTTAATGAAAAAAATACTTTATAAAAAAAAACTTTTTAAAAAACTACGTTTTTCGCGTAGACTAAAAAGTAGAAAATAACTTTTATTCTTGGTTGTAAAGAATTTGGTTTTAAATTTTCAGATTATATTTAATAAATTTTTATATCCTAGTCAATATTGTTCACAAAGTTTCGAATAAGTGCACTTTGATCTTATCGTATAACTCAACAACTTAAAAACGTGGGCGCATTATAAGAGGAGAAATAAGTTTATGTGAAATCAATACTTTATGATAAACTTAAATTAATGCGCCCACGTTTTTAAGTTGTTGAGTTATACGATAAGATCAAAGTGCACTTATTCGAAACTTTGTGAACAATATTGACTAGGATATAAAAATTTATTAAATATAATCTGAAAATTTAAAACCAAATTCTTTACAACCAAGAATAAAAGTTATTTTCTACTTTTTAGTCTACGCGAAAAACGTAGTTTTTTAAAAAGTTTTTTTTTATAAAGTATTTTATTTTCTACTTTTTAGTCTTATTCTAATGAAATAGAGAAATAAAGATTATAGGGGGTTTATAGGTTACAGGTGTGTTGAACTCCACTTCGTTGCACTTCGTTACGTTCAACTGTTTATAGATTAGAGTAGGTTTATAGGTTACAGGTGTGTTGAACTTTACTTCGTTGCACTTCGTTACGTTCAACTGTTTATAGATCACAGTAGGTTTATAGGTTACAGGTGTGTTGAACTTCACTTCGTTGCACTTCGTTACGTTCAACTGTTTATAGATTACAGTAGGTTTATAGGTTACAGGTGTGATGAACTTCACTTCGTTGCACTTCGTTACGTTCAACTGTTTATAGATCACAGTAGGTTTATAGGTTACAGGTGTGTTGAACTTTACTTCGTTGCACTTCGTTACGTTCAACTGTTTATAGATCACAGTAGGTTTATAGGTTACAGGTGTGTTGAACTTTACTTCGTTGCACTTCGTTACGTTCAACTGTTTATAGATCACAGTAGGTTTATAGGTTACAGGTGTGTTGAACTTCACTTCGTTGCACTTCGTTACGTTCAACTGTTTATAGATTACAGTAGGTTTATAGGTTACAGGTGTGTTGAACTTCACTTCGCTGCACTTCGTTACGTTCAACTGTTTATAGATTACAGTAGGTTTATAGGTTACAGGTGTGTTGAACTTCACTTCGTTGCACTTCGTTACGTTCAACTGTTTATAGATTACAGTAGGTTTATAGGTTACAGGTGTGTTGAATTTCACTTCGTTGCACTTCGTTACGTTCAACTGTTTATAGATCACAGTAGGTTTATAGGTTACAGGTGTGTTGAACTTCACTTCGTTGCACTTCGTTACGTTCAACTGTTTATAGATTACAGTAGGTTTATAGGTTACAGGTGTGTTGAACTTCACTTCGTTACGTTCAACTGTTTATAGATTACAGTAGGTTTATAGGTTACAGGTGTGTTGAACTTTACTTCGTTGCACTTCGTTACGTTCAACTGTTTATAGATCACAGTAGGTTTATAGGTTACAGGTGTGTTGAACTTCACTTCGTTGCACTTCGTTACGTTCAACTGTTTATAGATTACAGTAGGTTTATAGGTTACAGGTGTGTTGAACTTCACTTCGTTGCACTTCGTTACGTTCAACTGTTTATAGATTACAGTAGGTTTATAGGTTACAGGTGTGTTGAACTTCACTTCGTTGCACTTCGTTACGTTCAACTGTTTATAGATCACAGTAGGTTTATAGGTTACAGGTGTGTTGAACTTCACTTCGTTGCACTTCGTTGCACTTCGTTACGTTCAACTGTTTATAGATTACAGTAGGTTTATAGGTTACAGGTGTGTTGAACTTCACTTCGTTGCACTTCGTTACGTTCAACTGTTTATAGATTACAGTAGGTTTATAGGTTACAGGTGTGTTGAACTTTACTTCGTTGCACTTCGTTACGTTCAACTGTTTATAGATCACAGTAGGTTTATAGGTTACAGGTGTGTTGAACTTCACTTCGTTACGTTCAACTGTTTATAGATTACAGTAGGTTTATAGGTTACAGGTGTGTTGAACTTCACTTCGTTGCGTTCAACTGTTTATAAATTACCAGTTTTCAATGGGAAATTAGTAACGACTTTCAAAATTTTTCATTCGTTTTATAAAATTTAATTTTTTTAAAGCATTCATTAGTAAAGCACATTAAAAATCACTCGTAAAGATTTTGTGTTTATCTGTACCATTTCTACTTCATAACGTGTGGATTCTTAACATAAAGATGCAAATCACATATGTAACGTATTTATAACGGATTTTCAGATTTAAATTCAATGAATATCATTTATATGTTATGCAAAAATACGTCAAGCCGTTAATAAAAAGAAAAGTCAATTTAATTAAATTGGTGAAGTGTTATAAATAATGCAATACATTTAAAACAGCATAAATTTATGCTCAATCAATGTGTGCTAAATGCACATCGCATATTAATAGTTATTTTGCATTAATTCGTAACGGACTTGTGCTTAACGGTTTTTTTGAAAATTCAAATTTTCACTTACGAATATTCATGAAAAAATTACATGTCAATTTTTTTGTCTTACCAGAATATCTTTAGCTGCTCAAATTTATGGTATAATTAATAATTAGTAACATTAATTAAACTATAATGAATCATATAAATGACTTTAGAGCATCACAAGTATAATATTTAATACAAATCAAAATTTTATATCATTGACATTGGATTTTTTCCCATATAAAAAAGTTTTACATAAATTGTACTATAATTAAGCATTTTTGTGTTTCCAAAGTGTTAAAATATTGTATTGTCACCGGGAATACATGTGCATTAAAAATTTGAGCTCGATTGGAGCAGTAGAAGTGGTCGAAAAATTGATCGCAAGATTTGAAATTTTTTGCAAACAAACAAACAAACAAACAAACAAACAAACAAACAAACAAACAAACAAACAAACAAGAAAGCAAGTTAAGAAAAACGTAGTAAAAAACCAAAAAGGCAAAAAAAGCCTCGGAAAATTTGAAAAAGTTTATTGAGGGAAAAGAAGAAGCCGTTGTTGCTATAAGCAGTGATTATCTCTTGTTCACTTAGGCAACGGTGTGCTTAGGCAACGAGGACATATTGCATGTGATGTTGTAAATGCTGTTACTTCTTTTTATGACTATACCATGTGCGTCCTTGCTTAATCCAGGATGTTTTCGATGTACAAGATTTACTACCAAGATTTTATTTTTGAACTTTTAAAGATTTTAAAACCAAAATTAAGCATGTACGATGTACTTTAATTCACAAATATTTGTAGAAAAACTTGAGTAAAACCTATAACGACCGTCAAAAATTTAAATATTCATTTTCCTTTTATTTTTGACGGGCCCCAAAATGTATACTAATAAACGAACAATAAAAAATATGTTCAATTACATGAAGATTAGCTTTAATCATATTTGTTTGTTTGTTTATTTTTCTCATCTCATCTTGTGTGTCTACATATCTATCCATTCATCCATCTATCCTGTGTGTGAGGGCATTGAGTTGAAATCCACGTCGACGCCACATCTTTCATTTTACATTTCGCTCTTAATTGAATTTTTTCTTTTAGTTTATTTGAACATTTTTTGTACTGAATTGTTGATTCATTTTGTTATTTTATAAATAGGTGCTTTGCATTTTAAACTCGTATCGTCATTCCAATATGTTCATAATTGATGTGAAACTTATTAAGTTTTGATGAGCTTGAGTGGCACGGTGGTGGAATGGTTTAGTACTTCGGTACCTAATTATTACAATACTGACATGGGTTCGAGACTGGGTATGAGAAATTTTTCAGATGTCCTTCTTTGAATCAAATAAGGCTCACAGCCTTCCTTTGTAGGCTAAAGACAGAAATGTCATCAAAGGAGTGGTTCGGATTCCATTATAAATTGTAGGTCTAGGTTTGACTGCAGTGGTTTGGCGCATCCTCACTTGTTAAACTCTCATTAACTGCAAAACGCCCTTGCGCACCTTTGGATTACAAATGATCTTTTTTTTAAGATTTAACTAGAATAAAATTTTTGAATTCCCAAAAAACTGTCACTAAAGTTTATCTGTTTCATAATTGCGTCTAAAGCCTTTGATTCACCTGTTCATACACCAATTCTTACTTGTTCATTCAGACTTCGCATACTTTTATTTTTATAAAAGAAGAAACCAATTTTTAATTTAATATTCGTTAAAATATGCTTTCATCATATTCCTTTTATGCTTCCTGCCAACATCACTCACCAGACGCCAAATAAATAAAATTGAACTTTTTTTTCATGCGCTTCATTTCGAGTTAGATGTTACCATATCGTGTTCTCATACACTGATGTGTTATGTCATGCTGAAATGTTCTTACTTATGTGAATTGAAAACAAAAAAAAATTCTCATGAAAAACAACCCAATTTGATATAAAAAGAAGGCGGAAAAAAAAAGTCATTCAATTAATTTCCTTCATCGATATTAAGAAATTGTCAATTTTTGAAATTTCATTCCAAATAAGCAGGAATAGTCATTTATGACTGAAAAAAGCGCATTTTTTGTAGAAAATTTGTAGTGACTGAACGATAATGTATTAGGAACTTTAGGAATCTGTCATTTTAAATTGGAAAATTGGCAAATATAGCACAAAGTGCTCGTTTTTCGTTAGAAACCGTTACCAGTTTTATGCCTGAATGGCCAGTTGCGTATTTATATTATAATGCAGAGCTTCATGGAATTTCACTTTTCTATGAATATTGTCATTAATAAATTGCATAACGTAGTTAGACATAATTTTAAGGGTAAATTTTAAAGGAAACTATGATATCTGTGTAAACCTAATTTATGTCATAATTATGTCAGTTACAAAAACACTTAGTTTGAATTTTGTCACCCTCGGGATCACTATGAACCAGTATAGCTGATTTTGGTCCAAATCTTGGTCATACTTCGCACTTATTTGAACCACATTTTCTCGTAAATATTAAAATATTATTAAAAAGTAACTCATGCTGAATTATGTCGCTATTTTGTCAAGTCTTTTAAGATAAAGAAAATTTTTTTTGGTTTCTACAGTGAAGAGTATGAACAAAATTCAGGTGGGGTAGTCGAAATTTTAGTTTTCGATTTTTTTTAAGCTTTGCATTATTAAAAATTATATTGGTATGTGATTTATGCCACAATTATGTCAATTCAAATAAAATATACAAAAAAAATTTTTGACCAAAAAACACCATAGAAAGTCAATTTTCAATTTTGGACTAGGGGCGACCCTAGTCAAAATCAATTTTGTCACTTTTTTCTTTGAGGGTTTATCCAAATGGATTGAAACTTTGCATAAATATTCTAGTGCTTAAAACAAATGCAAATAAAACATCCTAAAATTTTTTTGAGCAAAGAACCAAGTAGGAAATACATTTTCAATTTTGGACTAGGGGCGACCCTAGTCAAAATCAATTTTGTCACTTTTTTCTTCGAGGGTTTATCCAAATGGATTGAAACTTTGCATAAATATTCTAGTGCTTAAAACAAATACAAATAAAACATCCTAAAATTTTTTTGAGCAAAGAACCAAGTGGGAAATACATTTTAAATTTTGGATTAGGGGCGACCCTAGTCAAAATCAATTTTGTCACTTTTTTCTTCGAGGGTTTATACAAATGGATTGAAACTTTGCATACATATTCAAGTGCTTAAAACAAATACAAATAAAATATCCTAAAATTTTTTTGAGCAAAGAACCAAGTAGGAAATCAATTTTGAATTTTGGACTAGAGGCGACCCTAGTCAAAATCAATTTTGTCACTTTTTTCTTCGAGGGTTTATCCAAATGGATTGAAACTTTGCATAAATATTCTAGTGCTTAAAACAAATACAAATAAAACATCCTAAAATTTTTTTGAGCAAAGAACCAAGTGGGAAATACATTTTAAATTTTGGATTAGGGGCGACCCTAGTCAAAATCAATTTTGTCACTTTTTTCTTCGAGGGTTTATCCAAATGGATTGAAACTTTGCATAAATATTCTAGTGCTTAAAACAAATACAAATAAAACATCCTAAAATTTTTTTGAGCAAAGAACCAAGTGGGAAATACATTTTAAATTTTGGATTAGGGGCGACCCTAGTCAAAATCAATTTTGTCACTTTTTTCTTCGAGGGTTTATACAAATGGATTGAAACTTTGCATACATATTCAAGTGCTTAAAACAAATACAAATAAAATATCCTAAAATTTTTTTGAGCAAAGAACCAAGTGGGAAATATATTTTTAATTTTGGACTAGGGGCGACCCTAGTCAAAATCAACTTTATCACTTTTTTCTTCGAAAGTTTATCCAAATGGATTGAAATTTTGCATGAATATTCTAGTGCTTAAAACAAATACAATTAAAAAATCCTAAAGTTTTTTTGACCAAAGAACCAAGGAGGAAATACATTTTTAATTATGAACTAGGGACAAACCTAGTCAAAAACTTTGTATGAACATTCAAATGCTTAGGTAACACACTTCTAAATTCATAAAAAAAATTTTACTCGTACAATGGACAAAATTTTAAGACCCGTTGTTTTTGAATGTACAACCAAATTTATAAAATTTGGGTGTGACGACATAAAGAATAGATTTCTTGATTACTTGGATTTATCCTCGAAGAAAAAAAAAATAAAAAACTTGATTTTGACTAGGCTTGTTCCTAGTTTATAATTAAAAATGTATTTCCTCCTTTGTTCTTTGGTCAAAAAAACTTTAAGATTTTTTACTTGTATTTGTATTAAGCACTAGAATATTCATGCAAAGTTTCAATCCATTTGATAAACTCTCGAAGATAAAAGTGACAAAATTGATTTTGACTAGGGTCGCCCCTAGTCCAAAATTGAAAATTGATTTTCTATGGTGTACTTTGCTCAAAAAACTTTTTTGGATGTTTTATTTGAATTGACATAATTCTGACATAAATCACATACCAATATTATTTTTTATAATGCAAAGCTTAAAAAAAATCGAAATCTAAAATTTCGACTACCCCACCTGAATTTTGTTCATACTCTTCACTGTAGAACGCAAAAAAAATTTTCTTTATCTTAAAAGACTTGACAAAATAGCGACATAATTCAGGATGAGTTACTTTTTAATAATATTTTAACATTTACGAGAAAATGTGGTTCAAATAAGTGTGAAGTGTGGCCGAGATTTAGACCAAAAGCAAAATGTGTCGATATAGGTCTCAGTCGTACTTCACACCCACTCTGTGTATTGAGGCATAAATTTTATTAAATATTTCGAAAGCATCAATTAAGCATTGATAAAAAAAAAGTGATTTTTTTTATAAAAATCAATCTATTCCATTGCTCTAACAATAAAGTTCAATGATCGACGAGTGTACTTGTAAAATGAGAATTGCTTTCAGTTTATTGATGTTTTAGAACAGTTATAAGGCTTTAGAAAAAATTTCAATATTTATTCAACGATTTGAATCATTTTATGATTTTGCTTAATTAAACAAGTTTTGTTTTTAATTGATTTTTTTCTGTTCAAATTTTTATTTTTGTCATTGTTTAAAAATTATTATAAAAGTTTATTAAATTGAATGTATAATGGAAAATCTGAAACATTCACCAAAAAAAGAAGGAAAAATTTAAAATTTCAGTTTTACCTTAGTGTCAATTTAAGAACGTCAGTTGATAGTCTTCATTTGTTATGGCCAGACCGCAAAAAACTCTCAAATTTACAGGACACACTGCGTAATATTTGCATGCTTAAAAGCGTGAAGAAAACAATTGAAAAATTATTTTATGATTTTTTTTGAACATCCAAGGATTGTTCACATACTTTTAATTAAAAGATTTGTCACTGATTAGCATAAATGCAATATTTATAGTTTTTATAAAATGCTATTAAATTGTGTAAATGTTAAGGATTTCAATCCAATATAAGATACATTACATGGACTATAAACTCAAAAGTCTGTTCATATTTAATTTCATGTTTCAAAGAAGTTTTTAATGATTGAAAATTTCAAAATCAATAAGCATGTTTACTAGTAGAGTAATCCCTAGATTCTCGTTTTATTTCTTTTGTTAAGCATTAACACAGATTAACACAAATATAAATCAGTATAAAATAACAATCGTTAATTTGGTTTTAACCCAACCATGCTCGCTTATCCTCGTTATTTTATTATTTTGTGTATTTTTCTTTCCATTCAAATTTTCAGTAACTGAATGATACGGTTGGAAGATTCTTTCTGGTTTTCTCAGTTCTTCTTCTCTTCCCTTCGATACTTTTTTTACTTCTCTTCTTATATTGTGTCTGCTCAATTCAGGGGCGTAGCCAGGGGGGGGCCATAGGGGGCCCGGGCCCCCCCTACGAAAATCTGATAATTGCTTTATTAAGTATTTATAGAGAAGAACCAGTTAATGTAGAGGAAGTGATGAAAGAAATGTCAAAATCAGCACGGAAAATTGAATTTAATGTATGAATAATGAATTAAATATTTAAACTTATGAAGAATGAATATAGATTTAAGGATACAAAATGACGGTTTTTTTATTTTCGAAAATGGGCCCCCCCTTAAAATTTTTCTGGCTACGCCCCTGGCTCAATTTGTTTTGAAAATTTGTAAATTTATTTGTTTTACTTTTATTTCTTATTTATTTAATCAACATTCTGCTCGATGATTTTTTTTTTTGAAAAATTAGGAATAATTCTTCAACTCGTGTGTAGAAAGATTGAAAATTGAAATTTTATTTATTTATAGCATAATAATAAATATGAAAATATTTTTGAATTTCCGTTTGAGTTTAGCTCCGCAACATTCAATAAATTCTTTGTTATGGGAATTAATAAAAATTCAGATTTTGTTTTTAATTTTGTTTCATTCGAAAAAAATTAACATAAATCAAAAATTAATTAAAATTAATAAACTTTAATTTAAAAATTTCATTCATCGTTTAACAACGTATAACAAAATCAGGAAAAGGAATTGCCAAAAAAAAGAGTTGAATGAAAGAAGAGCGAGGAGTAGAAAGAAAAAACAATCAAGCCACAAAACACAAAATGAAATTAATTTTTAATAATAATTTTTTGTGTGTTGTGTCGAAAAAAAAGAAGTAAATTGTTAATGCTCGAAGTGGTGGAAAGAAGAAGTGGAACCAAGAGAGAAAGAGAGAAAATGTTGAAGGCAAACTCATAAAATAAATTTCAATTAACTTGTTTCATTAATACACAATGGAAAGCTATAACCGAAAGGTATTTAAAATGTGAACGCAGAAAAAGTTTAAGAATTTTATGATCACTTTTGCAGTAGGGCTTTTCCTTAAGTATATGTATATTTTTTTTATAGTGCTAAATACTGGTTTTACTGCTTCAATCGTTACATTTTCTAGGGCGGTATTAATTGATATTAACAGGTTTTAAATTAGATAAAATTTCTTAAATTTTTCAATTTCATTAATTCGTTTGATTTCATAGTCCTTATTTAATAGAATATGTCTAATATTGTCACCTTCAGTCAGGTTTGAAAATCTCGAAAAAAAAACACAAAATTTTAAAATTACTAATTTGCTTTGTCTTGTTTCAGGAACTTAACCAGGGGAAACACCATTTCGACGAAAAATTCTTAACTTGAAATTCAAAAAAATCTTTTCTTATTTGGAATATCCGGAGTATCTATGATTTTTTAAAAATATTAATTTGTAATATAAAGCAAAGAAGTTTTACAGAGTAGATATGTATGGATAGTTAATAAAGAGACTGTACAAGCCCCTGTTTAAGCAAAGAAAATGAGCAAAAAATAAGAAAACAGCTTAGAAACTTCTACTGAGTGGATAATTAATTATTGATTGCAACTAATGGTTCTTTTTTCAATACATTCTACATCTATATATTCGTCCGCACATCAGCAGGTTCTTAATATTTTTTCGTAGTAAAACAGCACAACATGAAGCTAATTTTTCATTAGAGAGAGTGTTCAGGAAATGAGTACAAAAAATAAGATACACAAGCTTAATATATTGTAAAACAATTGTGAAAAAAATCGGCAGATGGCAAACATTTTTTTATTTTTCGCTGCTGCTGTTGATGTTTGATACCTTACATCCTTTTTATGCGATCGTGTGCTCACAGTTAATTTCGTTTTACTGCCGCCTTCTTTACCAATATATATTTTTAATACCTCATCGCCCCCAATAATTTCTCGATAGATATAGAGAATGCGAGTAAATTGAAAACAAATTAAATTTTCAGTAATTAAAGCTAATCAAGTTAAAGGCCCACAACAGCAAAACTACAACATGCAAACAAGAAGACTCAAAGTGAGTGAGAAGAACAGAGAAAGGTAATAAAAAAATATGTTGATTGCTGAGGGTTTTATTACCCTCTTTATTCGGACCGTAGTAATTTTTTGTGAACTTTAATATTTTATTCCATTTGTTTTACTAATTTCAATTTTATATAACATTTTTATTTTAATATTAAATGTTTGTTGCCATTCCTTATTTAGACACTAAATTTTACCCATCATTTGCTTACTTATTTGAAGTTGGCACCTTTTATCGCAATCAAAAGAATTAAATATTTTGTTCTTTAAATTTATATTCTTTTTGGCATCTCACTAGTGCATAGGGTCATTATGCAACAAAATGAGTGACCTTTTTTTTATCTAAAGCTTCTCTATTCAAAAGGGATCAAATTATTGAAAGACAATATCAAGACAAAACTAGTCCACGTATGCTGAGAAAGTTGTGACTACCTTCAATCATTAGATCTTCACAATAGTGTTTGAAATAATTTAACAAATGTTTTTAGTAAATATTTTTATGATTGTAGCACCATTAAAATAAAATAAAAATAGATGGACAGCGGAGCAAGAAAGGAGAAAAGTAAAAAGAAAAATTTATGATCATTCCACTAATAAATTAATCATAATTTTTTATGACGTTAACTTTAATGTAATGAAAATCTAAATTTTTAAAAATAGACTTTTCATAATTGGTTTTGTTAATATTTTAACGATGATACCATTAACATAAATTGAAATTGAGTGAGCTGACTATATAGTAAATCATATTTTTTGAATATCATACCGAATGAGCAAACATATTAAATGGTTAAAATGGGGTAAGAGTTTTCCAAAGGATTTTATAGATCATCATTTTTTGATCCAATAAATTTTAATATCTATAAAATTTAAAAACGAAATCTTTACACCAACATAGAACCTTCAAAGTTTTTTACGATCATTTTGTGATAATTAAAATAAAGAAGAGCTAAATGTGCTCGGTCGATTCATTTTTAAAGATCTTATATTCATTTTAAATGTTTGATCAAGAATAAAACATTATTAAATGTGAATATAAATGTATAATTTTGTTTCCATTTCTAGTGATGTTGTGTGTTAACGAAATCACTGCATGACGCTATGTCGATAATCTAATTTGACTCTGAGGGGACTCTTCATTCATAACGTTTGATACTTTGCCGGCAAATATTATTAAAATATATGAAAAGAGAAGAAAAGATAATCACCTGTTGTCTTATATCGAAAATATTTATCGATTCATCGATATTTTGCTGATCAAAATTGATAATTTTCATTTTATATCTTATGTGTGTATCTTATTCTGTTCCTTTTATTTTTTGATTATCACTATCATCATCATCATCATCATATCGAAATTTAATTATTCATAAAAAATATTTTTAATTTGCCAAAAAAAAAAAATTTTATACAAAAAAAATCATAATTTTTTCGCCATCACTTTTCATATTTTTGTCTTCGTTTCATCTCTCTCGTATTTATATCCAAAACGGCATTACGATCGTGTTTTCGGTGGATTTTTATGACGAACGGAAAGCATTCATATTCATTTTGAATGAAAATCACTGTAATTAACAGAAGATTAAGGTTTTTAGAGGCGAGGGGAATTTAATTGGATTATCTCGCTTGATCGCAATCATTGATGATTTCATTCACAATCATAATAACTTTTGATATCTTCTCACATATTTTTTTTTTCTTCTTAAGTGAAGATCATCTTTGAAGAGATATGATATATTGCTTCAAGCAATTTAAATTTAATTATACTTTTTAGAAAGCACTTGCTCAATCATTGAAATATTAATCTACAATCAATATGAGGTCATTCATTTATAATGTAGTAATATAGTGGTTTTTTTTAACTTTTCATAAAGTTACCTTTCAAAAAAATATTTTATTTAAATTATCAGACTCAAATTCTAAGCTTCCTTTTAAATCATGAACGTAACATGTTGATTCCTCCCTTGATTCTGCACTTATATTCAAAGAAGAAAACCAACAATTTTTCATTCACATAATAAAGTGAAATCAGAAGCATAATAATGATTGATTTATAAGCTCATGCTCATGTATATTTCATGGATGGCAAATTATATAGTATGTATATGATAGTTGAATTGTTGATGACAACATGGCATGAAATTTTTCAAAGCACACATATATGATTTATTAAAGTAAGCAACAATTTTTTAAATCTATTCAACAATTGACTCGTTTCATGATCCTTTTAATGAATTATTTCGATTGTTATGAAGCAATAAAAAATGACTTGTATTTAAATAAAATTTCATATTGACATGTGCTAAAAATTAAATTTAAATTTGCGATGAAATATTTTTTCTTTACTTCCGACACGTTTCAATTCCTCGAAGAAGAAATAAAAGCAACAAAAGTTTCAATTACTTTAGCGAATTTATTTGAATTGAAATTGAAATTAAAATTGAAATAACATAAGAGGAACTAACTGTGAATAATGAAAGAAGCAAATGAAAGGAAGTTCAATACCTGTTAAATACTTCCTTTTTATGTTCAATAATATTGCAATTTTGAAAATTCATTAAGGTTAAAATTTCAACATTTAAGTAAAATATTAGGGATGAAGAAAAACTTTATTTCATTAAACTGCCATTTATGCCTGTGCATTTCAATTTGTTCGAGCAACATTAGTTTTACATGTAATTTTTTTAATGTTAATGTATTAAGAAGACATTTTATGCTTCAGCGGTACAAGCAATTTTATTGGTTTCTAAGCTCAAATTATAAATTATAATCCTAAGCGCCTAGTTTCGAAACTGGGTACCACAAAACCTTATTACGCCTCTTACACACTTCTGTTAAGTCAATGGCTAAAAAGATTAAATTTTTTACATGATTTAATTCTCAACAATATTTATCTAAATGGAGCTTAATATATTTATTTTTTAAATTAATAGGTTCATGATTTATGCAAAGTATTTAATGAGTTTGAATCAAACCTTAATTAAAAAGCTTTGAATATAAAAAAATGGAAAATTTTAATCGGATTTTGCCTAATTATTAATCAATAACAAGAAATCTTTTTATTTTATAACGCGTTTCGTTTGAAATAAAAGTAAAGCTAACAGAACATTTTGAGAGCAGTGAAATAACAAAAGTTGAAAATTAATCAGCTCAATGATTTTGTACAGCTAAGCACCTGCTAATTCATAGATGAATAATTTTATTTCACGAATCAATAACGGAAAAAATGACCATTAAGAATAAGAAGAGCACAAAGCGAGAGAAAAATTTAATTTGAATTACTAATGAAAAAAAGTTCTTCGGTACTAAATAAAAAGAAATGAGATTCATTGAAAAGTCGTGACATAGATTCATTATAAATCTGAAGTTTAGGGTAGTAACGAAATAGAGAAATTACAAATGCAGCCCAGGGAATCATGAAGAGCTTTATTTCTTTTTTTTTTTTAAATTAAATGTAAGTCCAAATTTTAATGTGGCGCTTTAGTATTGTTTTGTCAATAAAATTGTTTAACTAATCTAAATTACCTAATATTCTTCATAGCTAATCGGTTGGGTAATACTTCAAAAAAAATATGTTTTTAATACCAGAAAATGGTTTTGAAGTTTTGAAAAAATAGTTTATCAGACTGAAATATTAAAGATGAAAATGACAGAAATCATAAAAATTCTAAAAGCATTGGAAAGCATTTCGTTATGCACTGGGAATATTTCAATAATAATAATTTTCGTGAACTTAATCAAATTTTTATTCTTTTACTCTCGATTAACTTCAGTGTTCAACATGAAATTGCTTCCGACATAATAATAATTGACTTTTACCTTTTCGGAACTATACAATCATCTATAAAAAATTTTAATAAGTAGACAGCAGCTACATCAGAAGCAGTTTCTTTTCTCCAGACAAAGATTTAAGAAATTGTTTGGTGGTGGTCTCTTAGTCATGTGTTTACAAAATAAAAAAGCACATGAAATAGACATACGAGAAGAAAAAAAAAAATAAAAATGAAAGGAGAGATGCCGCATCACGCAAAAGTACATCATCATAAAATGGTTATTAATTTTTCATATATAATGAAATTAATTAAATAATTATATGATGCATTTATGTTGCACATCTCTCTTGTTAGATAGAAGGAGAAGAAATTTCAGCTAAAAGATGTTGGAATTTATGAACAACTACCTGACAGTTGAAACATGTATGTGTCGGTATTATGTTCTTTTGATTACCTACAAAAGATGGGAAAATAAACTTTACTGTATAAAGATTTTTTGCTCCAGGTGTATTGCAAAATATTATTTTTTTCCTGTATATAAACTACTTAAATTTCCATTAAATTCAATTTAAAAAGATTTTTCTTCCTTTAGCAAATTTTCAATATCATTAAAACTTTATGATCATAAAAGAGTCGTTTTCCTCTCTGCTACTAATTGTGTCTTCCAGAAACATAAGTCTTCTCAGTCCTTCAAGTAATACAATTATATGATTTATTACCCTAAACTGAATGTAGTTATGACATGTTACCATCACTTAATGCCTACATGTAAGTATATGTAGATAACAAAAAATAATAATCAATCATCAATAATTGCCTTTATGCATGTAGTATGGCTAGTATGTATAGCAATGATCCAATGTCCTGTCTTTATGCGTTAATATGATTTAGTTTTTCATTAATTCAAGTTCATCATTCGAGATTATAAGATTTGAGAATATGTAACATGTGACTTAATATTATGATTTCTAACGATTCAAGTCTAAGTGAAACAATCATCATTCTACTAAAAGCAAATTAATTATATGTGAAGTTAAGAAGAAATGCCTCCTTTCATACCTTAATTACTAACTGTCAAAATTATTTCAGAAATTATTAATTGAAAATTGGATAATGAATCATTTCTCATCATTATTGTTCTCATTATCTTCACAATGTAGGCATTAAAACAATAATTGAATAATTAATCATTTGACTTTAATTGATTGCTTTTAAGTCAATTTTCCAATCCATTTTTGCATACATTCGTTCTAGAATTCCCATACATGTAATGAACATGTATGTGTATAGAGGTGAATCTTTGAAAATTTTCAATAATACTTATAATGCGGTTATTCCATGCTGTGAGCTCATCCGCTTAATTAAAATAAAAAATTCTTAATTGCCTATTGCTTTAAATAAAAAAAAAATTAATGCCCCATTTTGCACATTTAATAATAATCTTTTTTTTTTGGTAGAATAACAGATACATCGATAAGTAAGAGGCGGAGTGCATGAACAATAAAAAAAATTATTTTAGTTTCGAAGGAAAATTTAAATTTGTTCATGCCGTTTTCTTAGAAGATTCCCGATCTCCTTGTTTATTGCAAAATGTATAATATATCACCAGAGACAATCTTTATCATTGTTTCAGTAATTTTACATCGTCCTCCTTTTTTCCTTTTTAATTTCAATGTTAATTAAGTGTACGTTCTACACATTGTTGTAATATGAACAAGTTTTTAATAAAAATGTAAAAAAACATCACTTCATTTTACATTTGATTGCAATTAGTAATAAATTTCTTGCTTTGAGTGTATTAAACAACAGGTTTGTTATATCTGATAATAATCTCACTTAGGAGTCAGTTAATATTGCATTTATTTATAGTAAATTACAATATCATGAGGCTTTCACTACTAAATAAATGACTATTACAATTACACAAAATCTAATTAATGTAAAAGGATTGAAACAAACTTAATTTCACTTTTTTGTGCAATTAAAGTGTCAGCTTATAAATTGTGTTTCTAACAAGGTGTTCTCAAGTTTTATACTACTTTTGTTGGATATCTTCATTACTTGATTTGAAGTTTTTAAGCTATGGATTAGTAAATCTGTAGCCTCATATAATCAAGCTGAAGATACCATCTACACCTGGATGCCTTGATGTCTTGAATGTTTTATGTCGTTTAATTATTGTCTCGAGTAAAGATTGTTTGATTGTGATTTAATCTGTAAATTATATGATCTAAGCTTGACCTAAACATCTTGATTAACAACATAAGTTTTATATTAAAAAATTAATACAACACGAAAAAATTATTTTGGAACCCTTCTTAAGGTTTATAAACTTAATGAATTAGAATTTTTAAGATTTCACAAATGAAAAATTCAAATTTTGTAACAAGTTCAAAACCGAAAACTTTAATTTACATTTTCATATAAGATATTGCTGTTGAAAAAAGCTATCGTAAATACTGACAGAGGAAGAAGGAGGGTGCCATATCGTTTGCTACAATCAAAATGTTTTAATTAAACATCGTCAAGAGTTGAAAATGGTATTTAATTTATTTCATTTGCAGTGCGATTCATTCGCTGTTCCACCTTCCTTTTTACTCAATTAAACCAATTTGGAAAGGTGTTGTAGTAAATTATAATTTTTCATAAATCAATGTTGAGTTTTAGACCGCCCGCTTTTCAATGATTTATGATAATAATTTTTTTTTCTCCTTCTTTGTTTTGTCCAAGCTTAGACATAAGGATAGATGAATTAAACTTACGAAAGTGATATTGAAGCAACAATTAAGCAATAAATGATAACAGCAGCTGAATGATTTTTGGCCACGCGAGTATTGATAAGTTGCCAACACTAACCAGTTAAAAAGATTTTATTATAAATTTTGGTGCTATCAGAAGTATTTGATTGAAAATAATTTGTACAGTGATTTTCATTGTTCATATTTTGTATAGAATGAAAAATTATTGATAAGTGGCTTGTTATCGTATGTCAGTTTTAATTATATTTTTAAGCCTTTAATATTTGTTTCAAAAAAAAAAAAATAACTCAATAAATTTAATTTAAAAATAACCCAATTTCTTATCTTTTTGTTGTTTGTCATATTCGAGAATTTGCTAGTATACGTGAACTTATCCATAACCTCACATACGATCTATCACAAAGTCTCTGATAAAATATCGTTTACACTCGCAAGTCTCATTAATCTTAAAAGTAAGTTAATCTATCACCACACGAGACAAATTAAATATCTCAAGTCTTTAAAATGACGTTAATTGAGGAACACGTGAAAAATAGCACATAACACTGTATTAACGTAATTGAACTTTTTTCTTATCTTATCAATTTAATGAATGCCACTTTTTCACTGATTTTTAATTTAGTACTTTATGAAATTTCTCAACAACTCAGGTGTCTAGGCCATATATTTTGTAAAAATAACAGTAACAAACCGCTTTAACGGTGGTCAGTTGATAAAGTCACATTCAGCACAAAAATGATAAGAATGTTGTAGAAATTATATGTCATAATAAAAAAAATTTGACAACTGATAAAGAAAGAGGGGCAACAAGTGAAAATCTACAATCAATTAATTCAATTAAGTTGTTATATGTCATGAATACAAAAGATAAGTGGCACAATGAAATGAACAATTGTAAATATGATATATAAACACAATTAATTTAATTTGTCATGTTTTCGTCTGAACAAATTGATTTTAAGTGTATTCCACTTGAAAACTGATATTTTTATTTGTTACTGTGCGGAATTTACTTTATTTATGAAAAGAAAAGTTTTTATATAAATCTGATTTTCTAATTTTATTGATTCACACTTTTTTTTAATTTATCAAGCTTGCTCTATGAAGTGGTTTCGTTATCATTGTAGGAATTATCTTGTTTTCAGCTGATATTTTTTTATATTTTTAGAGCACTTGAAAAGTGTTTTTTAAAACTTCTAACGTTGTTTGTTAAACTGATACGAATCATGAGAAATTACTGCAATTGACAGTTTGCAAATATTTTCCACACAGTTTTCTTAATAGAATAGAAAAAGGCAAGACGTTACTATTCGAAAAAATAAATCTGGTTAAAAACTGTTTTAAGCAAAGTATAAAATTTCGAATCATACAAGATCAAAAATCAAAGAGCTCCAACTTCGTTTAATTTTGCTGAATAGCACACTAACGTTGTAGAACAAAAAGCATTTCTACAATGAAAGAATGGAAAAATTTTAATAAATGTAACTTTTAGAATAATATTAGAGTTAATTTGTGTATTTAAAGGATCATGCCTGGAAGTGCTTGCAGCATCTTCTAAAGATTTTGGGGATTTTTCGGGATTTGAAATAAGAATTGAAGTTTTGAAAATGTAAAAGGAAAGATTTTCTAAATCTCAATACACAGATAATGACTCTCTTTCGATTTTATAGTTCTTGTAGATTCTGCATAAATTTCATCACAAAAATGACGTGCAATTGAAACAAAATCTAAGGGCCATTTTCACTGAAGTGGATAGGATCCAGGAGCTTAAGGTTATTAAGAGATCTAATGTGTGATCTAGGTAGAGTACTTTGTTCCTTAAATTTACATTTACTTAGAATTTTTATATCTCCATTAGTTTAAGAATTATATAAAAAAATGAAGTTAATCTACTAGATTTTACAAGTAAATTGAATTATTCATACTTTTTAGAGAAAAGCAAAAGTTTAAAGTATATAGAAATTTCAGGCCTAGTCCACTCTATTATAGACCAGAATTAGAAATACGACACCTTCCATAAGGTTTAAGATATTTGTAAAAAACTGAAGGAGATAATCTACAAACGAGGCTTCAATAATAGTAATAACATAAAAACATTCGATCTAATAAATTTTAAATATGTGTAATGTGTTAAAGGAAATTTATTTGGTATTCTAATTTAACTATTGATATTTCAAAAAAAAAAACAATATTGAAAATATTTGGATCTATAATGATTAATCAAAATTTAATTAAAAATGCCTTAAAAAAATTTGAAACGCAGCTAATAAAATGAACCAAATGAGTCCTAATGGTATAAATCAAGTAACGCGTTTTCATTATTGATTTTTATTAAACAACCATAACATTTATTATATTCATAATGGAAACAAAGTGGACGAAAATATTGCATGATAATTGGCATTTTTGGTAATCAAATATGGAGCAATATAAAGGTACGGTCCACGGGGATTATTAACTTTGACCTATGTATAAAAAAAAATATTACCATTAATTCAATTAACTTAACTCTTCAATTTTGGAAATTAGGTATTTCCTTAATTTATGAAATTAGTTTCGATTAGAAGATAAATGAAATTAGATCAATTTTGATAATTAACTTAATACAGTTCGGGTATTTTTAACTGCTTAGTTTTTTCAATATCCTCGCATTTCAATTCTGTTGTTTTATAGTATGAACTTGCATCATTGTGTGATGTCACACAGAAACAGAAAATGAAACAATCATAAATATTTTTTTTTTCGAACATAAGCTCCACCTCCGATATCTCTTTGATGATGTTTTGTAGATATACGCACGTATGAAGGCACTTATACATTTTCACAAATACCTATTTCATATAATTATTAACCTCATAAATTCATTTTAATGTATGCTTTACAATACAAGTGCAATTTTCAATGCAATATGGAATATTTTTCCACAAATAAAATATGCACTAGCTTTAATGGAGCAAATTTTAACCCCCAATGAAAAAATGCGATTTCAATTTTAAAAATGAGTTTTAAAAACTAATTAAAATTAATGTAATTGGTATAAATATAAATGAAAATAGCAGACGATTTATAATTTAATTGCAATACACTGAAATAAAGTATGAAAAATAATAAATTTAAATTTATGATTAGAATCAAAATTTCATATAGGCATTATTATTATTTTTTTAAATTTTCCATTTCCTTGATTGGCATTTTAATTTACTTTTATGTCCATAAAGTCATTTTTTAATATATAGTATTTTATGACCCAAAAAAAAAAAAACAAAAATGTACAGATTAACATTTAAAATAATGAACAACAACACTTTTGGATTCAGTGTCAAATGAATGAAACGATCAAGACGATTTAATTTCAAACATTAGCGTGAACACTTGTTTGTTCTCGAAAAGCCGTTGAAATTAATGTCAAAAATCATATAATTATTATCAGCATCGCATCTCGCACTTGAATAAAGAGAATTCACACAACTCATTAACTTTTTGTTACAAAATTCGTAGTTTTTTGGATTAACAAAACGGTTTTGTGTAGTAAAATGAAATAAAATAATAACTTAAAAAACTTACAAAGCCTAGTTCTGAATAAAACAATTTTTACGGTTAGATAGCATTTGTATGATAAGGAAAATGAGCTTAATTTCTTTAGCACTCTAAACAAAATATTTAAATGTATATATACTCCCTTAATCATTTTTAACGATTTCTGTGTCACGTAGTATTACCTTTTGATCAAGTTCAACTCTATGAATACCTTAATTATGAATAATTTGGTATGTATATAGTTTTTGAAAGTTTAATTTTTATTTAATTGATCTAATGACATTTTCACATGCCGTTGTCTTAATTTCGTCTCCCTAAAACACAGTAGAAAAGTTCATTTAAAACTATCACAGAGGCGTTAAAATTATCATTGAGATAAAGATCATAGAAAATATTAAAAAAAAGCAACATTATTTAATTCATTCAACTATTTTAAGTTTCGTGTATATTATCGTTGCATTGTTATCTCTTTGCTTACCTCTAAATTCTATGATCTGACTTTATGATTCGCTTAATTATCCTACAAAACAAGTTCATAATTTAGCAACGAGAGATATAATATAAAATAAGGCATTCATTATAAATTGTAGGTAAATGACTACAGAAAAACATTAATTGATATCTCGTTTCATAATGCCTTTAAAATTAAATATTATTGCCTGAAATAATTTTTTATCCCACTGCCTAAAAATAAATACGTAATTACATTGTTTCATATTTTTTTGGATTCGCGTAATTAACTGGAAATCGGTTGTGATTATGAGTACGCAAAAGAAGGATTGAACAGCGGAACAAAAGAATTTCTTTTTTTGATTTTCCACGAAAAAAAAAAACGGAATTTGATTTTGTTAATTACATTTAATCGTCATTTTGCACTCAACAATAATTTACAAAAAATAACAAAACAAATTTTTTTCCTTGTGATTAATTTTTGTTAACGGAATCAAGAGGAAAATTATTAATCGTGGCGTGTCTCATGAGCTTAATCAGCATAGTTAAAGCAAGAAATTCAAAACAAAATCATAATAATAGAAATATACCGCAATGATTCATCTAAATTTAACAATATACATCTTAATTCTTAATTGATTATAATGGAGAGACAGTAAAATAGAAGAGATGATTATTTCACCTGCCATCATCAAACGTCTTCATGATGTTTCCTCATTTCTTGTGCTCGGTGACTTGTTATAGGAAATTAACAAACAGTTGTCTTTATTATGTTGTTCTCAAAATCTTATTTTCCAAACCCCAAATGTTGCGACTTGAATTTGACATTTTAAAACCTAATATTTTATTATAAAAAAAATTCAAATCCTATTATGGTTGTGTGTGGTTACTATCATAAAAATAAAATCTACAAATTGATGGTCACAGCTAGTGTCTTGAATTTTTTTTTGTCTTTTCCTCTCACCATTGAAAAATGCTTAATTTATAGGTGCTCATATAGAAAAGTTCTAAACACATCATCATAATAATTATCATCAGCTTCATCGATGTAGGCTGTTTAGCTTGTTTTGGAGAAATATAAAGAAAGAAGAATAGTTGTTATTAATGTGAAGCTGTTATTATTAAATAGACAATTGTAATTTTAAGCGCCTTCTTTCTCTTTAAACTTCGATCGTTTTATTATTATATATAATGTGTGTGAAGCGAGAAAATATTTAATACAGTAAAGGAAACAGAAACAAGAAAATAAAACCAGAAGTCAATTTCATCATAAATACAAGTTACTTGCAATTTTTTTTAAAAATAGTTTGTTTCTTTGAAGTCTGAAATTTTATAGTCTCGAAATGTTGGCCTGTCTTAATTTTAAAACAGCTCTAGATATGATAGATGCCTAAAACTTATCTAGTCAGAAATTGAACTACTTCAGACTTTTCCAAAGGAATATATGCAGATGCATTGCAAACACTTCACATAAACCTAACTCCTGAAAATTTTCTTATTTTCAGTAACTGCTTTCAGTTCTCCACAGCATTATTAACACAATTCGAATCCAGAAAAAGGCGTTGCTATCAATTTGAAGTCCATAGCAAACTTACTCTATCAGCTTTCAACTTTCAACACTTAATACTTGTACAATACATGTAAAGGTTGAAAAGGAAGGCAATGTTATGCCCAGAAGCTATATTAATTTCGTGATATGGTTAATAAAGGCGCGCAATAGCGGTTGGTGTGTGGAAACCGCTTTCAAGGAACATGAAAAGTCGTTTTTCTTTTGATTAGCTTTAATTGGAATCTGTCTTAAGTCATATGTTTAATTTGTTATTACTAGTGCTGCTGCTGTTGCTACTAAAAGCTGTTAAATCGTTGTTGTCCGTGGTAAATGAGGAATTGAAATTATCTTTCTACCACAGACTATCAAAAGCCGCAATTCAATGCGGATAAATAAGTAAGTAGTTATAATTAAGTGTGTTTGCAGCACTAACAACAGCTTCTGTCAATTTGTTCTGGTTTCAATCTCTTTATGCCTTTCCTCCTTCTCTCTATCTATAAAATAACAGCAGCACTGCAGCTTTATTCTTTAATAGAATTCTTTCACGATTCTTAATCACATTTGTGTCATGTAAAATATATCCATATATACATCACATTTGAATTGTTTTATGCATAATAATGAACCATTTCTCATTGCTTTAATAGTACAAAAATAAAAAAATATTTCACATGGATCTTTTTGAGAATGAGGAGAGAAATGGAAGATGTTAATACAAAATTATACGTTAAAGTCAAATCAATCCCATGAAAATTGTGAGGCATTAAAAGTCATTAATACTATAACACGATTGCAATGATGAGAAGTGATTTCTTTAATATAAAATCAAAACATTCTGATTTTACCATTAGCTCCGCTCTTTTGATTAAAATAAAGCTTGGAAAATGGCGTTTAAGCTCGCATAATAGGACTCAATTTTTATATTACATTAATTCGTATTATATTATGACGTGTGTATGTGATCGTCATTATAAATAAATTTATATTTTTTAATACAATAAGAAAATTGGACTTGCGGTTAAGTTAGTTCAAGTAAATGCAATCACGTATAATTTTAAAATGTAAATTGAAGATTATTTTCCTTTTATTATTATTTATTGAATATCGTCGTCTTCATGATATTTTTTTAATCGAAATCTGCTTTAGTGTTTATTTTTATTTATAGCTTCTTAATATTATAAACAATAAACCTAAGATTTATAAAATTGTACTTTATCCTGTATTTTAAAATAATTTTAATTAAAATTTTTTCTCAATGAGACATTTTTAAATTCCTTTAATAAAATAAAAATCAATTTAAGGGAAATTCTTGATTGTTTACAAAAAGCAAACCATTTGAATTTATTGGTATTACTGCTCATAAATCAAATATATAGTCAAAAAAAATATTTCGCGAATATTTAATGTATGTATTAAGATCGATCTAACGAGAGATTCCAGACAAATTTTTTCCCACTTTGGATGATTCACACAAAAATAAAAAACTTAATTTGGTCAAATTATTATATGAAAAGATCGTTCTGTGGCAAGCTAGTGTGTCACTAGACATAGCTTGAAGAACACTGATTAGATACTCGTTGAAGTTCATTTTTAAGAATCAAATCAACGTTCTTTACAAACAAAGGATTCTTTAACCACGGAATTAAAGATGCCATATGCTACTAGAATGAGCTATTTGCGTAGATAAAGTAAAATACGTTGAAATATTTAAAATTACATCTTTTAACCATACAAGATCCATTTTCTTATTATATTTATCTTTTCCTTCATATTTATTTTCTGATTCTCGGTGTTTCTTGTTCACTTTCTTTCATCGTTTGGCATTATTTACATTTCAGTATATACACTGTCGAGAATGGGAAACGAAAACAAATATGAAATTAATAATCATAAATATTTTGATACAAATGTAATTAACAAAAAGTAAGTTTCAATCTTATAAGTTTTTGTGCTGGTTTCTATCTCCACTTTATTCCTTTTTCTCTTTATCGGCATCATCAATTTATGAGATTAAATGATGTTTTTTTCAAGCCTTTAAAGATTGGACCATGTTACTTTAATTAGAGAATGAGTATTCAGAAATAGAGAATAACATTTTAGCATGGCGCCACATGTGAATTTAATTCATTTCACTGAAGTTGTACAAATATAGCATATCATCGTTCAATTATGGATTTAAATGAAACTTTTATTCTATTTGACTTCCCAATCAATTTGTAATTATATTTATCAATAAACATAACCAACAGAAATGTCTACGTTTATTGAGGCATGCTTAAAATATAAAATAATCTTGATTTCCTCATATAATGTTTTTTATTTCATACTGTACATACTAAACCATATCATAATGGCTTTATAACCAAATTAAGTAATTTATCTACGATTATAATGAACAATAAAGAAATCTGTTGATTTCCATTTCTTGTTTTAATAATTCAAATAATTCATTATGTAAAGCATGATCATTGTATAGCACGCACGAAAAACAAATTTGTAATTGATTCATTTTTGTGCTTTCCGGGAACACAACAATGACGGTCGAATGTCTGATCCCACACCACACCATAAAGGTGTATCAATGTTCATGAATTAGAGTAATAAGTAATAATTTATTAGGGGTCAATTTGTAACGTAAATTATATAATTTCATTCAATGAAGATATGTATATGTGCACAGAATGTTCTAGGCTGATCGCTTATCGTGTTTGGAAAAAATTATTTTGAGATTAATTACAGTTGAGTGCACATGTTATACATAGGTACATTATTGATAATTGAATTAAAAAAAATTCTGGTTATAGTGACTTAAGATAAATTGTTGGAATTTAAGTGTCAAATTCAGCGCTTATAACTTTAATTTCATTTAAACCACATTAATAGGGATGGACCTGATTTCTAGAAAATATTATGTCTTTACTGATACTGCGGTTCGGCTGCAACCTACTTGATTCGTCACTTCCTTAAAAATTTGTGGGCATTGTCTGTCAATAATATACTGAATGCGATGTGCATTACTCTTTTGAAGGTTAACGGAATGCCGAAATGTGCATTTATTAGTTACAGTCACTTTAACTGAGTCTTAGTCTAAATTATATGATGGAAACTAAGTTCTAATTCATCATTTTGCAGCTGATAAAAGAAACTGAAATCATTTTTAGGTCATATATGAAGACGGAAGGGATAGAAAAATTATAATGCGATTAATGATTACCTACAGACATAATATCCATCCAGGAATACAATCGTGTGTAAAAGAGAACAGGTTCATCCATATACTGTGCATGCATTAATTCCGTAAATAATTTGATAATTTGATGCTTCGTTGTAGCACTATAGACAGAGATAATTCCTTATTTTGTGTGCTCAGCTCACTCTTGGATTATAGTTCCATGTGCTTGTACCATGTAATTTCCAATTATGATATTATGATACCAAAAGTGAAAATAATTTAAATAATAGGGTTTATTTTGTGTTGATGATGATAAAAGAATATTCTCTTGATTGTCAGGTGGATTGTCGATATTATATCAAATTTTGTTAAGATATTAAATTGAGTTTTTGTAAAGTCACTGCCATTAATTCTTACTTCGTTCCTTTTATATTTTTGAAAACGATGAATAAAAGGAACTGTTAGTATCCTTTTTACTAAATTCACAACAAAAAAAATCACTTAATTTGATTGAAATTACACAAATCAAGGAGTTTGTATGTAAAGTCATTGTCTCAAACACAATAAAAGGTATTACATTGTGTTATATTCTATATTCAATACTTTAACAATATACAAATTTGTAATGCTCTTTGTATTAAATTTTGTTGTGGTTTTTAATAAATAAATTACATGATGAAATGAGGTATTTTTTTTAAAGCTAGTAAAAATCGAATTATACAAAAAATTAGACTGTGGTGCTATGAAACGTGCGTAAAATTTTCATTTAATTGTTAAAAAAATACCTGGTAAATGAAATGAATGCATTTGCAACCTTTAAAGGCATGTTGTTCAGTTTTATGAAAAATTAAGAGTTAACTTATAAATTAAAAAAAAATCTCTACAACTGGGGGTGCTTTGACCTTAATCTTGGTACAGTCAGTATTAAATTAATTATAAATAAGAATTGATTGTTAAACCCGAATAGCACAAGTCTTATTGACCGTAATCTGACATCAAATTAGAGTTACTCTGGCATGCCACTGGTTTTAAATGGAATTCAGCAAGAGTCACTTTTGGTGTTGAGTGTCTGATCGATTTACCGAATTGTGCTATGCGGGAAATTACATGACATAAACAATAGAAATAAATTATATAATCTTTAACTGAAATACTAAAGTTGTCACAGCCAAAGTATCATTTCAGAAAGAGAAATTTGAGATCGGGGCACTTAATAAATAAGAACTTTTCAAAACTTTAAAAATTTTGAAGGAGTAGAATGTACAAAAATTTGTTTCTTAACATATAAACTTTTACTTCAGCGAATTTGTCTTATTTTTAGTAGGCTGTGATCATCCTTACAATTACGATTGAATGACTTGCAATTTTAAACTATTTTAATTGTAAAATTATAATCGAATTTCTTGTCCAAATATGATTTTTTTTTTTATTAACAAACATAATTAAAAAGCAATAAAATATAGCAAATCATCATAATATCCGTTCAAATATGAAATATCCTTAAAATCACATTTAATAACATATTTTCTATATTCAAGTCAATCAATATAAAAAAGTAAGAAATGTGGGATTTTTATCGGATCAACATGAAAGAAAAAAATAATAATCTTTAATTATCTTCAAAGTTCTTTTGATATATTAAATTAACAAACAAACAACACATGTGTTTTATTTTTGAAGGTTTATCATCAATAAGTTTTCTCATTTCTTTTTACTCTTACCGAATTTAAAACCTACCTAGTTCGAAAGGATATTATACAAAATTTTCTTATTATCCTTCGACCACACATCTATGGCTAGGTATAAAAGGAAAAAAACAAACAGCATATTATTTATAATGATTTCAATATACAGGTTCTAAATTATTGTTCTTTTCAAAATTAGCACCGGAAGCCACAGAAATAAATCAATGATGATTTTGGTAATTCAGTTGATGAAGGGATGAAAATTGCCTACTAGAGTAGATGTATAATAAAAAATTGGTGCTGCAAGGAAAAATCATTTGCTGTCATTTACTGAAACTGACTTATTTATTTTAATAAATCGCAACTTAAATTTTTATGCATTACAAGTCATATTAATGCATTTTTCTTGAGATTGACATGCAAACACATATTATGTGTGTGCTAACTGTCTGTGTAATGCAATGTGGACATTAATCGAAAAATCGGGAATATCTATATAAAAGTAAAGAAAGTTAAGAAGCGAAAAAATAGCAATGGCGTGGTGATAAAAGTGTTTGACAACCGACCCTAAAGACCTTGGTTCCATTCCAGTTAATGTTTAATCGAAAAAGGTGCTTTTCGCATACTCTAGCTATTTAGATCGGCTTTTTCTTTTAAAATAAATTATAATAATAAACAAGACCAATAATGATAATAAAAGTCATGAACTCGGTTTGTGTGATTGTCGCTAGATACATTGGTTTGATAAACCTTGGTTCATGCGATTGAGGATAGTTTTAAAAATTCTATCGCCTTCAATTTAAAACCAATCTGCGTGATGTTTTGCGTTTCATTTTGATCAATAAATTAATTTATATCTTTAAGTAAGTTTTGAATCATAAAAAACTTGATCCTTACACACGAAATGAAAATCGAAAGACAGAATTCTCCTCAAGTCCCTCTAAAATAATTGTAAAATAATGATCTCAGTAATCTGAGAAAATAAATA
The DNA here is from genome assembly GCA_917627325.4 of Chironomus riparius. Lineage (NCBI taxonomy): Eukaryota > Metazoa > Arthropoda > Insecta > Diptera > Chironomidae > Chironomus > Chironomus riparius. The sequence continues at coordinate 25,231,005 of OU895877.1, forward strand.
AATCAGTTGAAATACACGAACAAAAACATAAAGACGTGTTTATTTGAAAATCAAAAATAAAACATGGCGTAATCGTATAAAAGTTTAGAGGAATTCAATTTTGAAGCTTCTTCGTCATAATTGTATGGGAACGATTTTCAACAGAATTCAACTCGTATCTAATTGTTAACGAACTTGATGAAAAATCCGACAAGATCAAACTTAACTTATTAACACTTTTGATGTGATATAAGTCAGTGGACATCATCAAGAATCTACCATTAACGGATCCAGAGAAGCAGAATTTCTTATTGAAAGAATGAAACTACGTGGCTGTATTCAAAAGGAATGTGAATGAGTCGATCAGTTCATTAGGGGCGTTCAAACCCAAGCTGATAGCTGTGAATTTAATCAATTCAAAGAAGAAGCCATTCGTGATCAAATTCTTTTCGGTCTGCACAACAACAATATGCGAGAAAAGCTCATTTTATCTCAAGAAAAGTCATTGCATACATTGATCAGCAAAATCAATATATATTATTACAATCAGCACTAATTAGCCCAAATAGCATCAGACAGTATCAATGTAAATCAACTATCAGCAGTGCACCATCGTATTCTCAACAAACAAATGTCGAATAAAAGTGAAAAAGCTCAAGTTAAAAGCAACAGCGTTGAGAATTTAATAGGCAAAAAGAGGAAGGAGAAGGTCTGTGCAGTTGAAGAACGCGAAAACTGTAAGTCTAATGTTATAGCCAATTGTGATCAACTTAAGGAACATGCAGGAAGCAATGTTTGGTGTAAAAAGTTACTCGTGCATGATAAAATGATCAATTTTAAGTTGGATACTGGATCGCAAGTTAATACTATTAGTTTAGATATGTTTAAAAGCCTAGGAAAGAAATTTAAGATCGCAAAGAGTAATTAATTTAAAGTTACAAGGCAATTTTGGTGAAATTAATCACCCTATTGGGAAGACAGTTCTTCCAATTAAAATAAATAATGATGTGTATCATGAGGAATTTATAATCATTGATATAAAAATGGTACCTTTATTAGGCTTAGAGTCCTGTGTAAATCTAAAACTCATATCTCGTATAGATTCATTGCACTTGAACCAATTGTTGTGTTCAGAAAAGCAAAAGAATAAGTTTACAGATTATTATGAAAAAGCTTTTAGAGTTCTAGGAAAATTTGATAAACCTTTAAAATTAAAATTAAAAGAAAATTCAATTCCGGTGGCGAATCAGAATCGTCAAATTCCATTTAAGTTGAAGAATAAGCTTCAGAATAAATTAATTGAAATGGAAAGATTAGGAATCATTTCACGTGTCAGTGAACAGCGTGAATGGATTAATAGTATCGTAATTGTTCAAAAAAGGAGATAAAATAAGAATTTGTATTGATCCAAAGTATTTGAATTAAGCATTGAATAAGTTTCACTTTCCGATACCATCTCTTGATGAATTAAAACAAGATTTAAAAGATTCTCAGTATTTTATGGTTTTAGACCTCAAAGATGGTTTCTGGCATATTTTGGCAATTCAATCGAATGCCTTTTGGGATAAATATTGCATCAGAAATCTTCCAAAAGTACATGACAGATAATTTTGGCAAATTACCTGGAGTCAAATTTTATATTGAAGATATCATTGTTACTGGTAAAACGCTTAAAGAACATGACGAGAATTTAGGAAGATTAATGGTCAGGGCATTAAAGTCAGGTGTAAAGTTCAATCAGAAAAAATTACAATTCACACAAAGTTCAGTAAAATTCTTTGACCATATCTTTTCTGAGAATAAAGTAGATGTTGATCCATAAAGGATCTCAGCGGGTGTGTTGCATAGGGCGGACCAATAGTTCTGAAGAATTCTGGAGAATTATGACAAAAAATTCTGGTAGATATTTCTGATAGATCTGTCACCAGAAATCTGGAGAATTCTTAAGAACTTTGGAAATTAATTATGTTTAAAAAATTGCTTTTTGCAAAGTTGCGTATTCAGACTGAAAAGTCAGTTTTTCGAATTTTGTGAGGAAATAGAGCAAGATAGTCGAAAATGTCCAAACACGTAAAGTTTGTGAGTTCAATTTTACATCTTCGGCAAAAAAAAAACAGATTTCAAAATGTTTCTGGTATTCTGAAAAACAGCAAAATACGCTTTCTGTAAGCAGGCAAACAAGCAAATGGATTTCTGGAGTATTCTAGTCACGTGTTATCAGAATTCTGTAAACGTAAATAAAAACTTTAAAAAACCCGGGTGGACACAGCCAGTAAAAGTCCATTATTGGACAATCATTTTACAGTCTGTTAACTTGCCGAAATTTATACGACATAAAGAACTAGACGTTAACGAGACTTTAACTGGACATTCAAGATTACGATTTTAAAACATCCAGATCTAGGGAAAGAGCCTTTGTGTCAGATTTCAGCTTGTCAAAATAAAATATGTATAAAATATGACAAAAAAAGTTGAATTTGTATGAAAATATATGGAAAAAATTTAAAATACATGTTAAAATATAGAAAGTGAAGAAATAAAATATGAAAATGGAAAACTTTGTCATAAAACTTAATGTTATATCAAAAAATACTTTATAAAAAAAACTTTTTAAAAAAACTACGTTTTTCGCGTAGACTAAAAAGTAGAAAATAACTTTTATTCTTGGTTGTAAAGAATTTGGTTTTAAATTTTCAGATTATATTTAATAAATTTTTATATCCTAGTCAATATTGTTCACAAAGTTTCGAATAAGTGCATTTTGATCTTATCGTATAACTCAACAACTTAAAAACGTGGGCGCATTATAAGAGGAGAAATAAGTTTATGTGAAATCAATACTTTATGATAAACTTAAATTAATGCGCCCACGTTTTTAAGTTGTTGAGTTATACGATAAGATCAAAATGCACTTATTCGAAACTTTGTGAACAATATTGACTAGGATATAAAAATTTATTAAATATAATCTGAAAATTTAAAACCAAATTCTTTACAACCAAGAATAAAAGTTATTTTCTACTTTTTAGTCTACGCGAAAAACGTAGTTTTTTTAAAAAGTTTTTTTTATAAAGTATTTTATTTTCAACTTTTTAGTCTTATTCTAATGAAATAGAGAAATAAAGATTATAGGGGGTTCATAGGTTACAGGTGTGTTGAACTTCACTTCGTTGCACTTCGTTACGTTCAACTGTTTATAGATTACAGTAGGTTCATAGGTTACAGGTGTGTTGAACTTCACTTCGTTGCACTTCGTTACGTTCAACTGTTTATAGATTACAGTAGGTTTATAGGTTACAGGTGTGTTGAACTTCACTTCGTTACGTTCAACTGTTTATAGATTACAGTAGGTTTATAGGTTACAGGTGTGTTGAACTTCACTTCGTTGCACTTCGTTACGTTCAACTGTTTATAGATTACAGTAGGTTCATAGGTTACAGGTGTGTTGAACTCCACTTCGTTGCACTTCGTTACGTTCAACTGTTTATAGATTACAGTAGGTTCATAGGTTACAGGTGTGTTGAACTCCACTTCGTTGCACTTCGTTACGTTCAACTGTTTATAAATTACAGTAGGTTTATAGGTTACAGGTGTGTTGAACTTCACTTCGTTGCACTTCGTTACGTTCAACTGTTTATAGATTACAGTAGGTTCATAGGTTACAGGTGTGTTGAACTCCACTTCGTTGCACTTCGTTACGTTCAACTGTTTATAGATTACAGTAGGTTTATAGGTTACAGGTGTGTTGAACTCCACTTCGTTTCACTTCGTTACGTTCAACTGTTTATAAATTACCAGTTTTCAATGGGAAATTAGTAACGACTTTCAAAATTTTTCATTCGTTTTATAAAATTTAATTTTTTTAAAGCATTCATTAGTAAAGTACATTAAAAATCACTCGTAAAGATTTTGTTTTTATCTGTACCATTTCTACTTCATAACGTGTGGATTCTTACTATAAAGATGCAAATCACATATGTAACGTATTTATAACGGATTTTCAAATTTAAATTCAATGAATATCATTTATATGTTATGCAAAAATACGTCAAGCCGTTAATAAAAAGAAAAGTCAATTTAATTAGGTTGGTGAAGTGTTATAAATAATACAATACATTTAAAACAGCATAAATTTATGCTCAAACTATGTGTGTTAAATGCACATCGCATATTAATAGTTATTTTGCATTAATTCGTAACGGACTTGTGCTTAACGGTTTTTTTGAAAATTCAAATTTTCACTTACGAATATTCATGAAAAAATTACATGTCAATTTTTTTGTCTTACCAGAATATCTTTAGCTGCTCAAATTTATGGTATAATTAATAATTAGTAATATTAATTAAACTATAATGAATCATATAAATGACTTTAGAGCATCACATGTATAATATTTAATACAAATCAAAATTTTATATCATTGACATTGGATTTTTTCCCATATAAAAAACTTTTACATAAATTGTACTATAATTAAGTATTTTTGTGATTCCAGAATGCTAAAATATTGTATTGTCATCGGAAATATAAGTGCATGCAAAATTTCAGCTCGATTGGAGCAGTAGAAGTGGTCGAAAAATTGATTGCAAGATTTGACCAAGACAAACAGAAAGACAGAAAGACAGAAAGACAAGAAAGCAAGTTAAGAAAAACGTGGTAAAAACGTGGTAAAAAGTTTAGAAACAAATCATAAAAATGCAAAAAAAGAAAGTTGCTTACGGTGAGATTTGAACCCGGGACTTGAGGAAGAAAAAAAAATTGAAGAATTTTAAATGAGATCTTTATACTTCACAAGAGGAATAAAATTTCGATAGTCAAAGGTGACAGGCAGGGTGGGGAGAATTTCATGAGTTAACTCACAATTCAAAATTCAAAAAATGAATTTGAGTTAAAATTCCGTTGCAAAATGAGTTTGAAAATGAATTTGAATTTAACTCATTTTTGAAAATGAGTTTTTTTTGAGTTTGAGTTTAAACTCATTTTCAAAAGGAGTTGAAAAATGAATTTGAGTTTAAACTCATTTTCAAAAGGAGTTGAAAAATGAATTTGAGTTTAAACTCATCTGTAAAATTGAGTGGAGTTTTGAATTGGAGTTTTAAAAACTCCCTAAATTCCTTTTCATATAAAATTCATCTCTGAAACTCTCAACGATTTTTTTAAGAGTTGCCACTTTTGCCTGAATTTCTCGAAAGGATCATTTCATAATTCTTGCTGATATGACTTGCTGCATATTTTGGATGTTTTGGTTGCAATTCTGTTCAGAATTTTTGGAAGATAACGAAGGAATAAGAGTTTATGGATTTGAGGAAATGACTGGATGACAAAAATGTTCATGCATTTGCTGTACATTTTATTACTGGATCTTTTGGTTCCAAATGTTTGCAATAAATGTTAGAGTAAGCAATGATTTTCAGAACTTTCACAGAAAAATGTTCATTATGCGATTCTTTCACTTACTGTGCCATTATGGCTTTAGAAAAGGATGTCCACGTAACTGGACATGATCATTCATGACTGGATGTAGCTGCATATGAAGAACCGATCACTTACAATGCTTCAAAAACTTTTTTTCAGCAATTTTCAGCAACCAAGTGTTCCAAATTGTTTAAAATAACACAGAGGATCCATAGGCATTGGAACTGCCTGGTTCCGTTACATCCATAAAAAATTTTTTGTTCCATTTTCATCAAGGAATAACCTCCTGAAACAAATTTTTTTTTTTGAGGAACCGACCAGTTCCTTTAGTGCCTGAAGACTAAAAATGCTAAATATGAAGTCAATTAGCATGAAGTACTATTTCTGAGCATTTTCAGTCTTCAGGCACTAAGGAACTGGTCGGTTCCTTAAAAAATTTTTTTGTTTCAGGAGGTTATTCCTTGATGAAAATGGAACAAAAAATTTTTTTATGGATGTAACGGAACCAGGCAGTTCCAATGCCTATGGATCCTCTGTGTTATTTTAAACAATTTGGAACACTTGGTTGCTGAAAATTGCTGAAAAAAAGTTTTTGAAGCATTGTAAGTGATCGGTTCTTCATATGCAGCTACATCCAGTCATGAATGATCATGTCCAGTTACGTGGACATCCTTTTCTAAAGCCATAATGGCACAGTAAGTGAAAGAATCGCATAATGAACATTTTTCTGTGAAAGTTCTGAAAATCATTGCTTACTTTAACATTTATTGCAAACATTTGGAACCAAAAGATCCAGTAATAAAATGTACAGCAAATGCATGAACATTTTTGTCATCCAGTCATTTCCTCAAATCCATAAACTCTTATTCCTTCGTTATCTTCCAAAAATTCTGAACAGAATTGCAACCAAAACATCCAAAATATGCAGCAAGTCATATCAGCAAGAATTATGAAATGATCCTTTCGAGAAATTCAGGCAAAAGTGGCAACTCTTAAAAAAATCGTTGAGAGTTTCAGAGATGAATTTTATATGAAAAGGAATTTAGGGAGTTTTTAAAACTCCAATTCAAAACTCCACTCAATTTTACAGATGAGTTTAAACTCAAATTCATTTTTCAACTCCTTTTGAAAATGAGTTTAAACTCAAACTCAAAAAAAAAACTCATTTTCAAAAATGAGTTAAATTCAAATTCATTTTCAAACTCATTTTGCAACGGAATTTTAACTCAAATTCATTTCAAAACTCATTGGAAAATGAGTTTGAATTTGAGTTTTGAGTTAACTCCCCACCCTGGTGACAGGTGACAGATGACAGGTCAGAGCTGTGACAGGTGGAAAAAATTGACCTGTGAACAGGTAATGGCCTGTGACAGGTGATCTTTTGACAGAAACTGTCACCTTTACCTGTGACAGGTACCTGTGGTTGCAACTCTGCCAAAAATGCTTTAAATTGCATTTTAAAACATATCTAGGTATTATAAATGATAAAGAATGCTAATATAGATATAAAATCGATATTTTTTTTTTGAAAATAGCCTACTATGATCGAAACCAAAAATGCTTTAAATTGCATTTTAAAACATATCTAGGTATTATAAATGATAAAGAATGCTAATATAGATATAAAATCGATATTTTTTTGAAAAAAGCCTTCTATGATCGAAACCAAAAATGCTTTAAATTGCATTTTAAAACATATCTAGGTATTATAAATGATAAAGAATGCTAATATAGATATAAAATCGATATTTTGTTTGAAAAAAGCCTACTATGATCGAAACCAAAAATGCTTTAAATTGCATTTTAAAACATATCTAGGTATTATAAATGATAAAGAATGCTAATATAGATATAAAATCGATATTTTTTTGAAAAAAGCCTTCTATGATCGAAACCAAAAATGCTTTAAATTGCATTTTAAAATATATCTAGGTATTATAAATGATAAAAAATGCTAATATAGATATAAAATCGATATTTTTTTTGAAAATAGCCTACTATGGTCGAAACCAAAAATGCTTTAAATTGCATTTTAAAACATATCTAGGTATTATAAAAGATAAAGAATGCTAATAAAGATATAAAATCGATATTTTTTTGAAAAAAGCCTACTATGATCGAAACCAAAAATGCTTTAAATTGCATTTTAAAACATATCTAGGTATTATAAATGATAAAGAATGCTAATATAGATATAAAATCGATATTTTTTTGAAAAAAGCCTTCTATGATCGAAACCAAAAATGCTTTAAATTGCATTTTAAAATATATCTAGGTATTATAAATGATAAAAAATGCTAATATAGATATAAAATCGATATTGTTTTTGAAAATAGCCTACTATGATCGAAACCAAAAATGCTTTAAATTGCATTTTAAAACATATCTAGGTATTATAAATGATAAAGAATGCTAATATAGATATAAAATCGATATTTTTTTGAAAAAAGCCTTCTATGATCGAAACCAAAAATGCTTTAAATTGCATTTTAAAATATATCTAGGTATTATAAATGATAAAAAATGTTAATATAGATATAAAATTGATATTTTTTTTGAAAATAGCCTACTATGGTCGAAACCAAAAATGCTTTAAATTGCATTTTAAAACATATCTAGGTATTATAAATGATAAAGAATGCTAATATAGATATAAAATCGATATTTTTTTGAAAAAAAGCCTTCTATGATCGAAACCAAAAATGCTTTAAATTGCATTTTAAAATATATCTAGGTATTATAAATGATAAAAAATGCTAATATAGATATAAAATCGATATTTTTTTTGAAAATAGCCTACTATGGTCGAAACCAAAAATGCTTTAAATTGCATTTTAAAACATATCTAGGTATTATAAATGATAAAGAATGCTAATATAGATATAAAATCGATATTTTTTTTGAAAATAGCCTACTATGATCGAAACCAAAAATGCTTTAAATTGCATTTTAAAACATATCTAGGTATTCTAAATGATAAAGAATGCTAATATAGATATAAAATCGATATTTTTTTTTGAAAATAGCCTTCTATGATCGAAACCAAAAATGCTTTAAATTGCATTTTAAAACATATCTAGGTATTATAAATGATAAAGAATGCTAATAAAGATATAAAATCGATATTTTTTTTGAAAATAGCCTACTATGATCGAAACCAAAAATGCTTTAAATTGCATTTTAAAACATATCTAAGTATTATAAATGATTAAAAATGCTAATATAGATATAAAATCGATATTTTTTTTGAAAATAGCCTACTATGATCGAAACCAAAAATGCTTTAAATTGCATTTTAAAACATATCTAGGTATTATAAATGATAAAGAATGCTAATATAGATATAAAATCGATATTTTTTTTGAAAATAGCCTACTATGATCGAAACCAAAAATGCTTTAAATTGCATTTTAAAACATATCTAGGTATTATAAATGATAAAGAATGCTAATATAGATATAAAATCGATATTTTTTTTTGAAAATAGCCTTCTATGATCGAAACCAAAAATGCTTTAAATTGCATTTTAAAACATATCTAGGTATTATAAATGATAAAGAATGCTAATAAAGATATAAAATCGATATTTTTTTTGAAAATAGCCTACTATGATCGAAACCAAAAATGCTTTAAATTGCATTTTAAAACATATCTAAGTATTATAAATGATTAAAAATGCTAATATAGATATAAAATCGATATTTTTTTTGAAAATAGCCTACTATGATCGAAACCAAAAATGCTTTAAATTGCATTTTAAAACATGTCTAGGTATTATAAATGATAAAGAATGCTAATATAGATATAAAATCAATTTTTTTTTTTGAAAGAGCCTACTATGATCGAAACCAAAAATGCTTTAAATTGCATTTTAAAACATATCTAGGTATTATAAATGATAAAGAATGCTAATATAGATATAAAATCGATATTTTTTTTTGAAAATAGCCTACTATTATCGAAACCAAAAATGCTTTAAATTGCATTTTAAAACATATCTAGGTATTATAAATGATAAAGAATGCTAATATAGATATAAAATCGATATTTTTTTGAAAATAGCCTACTATGATCGAAACCAAAAATGCTTTAAATTGCATTTTAAAACATATCTAGGTATTATAAATGATAAAGAATGCTAATATAGATATAAAATCAAATTTTTTTTTTGAAAGAGCCTACTATGATCGAAACCAAAAATGCTTTAAATTGCATTTTAAAACATATCTAGGTATTATAAATGATAAAGAATGCTATTATAGATATAAAATCGATATTTTTTTTGAAAATAGCCTACTATGATCGAAACCAAAAATGCTTTAAATTGCATTTTAAAACATGTCTAGGTATTATAAATGATAAAGAATGCTAATATAGATATAAAATCAAATTTTTTTTTTGAAAGAGCCTACTATGATCGAAACCAAAAATGCTTTAAATTGCATTTTAAAACATGTCTAGGTATTATAAATGATAAAGAATGCTAATATAGATATAAAATCAAATTTTTTTTTTGAAAGAGCCTACTATGATCGAAACCAAAAATGCTTTAAATTGCATTTTAAAACATGTCTAGGTATTATAAATGATAAAGAATGCTATTATAGATATAAAATCAAATTTTTTTTGAAAATAGCCTACTATGATCGAAACCAAAAATGCTTTAAATTGCATTTTAAAACATATCTAGGTATTATAAATGATAAAGAATGCTAATATAGATATAAAATCGATATTTTTTTGAAAATAGCCTACTATGATCGAAACCAAAAATGCTTTAAATTGCATTTTAAAACATATCTAGGTATTATAAATGATAAAGAATGCTAATATAGATATAAAATCGATATTTTTTTTGAAAATAGCTTACTATGATCGAAACCAAAAATGCTTTAAATTGCATTTTAAAACATATCAAGGTAATATAAATGATAAAGAATGCTAATATAGATATAAAATCGATATTTTTTTTGAAAATAGCTTACTATGATCGAAACCAAAAATGCTTTAAATTGCATTTTAAAACATATCAAGGTATTATAAATGATAAAGAATGCTAATATAGATATAAAATCGATATTTTTTTTTGAAAATAGCTTACTATGATCGAAACCAAAAATGCTTTAAATTGCATTTTAAAACATATCAAGGTAATATAAATGATAAAGAATGCTAATATAGATATAAAATCGATATTGTTTTTGAAAATAGCTTACTATGATCAAACCAAAAATGCTTTAAATTGCATTTTAAAACATATCTAGGTATTATAAATGATAAAGAATGCTAATATAGATATAAAATCGATATTGTTTTTGAAAATAGCCTACTATGATCGAAACCAAAAATGCTTTAAATTGCATTTTAAAACATATCTAGGTATTATAAATGATAAAGAATGCTAATATAGATATAAAATCGATATTTTTTTTGAAAATAGCCTACTATGATCGAAACCAAAAATGCTTTAAATTGCATTTTAAAACATATCTAAGTATTATAAATGATAAAAAATGCTAATATAGATATAAAATCGATATTTTTTTGAAAATAGCCTACTATGATCGAAACCAAAAATGCTTTAAATTGCATTTTAAAACATGTCTAGGTATTATAAATGATAAAGAATGCTAATATAGATATAAAATCAATTTTTTTTTTTTGAAAGAGCCTACTATGATCGAAACCAAAAATGCTTTAAATTGCATTTTAAAACATATCTAAGTATTATAAATGATAAAAAATGCTAATATAGATATAAAATCGATATTTTTTTTGAAAATAGCCTACTATGATCGAAACCAAAAATGCTTTAAATTGCATTTTAGATCATATCAGAACAGGTCGTTACCTGTTCACAGGTCAATTTTTTCCACCTGTCACCTGTCACCTTTGACTATCGAAATTTTATTCTTCTTGTGAAGTATAAAGATTTCATATAAAATTCTTCAATTTTTTTTTCTTCCTTAAGTCCCGGGTTCAAATCTTACCATAAGCAACTTTCTTTTTTTGCATTTTTATGATTTGTTTCTAAACTTTTTTGATATAACATTAAGTTTTATGACAAAGTTTTCCATTTTCATATTTTATTTCTTCACTTTCTATATTTTAACATGTATTTTAAATTTTTTCCATACATTTTCATACAAATTCAACTTTTGTTTGTCATATTTTATACATATTTTATTTTAACAAGCTGGATTCTGACACAAAGGCTCTTTTCCTAGATCTTGGATCATAAAATGGCATAAAATATTAAAACTAGTATAGACTTTGTCATTCGAGACCGCAAAAAGTCGAAATATATAATAAATTATAATCCAAGATTACGATTTTAGAACATCCAGATCTAGGAAAAGAGCCTTTATGTCAGATTTCAGCTTGTTAAAATAAAATATGTTTAAAATATGACCAAAAAAGTTGAATTTGTATGAAAATATATGGAAAAAATTTAAAATACATGTTAAAATATAGAAAGTGAAGAAATAAAATATGAAAATGGAAAACTTTGTCATAAAACTTAATGTTATATCAAAAAAGTTTAGAAACAAATCATAAAAATGCAAAAAAAGAAAGTTGCTTACGGTAAGATTTGAACCCGGGACTTGAGGAAGAAAAAAAAATTGAAGAATTTTACATTAAATCTTTATACTTCACAAGAGCAATAAAATTTCGATAGTCAAAGGTGACAGGTGACAGGTGACAGGTCAGACCTGTGATAGGTGAAAAAATTTGACCTTTAAACAGATAACGGCCTGTGACAGGCAGAACCTTTGACAGGTCAGACCTGTGATAAGTGAAAAAATTTGACCTGTGAACAGGTAACGGCCTGTGACAGGTGATCTTTTGACAGAAACTGTCACCTTTACCTGTGACAGGTACCGTGGTCGCAACTCTGATAATATCTATACAAATTTTCGAGTATTTCTTCTAAAACATAATCAATTTTATTTGTACTTAATATCAGAGCTCGAAGTCGATAGGGTTAGAGTCAACTCGAGTCGACTTTGAGCTATGCTTAATATGCATTTTCAATTTCTCAAAAAAGAAAAACATCGTTTAATGTAAATTCGAAGCATGATGAATAAATTGGCTTTTGTAATGCATGAAAAGCCTTTTTGGCAATCAATTCATTCTTGATAGTGATTTTTTTTACATTTGCATTATATGTTTAACTGTTCCTAAATTTTTTCATATCTATTGTTCTCTTGACATAAATTTTAATAATTTATACATGCATGAATTGAATAACTTCTATGATGGAGAATTTCAGGTTCGTGTGTTCAGTAAATGTTTTAAGAAGGTTGCATATTTCAGTGAAATTCATATTTCATTTATTATGGATGAATTGATCATGCACAGTCCCCAGTAATAACTCCGAAACTGAATAACTGCACATATTAAGAAAACCGCAGGATTGAATTTGTTTGTCAGTAAAATTATGCTTCCTCTTAATTTTACAATGAAAAGTTTCTCCTAAAATAAGATATCGCTTATGATCTCCAATGACAACAGTCCTACCCTTAGCAAATTTGTTGTCACGACTGCAATGAAGAGTTCAATATTGACAGTAGATTTTCTGTTGAATTCGGTTGGAACAATCTTTTGCCGAAAATTTTTACACATTCAGACAATCCACAAAAATAAAAAAAATTAAGATTCGTCACGAAATGAGTATTTTAAATGTATAGTTTTTTTTAAGTAATATATTTATTTTTATTTAAAATCTTTACAAGCTTATGATTGCATTTGAAAAGTCGTGGTTATTTATTCTCAAAAAAAGAGTAGGTTTCAGCTTTAAAAACTGGAGGAAGTGAAAGATCTGGATAATTTTTAGAATGATATGATCTAGACGTGTTTTTAACATTAGATGAGGTTCCTCCTTCATTTTGTAGACTTTCTGATTGATGCTAGAAAAATTTGAAGACGTGTGAGTATTGTAATATTGAAATATTTTGTCAAATTTAAAATAATCTTACTTTCGGGAATGTAATTGATGTGAAAATTTCATGATCTGCAGAAGAAGTTACATTACTATTATTTCTTCCAAAAATGGCACGATGTAGCTTAGGCGAACCTAGTAGCTTTTTTTCATTTGATGATGAGAATGAAAGTTTGGTAAAATATGGCATAACCGAATTATTTCCAGTTGGTGCAGAGTTTTTACGTAGAATTTTTGTGTTTGGTTGAACTTCTTGTCCACCAAAATTACTAGTTTTCTTTAATTTGGCACTTTGAATGCATTCTTTTTCACTTAAAGCATCAAAATTGTTTTGTTTATTTGATCCCAACCTTAGTTTTCGAAAACTTCCAGAACTGGTCAATGCTGTTGGATTTGAAGAAGTTGATTGATTATTTTCATCTTTATCATGAGAAATGATCCAATTAAAGCCAGATTTTTTCTTTATACTTCCAGATAGTGGTGCTATTTTTCTCTTCGATATAGACATCTTGGATTCTATATTTTTCACTTCTGGCTGTATATCCTTTTTATCGTCATCATCATTAGAAATCAATTCATAACCAAAATCTCGAAGTTTTTGGCCTTCTTTACTTCGAGTATATAAAATTGACTTATCACTCAGTTTAAAGCTTTGAGCATAATCAGGAGGCATTGGCAAACATCTACGTTGTATTTCCAAAAGTTTTTTGTCTACTTTTATATCTTCATTATTATTAGTCTTTACCACTTGTTTTTCAATAATTTTAGGATTATTTTTATCTTCTGTTCTTTCAAAACCTTGATCAACACGCTTGTCATACATATCTTTCATTTCTTCTGCTCTTTGTTGCAGCATCAAATCTAATAAGGTCATTCCTGTTTGTTGATTCTGATGGTCCCAATTGCAATTTGATGTGTTAAGTGTTTGAAAATCAACAGTATTATAAAAATTGAAGTCTAATAGGTTTGGATTTGAAGCATGAAGAAAATTGTGGTTTTTACGAAAATTTTGCACTGGTTTTTCTTCTTCGTCTGGTTTCTTTTCAGGTGTCGTTTTTTTCTCAACATACAGCTTTAAATCATTTGTGCAAGTTTTTACTTCACTTGACGAATTGCTGTTACTCTGAATAGTATTGCTATTATTGAATAGTGAATTACTGTCCATGCCATATGACAAATAAGCATCAGATATATTAGAATTAATCATCGACGTTGCTCCTAACTGTAATCCACCATTATTTATGACTTTTCTATAAGTTTTAAATTGAGCTGTTGGAACTATATCTGTTGATTTTTTATCATTTTTACTTGACGAAAACAATCCAAGAAATTTATTCTCAGTTGAAAATGTATTTTCGTTTGTATTATATCGACCAAAAGTTTTTTTCAGCGATCCAAAATAGTGACTTTTTTGAAGTGGTGGAGTTTGTTCATTGCTGGATTGATATGAGTTCGATTGATTGAATGAGGAATTTAATTGCCTAACATCAAAAAACTCTTCATCCGAGCATTCAGTCTCAGAGAACAATTCTTTCGGTTCGCATTCTAAATTTATTGTACCTTTGAGTGTTGCCAATCTAATATATTCTATCCATTGTGTCATGGCTTCTGACGTTTCTGCTGCAAAATAAAATGTCTTTTTTGGATGATAGACTTTAAATGCAAATTCCTTGGAATGCACTTCTTTTGCTAGAGATACCGTAAATCCATTTAAAAATATCGCACAGTCTGCTTTTGAAGATTCTTTACTTTTAAATCCATATAAAGCTATATCCATAAGAATAAAATATAATTTTGTCCAGTATGCAACCTCGCTTTTATCTTTTGCTCTACGATACAAATGTCCCTGGATTGTTGCTGAATTGTTCCCTAATGATTTTAATGACAATTTTCTTCGCTTTGCCATTAATAAGTTTTTCTTTTTGTTTGTTAACGTTTTGATTTTACTAGGCATTATTAGTTCCGAAATTTCAAGGACTTGCTTTTTTGATAGTTCTTGTTCCATTTCATTATTTAATGGTGAATTTATTGATTGAACATTCGTTGAATCAAAGCTCTTTTTATTTTTATGCTCATTTATGGTTGAGATACTTTCAGGTGATTTGGATACTATTGTACTAGAATTCTTCACATTTTTGGTATTCAAAAATTGTTTTCTTGGAGGAACTGGCGGTATAACACTCTGCTGTCTTCTAGGTGGGATGTCAAAGTTCGGCACCAGTGATTCTAAAATTTTTTACATCCAATTAATTAAAGGAGACAAATTTAAATGCTTCAATAATACCTGATTCATTGTTATAAGTTGGAGTACTAAAGCTTTTATCCAATTTTCCTCGCTTTACCATTTCTCTGTTAATGATAATATCGTTGATAGCTTCTACTAAATTTTGATTATTTGCAGTTTGAGATATTCTATTAACTGTTATCACATTCTGATCTTTATTTTCAAGTTTTTTTATTACTTGATTGATATTATTCTTTTGATCGATTATATTATCGTCATCAGCATAAGGAATAGGGGTAAATGATTCTATTATAGTCTCCTGTATTTTACACGTGTACTCTGAATCTTGTTGAATTTGATGTTGCGTTGAATCAAAACGAACAACTTTGCTCACTCCAGATTTCAAGATTGACATTTCATCGTCATATTCTCCGTCATGTTCATGAATAGTGTCAGTATTAATTGGCTTTTTAATAAAAAAATTTGCAGACGACTTTTTAAAATAATCAATGTTATTTGAATCATTCAAAAGACCCAAACTTGTTGCAGGTCTTGAATTCAGTCCAAATGAAACCTTAAAGATTGTTTGTATTTAGCTTATAAGTTTTGAAATAAGTAAATGAATAAATACTTACAGATACAGATTTGTCTCTCAAATTTCCAGTACCTAATTCGTCTTTGTTGTGTTTCCTTTCGTGCCATAAAACGATGTTCCCAATATTTTTATAGTTAACTAGATCATTACCACAGATTGTATGACGCCTTTGCAAAACGGCTCTTGGTTTGGGCAGGTATAGTCTTAACTCCTTTTCTAAAGGCTTTGTTTCAGTCGGAGTTAAAATTTCACTTTCGTTCTCGCTTGATTCAGTATCTGATTCTTTCTTCGGTAATGGTTTTTGTGGAAGAAATTCTTGAATGATTTCTATGCGAGGGCTTATTGTGATCTGCTCAATTCTAGGACTCAGAAATGGAATAGTTCTTTTTTTACTTGGTAACTTTATAAGACCAAGCTGTCCATAAATACGATTACTGTGTCTGGGACGCTTTTTCAATGTAAGCAGCACATCCGTTGGTGAATCTTGTAATTGAACAAGAACTTTTTTAAATTGCCATCCAACGACTGTTTGATAGTTGATTTGAACGATTTCGTCTCCGTCTTCAACTTTTCCCGAGCTGTGAACCGGTGAACTAAATTTGACATCTGTTATTCTACAAAATATTAATAGTATCAAGATAATGTGATTCCAGGATTCAAAAAAAAGAATTAGCCTACCTATGGATAAACTGATGACTTGGCATTATATAAAACCCAAGTTCTGACTCCTTCTTTTTTAAAGTAATCAATTCTAAATAAGATGGCTGTAAAAGCATCGGATCAGAAATATCTTGAATGATGTAATCACTGAGCTTATAAAGTTTTTCCGTTAGATTGGTTATTTGCTTTATAGGATTTTGGACAAAACGATCTCTTTGAGCGACGGTTGCAAGTTCCAAACCCAATCGCAACAGTTGTGTCCGAATTTCATTATACTGTGTTTGACCTGCAATTGTAGCAAAAAACGTTAAATCATCGTCAGATAAAAGAAAATTTATGTATTATCTGACCTTGAAAAGGATATCTATCAAGCCACGATATTAAAACCTTAAGTTTCGCTATTGTTCTTGCAACTTCACTTAGGATATTAGCGTCTAGTTTTGACTCTGGCTGATAAGAAAGTTGTTTATTTAGTGATGTACTTACTGTAGCCACTTGTAACGCCAGATACTGTAAGTTTTCTCTATCCAAATTAAAGTGCTAATGAAAAAAACAAATTCATTATTTCTTATGTCAAAATAATCAAGTATTATAGCACTTACAAAATTCTTTAAATGATCTATTGATTCTAAAATAATCTCTTGATGTCCAATTTTAACGATTCCCTGTAAGTAAATTTAATCCTCTTATTATGTGATATATGAGATATGCATTTTATTAACTAACCAGTTCTGTTAATTCGGAATATGATATTTTTAATAATTGCTGTCCATCTATCTGATTATTAAAGAATGATTTGATGTAGAACTTGTTTACACATTCTATTCCTGAATTTTGCAAGAAGGGAATTAAATTGATAATATTTTATTAAACATTGATTATAGCAATAATGACTGCATATCCTGTTATTCTCTAATGAGACTTGTGGCTCGTCAAAAATGAATTCAGCGTCAGCGATAACATTTTTCTTCACTTTAATAAGAAGCTCAAACATATTTTGAGTTCAACAAAAAACAGTTTATATAAATCTTAATTTGCATGTATTATTAAAAACATAGATAAGTAGGTAGGAACTTAAATTGTTTCAAAAATATTTGATTAAAGATTAAATTATGCATGGATTTTTTGTTGTTGGTAAACAAATTGAAAATTAAAATGTCCAAAACATTGCAAATAACTGCTAAATCAATTAAGCCACATCAATAAAGCCATTTGAATTCTTAAATTTAAGAACATATTATTAATTTAATACTGTTGAATTATTGCATAAATCTAGAAAACATTAGTTCCAAAAATTTCAACATAAAATTATTGAAATTCCAATTTTAAAATCAGCTATTTTTTTCGGCGAGCCCAACATTAAACTCTTAAATAGATCCTCATCAAGCTTAAAGATTGTAATCCAAAAACATTATTTAAACTAGTAATGAAGCCGATCACGCTTCATGGGAATATTCACACAATCCTATAGAACTCTCTATGTACTGTTCAGAAAATATTGAAAGATCTTCTCTCAATAAAATGTAAAACGTAAACTAAACATTTTAGTGTATTATCAACAAAGTAAACCATGCCTTAAAAACACGTTTTACAAAGAAAATCATGGTTCCAGTGTCGCAAAAAATACAATACTTAAAATTATAAATAAAAAAATACGACTTTTGAAGAAAGCCATTAACTCTCTGTTGTAGATCAGACTTAAACATAGGTTACAGTCTTGGATAGTTTTGCAACTTCTGCTTCGCTCCAGTTGCTACTCCGCAGTCAGTCTCTTATGTAGATCAGACTTCAAAATAGGTTACAGTAGGTTACAGTCTTCGATAGTTTTGCAACTTGTGTGCTCCGTTTCGTTCAACTGTTTATAGATTACAGTAGGCTCTTGTATAGGTTACAGGTGTAAAATAATGATCTCAGTAGTCTGAGAAAATAAAAAAAATCAGTTGAAAAACACGAACAAAAACATTAAGACGTGTTTCATTAAAAATTAAAAATAAAACAACAGGTGTGTTGAACTCAGATCTTATAGATTACAGAAGGTTTATAAATTACAGGTGTGTTGAACTTCAATATCAATATTTATTTTTAAATACTTTTAAGGTCATAGATGCAACCAAATTATCTAGATCGATCTGGATTTTTAAAAACGGGTAAAATTTTCACGCCTTCACTTCGCTTCGCTCCGTTCAGGTCGTAAAAATTTGTGAGCTTCGCTCAACCTAGTTTAGATTTATAGGTTACAGGTGTGTTGAACTCCACTCCGTTTCACTCCGTTTCGTTCAACTGTTTATAGATTACAGTAGGTTTATAGGTTACAGGTGTGTTGAACTTCACTCCGTTTCACTTCGTTTCGTTCAACTGTTTATAGATTACAGTAGGTTTATAGGTTACAGGTGTGTTGAACTCCACTCCGTTTCACTCCGTTTCGTTCAACTGTTTATAGATTACAGTAGGTTTATAGGTTACAGGTGTGTTGAACTCCACTTCGTTTCACTCCGTTTCGTTCAACTGTTTATGGATTACAGTAGGTTTATAGGTTACAGGTGTGTTGAACTCCACTCCGTTTCACTCCGTTTCGTTCAACTGTTTATAGATTACAGTAGGTTTATAGGTTACAGGTGTGTTGAACTCCACTCCGTTTCACTCCGTTTCGTTCAACTGTTTCTAGATTACAGAAGGTTTATAGGTTACAGATCGTACTGGATTTTTTTAAATTGGGTAAAATTTTCACGCCTTCACTTCGCTTCGCTCCGTTCAGGACGTAAAAATTTGTGAGCTTCGCTCAACCTAGTTTAGATTTATAGGTTACAGGTGTGTTGAACTCCACTCCGTTTCACTCCGTTTCGTTCAACTGTTTATAAGTTACAGTAGGTTTATAGGTTACAGGTGTGTTGAACTCCACTCCGTTTCACTCCGTTTCGTTCAACTGTTTCTAGATTACAGAAGGTTTATAGGTTACAGGTGTGTTGAACTCCACTCCGTTTCACTCCGTTTCGTTCAACTGTTTATAAGTTACAGTAGGTTTATAGGTTACAGGTGTGTTGAACTCCACTCCGTTTCACTCCGTTTCGTTCAACTGTTTATAGATTACAGTTGGTTTATAGGTTACAGGTGTGTTGAACTCCACTCCGTTTCACTCCGTTTCGTTCAACTGTTTATAGATTACAGTAGGTTTATAGGTTACAGGTGTGTTGAACTCCACTCCGTTTCACTCCGTTTCGTTCAACTGTTTATAGATTACAGAAGGTTTATAGGTTACAGGTGTAAAATATAATCTCAGTAGTCTGAGAAAATAAAAAAAATCAGTTGAAAAACACGAACAAAAACATTAAGACGTGTTTCATTAAAAATTAAAAATAAAACAACAGGTGTGTTGAACTCAGATCTTATAGATTACAGTAGGTTTATAAATTACAGGTGTGTTGAACTTCAATATCAATATTTATTTTTAAATACTTTTAAAGTCATAGATGCAACCAAATTATCTAGATCGATCTGGATTTTTAAAAACGGGTAAAATTTTCACGCCTTCACTTCGCTTCGCTCCGTTCAGGCCGTAAAAATTTGTGAGCTTCGCTCAACCTAGTCTAGATTTATAGGTTACAGGTGTGTTGAACTCCACTCCGTTTCACTCCGTTTCGTTCAACTGTTTATAAGTTACAGTAGGTTTATAGGTTACAGGTGTGTTGAACTCCACTCCGTTTCACTCCGTTTCGTTCAACTGTTTATAAGTTACAGTAGGTTTATAGGTTACAGGTGTGTTGAACTCCACTCCGTTTCA
This sequence comes from Chironomus riparius, assembly GCA_917627325.4. Lineage (NCBI taxonomy): Eukaryota > Metazoa > Arthropoda > Insecta > Diptera > Chironomidae > Chironomus > Chironomus riparius. The sequence continues at coordinate 25,251,599 of OU895877.1, forward strand.
CTCCGTTTCGTTCAACTGTTTATAGATTACAGTTGGTTTATAGGTTACAGGTGTGTTGAACTCCACTCCGTTTCACTCCGTTTCGTTCAACTGTTTATAGATTACAGTAGGTTTATAGGTTACAGGTGTAAAATATAATCTCAGTAGTCTGAGAAAATAAAAAAAATCAGTTGAAAAACACGAACAAAAACATTAAGACGTGTTTCATTAAAAATTAAAAATAAAACAACAGGTGTGTTGAACTCAGATCTTATAGATTACAGTAGGTTTATAAATTACAGGTGTGTTGAACTTCAATATCAATATTTATTTTTAAATACTTTTAAAGTCATAGATGCAACCAAATTATCTAGATCGATCTGGATTTTTAAAAACGGGTAAAATTTTCACGCCTTCACTTCGCTTCGCTCCGTTCAGGCCGTAAAAATTTGTGAGCTTCGCTCAACCTAGTCTAGATTTATAGGTTACAGGTGTGTTGAACTCCACTCCGTTTCACTCCGTTTCGTTCAACTGTTTATAAGTTACAGTAGGTTTATAGGTTACAGGTGTGTTGAACTCCACTCCGTTTCACTCCGTTTCGTTCAACTGTTTATAAGTTACAGTAGGTTTATAGGTTACAGGTGTGTTGAACTCCACTCCGTTTCACTCCGTTTCGTTCAACTGTTTATAGATTACAGTTGGTTTATAGGTTACAGGTGTGTTGAACTCCACTCCGTTTCACTCCGTTTCGTTCAACTGTTTATAGATTACAGTAGGTTTATAGGTTACAGGTGTGTTGAACTCCACTCCGTTTCACTCCGTTTCGTTCAACTGTTTATAGATTACAGTAGGTTTATAGGTTACAGGTGTGTTGAACTCCACTTCGTTTCACTCCGTTTCGTTCAACTGTTTATGGATTACAGTAGGTTTATAGGTTACAGGTGTGTTGAACTCCACTCCGTTTCACTCCGTTTCGTTCAACTGTTTATAGATTACAGAAGGTTTATAGGTTACAGGTGTAAAATATAATCTCAGTAGTCTGAGAAAATAAAAAAAATCAGTTGAAAAACACGAACAAAAACATTAAGACGTGTTTCATTAAAAATTAAAAATAAAACAACAGGTGTGTTGAACTCAGATCTTATAGATTACAGTAGGTTTATAAATTACAGGTGTGTTGAACTTCAATATCAATATTTATTTTTAAATACTTTTAAAGTCATAGATGCAACCAAATTATCTAGATCGATCTGGATTTTTAAAAAACGGGTAAAATTTTCACGCCTTCACTTCGCTTCGCTCCGTTCAGGCCGTAAAAATTTGTGAGCTTCGCTCAACCTAGTTTAGATTTATAGGTTACAGGTGTGTTGAACTCCACTCCGTTTCACTCCGTTTCGTTCAACTGTTTATAAGTTACAGTAGGTTTATAGGTTACAGGTGTGTTGAACTCCACTCCGTTTCGTTCAACTGTTTATAGATCACAGTTGGTTTATAGGTTACAGGTGTGTTGAACTCCACTCCGTTTCACTCCGTTTCGTTCAACTGTTTATAGATTAAAGTAGGTTTATAGGTTACAGGTGTGTTGAACTCCACTCCGTTTCACTCCGTTTCGTTCAACTGTTTATAGATTACAGTAGGTTTATAGGTTACAGATCGTACTGGATTTCCAAATGTATCGACCAAGAATCCAAAATTAACCATGTTTACAACTCAGAACCAAAAGTATGTAAAATTTTAATTATTTTTGAAACTTGGAGCCAAGATCCAGTAAAGTTTGGATCATGGCTGAAACTTAAAACCAAGATCCAGTAAACTCACAATCATGCCTGCATCAAATTACCAAGATCCAGTAAAGTTTTAAGAATGTCTGAAACTTAAAACCAAGATCCAGTAAAGTTTTAATCATGTCTGAAACTTAAAACCAAGATCCAGTAAAGTTTTAAGAATGTCTGAAACTTAAAACCAAGATTCAGTAAAGTTTTAAGCATGTCTGAAACTTAAAACCAAGATCCAGTAAAGTTTTAAGCATGTCTGAAACTTAAAATCAAGATCCAGTAAAGTTTTAACCATGTCTGAAACTTAAAATCTAGATCCAGTAAAGTTAAAAGCATGTCTGAAACTTAAAATCAAGATCCAGTAAAGTTTTAAGCATGTCTGAAACTTAAAACCAAGATCCAGTAAAGTTTTAAGCATGTCTGAAACTTAAAATCAAGATCCAGTAAAGTTTTAAGCATGTTCGAAACTTAAAACCAAGATCCAGTAAAGTTTTAATCATGTTTGAAACTTAAAACCAAGATCCAGTAAAGTTTAAAGCATGTCTGAAACTTAAAACCAAGATCCAGTAAAGTTTTAATCATGTCTGAAACTTAAAACCAAGATCCAGTAAAGTTTTAAGCATGTCTGAAACTTAAAATCAAGATCCAGTAAAGTTTTAACCATGTCTGAAACTTAAAATCAAGATCCATTAAAGTTTTAATCATGTCTGAAACTTAAAACCAAGATCCAGTAAAGTTTTAAGAATGTCTGAAACTTAAAACCAAGATCCAGTAAAGTTTTAAGCATGTCTGAAACTTAAAACCAAGATCCAGTAAAGTTTTAAGCATGTCTGAAACTTAAAATCAAGATCCAGTAAAGTTTTAACCATGTCTGAAACTTAAAACCAAGATCCAGTAAAGTTTTAATCATGTCTGAAACTTAAAACCAAGATCCAGTCAAGTTTTAAGCATGTCTGAAACTTAAAATCAAGATCCAGTAAAGTTTTAAGCATGTCTGAAACTTAAAATCAAGATCCAGTAAAGTTATAAGCATGTCTGAAACTTAAAATCAAGATCCAGTAAAGTTTTAATCATGTCTGAAACTTAAAATCAAGATCCAGTAAAGTTTTAATCATGTCTGAAACTTAAAACCAAGATCCAGTCAAGTTTTAAGCATGTCTGAAACTTAAAACCAAGATCCAGTAAAGTTTAAAGCATGTCTGAAACTTAAAACCAAGATCCAGTAAAGTTTAAAGCATGTCTGAAACTTAAAACCAAGATCCAGTAAAGTTTTAATTTTTTTTTTCATTTTTAATTGCACTTTATTGCATTTATTGACGACATACTGTCCGGAAACAATTCACATTTTACACTTTTGTATTTGTATACATATGAATTAGTATTATGTAGGATCAAACTTCTAATCTTCATATCTAGGTTTCAAATAAACTAAGGCTCTCGTTTCGATCTTTTGTGGGCGTGACGTGATACTTTTCAGGTCCGTTCTAACAATATTCCATTCGTGGGTAATCTTGTAGCTCTCGTTCCTATTTCTCCCGCTACACTTCAAGTTCCTGACCCGTTCCTTAATCCAACGTTGCCCAAATGCCCAATTATGGCTTGATCTCGTACATTAAGCAGTCGAAGTATCTAAACTTCCGAAAAAGAACAAATTTGAAAATGGCTGGATTCGAACCGACGACCTTCGAGTTACCATCCCAAATTTGAGCCAAGCGCCTCACCTATTCGACCGGCAAGGCACTTAACTGCTTACTCATGTCTGAAACTTAAAACCAAGATCCAGTAAAGTTTTAAGAATGTCTGAAACTTAAAACCAAGATTCAGTAAAGTTTTAAGCATGTCTGAAACTTAAAACCAAGATCCAGTAAAGTTTTAAGCATGTCTGAAACTTAAAATCAAGATCCAGTAAAGTTTTAACCATGTCTGAAACTTAAAATCTAGATCCAGTAAAGTTATAAGCATGTCTGAAACTTAAAATCAAGATCCAGTAAAGTTTTAAGCATGTCTGAAACTTAAAACCAAGATCCAGTAAAGTTTTAAGCATGTCTGAAACTTAAAATCAAGATCCAGTAAAGTTTTAAGCATGTTCGAAACTTAAAACCAAGATCCAGTAAAGTTTTAATCATGTTTGAAACTTAAAACCAAGATCCAGTAAAGTTTAAAGCTATCTGAAACTTAAAATCAAGATCCAGTAAAGTTTTAATCATGTCTGAAACTTAAAACCAAGATCCAGTAAAGTTTTAAGCATGTCTGAAACTTAAAATCAAGATCCAGTAAAGTTTTAACCATGTCTGAAACTTAAAATCAAGATCCATTAAAGTTTTAATCATGTCTGAAACTTAAAACCAAGATCCAGTAAAGTTTTAAGAATGTCTGAAACTTAAAACCAAGATCCAGTAAAGTTTTAAGCATGTCTGAAACTTAAAACCAAGATCCAGTAAAGTTTTAAGCATGTCTGAAACTTAAAATCAAGATCCAGTAAAGTTTTAACCATGTCTGAAACTTAAAACCAAGATCCAGTAAAGTTTTAATCATGTCTGAAACTTAAAACCAAGATCCAGTCAAGTTTTAAGCATGTCTGAAACTTAAAATCAAGATCCAGTAAAGTTTTAAGCATGTCTGAAACTTAAAATGAAGATCCAGTAAAGTTATAAGCATGTCTGAAACTTAAAATCAAGATCCAGTAAAGTTTTAATCATGTCTGAAACTTAAAATCAAGATCCAGTAAAGTTTTAATCATGTCTGAAACTTAAAACCAAGATCCAGTCAAGTTTTAAGCATGTCTGAAACTTAAAACCAAGATCCAGTAAAGTTTTAAGCATGTCTGAAACTTAAAATCAAGATCCAGTAAAGTTTTAACCATGTCTGAAACTTAAAACCAAGATCCAGTAAAGTTTTAATCATGTCTGAAACTTAAAACCAAGATCCAGTCAAGTTTTAAGCATGTCTGAAACTTAAAATCAAGATCCAGTAAAGTTTTAAGCATGTCTGAAACTTAAAATGAAGATCCAGTAAAGTTATAAGCATGTCTGAAACTTAAAATCAAGATCCAGTAAAGTTTTAATCATGTCTGAAACTTAAAATCAAGATCCAGTAAAGTTTTAATCATGTCTGAAACTTAAAACCAAGATCCAGTCAAGTTTTAAGCATGTCTGAAACTTAAAACCAAGATCCAGTAAAGTTTAAAGCATGTCTGAAACTTAAAACCAAGATCCAGTAAAGTTTAAAGCATGTCTGAAACTTAAAACCAAGATCCAGTAAAGTTTTAAGCATGTCTGAAACTTAAAATCAAGATCCAGTAAAGTTTTAAGCATGTCTGAAACTTAAAACCAAGATCCAGTAAAGTTTTAAGCATGTTTGAAACTTAAAACCAAGATCCAGTAAAGTTTTAATCATGTCTGAAACTTAAAACCAAGATCCAGTAAAGTTTTAATCATGTCTGAAACTTAAAACCAAGATCCAGTAAAGTTATAATCATGTCTGAAACTTAAAACCAAGATCCAGTAAAGTTTAAAGCATGTCTGAAACTTAAAATCAAGATCCAGTAAAGTTTTAATCATGTCTGAAACTTAAAACCAAGATCCAGTAAAGTTTAAAGCATGTCTGAAACTTAAAATCAAGATCCAGTAAAGTTTTAAGCATGTCTGAAACTTAAAATCAAGATCCAGTAAAGTTTTAACCATGTCTGAAACTTAAAACCAAGATCCAGTAAAGTTTTAAGCATGTTTGAAACTTAAAACCAAGATCCAGTAAAGTTTTAATCATGTCTGAAACTTAAAACCAAGATCCAGTAAAGTTTTAAGCATGTCTGAAACTTAAAATCAAGATCCAGTAAAGTTTTAATCATGTCTGAAACTTAAAACCAAGATCCAGTAAAGTTTTAAGCATGTCTGAAACTTAAAACCAAGATCCAGTAAAGTTTTAAGCATGTCTGAAACTTAAAACCAAGATCCAGTAAAGTTTAAAGCATGTCTGAAACTTAAAATCAAGATCCAGTAAAGTTTTAAGCATGTCTGAAACTTAAAATCAAGATCCAGTAAAGTTTTAACCATGTCTGAAACTTAAAACCAAGATCCAGTAAAGTTTAAATCATGTCTGAAACTTAAAACCAAGATCCAGTCAAGTTTTAAGCATGTCTGAAACTTAAAATCAAGATCCAGTAAAGTTTTAATCATGTCTGAAACTTAAAATCAAGATCCAGTAAAGTTTTAATCATGTCTGAAACTTAAAACCAAGATTCAGTCAAGTTTTAAGCATGTCTGAAACTTAAAATCAAGATCCAGTAAAGTTTTAACCATGTCTGAAACTTAAAACCAAGATCCAGTAAAGTTTTAAGCATGTTTGAAACTTAAAACCAAGATCCAGTAAAGTTTTAATCATGTCTGAAACTTAAAACCAAGATCCAGTAAAGTTTTAAGCATGTCTGAAACTTAAAATCAAGATCCAGTAAAGTTTTAATCATGTCTGAAACTTAAAACCAAGATCCAGTAAAGTTTAAAGCATGTCTGAAACTTAAAATCAAGATCCAGTAAAGTTTTAAGCATGTCTGAAACTTAAAATCAAGATCCAGTAAAGTTTTAACCATGTCTGAAACTTAAAACCAAGATCCAGTAAAGTTTAAATCATGTCTGAAACTTAAAACCAAGATCCAGTCAAGTTTTAAGCATGTCTGAAACTTAAAATCAAGATCCAGTAAAGTTTTAATCATGTCTGAAACTTAAAATCAAGATCCAGTAAAGTTTTAATCATGTCTGAAACTTAAAACCAAGATTCAGTCAAGTTTTAAGCATGTCTGAAACTTAAAACCAAGATCCAGTAAAGTTTAAAGCATGTCTGAAACTTAAAACCAAGATCCAGTAAAGTTTAAATCATGTCTGAAACTTAAAACCAAGATCCAGTCAAGTTTTAAGCATGTCTGAAACTTAAATTCAAGATCCAGTAAAGTTTTAATCATGTCTGAAACTTAAAATCAAGATCCAGTAAAGTTTTAATCATGTCTGAAACTTAAAACCAAGATCCAGTCAAGTTTTAAGCATGTCTGAAACTTAAAACCAAGATCCAGTAAAGTTTAAAGCATGTCTGAAACTTAAAACCAAGATCCAGTAAAGTTTAAAGCATGTCTGAAACTTAAAACCAAGATCCAGTAAAGTTTTAATCATGTCTGAAACTTAAAACCAAGATCCAGTAAAGTTTAAAGCATGTCTGAAACTTAAAATCAAGATCCAGTAAAGTTTTAAGCAAGTCTGAAACTTAAAATCAAGATCCAGTAAAGTTTTAAGCATGTCTGAAACTTAAAACCAAGATCCAGTAAAGTTTAAAGCATGTCTGAAACTTAAATCCAAGATCCAGTAAAAGTTGAGCATGTCTGAAACTTGCAACCGTGATCCAGTAAAGTTTGAGAAAAAGTACAAGTGGGCTTTGACAATTTCAATTTGAATTTTTTTTATAATTAAGAAATAAGAAAAAGATCTAAGTAGGCTTTGACAATTACAATTTCAATCAATTTTATAATTAAGATAAGAAAAAGTTCGTAGTGAACTTTGAAAATTTGTTGAAAGTGAAAAATCATTGTGGAAAATTAATTCAATTATTTCACACGTATTTAACACACTTTCACAGACATTGTGAAAGTAAAATTGAAATTGTGCTGTCGTTGGAAATAAGATCCAGTAAGTATAAGCCTGTTTGAAACAAAGACAAAATAATCGAGCAGGAAAAAAATTAAGAATCATACCAAAAAAAAAAAAATTCCAATTGCAAAAAAAAATATTTTCATTATGATGCAAATGAAGTTTGTATTTAAAGACATAGATACAGTATGCTGAAGGAACTTGCTAGTTCCAACATTTTTTCACATACATTTAACTTAATGCATACTGTCACAACCATTTTATTAATATCACACTTATACCAACAAATATTTTCTGTTGTAAACAAAAAATAAATATGTTATGTAATAATCGGTTAAACTTTTCCCATACAAATATGTTTATGCATCTTGTGCCTCACTGGAAGCATCTTATGACTCCAAAAACAATACAGTTCTTGCGGTAGCCTTTATCTATCAGAAGCAAAAAACCGGAAGTCTTAATATTAAGTTTGAAGCGAGTTATCGCACCGATTAACTAACTAACTAACAGAATGCCCTTTTTTGCGAGTTTTTGGAACTGGAACTGCCAAATGAAAAATTGTTTTCACCATTAGATAGGTATTTCGAGGCACAAACTTTTACATATCAGGTATTTGGGTTGATTTCGTAAGCCTGAAGCAGAAAGTTAAAAAAACTGATTTTCCGAAAAACCAAAAACAATATATTCACAAAAATTGAAAATTTTGTGTGAATATGATAACAATAACAAACCTTTTATCCATTCTATAACTTGCTCACATTTCCAATCATTATTAACATTTATATAAGCCATTTCTATATATTTTTTTTTGTTTTAAATTTTATTTACGAAACGAATTGTATTGCACGAAAGTCTTTGCATATCACATAACTTTTTGAGTCAACAGCAAAACTATTGTGTTCTTTGTTTCCTTTTTAAACTTAAAATAAATAAACTATTATTTTTTGCCTTGATTAAGAGAATATTAAAAACTTTAGTTTGATGATTAATTCTGAAATCGGTTTTGGGGGATGGAACTAAGCATGTTATTAAACTTTTTTTCAAATACAAAGGAATTTAAAAAAATAAATAAAATTTTACAGTTAAAAAATTTATTGAAGCATGTTCGTTTCGGTGATTTATCAAATTTATATTAATCTTTTAAGCATCTTTTAAGTCTGCTGGCAATTCTACTTTCGGGTGCTTGTTCTCAAAATGTTGTTTATAGGTTTTCGGATCAGGCATTAAGGCTGTTTAAAAAATTAAAACATTAATCTTTTTTTAAAAAATTTTGCTATTGAAATTTGTTACATAGACAAACGGTGCACTTGATGGTTAATGCTTTGCTGGCAGCTGCTTTCTGATTTGCTAGCGAGTGTCCCTATGAAATGGTAATACAAAAAAGTCATGACTCAATAATAATTGACCAGAATAGTCAGTAGCTTCCGCGCTTCCTTTTAAGTAAAGTTTTTAATGGTAGTTTACTCATAAACTGAATTATAAAATAAGATTTATAGCCCTCACCCCCTTCTCCTTTGACACAAAAATTCAACATGTATTTTCTTATTTCAATAAGATTGTGTGTCACACAAATTCAAACCTAAACTTTAGACGTCATATACGAGTAGCCTTTTTTGTCTTTTCCATAAATTATTAAAACACCGAGGGTTTTATAACGGAACAGTAGCATAGTTTGAGAACCACTGCCTGTCATAACTAATATAACTTCTGTGTTGATTTTTTCTATGTTCGATCAAACATCCTTGAAAATTATGCAAATACTGTAAATCTAAAGATTATAAAAAGTATATGAAAGGAGAAATTGCCGTACTGGATCTTTTTACATGAATTTTTGGGACTCACTGAACAGTGTATAGTTCGTCATGTGTATGAATTAGTGGATTGTCTAGACCAAAGCTAGATTTTAAGGATATCGGATATTAAAACCTGTGAAGATTAGTCTGTCCACGCGGAAGCTATCATCAAATTTTATGCATGAAAACATCAAAATTTTATATTAATTTACCTGTGCCTTCTTTTCCTTTTTCTGCTTTTCCTGGGCTTTCTGCTGTGACTGTAATTTTTGTTGTCCTCTTGCCATTTTCAGCGAATTTTAAAAAGCAAGATAAACTTACAACTCTGATTTTATCTGTGATGAATGATGAATTCTAGAAGAAAGAAAGTAGTTAAATGTTTTGTTGCCAATAATTAGCGAATTATACAATATTTTAATAAAGTTTTAAGATTAATTGAAGCTTACAGTTCAAGCTACACTGAATTAGATATAGATTATATCTGCTGTTATGATTAAAAGCTTTTTAAATTAAAAAATTGATTCCAGTATAAATGTTGAATATTAAGAACGGGCACTGTAACTGGTCATCAATCTGGGAATGTTCTCTAGATTTTAACGAATTTTTAAATTTTGAAAAATTCCGAAGTGATCTAATTCACAAATAAACAATCCCTTAAACCAGACGTGGAAGTTTGCATTGTTGAAATTAAAAATTAAACTTTTTTAAAATAAATAAAATGTCTAGGAACGTAATAGAAAACGTAAAAATGCTTCCGAGGATCAGAAATGCATTATTTCCAGCATCAGGCACAGGACAGTACTATCCACGATCCGCAAAAACAATTCGACTTTTCAAGCAAGGATGTACAAATCGGCCTTTTTATCAAGTTGTTGTTATGGAGGTTTGTTATTTTCATTTTATTTGTATTTAATTATATTAATTCCTGCTATTTTAGAGACGAAAAGCACAATATGAGCCTGTTATTGAACAAATCGGAACTTATGATCCAATGCCAAACAGCAATAATGAAATTTTAGTATCGTTAAATTATGAAAGAATTCGTCACTGGATTGGAAGTGGTGCTCATGTTAGTCGACCTGTTTTAGAGATTTTAGGAATTTCGGGATTCTATCCAATCTATCCAAAAACATACATGAAAGCATGGAGAATGCGAGCAGCTGACGAAAAGAAAGAAACAGAAGCAGTAAAGGAATAAAATCGTAGAGTGTAATAAATTTGATTAGTTAATATAGCTTTTAAAAAGGATCAAGAAATAAACGCAATCCAGAAATTTAAATTTGAAACGGAAATTTATAATTTGAATTCATCTTTTGTTTTCATTATCACAGATTTTATGCGTGTTTTTGTGAATTTGTGAGTTTAATTTATTATGGCACCAAAAAAGCAGCCACTTGTTCCAAAAGTAATTATCCAGACAAACGATGAAAGGACATCAAGTGATTCGAGCTCAGAAGATGAATATTATGAGCCAACAGCACCAACCGTAAATCAAACAAATCAGACTAGTCAAAACACTCACATGGCAAAAAAGAAATGGAAAGATGCAGGTCTTTTACTTCCAGTTAACATATTTCACAAGAAATTAATAAATGGAAAATATGCAAAGAAGGTAGCAAAAGAGGCATCTGTAGCAATGACAGGTGCAATTGAATATTTAGTGTCTGAAATGTTAGAAATCGCAAAAGAATGTGCTGATGCAAATCAGAGGAAGAGAATACAGCCAAGACATATAATGTTGGCAATAAAACGAGATCAAGACTTTGATGAATTACTTAAAGATGTCACATTTCCGAGTACAGGAGTGGTTCCTAATATTCAAGATTCCTTACTTCCTTCAAGAAGTCCAAGCCCAATGCTTGGAAAACGATCATCAGAACCTGGATCTTCAAAAGTTCCAGTAAAGAAGCCAAAGAAACTTCTCCCACTTCCAAATATCAGCGATTCAGATGATTCAGATTGAATTAAACAAGACGATTCTATTATTAAGTTACAAATATTTTGTATGAAAATTACTCCTTGTTACTCTACATTAGCAAAATGTAAATTAATCAAAGGTGACAAATTTAGTCTAATTGTTAAACTTTATAAAATATTAATTAAGTACCCGGATGATTAAAGTTTGTTTTGATCAGTATTCTTTATTTTACTTATCTTATTTCTTTTCTTGGATACATCGATTTCATCTCGTATACACCTTCCTGGTTCATCAAATTACACATCTACTAAATATCTTTTTTGCGTTGATTTTCAATTAATTATCGCACACTTAACTTTCCGAGATTTCAAACAAGACTGAGAAAATTGCTCAATAATGAAATTTCAATGGCAATATTGATATTGTTTATTTTGCTTGCAACGAATTTTTGAAATTCAAATTTTACCGATTCTGCAAAATTTTAATATTTTCATAGAAAGTTTCAATTCAGAAAAAGTTTCAAAATAGAGATTTATTTTAGATATCATAATTTTTGTTGCTAGAATCGTGAGTGATTATGGATAGCCTGTGGGAAAGATTTTGAAGAGATGAGAAATACACAGATTACAAATATATGGGAAACAGAATTGTTAAGATTGCTGATTTCACTTGCTACTGACTGATATCTCAAGTTATTGTTTAACGCAGTTTAACGAAGGATTCAAGCAAAGAAAGAAAGAAGTGATTTTCGAGTAGACTGGGAGTAGACTGTGGTAATCAAGACACCCCATATTGTAATCTTCCATACAAATAGATTGTTAAAGATTATAAACTTTCTGTCAACCCAGCTGCAATTCTTATTAAATACCTAGATCATTCAATAGTTTCCAATTTTGTTTGTAAATAAACCGAGATTATCGAATCTTTTTCCACAGTCTTCATTCTAATCAGTCGTATACTTTATCACAACAGAATTCTTACAGAAATGATAAGTTATTTTAAGAATTCTACGAAATTTGTTCTTGCGACCGGGTCCGAAATCAGCTTATTCCAACTCCAAGATAAGGAAAATGTCGAGGAATTCATTTATGAAGACATAAAGCCACAATGTTTAAGTAAGTTTGGAAAAAAAAAATATTAAAATTATTGCTGTCTTGTTTGAATCTTGTACTGGATTGTGATGCTGATCATAATGCTTTTCTATGCTAGCCTAATTAACAGCTTCCAAGTTCATAGAAATGATACAAATCTAGATCTTTGTTAATTGCTAAATGTGTAAATCATACAAAATAAATACAAAGTCTTTGTTCCTATCAATTATTCTTACTATTTTAAGATCAAGTGAAATTCATCAGTCAACATAATAAGACATTAAGCTATTTAAACTCTGAAAAGAGATACCAATACATAAAATGTATAGCAACATCACATCAAGAAGATGAGCTACTTGTCGCAGCCGGTCAAATATCGGGAAAAGTTTCAATTGTCAACTTCATGCCAGTTGCTGAAAGCAATTTAGAATTTACACCACGACAAAATCGACCATCATTGTCATTAGCATGGAATGAACAAGAGTTAAATTTACTTGCCATGGGCTTTGATAAGAACAAATTTGATCATTCTATATCTGTTTGGGACGTTTCAAGGGGTGCTGCATCAGATACTTCTATAGTAAATCTCATTGGCTTATCGGAAAGTGCACATTCAATATGTTGGGATAAAAAAAACTTGATAGCTGGAATGAGTTCCAAGTATATAAAAATGATGGATTTAAGAGGATCACCAACAGCACTAACAGTTAACACAAGAGCTGTAAATGGGCTCACAATGTCATCTAATAATATGCTATTAAGCAGTTACTATGAAAATGTTGTAAACATTTTTGATCTAAGGAAGTTCACCGAGCCAATTAATCAGTTTCAACTTGCTAATCATCTCGCTCAGATTTCTTGGTGCCCAACAACTGAAAACTGCCTGTTGTGTCTACAAAAAGATTCCTCTTTAGCTATTAATATTATTGACATCCACTGGAATGGAATTGAAGACGATAATGATGCACACTTTATAAAGCGGATAATAGCACCATTTGAGATTGTAGATAGAAAGAATAAATTTCAGCTTCTATCCAAAGCAACAGCACTAGAAAATATATGTTGGGATCCAAAATATTCAAATCAAATGCTCGTGGCTGCGTCTAATCCTTCAAACACTGCATCTTCTATTTTGTTGATGGATCTAGAAGTGCCTGAAAGAAGAATAGCTGTATTTGATAAATGGAACAAGCTTTACACTCCATTGTCGCCAGAAATAAGAGAAATTCCAATGGTTTCACCTCCATCGTCTCCGACTAATTCTACAAATTCTTGGTACCCAAATGCAGGTATTATGGAAGGTGATATTTCAGAGTTATTTCAACAACGGATTCTTCAGGATTATGGTCAGATGGATTTTGAGAGAAATGCCAAAGTATGCATGGACTCATCTCTATCGAGTGTTTGGAAAATGTTAGTACAAATGAAAAATGCTGACTGTTTTATTGGTCTTAGAACTATTCTTGGAATTGATTCGAAAAGCGAAGAACTGACTATTGCTCAATCTGTAACTGAGACTCGAGCATTCTTTGATTTTCCAAACGGAGGTGCTATTAAAGTGTACAAAAGTGAGGAACGGGAATTCGCTATGGAACTGTGCGATTGGAAATTTCAGAAAAACGATTCAAATGGAAGTCTCCAAATTTATATTGAGGAATTGTGCAAGAAAAAGAGATACACTCGAGCTGCTATGCTTGCTGTATTTCATTTAAGGATACGACTTGCTTGTGATATTTTAGGTAAATCTTATAGCTTTGTTTTTAAATAAAATGTTTAACTTAATATTCATGATTGTAGCACGTGGTGCAAATGAAATGGACGACGAGAAAAGTTCTTTGCGGATATCAGCAATAGCATTGGCTGGATATAGTAGTGGAAATATGTGGAAGATGCAGTGTGGTTCAGCACAAAAGCAAATTGATGATCCTCATTTGCGAGCCATTTTCAGCTTTCTATCTGACGAAACTTTTAACGGTGTCTTATATGAGGAAGGCATATCGATAAGTGACAGGATGGCATTTGCATGCACATACATGAATGATCGACAGCTTTCAGAATATATAAAACAAATGATTCAACAATCGATTGATCAAGGAGATCTTCAAGGACTTTTAATTACGGGTGCAACAATTGATGGAATTCAATTACTTCAAGCCTTTGTGGACAGAACTGATGATGTGCAAACGGCTGCCATAATTGGTCAAAAAATATTGCCAGCAGATTTACAAACTGATAATCGTCTTCAGACGTGGATTGCAATCATGAGAAATATGATGAATACATGGGAAATGTATGAGAAACGTGCAGCCTTTGATATATCCATTGCGTCGACTAAAAACTCACAAAAAACTCCAAAGTCCATTTTCTTATTATGCTCATTTTGTGGAAAGTCAGTATCAGCTTCTATTTCCCATCTTCAAGAAGATGCTCGCCAAAGGAATCAAATACAAGGCAATAAATTATCATCATGTCCAAATTGTAAAAAGCCACTTCCAAGATGTTCTTTATGCTTACTACACATGGGTACTTCTTTGCCTTCAAATGTCTACAATCAGTCAAATATAAAATCGAGGAATATCAAATCGTGGTTCACTTGGTGTCAATCATGTCGTCATGGTGCACATTTTGTACATATAAATGAATGGTTTAAAACTAATACGGTATGTCCTGTAACAAGCTGCAATTGTAATTGCTTTGCAATTGATTTACCACTTTTGAAAGAGAAAAAAGACGAATCAAGCCTCAATGCACAATGAAATATAGACCAAAATTCGATTAAATCAATTCCTGCATTATTTTAAATCAATTGACAATTGAACTGTTTTAGTTTTGTTTTGACTGGATAATATTAACCAAGCATTGAATATGTCAAAAATATTTAAAAGATGTTAAAAATAAAGCCTTTCTTTTATTTTCCTTAGATTAAATACACTGGAATTACGTTTTATTAACTACATGATTATTAATCTCTACTAACAAGCCATCTTCTACTAAATGATCTGAATTCGCACTGTAAGATATCTTGTCACGCTTAAGAGTCACCATTCTGCCGCCTACAGAATTTATCAAAGCATTTCCAGCACATAAGTCCCATTTCTTTATCCTTGTGTTATGCAAATAAATTGTGGCATTTCCTTCCAACACTTGAACAATCTTATAACCACTGCCAGCGGCACCAATGATTGAAGTCTTTTCACCCAACATACTTTTGGCGAGATCTTTAACTTTGCCTGCATGGCTTAGCGACACTATAGCTATCGGATTTTGGACGTTATCATCAAGATCCTTAAAAATAAAAACAAATAAATTAATTTATGAAGGAACTGCATATGAGGATAGACATGAACTTACAGCTTTAATATTAGCTAAATTTTCAGACACTCCATGTCCTCTCCAAGACCAATAGAGTCTCTTACTAAAAGGGAAATATACAACACCAGCAATAGCCTCTCCTTTTTTGTCAGCAACACAGATCATTACTGATACATATTGGAAGAGTTTCTCTGTAAACTCTTTGGTTGCATCTAACGGATCAATCCATAATGTTAGATCTTGTGCGGGAACATGAATGTCAGGCAATTGAACATTTCCAAGAACTGATGGATCTAAATCAAAGAAATCTAGATCTGTTGGACAATTTTTCTTTTGGACATCTTCTTCAGATATTAAATTAAGATTTGGAAATATATGCCAAAGTGAATAAGCTATTTGACAATGTGAATTTACATCCGCTAAAGTAATGTAGTCATTGACTCCTAAAATAAAGGATATCGTGGTGTTTTCAGACCAGAATTTTTTGATAGATCTATTTACATACCTTCTTGAGTTTTTCCTTTTGTTTTTACACCGCCAAAATCTGGCTCATTTGATATTTTAATGACTTGATTGCCACCCGATTTTGCAGCTAATATTAGTCCTATAATTAATTTTCTTAAATTTACTTCATTTTTGCTAGACTTCTTAAGACTTTCTATTGTTGATGAAGTTGCAGAAAGGACATAGATAATAAATAAAACGATGCCTATAAATGTTATCACTGCACATTTATTAACTTTAACTGCTCCTCCAAGATTCATTTATAATCTCTTATAAGTTAAGTTTACTTAAGTTATTCTTGAAAACCATAAAAATCAGTTTATGATGAGCTGTATTTAAATATTCCAATTTTCTTTTAATGCAACTTAGGATATGCCACTCTATACTTTGGGTACTAAACCACAGCTGTTATGCACGTTGATCGAAAAAGTGAAAAGATTGTCAAAAATTCAGCTTATATGCTTATGTTGTAGACATTGGTCCCTAGTTTATGGGGAAAAAAATTTTTCCCCCGGAAGTGCTTGGTCCACGAGAAAAGAGGGTTTGAATTTTTGTACTTCACGTAATTTTTAAACTACTATTGTGCTTCACCTACTTATCTGTTTGTCTTCAAACTTTTTTTATTTGATAGACACAAGTAAGAACTTTTTTATGAATATCCACATGATATACTTTTTGTGCATATTGGTTCCTAAAAGTTGAAAAAAGTTCGAAAAAACTAGGTTTTTTGTCATTTTTTTGACCTCATGACTATATCAGGCTTTTTAAATATTTTTAGATTGCAGTATTTTGTAGATCTCATTTATATCTACAAACATCACATGCATAATCTACAGATTTTATGTAGTTTGAGTAGTGAAAATTAACTTTGAAGTCAAAAATTTGCATATTTTTTGCTATATTCTCAATTGTGATCCACTGTCCATGTCTGGCTCCCAAATTTTATTTCATTAATTTGTAGACCCTAGTATGTTCTATCAATTAATGCAATAAGAAAAAAGAATCACTTGCCGGAAAGCTTCAAAATATGAGCCTGAAGTTGGTCTAGTGAGGTATCTCAAAATTCAAAATGAATTTTCACATACCAGTCTTAATGAAAGGAACTGAAATTTTCAGGTTTTATTTAAAAAGCAATGTACTTAACATCCACAACAAAAGTTTTTAATTAAAAACACAATTTTGTTGAAAATTTAGGCAAAAAGTGATATATGATGTTATGAAACCATTAAATGCTCAATAAAGCTACTATAACTAGTTTAAATCAAAACATATCTACAATTTTCATATTGTTTATTTGAAAAGCTTTCCAATGGCATATAATAAATCACATAAATATGTAATTTCTAGTAAATATCATCAAAGTTTTAAAAAATGTATCAAATTTTACCAAATCTGGAAACCTATGCTTGACATTTTTGCTTAGAACTATTGTAAATCTTAAGTTTATGCAATAATTTTGGTATTGTTAGAAAGCTTAAAGTAGTGTTGATGTATTAAAAAAGAAATTAAAGCTCATTAGCAGCTAGAAGAACAGATATGCTAGGTCCAATATGTCATACTTTGACTGCCACTACTAGGCACAAAGGTCATTCCACTTTTAATTTTTGGACTTTGTTCTATAGATCTATGCTAGAACTATAATATAAATTCCATAAAAGTAGTTTTTCATGGTTGACTGAAACAAAATTGTCTAAATAAAAACCTTAAAATTTGCTATTTTTTGACTAAATGCATTTACTAGCATTTACTATTTTACTGAAATTAACATCGGAAATCTACTTTTATGGAATTTATATTACAGCTCTAGCATAGATCTATAGAAAAAAGTCCAAAAATTAAAAGTGGAATGACCTTTGTGCTTAGTAGTGGCAGTCAAAGTATGACATATTGGACCTAGCATATCTGTTCTTCTAGCTGATAATGAGCTTCAATTTCTTTTTTAATACATCAACACTACTTTAAGCTTTCTAACAATACCAAAATTATTGCATACACTTAAGATTTACAATAGTTCTAAGCAAAAATGTCAAGCTTTGGTTTTCAGATTCGTTAAAATTTGATACATTTTTTAAACTTTTGATGATATTCACTAGAAATCACATCGTTATATGACTTATTTTATACCATTGGAAAGCTTTTCAAATGAACAATATGAAAATTGTAGATATGTTTTGATTTAAACTAGTAATAGTTACTTTATTGAGCATTTAATGGTTTCATAACATCATATATCACTTTTTGCCTAAATTTACAACAAAATTGTGTTTTTAATTAAAAACTTTTGTTGTGGATGTTAAGTAAATTGCTTTTTAAATAAAACCTGAAAATTTCAGTTCCTTTCATTAAGACTGGTATGTGAAAATTCATTTTGAATTTTGAGATACCTCACTAGACCAACTTCAGGCTCATATTTTGAAGCTTTCCGGCAAGTGATTCTTTTTTCTTATTGCATTAATTGATAGAACATACTAGGGTCTACAAATTAATGAAATAAAATTTGGGAGCCAGACATGGACAGTGGATCACAATTGAGAATATAGCAAAAAATATGCAAATTTTTGACTTCAAAGTTAATTTTCACTACTCAAACTACATAAAATCTGTAGATTATGCATGTGATGTTTGTAGAAATAAATGAGATCTACAAAATACTGCAATCTAAAAATATTTAAAAAGCCTGATATAGTCATGAGGTCAAAAAAATGACAAAAAACCTAGTTTTTTCGAACTTTTTTCAACTTTTAGGAATATGCACAAAAAGTATATCATGTGGATATTCATAAGAAAGTTCTTACTTGTGTCTATCAAATAAAAAAAGTTTGAAGACAAACAGATAAGTAGGTGAAGCACAATAGTAGTTTAAAAATTACGTGAAGTACAAAAATTCAAACCCTCTTTTCTCGTGGACCAGGCACTTCCGGGGGAATTTTGTTTTTTTTCATAAACTAGGGACCAATGTCTACAACATAAGCATATAAGCTGAATTTTTGACAAACTTTTCACTTTTTCGATCAACGTGCAGCCTATCAAAAGAATTCAAATACTTTTTGATTGTTAAAAAAATTCTTTTTACTTTTAATATTAAGTTTTTTATTATTTCTATTTGAGAAAACTTTTTGTTCAATTTTCATACATTTTATGAGAATTTTCAATTTAAATTAATATTTTTAAAAATTATAAAATATTCGTGAAAAAAATAATAATAACATAACAAAACAAGAAATCGCATCTTTTGCTATATGTACATTAATAAATTATTAAAAGACAAAAAATGGCTTAGAGAAGAGTATCAATGGCATGAATAACTCCATTTGTGGCTGGAATGTTTGATGTTAGAATTGTGCTGTCATTGACTTTTACTTTGCCTATAAAGCAAGAATCGATATTAGAGGAATAATAATAAAAGTAATGATAATCTCGAGCCTACCTCCATTCTTTTGTACTGTAATTGCTTTATCTTCAGCCAATGTGTCCTTAACTTGATAGAAACGCATGCCAGATGTAAATAGAGTACCTGGTACAATATGACGATTGACCAACTGTTGTGCTGAATCTTTATCACTAATCATTGTGTTTAATTCCTCTTGTGTCAAGTGACTGAATGCGAAATCAGTTGGTGCGAATATTGTGTACGTTTTAATACCTTAAAAAAGTTCTACGTCAATATTCACGTCAAGAAATCAATTAAATCATGTCATACCTTTATTTTGTAATGTATCAGCCATGTTAGATGCGAAAACAGCTCTAAGGAAATTTGTGAATCTTCGTTCTCTGTCAGATTGAAGTGTCTGTAAAATATCTCCGACTGCAAAAAAAGATAAAATTTTGGATTTGTAAAAACTGTCTTACTAGAAATCTTTTAAAGTACCCTACCTGGTAATGGGAACATGCATCGATCTATGGCATGAGCAATGCCTTGTGGAATCACAATGTCATTATTTTCTGGTGAAATGGTAGCACCATTGATTGTAGTGACTTTAATATCATTCCATTCGACGTCTTGCATTTGATATTGATTAACTCTAAGTTGTGTACCGGCAAGGGATACTCCAGTCATTTCGTCTTGTAATTCTTCAATTTTGAATGAGCCTGGAATTACGTGATGCAGCAAAAGACCGCTTAATAATCTTGGATTATTTCTGAATTTTTCTTCAGCCTTTTCAGGCCCTCCAAGTTGTACCAATAAGCTCTTGAATGCCTTATCAGTTGGAGCGAAGATTGTATATGGACCTGTTTCGTTTAAAATGCTGTCTAATCCCGATTGACGTAAATATTTAGCCATTGCATATAAACCACTATTTCTGAGGATTTCAGCCAAATCTGGTGATTTTTGTGTTGAAGCCTGAACTGTAGTTGGTGGGGTGGTGGTAAATGTAGGTGAATATGAGATTGATGAACGGACAGGTGTTGAAAAAGCAGGTGAAACTGTTGATGCACTTACAGTTTGTACTAATTTTTGTGCTTCCGCATTGCGAATGTAATTAATTGAACTAGCTGTAGCATAATCAGGTGCCTCAGTTGTTGATAATCTTTGGACACGTGGTGTTACTGAGAAGATGTTGTTTCTTTCTGTCGTTTCGAATGTCGGTAATGTCGAGTATGGTGATCGTCCATTATCTTCTTTTTGTGTTGTCGCCGAGAATGAATAATGGAAAGCTGATGAACCGCGTGTGCTTGGTGTTTTGACAGGTGTAACTGTCTGTGGAGCAGTGGTCGATGCTGAATATTTAATTGTTGATGGTGATGATTTTGCTGCCGTACTGATTATGTTGCCATTAGTGGCTCGATGATTTTTCGGGACAGAAGTTGAAATTACTGGTAAACGTGTTGAAATTTGCTGTTGTTGAGTCGTTGTCGTTGGCTGTGAAACAGTAGTTTTTGGTGTAGGAACTTCAATTGGAGTAACAACTTTCTTTGCTGTTGGTGGTAATTGAATGTCTCCGCTTTTAATGCGTTTAAGTATAGTATCGACTTCTGAGCCTGCAGTCTTGACTTCTTTATCATTATTAGACTTTACGCCTTGAACTTTATAGCTTCCATCGTCTTGCTCCTCAAGATACACAAATGTTACTTTCTTTTGTGATGGAACTTTTTGTACCTTTTGTAATCCACTTTCTGATTGTTTTATGACCTCAAAGTCAGTTCCGCCCGCTGGCAAAAATCCACTCTTTGCTAAGTCTTCAATCGATAATGGTGCCTGTGTAGTTCCAGTTGCAATTGGTTCAACAAGTTGACCACCTTGTGCTTTTTTAATCAATTCCGGGTCAGTGGTTCTTATTACCTGAACTTTTTCGCCATTAGGTAAAACGATGTCTTGTGCCGTAAAATCTTTTCCTCCTAAATCGGGTGTCTCTTCAGCCAACGTTTGTTTCAGTTGTTTTAACAACTCGTCACGTGAAAGAGGTGATTTTGCTTTAGTTGATTTTGAGCCTTTCAATGCATCTTGTTTCAATTGACTCAATAATGTACTTTGGCGATCTCCCTGTAACAATTGCTTAATATCTTCCGCATTCAATATCTTAATCTCCTGTTTAACTTTATTTTTTTTAAGTGGAACGACATTTAGCGAACTTTCAGTTGTTGTTGTTGGAATTTTTGTAGTGGTAGGAGCTTGAGTTGTTGGATATTGTTGATAATATTGATGAACGGATTTTTCAAATGCTGTCAAATCTGTCGGCCTAACACCTTGCTGTCTTGCAAAGTTTGGTGCTTGAACTAAAGGTGATTGTTGTGCACGAAGTTTTTCCTGTGTTTGCTCTTGTAATCTCTTTTGTTTTTGAACAAAATCTTCGTGAAGGCGTTGAACTTGTGCTTGTTGATTTTGGAAGTATTTTTGGGCGAATTTTTCATGCTTTTCAATAAGCTTTTGACGAGCTAATTCTTCATTTCTTTTTTGTTCTTCTGTACGTGTATCGTAAAAAACGTTTGATCTTTGCTCTAATGGAAGTGATTGACTTTGTTGGATGAAAGGATTTTGGACTTGAGGTTGGAAATTAGTGAAAACTGGTGCCTGTGGAGCTTGTTGCTGAGGTGGGAATTGGACATTATTATTAGGGAAGAAATTTTGTTGTGGACGAACTGGAGGTTGTTGAACTAATGGAGCTGAAATTGGACCGAATCCATTAGCATCTTTGAAAATTGGACCAGATTGTTGGGCTAAAAATTGAGGTGGTGGTTGATTGAAAGATACTTGACCAACTTGATTTTGTACAGATCTTTGGAATTGTGTATTTTGAGGTTGTACTGGTGCTTGAATGGATGGCTGAATAATAAATTCAGGAATGAAATTACTATGGAATCTAAAAGGATTAATTAAATTTACTTGTCTAAAAAGCTGAGGCTGCTGTTGATTTGGAAGCTGTTGAGAAGGTTGCGGTTGTGAGGGAAAGAATCTTGCATTAGGAATTGCCTGTGATGGAAAGGATTGTGATTGTTGCTGAACAAATCCATTAAATTGATTTCTCAATTGTGGTTGCTGAACATTGAATCGATGTTGATGCTTTTGTATATCTGTGAATATGTGATTTTGTTGTACTTGCGATAACTGTCTGCGTTGTATTGGAACCTATCAAAAAATTAAGATTTTGTCAGTAAATTGAAATTGCATAACGAAATCAAAAACAAAGAAAAGAATGAGTAAAAGGAAATAAAACACATCTTCACAATCACATGACACATAACTTTTCTTGCTTCTTACATATACAATAAAATAAAAGGTTTAATCACGCATAAATAAATGGGCAAAAAATATTTAATAACACCCCACAAGTTGGAATGAAAAGAAGAGCCAAAAAGTGAAATTTATGAAACGAAAGTGAAAGAAGAAACAGCTACAGAGAAAGAAGGAAAAAAAAAAAGATTGTTGATCCATACAAATACAATGTGCTTACTCTTCGTTGTAAGGCCGAATACTTGAGAAGAGAAAGAAATGTTCACACGTTAAAGAAATTTTTTTTTATTTCTACAGCCAAGAAAGAAATAATTGTTATTATTTTTTGGAGGCTCCATCTTAATGAACCTCTTATGTAATGTATCTTTTTGGTCTTTGATTGTGATGATTATTTTTGGTTTTGCAAATTTTAGTGGTTTATTTTAGTAAATCTCATGTGGATACACATATAAGATGATAAAATTATATTTAATTTATCTTTTTGTGCAGCTTTTGTGCTTGACATTTTCAAAAACGCATCAATTCATCATTGAGTGATTGGTCTATTTCGCATGCTACTGCTGAATGTTTGCAAAATAATGACGATAGCCTCATTTTTTTATAGAAACTAAATAAATTCAAAACATTACATATTTCTTTGCTCTTTTATGGATAATTGTATGTCTATTATCTCTTCTTCCACACTTTTCACATTCATCACATTGCGTCATGTACAAGTTCACATAATAAATATTTAAGACTATATACGTTGAGAAGATGAAACAAGAAGACAGTGATGTGCAATAATTATCAATAAATTTTACTTTGAAATTGCATCATAATGACAGACATCAATGCAGGTTGTTGAATCTTTTCTTACTTGCTTTTGCGATGGTAATCAATTTATTTTTAATGCAATTCGGTCATTAGCTCAATAATGGTCAAATTTGTAAGAGTAATTAAAAAATTGAAGAATTAAACGGAAGTATTTTCCAGATATAAATGGATTATAATTGTTCCGTGTGGATTATTAAAATGACTATAAAAGTTGCGCAAAGTTATTAAAAATATTTCATTTATAATTCATTCAGCATTCGATCATCATTTGATGAAAATTTCTGCCATTTAAATGAAAATGCGAACAATAATTTTTTTAATTTTCATTGTGTCATATTTTGGAAGCTTCGTAAATTGTCAAGGTAGAGGACAAGGTCCAAGAAACTTAATTTTGACAGAACAAGAGTTGAAATTCGCTGGCACTGCACTGCGTGCTGCCTTAACTTCAAATTCTAATTCCTATGTAAGTTAGTATGAATTTAAATTTTAATGAAGCTTCCTCAGAGGCTTTAAAATTAACTTTATTAGATATAAGAAACGATAAATTGTCAGGATTAGGGATTTTTTTTTTGTTTTTGGCTAATAGATGCCAAATGGTTCTAAATCCTTACAAACAAAATGAATGCTTGTTGATACCTTATGTGAAGACTTAAGTTTAATGATCTCTGTTAAAACAGCATTAGAAATTGTGAAGACTAGGATATTGCAAATCATAAAATTAATAAATTTCATTAATGTCGTGGAATTTAGCGAAAAAAAAATGGAAATCGTCGTTTCAGTGGAACCTTTACAATTATCGAAAGAGATGCATGTGGCGGACTTGATATTCGCATAGATGCTGACGTTGATTTAGTGAATTCAAATGGTTATCGACGAGACTATTACCAAGCAGAAGTGAAGAATGGTCCAAAACATATATCAGGAAGCACAAATGGTGGATATGCTGGTAGCTTTAATTACTGATTATTTATTTATATAGGTAAATTAGTCTCAAAATGGAAATAAAATTATTCAGCGCTGTTCATTGAAAATCCTACAATTACTGTGCTTAATTCACATACATGATGAATGATAAAGACCGTAGGTGTTTTTTATGAAGCAATAGATGAAATCGTCATAATTTTGTATTAAGAGAGAAAGCTTATCGCTTTAATAGACTGAGAGAGGCTAAGTGTGAAGTATATTAGTCATAAACTTATCTTCTATCGAATAATTCAGAAACTGAATTCCTGCTTGTATTAACAATAATAGCATCACAGAAACATCTTTGTCACTTCATCTTTACATAATAATTACTTTGTTATTTTCTCTAATATTATTCAATCAGTCTTTGGTGATGTGAAGGGATATTACGTAAAAATTTGATTAAAATCGATGGCTTAAAATCGTCTCTTTTTTGCCAATTCTTCCTGCCCAAAAATGTCATCATTTGCATAAATTTTTGCAAATTTCTTTCATCTTTCTTTTTTTGACCACTGCCGTTACTTATGTTTGAAATAATGAAATTTCGAAAGTTTTTCTCTAAAAAAAGAGCTGATGTGATTTTGTCTCGAAAAAGCAGAGACATCCGCATTTTTATGTAAACACATGTGATTTGTATTGATGATGAATAGCCCGAAATTGAATTGAGATAATATCATCTGATTTATGTTGTGTTATGGATACAAGATTGTATGATGTTTCCGATTGTAATTTAATTTTATTGAGTTTTATGACGAACTGAATCCAATTCTTTCAAATGTTTGTATGTCTATGATTTCTCTCGCTTCCTATATTATATCAATTGAATATAATTGGAATTTCAAGTGTGTATTATTTAACTAAACAATGAAAGCAGCATAGCAAATATTTCTTTCAGACATGAAACGAATAAAGTTCAAGATCAAAAGTTGAAACGCCTATAAAATACATGCACAATCATTTATCATGATTACCATCAAATATCAAATTTACACGCTAATCTTATTGGAAAAAATTTTAAAATTAAAAAAAAAATTAAATTCTGAATTGCACGATCAAAATTTTAATCAAGAATACCTAAAACTTAGGTATCAAATTTTTTCACATGTTTTTTTGTTTTACAACATCTCGTTAAATTTTTGACAAAAATGTTTAAAGGAGAAATTTGCCTTTTTAATATTCACATAATCAAATAAAATTAGAAAGGATGTTTCTGTTTACACCCATATGCAACCCATATTTTATGTGAATAATAAAGCACCAAAAACAGAAATAGCAAATCTAATTGCTAATTGTGACTATAATGATCCTCGTATAAAATGGCTTTTAAAAATCATTTTGCAACAAAATAAAGCACCTTAATGTTTTTTTATATTTTTTTAATTTAATATTCCAAATATTAAATTACAAATTGATTTGGAATTTTAAGAAAATAATAAGGTATGAAATGCTTTCGAAAGAGAAAAGTTTCCGCATCAGGATTTTTGCTTAAAGAGCAAAAATAATAAAAAAAAAAATTTTCACTGTCATCAGTCGCTTGAATTAAAATGTAGTGGATGAAAGAAAATAAAATGAAATGAGCAATTTTACCATTATTATTGTTAGCTCAAGCAATTTCTGCTTCTTTTAGACGGAATGTGTCAATCAATGGACGAAAAGAAGAAAAATCGTTTTAAATTTTAGACAAATTTACTTCCACCTATCATTGAAGTTGTTAAAATTTTTATTGGCTTTTAATTTTCCACTTGTTTTACTTCTTATATTGAAAAATTGGAAATTTTAATTATTTTTTATAGGCACAGTATTTTTGAAAAAGCATTACAAAGGATTCAGGATTTTTTTCTTTTGATTTCCATCAGAAACAAGCAATTTGGACAGGCTGGATTCTAATTGTTTATATGCTTTTTGCTTCCAGTCTTTATCGTATTTAATATTCTGACTTACTTTAATTGATACTATTTTTGTCCATAGTCTATAATGAGTATGAATCTGAAAATCGCTGTGTCAAGGTTTTTTAATTTTCAGATACCTAAGCACTGTACAATTTCGCCGTCAAGGCACTTCAACTCAATGAACATCTTTGAATGGAGGATTAAGCATAAATAACTTACCAAGTGAACTTGTCATCTGACTTTCTTTACGTATAAAATTGTTTACGCAGAAAATGTGATGATTATACAATCAATTCATTCACTTAAGTAGTAACAATTTTAATTTTCTGTAATGCGAAATGATTCAAAGAAAGAAGTAAGAAGATGATAGAGAGACGAAAAGAGAAGAGCCGAATAAATTATTTCTTTTCATTCAAAGTATAAAAAAAAAAATAATTAACCTTTTCCTATGAATGAACTCTTGAAAGAGGAAGAAGAATTTATGATGTTTGAATTTCTCACTTTACGCAATTTTTCTTTCTTATTTAATCTCGTCTCTACGTTAAGCGCATGCTGTTGGTACACGATGCATGCTAGTGCCGACTGCGCATAATAAATTATTCCGCATGTTATTGTTACTCTGTTTCTGGAGTATTGTTTGGTGATTAACAGTAGGTAAGATCAAGTTTGAATGCTACATAATACAAAAGTAACAAGTAAATGTGTAATATGCCTCGTGATGGTAAATGATGATGATCGTGTTACTAATATGGAAATCAATTTAATAAAGTAGGAAAATATATTTTCTTCAAAATTATTAAAGAAAATAAAGTTGATAAATTGCGTTTAAATGTCTATCGACGATATAACCAAAAATAACAATCAGTTCTCAAAAATTAAGCAATGAAGGAAAATTAAGTTAAGATTCAGTTTTATTTGATCGAAATAAAAATACAATTTGAAAGCTTTCGATCAAAAAATAATTGTAAAATTGAGTGGAAAATGGAAATCTCAATAATTAAGTTTGCTGATGATTTCCAATTAATGCTTAATTTGAACATTAGTTTGCAGAAATATTTAAGAAATGAGATACGCATAAATAGGCTTGGACACTAATGAGTAACAACTGTTTTTTAAAGATGTTAAGCATTTTAAAAATGTATTATAATAAAATTATCACATTTAAAATGTTTTAATTCAACTAATTTGATTTTGTCACGAAATGATTTTAAAGAGGTACAAATCTGTATTTTTGTTTTGTAACTTTATAATTGAAATTCTAGGTAAGTTTTAAAATGCAATTTAAAGCATTTTTGGTATTGATCATAGCAGGCTATTTTCAAAAAAATATCGATTTTATATCTATATTAGCACTCTTTATGTAATAAAGAATTATAAATATTATATTTTATGTAGAATTATAAATTGATTAAGAATATAATAATTTTACTTTAGATTCAGAATTTAAAAATCACTAAGACTGCTTCAGACCCATCTAAGACTGCACTTATACATAGTCCACTAAAATTTCAAAATAAATACACTGATTACAATTTCCAATTCTAAAGTAACTCTACTTCATAAATTAATTTCTTATTCATTTTTAAAATAAATATTTGCTGCACGAAAATCATGTTGCATATACATAAATTAATATTTTGTATTTCATATATGCTCTATTTCGATTTTGTGATAAGTTTTTTTTCTTCTTCATAGTTTCTCTCTCACTTCGTAAAACATTATTTTCACTTATTTTTCGTTTGGGCTCCATCATAATTTGCCTATGCAGTTGTTGTTGAGCATATGATTTTGTAAATTGCTTACAATTTTTAATATTTCAATTTTTCATTTTTGATGCTTGTTGTTATTCAAATTATCAAGTTATTATTAATAGATAATGCCTCAGTTGTTTTTGTTCAGGTAAATTAAAATACATTTTTAATGATGTATTGAAAAGATGTTTCATATTTTAATTAATGGATAAGAAATAAAAGTGAAAAATAAGTTATGGAGCTGTGGTTTTACTTTATTGCCAAACAGAATTTGCACACATCATTGGTGTTAATGATGCATTCAAGGACTTAGCATTATGTAACTTAACCTAAAAGTACTTAGAAGATCAATCAAATATTTTTCCAACATTTTTTACCATTTACAAAATGTAAATCTAATTTGTTTTATTGTGCAACGTATGCTTTCAGTTTATCATCTGTTTGTGGCTTCATTTATCTTCGATCCAAATTGATCTTGGAGTTAAAGAAAGTTATTAAGTAAATTATGCTCTTAAACTTTGATCACTACCATTTTATAGTAAGCAATTTATGAAAAACATACAGTATGACATGACAATAAAACCAAAAATTTACTTAATTCAAGTACATTCATTACAAACTTAGCGGAAAGATTGTGAGATTTTTCGAATGTGGTTCAGAGTGTAATGTTGGTTGACTTTTGACTTAGTTTAGTTTTTAACATCTAGTTTAATGGTGATGATTCCAACGATTAAGGATTTACGTAACGGTAATTGTCAGTCATTATTAATTGTGGTGTTAAAACTCAACAAGCTTGTTATTTTAATTCGATATGAAACAAAATTAAATGTATTACACTTCACTTTTTTAAAGTCGATACTCTATCCTATCACGTAATTGAATGATTACATACTTGATCGTATCAGAGATTTTAAGCTTAATTTTGAATTTCAAGATTTATGAAATTGGATCATAATAATATTTTCTTAACATTGATTACGTCAATGTGCTTATATTTAAGTTTAATTACTTAACAAGCTTTTACAGCTTTCGATTTCTTCCAAATTTGACTAGCAATGACCACTTTTGACTTCACTTTTAGAATGCACAGAAAGTTTTCTAATTAAAAAATAGATAAATTTGATTTAATTTTTAAAAACATTTTAAGGCTTTAAAAAAAAAATCAACATTTTGATTTATTTAATTTAATTTATTATTTTTGGAACTAATCAATATAATTTTTGCAACTCCAAGATACAGGAATGTTTCAAAATTTTATAATAAAATAAAATCAATAAAACTTTAATATTAATTTATTCATCCTTTTTCTCTAAATATATTAAATTGACTTTCTTATAAAAGTGTGAATGAATTTTATTATGATAATATTTAAGAGAAACTTATGATTCATAAACTATTTTTTACATTCACATGTTTTGTTATCATAATTGTTGTGATCTATGTGGCATGATAAGTAATTTTTAAGCATTAAATTGTCTGTTAAGTATTGTTTAATGTTAATGAACTAAACACACTTGAAATACACTCAAAAATCGTTAAAAAATTTTATTTATCAATTTAAAACAAATTTTAGCAATAAAGTCTTTTTTATGGATGCTTAACGAAATATTTCACTTTAAATGTTTTTAACAATTCACACCTCATACGGTTTGGAATTCGTGTACATACAAATCATAATGTACTTATATGTATGATCATTAAATGAAGCAATCTAAATTTTTGACTTTGAGACTTGAGGCGAATTACATTATTTGTCAAATAACAAAAGATATCATTTGAAGTTTTTCAAATTATGAATCATGTAAAGCTTTTCATTGATGACTGATTACTTTTCACGAAATGTATGGGATTTCTTTTATTCATCAAGTTGAAATTAAGTGGCAACAGATTCTTTTTTAGTGTATTAAATTTGACCATAGATATTTCCAGATCATGTAACAATAAAAATTGAACATTCCGAACGCATTAAATTACATGTGAAACAGCATCGAGAAAGATTATTCACATACTGACCATTTCAAGAAATAAGAAGAAAAAGAAGACGTAGGAAAGGAATTTTTAAAAAGACCTTTCATTTTCGTTTTCATTTTCGCTGACGCTCAATTTCATTTTCTCGCAGATATGTGAGTTTTGTTTCTTCTTCATTTCGTCGCTTTAGTACCCTGTTCTTCCGATTGCGGTACCATATACTATTTATTACTGGTATCGACTATGAAGATGTGTTTATTTTTTTTATGAGGAATGAAGAAAATACTTTCGACAAAAGTATTTAGGTTATATTTGGTTGATAAATATTTAATACAAGATGAAGATGAGCAAAGTCTTTGATTTTTTATCATCACCACACGTATTGTCAATTTAAGTTTTCTTATTTGGAATTAACCGATTGATTGGTAGGTTGAATAACCTTTCAAAGTGAAATTGACAGTTTAGTATTGCGAAATAATTTAATAACTTTCGGAAGTAATACTATTATAAAAAAAATCTTAAAGTGTGAAATTTAATTTAAAGTATGGGTCAAATGTGATTTGAATGTTCAATTCGTTGGCATATTCAAAAGAAATTTTGAACAATTGATTAAACAATTTCTATGTACCACCTGGCTAGCAAAAATTTAATTTAACTATCTTCTCATACCTTAGGCATGTTTGATTGTGCTTTGCAAAGCGTTAAATGAAAGAAAAAGTTTTTTTTATGCTTCTCTATAAAATGTTTTTATTTTATCTTTTAATATTTATTTCAACCGCAGAGTGTTAAATGGCAGTATATTGTCCATCTTAAATTGTTGAAATTATACAGAGAAAAATGTTAATTCATCTTAGTACTCATTTTACTTACTTGTAATGAGTGGTGGACGGTTGGAAATTTATTTCATTCAGTATTGAAGAAAACATTAGACTTTGAAAGAGAATTTGTCATCATCATAGGACCAATAGAAAAGAAGACACTTAAATAATGAATTTGCACAAATATTTACATAACCCACAACCATTGAGGTTTTCTTTTATTATAATGATGACTATAATTATTATTATTATTATTATTACTTCTTTTTATGATACTTTTGAGCGGATGTATTTATTACTAGATTAATTACTATAAACTCGTGTAAAATAATGTTCGCATGGCAGCATATTTTTTTTTTCATGTTCGGAAATAAAGATGACTGTGTTGTAAATGGAAATTTTCAACTTTTAAGCATGCCAAATTATTAACAAGTGATAAATGAATGACACAAAAATTAACTTGTAAATGTTTTTGGAACGGAGGTTTTTTTATTTCATTAAAACCCTTTAAGACAATTTGATAATATATTTTAAAATGATAAATTTTTGAATAAATTGCATTTAAATTAAAGATTGATACAAAGATCATCGACAGACTATACTTTTCTAATAATGATATCATATTTGTAATAACAGCATTTTTTTCACATTTTAGAAATGTTTCAAGCTCTTATGATTGATGATACAATCTATACAAAACAATAATTGAAGAATCGTTGATTGAAATTTAAAAATACATATTCAGATTGATAATGATATGAAAATAAATATGCTAATATCATAAAAATTCCGATGAGTAGGTCGATACAATACTAGAAATTTTTGTTTTTAAAATTAGTTCCAAATGCAAAGGCAAGATATAATAAAGAAGCATTCCATAAAACTTTTAAAATATGCAATTTTTTCATCTCCCTGTGTGTTATCAAGAGAAAATGCATATTTTTTCAACAAATACTAAAAGAAAGTGAAAAAGACAACAACGCGCGGCTGTGAATCTTCAACTGCATAATAAAATAATGTTGAAGACAAATTTTATGATTTCATTCATTTTTCAAATTTTTTTTTGCTGCATTGCTGTAAACTTCACATCACAATAAAATGAGCAGAACTTTATTTAGTTGTATTTTTTGATGTGTCCTTTTTCTGAATTAATAAATATGTTTAAATTCATTCATTTTTAAAGATTCAAATTAAAATCATTATTTTTTATACTAAAATAAATTGAATCGCTTAAAATACATAAAATTATTATTTGGAGTAATTAAGACATTTCTTAATTTGTAACAAGTTATTTGAATTGAAACTTTGTGTACATGTAAGCATGTGTATTTGAGTTTAAAACCTCGTAATTTTTAAGGTATGGTAATTTTTTCCTTTTTGATGCCAAAACAAAAAAATCCCAACAAATTTGTAAAAAATACATGTTAATGCAATATACTTACTTGTCGATACGGCGCAAGACCTTGCGATTTAATTTCTGATAAAAATACACAATAAAGCACAAATATCACTTTCATTGTTCCCATGATATTTTATTTTATTTCTTATTATTTCTCCAACTATCGTTGCTTAATTTTATTTATTTACTTTTTTTATCTTCCAAAACTGAAATTTCAACTCTTTACTTTTTCTCTCCTTCACAATTTTATTTCTTTTATTTCTTCTGACTAATAGTGTTGTGTGGAGTAAAAAATTTCCTTTCGAAATTGAACTATGCAATGTGATGACTTATCGAACTTGAAGTCTTACAATCTCTTTTCTTCTTTTCTGCTTTCCTTGGATTAACTTTATAAATTTATCTTATTTTATGTTTATTTAACTTTTTAAAATTTCTGCTCACTCCTTAAATTATTGCGACTGAACAGCACGACCGAATAAACGTAACTGAATAAAATAATACAAAAAAATTTCTTTTTGGTAGAAATGAAAATTTCTTTTACCTTTCATCTTCATATCGCAAAACTTCTCTCAAAAAAAAAAACAACAATTAAGATGAGCGTGTGTATATTGTATAAAGTTTTTTTTTCTTTCCGTGTCTACTAAGGCTGATGCTTGAGTCTACTTCTTTTTCTTCTTTTCGTTTTGTTTTGCTACTTTATTCATAGTACTTTTGATCATTTCTCAGCTCATACTTGCCATGTAAAAATGAATTTTTTTGTAAGTACTACAACAAAGAATTGCATATTGCTCTTTCTGTTTGTTTTGTCTCTCCCTCTCGATTATTCACGAATTTTTGAATTTCCAGACAAAATGATTTTAACATGCACGCAAAAGCATTAAACAAGAAACTTCACGATCTCTCAAAAGTATCAAAAAGCGGCGGAAGTGCTTTTATCTCTCAACATAAAATTTGCTTTTTATTTTCGATAGAATGCCGTGTAATTATGATTTATGTTATAATTAATACTTTTTTATTTATTTTTATTTGTTACTTAATAATAAATTGAAATTGAAAATATGATCAATGAATGAAAGAACGATCATGCGAATAATTAAGATTGGAAAATTAAAAGTTATGAAACGTCTAAGAGTCATAGCTATTGATTGACTTTTGATAAAAAAAAAATAAAGCTTTTTGAGTAAAGCATTTTTCATCCTATTTAAAAGCTTTTTAACGTTTAAACTAAAATTTGAGATTTTTTTATTCTCTAAGCTTTAAAACACCACAAATGTTTTTTGCAACAAGTTTTTGTCTTTTGAAATGTTTTAGAGCATTTCAAAGAGATTTAAAATACTTTTTATTATAGCTTGAAATATTTTATTATTAATTGATGATCAAGTTATTGACAATTAAACTCCTGTTTTCCAAGCTACGCGAAAAATGTACTGCAAATAAAACTTAATATTTAATAAAATAAAAAAAAATTAAAGTTTCAAATTTGAATCATTTTTTTATTATTTTTTATTTGTATGATTTCCTCTAGTTTTTTTGTTGTTGTTTTTTTAAAAATTATTATTGATTTAGGTTGACATAATTGATTTTATTTGAGGATTTAATGTAAAGTCAATCAAAAGGAAGTAGATTTACATGTTTGGTCTCTTAAATTCTTTAGAAGCATTCCATTTTTGTTAAATTTATCTACAACAAAAATTATTAAAAAGATTTGTCTCATTCACTAAGTTAAAAATGTATTTGCTTTTATGATTATA
Organism: Chironomus riparius; assembly: GCA_917627325.4. Lineage (NCBI taxonomy): Eukaryota > Metazoa > Arthropoda > Insecta > Diptera > Chironomidae > Chironomus > Chironomus riparius. The sequence goes on from OU895877.1 coordinate 25,285,626, forward strand.
CAATTTTTCTTTCTTGTCATCTCTGATCAACATTTCACATCCATGTTTATATAATAATATTTTTTATTTGTTTTTTTTAAATCCAGTGGAAGATATTATTTTTTTCTTTATTATTCTGATATTTTGTTTTAGTACAATAAAAATGGCTACAGTTAAAAATTCATAAGAAAATGTACAGACAAGTTTCTTCCTTTAAAGCTTATGCATAGAAGACAAAAATAAGAGAATTTGCAAAAATTAAAAAAGAAATGTTTCATCATATTTCAAATTCGAGTATAGCGACAATAATAAAAAATTTCTACCTATGTTAATCCATTTATCACTTCTTGTTTGTTGACCGATTTTGTCATAAGTTTTACTGCTAAGGTTTTCTGAACTTTGAAGTCAACATTTCTCATTGTGTTTAAAATGTTTTTAATTAAATACATTTTAAATGTTTTCAGAGCATTTTCATATCCAGAGGCAGTAGTTTTTGTTCTTTAAGACAAGTAACTGTGAATTTCGGAACATTTTAAGTTCACATTTAAGAACGAGATATAAACGGTACCGTTAATGAACAGATATTTTTACAAAAATTCTGGTTTAGATGCAAGGAGCTTCAGACACTGAGTTGTTAAACAAAAGACAGGAAATCAGTAATCATTACAGGACTTGTAGATGATTCTTAAAAGAGGCCGAACTCTTAATCAATAAAGAATTGTCAATATGACAAGAATTCGCGCAATACCCACAATATTCCAGGCGCATATCTTAATACTTATTCCTTTAAGAAAAAATTATGAAAAATGTGTAGTTTCCCAAATGACTCACAAAACTAAGAAAACCTTCGCTCATAATTTTGATTAGTAATTGAAATGAAACGTAAAATCTTTGTTTTGCTTGTATATATGTAAGCATTAATATCTTAAAGATTAAAGCAGAGAAATTTGCAGTCTCATGAACAATGTTTTTATTGTAATTTTTATGTATGCATATTATATAATTTAATGTTGATTATTATCCTAATGAGCGACAATTTCATCTTTGACTTGCCTCAATATCAGCGATGTAAATTTAAGCAAGTTCCAAAATGTTTGCTTTTTTTTTGTAACTTGCTTTAGGCATGCCCAATAGTCAGTCATTAAAAATTGTAGCATGCTAGGCATTTTCACTTTCTCATGGATGAGTTTATTTCGCACATATGATGAAAATAAAAAACGAACAAAAAAATAATTTTCAGCAATAGAATCATAGTAAGATGATATCATTAATAAATCGTATATATATATATATATATAGTAATTTTGTTCCAATTTTCAATTATCAATTAATTGGTTCCTTTAAGAGAATTTTAAACATTTTTTTGTTTCAGATTTTATCACACTCATAATGCTAAATCACATAATTACTTGTTCGCATATCTAATAAACTTATGTGTTTGATTAGGTTTGATATTCTTATCAAGTATATGTACATGTCACGCTTTTCCATAAATAGCTGAAACATCTCCGGTGCTTTGAGAATGTGACATTCCATATTTTCCTGAACTATTTATTGATGAAGACGACGATGATGAAGTATTTGAAATTGTCGAATATTGCATTGCATGATTATTTATGGTAGTCGATATCTTTCGGAATTGTGGCGGCTGATAGTACTGGCATTGTTTTTGAGTTGTTACATCTAATTCAGTTGTAGATGTTCCAAGAACTGTGAATTAACATATCTAAATTAGTAATTAAATTTTAATTCAAATTGGTCGTGTTATTATTACCTTTTATTCGATTACCATCCTTGGAATCATTTGTAATGGATGATGTTGTTGTTGCATTGTTTCGCTGATTACGATGATTTGATGATGGTGTTTTAATTTGTGGTAAAATTGTTAATGGTGTTATAGGTTGAGATCGTTGAAATTTTTGCAAAATTTGCTGTTGCTGACTTTGATGATCATTCTCTTTAAGTTGATCATTAGATCGATTGTGTTTGACTAATGATGTGGCAGATGTAGACGATGTCAATACAAACGTTGATGATGAACTACTTGGTTGTAGCCATTCGTGATGAATTGCTTCATCTGGCGTCATTCTCTTCTTTGGATCCCATCTATAAATAATTTAAAGAATGTTATTATTTAAATTTTTACTTTTAAAGTAATGAACTTACTCAAGACATTTGCTTACAAAATCAATAAACAATGTATCATTGCATCTTAGTGATTGTGATAAGGTTTTTGATCCAGGTTTACGTTTACGGCCTTTTGAATTAGTTATACAACGTGGAACTCCTCTAGAATCTGTGTAAAGTAAAAACATAGTTGTTAATATGTCGCATAAAATAATTCTTTTTTTAGATATAATAATTGATTATAAAAATATGAAAGATGAGAGTATGAACACTTTAAACATACCAAAAAAGAGACGACGACGTGTAGCTTGATTTATTAACTCATCGGGCGGTGTACCCAATAATTCCATAATACATGCTAATTGCTCCACTTCATTTTCGCCCGGAAACAAAGGATATCCGGTGTAGAGTTCTGCAAGAATACACCCTATAAAGAAATTAAAAAGTGAACAATAAGAAACGTGTTGAAAATTCCATAAATGCATAAATATTAGGAGTGACACGAAGAGTTCAATTTCGAGCTTTAATTTTTTAAAATATTTATATCCTTTTATTGTCATTGACATAGATTTGCGTAATTATTGTTCAATTATAAATAATAAATTTATTTCAGCACGCATACTTTTATTTATATTTTTATGCATTGATTTGCTTACGCAAATGAGAATAAAAAGAAAATATCAAAGAAATCAAATTTCTTAAAGCACATTACTTTAATGTTGTCCACAAGGAAAACATTATTATTCAATTATAGTGAGCACTTTTACCTCAACCGTCTACCAAAATTTCTTAATTTTTTTCTTCTTTTTTCCTTGACATACACAAAAAGAACTTCGTTAGCATAAAACATTGTGACTAGAAATGCTAGAAAAAAAGTTTATTTGCCCTTGCTGACCACAAGCTCAATTACAAAAGAAATGAAATAACATGACAAGCTAATATAGCTCGCACGATGTTTCAGGGAGTACGTTTAGGTCAAAATAATGATCAAATAAAATAAATTGTTCTTTTAGCCGTCAAATGAGCTAAGTATTGTATTACAATGTACAATAAATCCCGTACAGTGTAATTCACTTAACACGTGCACAATGCAAGAAACAACCGTTTGAACAACGTGCGTGTAAATCTATTATTGAGCAAATGTTTTGATTTATTTAGCATTTTACATTAGTATTCCTCAAAAATTAATTTAATTAGGTGCGAAGTTAGAACATGATGAGTTTTCATCATACTATGTGAAAATTAATTTATTTTAACAATATTTTGCTGGTTTTCTTTAGCTTAATTAATTTTAAAAAGATAGCTTTTGACGACAGCACAAAAAAATTGTAAAGGTTGACATTTCTTAGTTAAAAAATTACCTAAGCTCCACATATCGATTCCTGTACCATAAGAGAGTCCAAGGATAACCTCAGGAGCGCGATAGAAGCGAGATTGGATGTAGGTGTAAACTTTTCTATGAGAATAGCATGAACTGCCGAAATCGATAACCTTTATCGAACTACTTCCTCGTTGTTTTAGTAAAACGTTTTCCTATGAAGCAAATATTGCAAAATAAATTATTTTGTAAGATGAGAAAAAAAATAAAAATTTCATTGAACTTACCGGTTTGAGATCACAGTGAATTACTAGAAACAAAAAAAAAAAGAAAAAAAAATGGAATTAATTATCGTTAAAATTGGTAAAAATAAATTTAGTCATTACCATTTTCATGATAAAGTAAGCGCAAACATTTAACTATAGAATTGCAAAAACGTCGAATGAGACTTAAGCTGAAGCCTTGATAATTATTCTTTTTTATTAGTTCATAAAGATTTAAGCTGAAAGTAAAGAAACAGAAAAAGGAAAAATAAATATTAATGAAAATTTGATTTACATTTTTGTTTGTGTTTCACTTTTTTTGGCGTATTCCCCTTCAAAATAAATTAATGAATCACATTTCCAAACTACGTCAGCTTTCGTGTATGAAGGAAATTTGCCGATGAAAGAAGAAAATTTGAACTTACAGAAATAAAAATAAAAAATATTTCTTTACTAATTAATTTCTTTTTCACACGATGAAGATACAACATTTAATTTTTGAATTTCTTGGTTTTTTTTTTCTCATTCAACACCCCCTATTGTTTTTAATATTTTGATAAATTTTTTCTTGAAAGAAATCTATCGACTATAAAACAATCTACATTAATTTGATTTTACGAGTATAATTTGCATGAAACAATCCTATAAACAGATAGCGAGTTCATAAACTTGAAATATAAACGTTTTCAATACTTATAAGCTTTTCAAATTCTTAACTAGATATTTAATACCTAGTATTATTTGGTAGCATAGTCAAAATGTTACAAGAAGTTGAAAAACTTATAATTGTTACCAAAATTTCTAACAATTTTCATTCATTTTAGCTCAAGAATATCTCAATTTGTGGGTATATGCCTGACGGTTTATTTTATTCACACCGTTTTCACGTGTGAATCTATTGGTTTTGTTCAGATTGAAAAATCAGTTTTTCGTTATAAAAGGTCCTAGAGGAAAAGTTTGTGCCTGAAATTTTGCTTCATTTTCAAAAAACAGATGTCAAATTGGTTGTAGCCATGCTGAGAAAATCGCAAAATACGCTTTCTGTAAGCAAGCAAGCAAGTTAATCAGCAAGAAATCTCAATAACGAGATATCGTAGAGACTTCTAGTTTTTTACATTTGATCCGTGCTGCTCTATAGAAGAGCTGTATTGTTTTTGGGCAAGGTAGGAACAGCCGTTGCTTCAGAAATAGCAAAAAGCTTTCCATTCTTACGAATTTTTTAAAACAAAAGTTGACTGTGATTTTTATAAAATTCAACTTTGGATGAAAAATTTTTTTAAAAAACTTTTAAAGAATGTTTGGCATATTTGTCAAGCGTTAAACCTTCAAACTTATGCTGAGAGAAGCTCAGCTGACTCGCAAGCTTTGCTTGCTGAGCGAAGCTCAGTTAACTTATCAAGCTTTATACATTCAAACTTATGCTAAGCAAATCTTGGTCTATCCATAAGACTTTTGATGGTACGGTGTGAATGTAATCCGCATTGGGTTTCAACCCGATACACTAGTTTTCCTATTGAAGTTGCATAAACCTGAGCTAGAATATGTATAGGTGATAAATTAACAACTTATAGAAATTTATTCTGTGATTGATATTAAAGTTGACTTAGCTTGTTATGTTGCATAATCCATATCAAATCAATAAAGTATAAAACCGTGTAGTTACAATTACAGAGAGTAAAGAAGAACTGTTTTGTTCTCCCCTTGATAATATTCATGTGCGTATATATTATTATGTTGTGATAATAATAGAAGCATTATCATTATATTGTTAGTAAACTTTATGATTGTGCACAACCCTATTTTCCATATACAAATTTTTTGGTGAGTTAAAAATAACTCTAGAAAAGGACATTACAATAAAAATAATTTAATTTGTTGCTAACGACTGGGAAAAAATTACAAAAAAAAGTTTTTCAATAAAAAATTCTTTTTTGTTACTTCTACTAGCTGACTTTGTTACTTTATACAAATACTTAATTAAACTGACATAAAAATTAATGAAAAACTACTGCTCATATTTTGCCTTATCAAAGTTTCCTTTCTTGTTACACGATGGTACCGTTTCGAGGAGATTATTTCCGATTATGCTAATGTCTTCAGGTTCAGAATTATAAGAATAAAGTCAAGTATATTTTTTCTTCTTACTTTTTTCATAATTTTTATTTTCACGAACATTGGAAACTTCAGGAAAAACTTTCCCATGCTCATGTTTTCATGCTTAGAATGTGACCAATTGTTTTAATATTATAATAGTAAATTAGCAATTGATGTGACCAACAAATTTGTTTCAATAAGAGGAACATAAGATTTTTAAAAAGATTTATATTGAGGTACACATATCCGAAATACGAATGTATTGATGAAGATTTTAGAATACTAAAGCGTATTAACTTGGTTTACTTGTAAAAGAAAGACTAATTCCAAAATTCTGAACCACAGACAGACAAGAAAAAGTGCACACGAAAAAAGTTCAATGAAGCTTTTGAAATGCAATAAAATGTAATAAATATTATAAAGACTTCCCTTCCAATTTTTTATCATCAAAAATTTGCTCGTTTTATTTGATTTGAAGGGAAAGAGCATACGAAGTCAAATGAAATATTGAAGAAATACGTTGAAAAAATCAGGACATAATTTATTGGAAGTATATACAACATGAATGTTTAAAACAAAACAACTTATCTTCATTTAATAAAGAACCTTATTGAAGTTGAGAAAAGTTTCTTTATAGATTTTTTAGTGATAACATCAATTTTTGAACAATTCTTTTCGAGTTTTCGGCTGCAGAATCTTTTAAAATTTTTTGTTAAATATTTTTGATGCGCAAGCAATGAAGTCTCCTGAAAATTTGAGGCTTAGGATTTGTCACAACTCTGTAAAATATTTCTTTAACTTTAAATGACGTATTCAACTTCTATAAAAAATTTCGTGCATGAGCTGTAAAAATTTCACTGTTTTGTGCTAATGAAGAATTTTTTTAAATGTCAGGTTAAAAATGCAGTCAGCATTTCCTCGTAAAAACCGAAAAAAACTCATTTAACTTATCATGGCTCTTTAAAATTTACTGATTAGGAAATGTGGAATAATTTAAAATAGATTTGCTTGAGAAATTAATGAAACAAAAAAAAATATTTTTCATTGTCAACGATAATGTCAATATTGCATGAAGACTTTATGAATGAGGAAGTCAGTTTTTATAAATATTTTTAAGAATGACCTTAAATGAATTTTTTGCAACGCATTTGTAGAAAATGAAGCTTAAAAGAAGCTTATTTTCAACATACCTTTCATTTTTTTTTAATTTAAAGAGGGTTAGCCCTAATTATGGACCTTATTGTGTAAATTTAATGGTGATTGTCAATTATTTTGTCCTAGTTTCTAATATTAAATGTGTTTGCTTTCGTTGTGACATATGACTCGTTTTATGTTCAAGATTTCCTTTTTTCTATCTTTTGTAGTCAAGATGTCTGCATTACAATGGAGCATATGCAAATGATTTGCAACATTCTCATAAGCTAAACAAAGGAATTTTCTTTCATTTTAATTTCTTCGTGTAAAATGTAGGCAGAAAATTTGTTGTAATGATAATCGTGTGCACATTTCAATGTCCTTGCTGACATTTTATCGATTTTTGTCATGTCTGTCTAAGTATCTCTGTTTTTGTACCCATTTTTGAATTTATATAAATAAATCTTATCCTGTCTGTCGGTTCTATTTTCTGTTTATTTTTTATTTCATTTTTAAACGACATCTAATATATGGGTAAAAAATTTTCTATAATTTTCATTTTTTTCTTTACTATTCTATATAACATTTATCTTGTTTTATAAGCATGAAGAAGTCGCATATTGCGCGGCTCTTTTTATTAGAAGGGTGCAACTTTATTTAATATCGTGACAATAAAAACAATGCAATAAATTATATTCGATAAATTTAGTCTTGATATTTTCCCTATTTACTGAGTAAAGGAAAATATAGATTAAAAATGGAAAAAGAAACTACAAGGAATATATTTTTTGCATACAATGAAATGAAAAAATTCTATTTCTGTACTATTACAACTATTGATATTGCTTTTATTGTCCTTATATTACACTGTCTATAAATAGCTACCTTATGTATAGAAATTGACAAGAGAACAATTTTCTTTTAAACACCAAGTGACTATGCAAGAAACCCCAATTCCTGTCAAATTCTGTTCGTTTCAAGCTAATCGATAACTTTGCATACATGAAGCTTCATCCATTTGTCATATTGGGAATATTTTTCTAAATAATATATCATGTTTCATGATTAAATAACTCACCTCATTAACTCAAAACTTATGCACAAATGATTCCTGAAGTAAAAGTAATCCAACATATGGATAATATTATGAGATCCATCGGCATCTTTCTTTCTTAACTCGTCCAAAATTCGAACTTCTACGAGTGCTTGATGATGAAATCGTTTCTTATTACGAATGATTTTGATTGCGACATATTGATTGGTTTTATGGTCTAGTGCACGAATTACTTGACCAAAACTTCCTTTGCCAATCACTTCCAAAATCTCATACCGATAGCAAATATGATCATGAATGACCTGCGTAATTTTCAATGAAAAAATATAAATAAAATGTCATTTAAGCAATGTCAGTAAAGTCATAAAAAAAATATCGTACCTTATTATAGCTTCCGTTTTCATCATCATATCCACAATTCAATGGAGTTCCTGGTTTTGCATTTATCTTTACTGCTTCTAATCCTACGTACCAAATTTCTGGATACTTTTCAATCTCTTGCTTCTCATAGTCACTTAGTCTACTTCCATACTGTTTAAGAACCTCTGTAAAAAATTTTTAAAAAAAAGAAGAATTTGTTGAGTTCATTAATCATATAATAGCATTGTGTTTAACTTCATTATGATTTTCTAATCAAATTAAGTTATTAACTGAAGAGAATTGAAAATGAAAATGGGATTTTTTTTTTGCAAAAAAACCATAATAATGTTATGGTATAAAGAAGGAAAACGGTGTGAAACAGCTGAAGGGTAAAATCTATAAAGTATAGAAAATATGTGGAACAAATTCAAATCAAAAAGTTCTATATTTGAACTTTCGTATACCTTAACTTTCTTCTTTTAACCTTTAATAAGGCTTTACACAAATCTATAACGAAACATTTACTTCCCACGCCAATTTACTTCTTTGATACTTTTTTGAAGAAATTAAAACTCACCTGAAGTTGTCATTGAAACTGGCTTATGGTGTTCAACATTATCACTACTACTTGATGAATTACTACTACTGACTGGACTAAGTGGGATACTGTTTCCCTGTGAATCTATAAAGAGACCATTGGAATTACGAACACGTGTCGTTGACGTTTTTTGATCACTGTGTTGTCTCATTGCATTTGATGATACACATAAATTTGACAAATCAATTCGTGAATCACGACGCAATTTATCGTTCTCTAATTGAACCTGAAAAAAGAGTAAAAATAAAGTAAAATTATAAATTGCTATCGTAATAAAGTTTTATTCATAAAGGCATATTTTATTGCAGTATAAGAAATAAGTGTAATTATGATTTTATCAATTTCATCACATAGAACATGCACTTCATATGATTTCCATATTTACTTTGTTTGTAATCATAGACCTTGCGCTCAGCACGAATAAAATTGATTCTTATGTTCAATGTAAAAAGAATTGCTTGCTAGCATGTCGTGATGTGATAAAATAATTGAATATATTATTATGTATCTTTCTACTGCAATATCAAAGTATGTATGAGCAACAGGTTTAACGAAAAAAATATCCAAGTACAATAAAAATATATCTTGAAGTTAAGCAATATGATTTTACTATTTTGCTGTTTTTTCATTCATTTCCTAAAAGTACTTTTCTCAGCTTTTTATAGACATTTGCTTTATTTGATTTGTTTACTTTTATTAAATATTTTTTTCTCATGCCGTATCAACTTTACACATTGCTGGTATGCATAATTCTTTGTGAATTTGCTATAATTTGTACATACATGAAAATGAAAACGATAAGTTGGGGAGGTTTTCCATAACATTTAATGTTTTATCGAATGTGTACATAAATTTGACGCGCATTCGTTAGGTAAATATTTGAAGAACTGAAGCAAAACATATTATCGAAAAGTTGTAAAAATTATTTCGTATCATGAACATCATAAAAATCATATAAACTTAATTAGAGTACAATTTGACCAGAATATCATGAAAAACTGTGAAAAAAATAATAATAAATTGCTCACTCTATAGGAATTTCTAATTAAATCAATATTAATTCAACTATATTGAATAAATGATATTTGTGAAGCTCATAAGCTTACAAACACGCCCTCATACTTCATTAGTATTCCATTTCTGATAATAATAATTTATCAATAATTTATGCAAGAAAATGCAAGCAAACAAGTGTTTTAGAACAAAGAATGAAATTTTTGAGAGATGAATAGACTGAATCACATGCCATCTATTTGTAATTCACTATTGGTCTGAACTCAAATTCTGAGTTCATAAAAATTATAATTTTGAATCCTTTTTCAATTTTAAATCAAAGTTTACGATCATTTAAGTATCATAATAAAAATATTATTCAATTAAAATGATTAAAATACAAAATAAAAAAAATTTAAAATTAGAATAAAAAAAATCAGTAATTTGCATTATTTATAGTTACGATCTAGTTTCATGCTACTAGTATGTAGAGCTAATCTACATATTGAACTCATGTAAACTTTTATTTTCAATTAATCAATGGGAACAAGATAGTTTACATTCCACTATTATTATATAAAGTTATTCGCATCTTATCATTTGAGCAGCTGTCAATTAACTTATGTGAATAATATGTTTTGTGTTTGACTCTATATACTTACTGGTCCTCGATCCAACATGTCAACTTTTTCTAATTTATTGTTGAATAATCGTAGATTTGTAGATTTTTATTAGATCCAAGATGTAATTTTTCTATCTTTCTTTTCTATTTTTAAATAATCTTGTGTTATGCACGCTTAAACCAACAATTGTTTGTTTACTTTTAAATTTTTCCAAAAGCATGTGCTTCTAAAACATTACTTATAAACAGTGAAAATAAAATCTTTTCCTTGCTCTTGTGTAACTCAGCAAATCATGTCAGCATTGAACAATAATCTAAATTAAGAAAAGAATGAAAAGAAGTTGTTGTTGTAAAAATAATAAAATAGTGTACACTTATAAAGTTATAGATTTGATTAGCTTGCAAAACTATTTTATTGCGTTTAAGAATTGTTTGATGATCCTATCAATATTTCAAATTCAAACATTTCCGCAAAGAATGACCCATTGCTAATGCTTACTATCAGCTAGCGTCTGACCTATATAATGAGCAACTTTATTGTTGTGCAATAAAAATAAGAGATAAATTAGTAATGACTGAATTCTACGCAAATGAATAAAATAATATTATTAAAAGCTAAATATGAAAATTTTCATTCAGGAAGTCTCGCGACACAAAATTTATTTTACTTGCTCTCATTCTTCTTACTATTATGAGTTCATAAACGCAAAATAAAAAACCAAGACTCGCGACAAAATGATAAATACAGTAATATACTCATTCATTCATGCCATGAAAATAGCAATAAACTTGTCACCATTAAGCATTAAGAGGATTTCCCGAGAAAATTTTTTCAATTTTTTTTTGTAATTCATAGAGTATTTTCAGAATACACTAATGTTTTTCTCGGCCAGATGTATATATTCATTCGTAAAGATAATAATGAAAAAAAAAGAAATGATGATAGATTGAAAAGGTCTCCATCAGAGAACTCTAATTGAAGGCTTAATGTCTTGCTGAATATGCTAAACAGATATTTTATTACTTTTTAATTTAAAATCATAAAAATTAGAAGAACAAACGAATTTAGTGATGCTTTTTAAATTAAACTTATTTTCAAAACGTGTCAACAATTAATAAAATATTGTAATTATTGAAAAAATATGTATATATTTTCAATCTAAGAGCTCACAAGCATGTGTTAGCCATGTTTCCTTTTTTTTTGAAAATTTTCATGGTCAAGTATCAGCTTTTGATGCTGATTCTTTAAAAAAAATTAAAATGGACTTTGGTTTGTAAGTAGGATGACTAAATGAAAGTGAAATTAAAATGATGTTCTTAAAATAGCTGTAGTTTAATAAGAGGAATAGTGAAAACATTGATCATAGATATATGGTATTCGCATATTCCAAACGAGTTATCTATGTCCATCATTCCAACTTTCTCTCTTACTATAAAATAAAAGTAATGGCAGTACTAACCCACTGCTTATTAGTTGCAAATATGGACAGATATAATGTAAAGCTTAATTAGTATCTTGTAATTTCATATATTTGCTTCTTAATACAGTTTTTGAGAAACATTCAATATTTATAAGTTCAATCAAATTTTGTATACTTTAAATGCAACTTAATTGTTTGTGTGTTTGACTTAAAATATAACTCTAGAATATATTGATATTTTTTAAATCAATAATATTTATATTTTGCAAAAATTCAATTAGTTTTTATAATTTGCAAGCCCATCACGGGCCTCTCATTTCCATTTGTTAGTATATGTAGAAAAAATATTGCACAACTTGCTTCAAACGACACAAATAAATTTACTTCTATTTATATGCGAACTCGAAAATTTCTCAATTTTAGTTTTTTTTTGTTGAAAAATCACGAAATATTAAAAAGATTTATCTGTGTTGACTCACATTTGAAATTTAAAGTCAATATGTCTTAAAAAATCATCAATATGTGTTGATTTATTATGTTTAATTAAATTTTATAAACTGAGAACTGAATTTTTTAGGCAGTTTTTTTGTTTTTGTTATGAAAGAGAGAAGTAGAATTAGAACCGTGTCACTGACACATTAAAGAGAATAAATGTGTCGTTTTATGGTTGTATTCTTATCACTGTAATTTATTTCTATTATTTGTATGTGTTTGTAGATTTATTTCTGTAGATTAATTACACATTTTTATGCATCATTAGTGAATTAAACATTCACATATGTACAGGTAGGTAGACATGCCTTGATGATTCACAAAGAGTTTGTAAATTAAAAAGAAATTAAAAAGCAAAGAAATTTTTTTAGAAAAAAAAGAACAGTAAAGTATTAATGAATTGACACAGACTAAAAATAAGCAATAAAAAACAAACTGGAACTGAAATGGAAATAAAGTGCTTTACACACAAAATTTTTTACATGTAAATGTGAAAATGTATTGCAATCTTACGGTCAATGAACACAACAGAAACAAAAAAGTAATAATGTAGAAGAGATAAATTGGAACGACATAGCGTAATAAACTCAATTCGACAAAAAGCCGTATACACTTAGTTCACGAAGTCAAGCTTCCTATATACCCACACACATCTTTCGGTGCACTTGAAATTGTATATGATTAACGTTAATATCTATTGACGTTTGATGGATCAAAAGCCGTTCGAAGAATGATGTTTATCATAACTCTAACTTTAATTATTATATCACTTTAATACTAAATTTATCATGATGATTGAATTTTATCTAATCAATTATTCTTAATTGTATGATGAAACACTTTATCAAACCTGATATAGTTTTTTCCTTGCTTTGAAAAATGGTTGCATTTATGTGATTATATTTTTTTGTATTTAATAAAAACAAGGTGTTGCCATCTTGAGGGACACAAAACTACGAAAAATTAAGCTTTGAATCGATTTTAATGAAGTTTTGCTTAATATGATTTGTATAAAGACATTGCACTTTAGTTAAAAATTGCAAATATTTAAAATAAATCTGAAAGAGTGTATCCATAAGGAAACGTTGTCCAATAATGATTAATTGTTCACACTATGACTCAGTAGGCAAATTACAGTTAACAAAGAGACAACTTCGATCACGACTACAAGTATGCATGCAGTCATAACAATGGTACATTCTGTGTAAAGCTTACAAGTCCTTGCACTCCAAAGAAAAAAAAAATCTTAATGTAAATTTACAGCTTAAAACGACTTAAAATACAAATTGCATTATATGAAATAATTAAATTAAAATTAATAAATTAACTTCTTTGAAATTTTTTCAAGTTCGAAAGTCGGTCTGGTTTTCAAAAATAATCATGCTGACAGACTCGGAAAAACAAACTACTAAAATAATATTTCACAAAAATTTATGAATTAAATGCAAATGATTCATAATAGAAGGAAGTTTACTGAAAAGGCAGAATAAATTAATACAAGTCAATATTATAAAGACAGTCTTCTTTGTATGCCTCTCTTTATGAATTGCAAAAAAGAAAATAAATTGAGAAGTTGCTCGCTATATTACCAAAAAATAAGACTTGATATTTTTATGATAAATTTCAAAATTGGCTAGATGCATGCAAATATCAAATAAATCAAGATACTTTTATTCTTACAGGTTGAGTAAATAACATTACAATAATCACAATTACGAAATAGAATTATAAAAAAATGATACTAGATTTTCATATAATAAAAAATAGTTCAGCACATATAACTGACCTACAAAAACGATGAAAGCCTGAATCATTGATTGATCTTCTTTCTATTTCTCATATATCTCTTTTTATAGTTTATAGCTCAATTTTATATTTTATTCGATTTTTAACCTCGTATAATCAAGTACACCACTCACATTGCAAGAATATATAGATTAACAATTATAATTTTATAGACTTTATTCTATTTTAATATGAAGGCATAGAAGAAATTTAAATTAGCTTTATATGTATGTGAAAGTTTAATAAAAGAACAAGAGCAATCATCGTGGTGGTGTCGAAGAAGTCATAAAGAAACCTTAGGCAATCATTCAACAGCATCGTAACGCATTTGACCTAAAAATAAACCCAAGCTTATGGTGTTTGATCATCAAACTATCTATCTCTAACTCCCTCAAATGTTTAACTTGACCGAATTTCGCTTGCCTCTTCTTTTTATGTGTGTTTTTTTCTCTTTAATTAAATTTCAAAATGTGTTTTTAATATCGTTTGATGCCAAAAATAAAGAATTTCATGAAATAAGAAAATAATCTTCATCATCGCGTGCTTTTCGTGTGATGCAAAACGATTGATGAGAAAAAAGCATTTAATGAATAGAATGGATATTGTTGACCCATTTTTAATAGATAGAAAAAATAATCTTTTTTGACGGATACATTCATTATTATACATGTCTTTTCTTTCTCTTGGATACGTGGATTTAATGTGTAATTTTAATCATGTCTAAGAGTGACTATAAATAGTAAATCAGCTTTATTTGTTTCTTTCTTACTCATATCCTGCTTTTGTAAATTTTCTATGCCAATAAGTTAAAGTATTAAAGGAAAACAATAAAAAAAAATTCTTGACTGATTTATTCACACTTTCATTTCGTTTCAATTGCAATTCAATACGTAAACCTGTACGTATATTCATTCTAAGAATACTTAATATTGCAAACAAAATGCAATCGACGGCAGAGCAGCTGAACTGCAAGTAAAATTGAGTAAAACCAGTTTTTAATGCTGGCCTGAAAAAATAGAAAACAATAATTGATATAAACGAGGCAGCATGCTGTAGTTCAAATGTATGAAAGAAGAATACATCAGTAGCATCGAGAAATTGACAAATACAATGAAGAACAGGCAAAGCAAGTGCACAACAAATAAGCAGAAAAATGATAAATAATAAGATAAATGTTGCTGGATTTTCTTAACCAAAATATAAAATATGTACAAGCAATAGTTATATAAGACATAATTCGTATTGAATTTGTGTTTCTTAAGAATCTTTCTCGTGAAAAATTCAATGCCATTCAGTAGCGACAGGTTAACGAACTGCATTCAAGACTGCAATATTTTTAGACTCTTTATTTTTTTCTTTACCTGAATTTAAATTTTCTATATGTGAGACAATTTTCTTAAGTCAAATGTGAACTGGTTGTTTTTTTTTTCTTTCAAAGATTTAACACCGTACGAAATTTCGTCACATTTTAAAATATTGAACTCATAACAAATGTGGTCTTGAAAGCAATTTCATATTATATTTCAGAACATTATAATGAAATTTTTATAAACGCATTAAACTCTGTACATTAAAAGAAAGATTGAAAAGTTGAATGAACTTGTAGCTCATACAGTTGGTCAAAGCTTCATTCTAGTTTGTCCTATACATTATTATTTCATATTACTTTCTCACTCACACATTTTGCTATGGTTCTTTTTGCTTTTCTTTCTGTTCTATTTAACTCTAACACTGACAAATAAAATGAATGTATTCTATTAATATGAATACTCAGTACTTTTCGTTCCCTACGATTGAATCATGTAGTATTTTGTTATGAAATTTCTCTTCTAATGACAATAAATAATAATAAAGAAAGTGAGTCAGTAATGATCACAATTGAGGTTCTGGGGCAATTCATAAAGAAGTAGAATAAATTGTGATATATGTCTGATTTTTTCTCATAATATAAATATAAATATTGTGAAACGCATTTGTTACACAAGTTTTTAATTTCTTATCAATAAGCTTTCCTAATCTACTGCAAGGTTTAACAACAAAGCACAAAATAGAAAAGTTGTTATCAATGGTTTGCTTACATTTAATGCAATCATGCACTCAAGAGAAAAAGAATAATGAAAGGTAAATTGATGAACTCGATTGCTAGTCGTTCATTTGAGTATCTCAATTAGCTTTATCACTTTTATAAAACATGAAAGGAGTATCTATTGAAATCCCGACATGAAAAAAAATTGTGCAGGTCAAAGACATAGAATAAAGACAATTAAAAGAGCTTCTTGTCTGAATAGGTATTTGCATTGTGTAACAACTTACTGTTTATATAGTTTTTTAATGAAATTATTTCATATCATTGATTTCTTCAGAAAATTTATTTTAAAAAGTAAGTTCGGTGATGAAAGTCTACAAACAATAAGCTATGATATGCGTCAGCTAAATGTATTTTAAAGTGAAAAAAAATATTGGAAACGTGCACTGATATTTTTAAGCTGAGTGATATTTTTTTCCTGATAAAATATATCAAAAATAATCAGTTCACAAAACTTATTTCGCAGCATTTGATTTCACACTTGAAGAATATTTTTTTTTTCAATGCCTGTACGGAACAAAATGTTCTAAATTGATAGTAATTGAAATTTTATAAAGCTGCAAGGTCTTTTATTCACATGGTCTAGCCTTCTCAAGCCAACACAATGCTTCATTGACTTTAATCTCGCTGATTAGCAACGTTGTGTTAGATAATATTTTGACAATAAGAAAATCACAAAAAGTCGTGAGAAAATAAATTGACAAAGGTCGAAGATCTTAAAAATAATTGCAAATATGTGGTATTGGCAAAAATGACATAAAAAATATATTATTTTAATCAACAATACATTCTGCAGGAAAGTGCTGACAAAAGGATATTTGAATACAAGTTTATTATACTCGATTGATGAACGGAATTCAAATAGTAAGGTCTTAAAATGGCAATTTGTTTATGCAACACAATTTAAGACTTAAAACTTTATGCAGCAGAGTTATAAACAAAATATCCAAAATCAAAATTTTCAATTTTCAAAGCACCTGAATTATAACTCTGTTGCATTGCTATAGATATTACAGATGTGAAGGCTAGAGATTAAGATCAAAGTTTTGAACTCCTTTCAGAACATTTGAAGATCTACGTTTTTTTAACATTTTTACAAATTATGCTTACTCAAAAAATTTCAGGCAACACAGGGCAGGCAACACAAATCCTTCCTCAATTTTTTTTATTAAAAATTTTTTAAACTTATTTCTATATGTATTCAAGAGACAGTGTCTAGTGGATGAGTTTTAAAATTTATATAATTGAAAAATGCCTTTTATAAACATATTAAATGAATGACAAGTCAATATTTCTCATTAAAAACATATAATTGCATTAAAATTTCATTTCGTAAAAATTACTTAAATCATCAATAAAAATTAATTAATGTGTGACACAGAAAAATATCGCGGAAAAGTTCAAATGATTCAACTTTGATTTAAAATGAGAAAATCCTTTCATTGCAAATCTTTATTACCAATAAATATTTATCAATGAATCATTAGGGTTTTTGAAATCGATTATTCAAAAGTGTGCATGCTTGACAAGTTTTCTCGCTTTTGGAAAAAATAGGTTAGTCAAACATTTTTTTTGATGAAAAAAAACAATATAAAGGAAAAAGGTTGAAATTCAAGCACACATGCGATATTCATTTACTCTTTAAATAAAATATGAAATGTTGCCAATTTACTACGTCAAAATAAAAGAGAACAGTGAAAAGAACAAAATTAAGTTGGTTGTCATTTACAAATGATGTCCAACTAATGTGAGGAGGAATGTTGATGCTTATGTGATACTTTATAAAGGTTTTAAATCCAATTAATTGATTGACGTCATTTAAGAACGAATTTAGGAATTACCCGCAGCTTATTCAAATTTATCTTGCTTTCACATTTTTATTTTTTGATGACATTTTTTTCTCTCCAAAAAAATTACTCTATGTTATGTTAATGACAAAATACACTAAAAATAACATTTTTATTTGATATGCCATTAATCAAAATGAGAATGCTCTATTTTGTGTTACGAAACAAACACAATTGCAGAATGTTTATTGTACCTCCCTCAATTATACGCAAGAGCAATTGTGTTCTCACACTTCTATTATGTGTCATCGATAGAATCACAGTCTATTAAAATGTATGAAAATTATTTATTAATAAAATCATCAGGTTAACGATCTATTTAACATAATAAAATGAGTGTTCCCGTTTTTACTAACTCGAACTATTGAAAAACTTACATATGTGTATCGCCATATATACATTTCCGTTTACTGTTGCTTCATTTTCTTTTTTTATGTGCAAAAAGAAAATTGGAACTGAACATGCATGTGTGTAAACACAAATATTGCACTTTCATTATCTAATTAATTGCCTTTGAAAAATTACTTTCTCCTTCTTTAAAAACTTTTCATTTTTTTTTCAGTGCTATTTTCCATGAGCATTTGTTCTTCTTTTTCTTATTAAAGAAGATCAAGACTTATTAAACAATTAAAAATCTTGAAAACTATAAATCATCTAATGAATATCTTAACCTTGGGTTATTTTGATTTAGTTTTTCGTCATCTGCGTAATTACATATAAAATCATTGCGATGATTTTTGGGATTTACAGAACATTTTCGCTGATTTCTAAAATTTCCCCAAAAAATACCTTGCATATTTGACGATGGAATTGCTGATTTAGAATGGCATTATATGCTCATAATAAAAGGAATTAATTAATTTCTGAAAGTAAGGTATTGCATAAATTAAGATTCAAAAACCTTTGGACCCTTTTCTTATCATCAAATAATACAACCGTATACATGCAAAAACAGAAAAAACCACAAATTTGAAATTTGAGATAGCAAAGATAAGCATGAGAAGATTAAAAGTTCATTTTGTAATGAATAAAGTGAAATGTGCAAAGACGAATATGGAATTAGACATTAAAATCCTTCCAATCTTCAAACGTGTAGTAATAATTTTAACAATTTTAGATAGATTAGTAATAAAAACCAATTTACGGATGAGATTCAACTTTATAATTAAACATTTAAATAATAAAACCGAGTCTGTCGTTAAAGACTTGTAACTTATTATCATGATCGAAAGAGTCAATGAATCTTTTCGTTGCCAAATTTATCACATTACAAAAATTTCCGATTGTATAATTTTTCAGACAAGATTTAAAAATAAAATAAAGAAGAATTCGAAACTTTTTTCGCATATGACTTGTTACAGAGGAACATTACAGCAAAGAGAAAAATGAGATTATATTTGATTTTTGATTATTATCTAAATCGAATCGATTTTTGACATTTTATTATAAAGTATGTATGACGGACACAAAGAAGACGAAGGATTTCAAATAAAATTCAAATGGTTACAAAATGGTGCCCTGTGTCACTTGGGATATACCCACCATTCTCTAATGCTCTCCCAACAAGTTATTTGCAAGTTATTGAAAAATAAACCATGAAATCTTTTCAAGCTATGGATATACCAAATTTTTTTGGACCTTCAATTTTCATTTCTTATTTGTTCTATTGTCAGGCAAAATATTGAATAGAAAATGACTCAAAAGTTTTGTTGATCAATATTTTGAAACATATTTAAAGTGGCATTCAAAGTTGAAAATATTCAATCAAAATTCATTGGAATTGAAGTGTCATGGAGTGATCATGAATATATGAATTTTGCATGAGTAATAAAGCTCTTGCGAAATAATTAACAATAATATGAGGCTTTTAATATGTAATTTTTTATACAATATTTCTGCTTATTTACTCATGATACTCAAGTTTTTCTTTGTATTTTATTTATATTAAGGAAATTGTTTAAATTTAAATTTCTTTAGAATCTTAATCATACAATAAATTATATCGGTTTACTTTTTAATTCTTGAATAAAAATATTTTTTTTATAAAATAATAAAAAAGAAGATTATTAAAAACTTTCTTTTCAGCATCATAATTTTACAATTTCATATATTTGATGTTAAATTAACTCAAGTGCTGCTTCTTTAATTAATTTTTATCATTGAAAGTGAAATTTTTATTTTATATTCACTCATGTACGCAACTACAATTATTGTATTTCATATATTTCCAACAATTCATATACCTCAAAAAGGTGATGTACACAATAAATTATGCTGATATAGTGTTAATACTAAGAAAGCAAACATGTTTTTATTAAAAGAAATAAATGTTTTCGGCCAAATCAAGTTACATAAAAAACTTCAAATGAATAAAAATCATGAGAAAACTAATTAAAACTTAAAAATAAAAAATCTTGTAAACTTTAACATAAATAATTGCTTTGAAATGAGAACCTTAATACATACAACAGATGCTAGTTATAATAATAAAAAAATAAATTTTAATTTTGGAAGTGTTGAGACTTATTGATAAATATTTATATAAAAAGAAGTTGGTAACTGATTTTTCGGGGTATATTGATAAAATTGGAAGTGGAGCAACTATGTGTATAATTTGAAATTGCTTAATAATGAGCACGCACATGTAGCTGATAAGGTTCATTACTTAAACGACCTTCACTTTCCCTCGTTATCACACAGTCAGCTAATTTAATTGCATGAAATATTTTTTCTTTTCCGGGCGTGAAATGCTTTTCTATTATTTTTTTCTGTTTGTTTGTTTTCACTGAATCAGCTGAATTCCGTTTAATATGTTTTCAATGAAATTTTCAAATAAGTATGATTACTATTCAAAACTACAGAGAGTAAAAAAATATGTAAATACAAAAACTGTCACAGAGGTTTTCTTTATTTTTTTACTATTAAGCTTACAATTCATTTTTAAACTTATGTTGGAAACGACAAATTTTGTTTATGCATCGTTGTCAATAGTGAAAATTGTCAACTGAATAGAATAATTTTTCAACCTTACAGAAAATACGCCATTGACATCCCCCATGCGTATTATAAGCACCCGATACATTCGTATATATATAAAATCCAATTAAGAAAATCGTCATTTAATGTCGCAACATAGAAATGTGATTTGTATGCGACTCGATAATTTTAATAACCATGTAACATGGGAAATAAAATACAGAACCACGCGTGATATTTTTATGGGGGAAAATTTTTCAGTAAATTCACGTGTTCTTGCATAACGCTTACTTGCAGTACATTGTGTTGTAATGGATTTTAACGAAGAAAGGAAACAACTATATTTGTCATTAATCCACGATCTACTGTTTTAGAACGTGAAATATGACGACATTTTTGTTTCCATTCATCCAGACTTGTCACATTTATGCACATACATTTCCTGTTTTGCGTTTCGCGATTTTCTGTTTTCAGCTACCGTGTGCTGATAGTTTTACAGTTAATAATATTTTTGAATTTTTACAAATTACTAAGTTTTAAGTTTGTCTAGCAATTGATTTTTTTTTGTCTACACATGAACATTCATAAACATTTTAAAGACTCAATAAAAAAGATGCCTGTGTTCATGAGAAGAGAAGAAAAAAATCGATAGATTCATAAAGAAGAAACGAATGGAGATGACTCATAGAGTAATATTAAAACGTCTTTCGTTGGAAGAGTCTGCACAACTTCTAGGAAGCATTATTAGCAAAAAGGTTTCTTCTCATTCACAATATAATAAAATGGCAAGCAAGGCAATGTACAGCTAAGAAAAAAATAATTGTATGAATAATTTACTTCTCTTGTGTTTCTTTAATTTTTGATCCTTTGTTTCAACTTTTTTTTCTCTTCCTTTTGTGCTGTCTTTAATCTTCTCTCAATATAGTATATGTAGGTATATGCAATGGTTCAAACTTTGTGTAAAAAAACTTTCATACACTTGGATAAAAGATCTCTCTCAATTCACAATAAAACATGTAATGACACGAATATTCAGATTTTTTCTTTTTACTCTTTTTTATCCTGTTGGAAATTTTTCTTCTTGCAAAACTTTTGTATCTCGCTTATTAAGAACTTTAAACTAGCATTTAATTCTTTGTTTTTAAATAAAATTGAAACAAACAGAAAGAAAAATTATTTTTCCTTTATAATTGAATCTTATTTTTCCTTTTTAATATATTTTTAATATTTTATTTTGATTTTTAAGACATCCACTATTCGCGTCTTAATGTCTCGATGTTTTCTCCAAAACTAATTTTTCTCTTTTGATTTTACTGCGAAGCTAACAGACATGAAACCTGATATAATTCTCAGAAGAGAGAGAGAGAGAAAAATTACTGTACTGACTAAGTGTGAAAGAGAAATAGAGAGAAAATTGAACAGCAGAGTTGAAAAGACGGATTCATGACGTCATAACTTGCGTGAGAGCATGTTGAACATCAGTTGCATGAGCAATGTCTTTAGACATTTTGAATACTTTATTAAGATGAAGAATTTCAAACTTTCGTCTACAAAAATTGTCATCCGACTGTAACGTTGCCAGTTTTTCATGAGTGCATATCAACAGTGTGTATATGAGATTATGTAGAAACATGTGCAACAGGCTGACTAGAAGAGAAATTTTTTTACACTCTTTGCGCTGTAGAGGAGGTGTATAGGGATGTGACTCAAATCATTGAAATTTACATTAATAAGAGTTTCCAATTTCTCCTCAGACATGTTAATCATTTTCTTGTTACACAGCAATATTTTTGAATTAGGATGTTTGGATAAAATTGAGAGCAATAATGATAATTGAAAAGCAAATATTGTATTTTTTAGTGGAGGTGTCTCAAAAATTGGATTGTTTGATTTAGAAAACGAAAGTAATATATTTAACTATTAATTTTGGGATCAAAATTGAGAATCTTGTAACTGTTTATAGGAATTTGTGTCAAAAATTTCTCATTTTTTTGAATCTTATTATTAATCTGAAAGTAATTATTTTCTTAATATAAATTATCATGCAATGCTACAATTTAAGGGTTGATATTTTTTGAAGACATAATAACATAAATTGAAAACTTTCAATGCAAATTTTTATTTTCACATGAATGTTCTTATTTTAAAGAATGATTTATCTTGTTTTTTTTTATAAAATTTAATTTCATTAGAGCATGTTAAACAATCGAGTTATTCATAAAATAAAAAAATTCAGGTTTTCTCGTAGGAAAGCAAGAGAAGGATATTTACATTTTTAAATATAAATTTCTCATCACGCGATGACTTCCTATTCTAATTAAACTTGTCGGAAAGTTCTATGAATGATTTTCCGCAATGGAGAACTCAAATTAAAAGGAAGTTTTGTCATTTTAATAGGTGCAAAAATGTTTGAAATAATTACCTTACTGTACAAATTTGTTTTTTGTTATTTTTAATACATCATGTTGAAAAATGTCAGCAGTTTCTTGACATAAAGTGAAAATATTGTTTGTGTGCAAAACCAGAAAAGAAGGAATGAAGAACATAAAAAGGAAAGGTTACGTGAAATTCTGCAGATATAAAAAGGCAACGTCATAAACTTTGTCCTTGGATAATATGTTCCTTAGGGAACTGTTTGCATTCTCTCCATTTACAGACTCTCTGTTTCTCTCTGCGCAATACAAAAAACCGTTTATTTTCATCTCATCCCTTTCTGTTCAGAATGCACAAAAAATCAATTCTCTGCATTTTTTTTCTGCTCATTAGTTTTTACAAATAAATTAATTTGATACTGAATATTTATTTGCATTTGAAAAAAGAATGTAATGCTTGAACAAAATGCACAGTGTGAGCTATTGTGTCGAGTCTAAATCTAGGAAGTTTCACTCTAGAAAATAAATTTACATTCATTTCTAATGAGAAATTGCAATCTTCTTGTTATATGTACACAAACACTCTTATTTGTGTGGGCGAGTCAAGTCATCATGAGTTTACAAAGCAGTCACAATAGTTGCAGTAAATAATGATGGAAAGGTCGCAAAACTTCTCTCTTCTCTAGGAAGTAATTTATGGCTACTCATCTCCATACGAATATGTTAATAATATTCTTTTTAATTGGAGTTGAGATGTATATAAAGCGTGCAAAGATGAATTTATCATCGATTAAAAGGAATCTTCTTCCTATCACTTATTTTTTTTTGTTTTCAAACATCAACTTTAAAAGCTAGTAGATGCGCTTTAATTAAAAATAAATAAAGAATTAAATTTTAAGTATTTTAGCTTTTTAAATTTGTTTTCGATATTGCCATAAATTTATCATCGATAAAATTATTGAAAAATGGGTAAAATTAAATAATTAACGATAATGTGGTGGTTCATTATTTTATGCATATTTTTTTTTTGTCTTTCTATTAAATTAGACTTTTTTTTGAATCCCCTTTAGATTGTGTCTTGTCTTGAAACTTGAAACAATAAGGTGAATGATGTATGAAGATTTTTATACAGATCGGATTAATAAAATAATAATAATAATATTAGACAAAAATTTTAACTTAAAAACTAATTTAAATTTTTTCAAGTATAAATTTCATTTCATTTGAGTTGTATACTATCATGTACATTGCTGTTAAACTTTTAAAATAAATTGACGTTAACTACTTATTTAAAAGTTTCAATATAAAAGCTTGTTCAAAAGCAAGAGAACTTTTATTTTAAATAAAATTTGTTCCGTTGTTTTATTTCCTTTTTCTAAGTTTTTTTTTTCATTTCCCTAATCAGGTTCCATTCATTTCACTCATTTATTTATCGATTTTTAAATAGCCTATTAAACTACTTAGATGTAATTGAGGAGATAAACTTTTGACTTAAATTTTATTTCCGCTTGTAGAATTGGCAATAAATGTCTCGACATGAAAAAATAGCATTCAAATATTTGAAATAATCACATTTTGAAAATAAATATAAATAAATGGAATAGTTATTGGAAAATTATTTTTGTGATATGATATTGTGAAATATGCTTAACTCTTTAAGAGGTTTACTCATGACATCCAACATTCAGGGAGGTCGATTTTCCTAGTTTACAACTGTTACTCAATTTTTCGAGGCATGATGGTTTTTGAAAATAGAGACATTTGGTTATTGTGGTTCGAGTTCAATAAATCTCATTGTTGATTTACGTCATTTGTGCAAGAACCCCTTAATTCACGTTGATCATAAAATACTTACGTGATTTTTCATGTCATCAAACTCAAAATTAAATACACCAGAATTAATTCTCAAAAATCTTGGCTTATTATTCTTTATCGTCACTTTTTTTTGCATTTTCTTTTTCCTCAACAACATACAAAAATATCGCGTCATTATAAAGAGTCCTTTGGTTGAGAACTTTTTTAAACGAGTGCAAAATTGGAACTAAAAAGGCTTGCGGAAAATATGAGACAATAGCGAATTTTCATTTTTTTTGTAGTTTGTTTCCATGTTTATGCTTTAAAAAACAACAGAACTTGATAATGAAAATATGTTTAAATTTGCTTATATGCTGTTTATTATTTTATTTTTCTTTTTCAATTTTTCATTTTTGTAATTCGTGCTTTTCACAATAATTTAAACTAGTTTCAACCTTTTGCACAGTTATTCTGAAAGGTCATAAGTCTCAAGCGTAATACGGTTTTTATATTAATCAATTCAAAAAGGAACTCAGATAAATACAGGTCTGTTTTATACTATTATTATTTGAAGAAGACGTCAGCAAGGTATGTTTTTCAAGACTCATATGATTATTTGGACTCGTTTGTATCTCAAGCAAGGCTATACAAAACTTATCATAAAAAATTAAAACATTTGTTTAAACATTTTCTGTTTTAAATTACGTCGTACTCTAAAATAATAGTGATAGTTAACACGTATGAATTTATAATGAAATTTTTTTTATTGTTTCTAAGGAAAGTGCAATTTAGATGATTTTCTTGCAATGTATTAGGAACGTTTTATAATTGAATTTTATTTCAATTCAAATAGTACATTTAAACAGATAAACAGTAAATATGAGAAAATTCAACAACAATGTGAAAACTTGAGTATCCCAAAAAACATTAATAGAACATAAATATCGGTTCTTAGATTCTATTGAACCGAGTCTAGAACATTTACATTTAAATTGCGAAAAAATGTAAAACCTTAAATATCCTGCTTGACACATTGGCCAATTTCATTTCTTTCCATAGCAAAACAAAAATTGTCCATAAATAAACTATGTCAAAGCATAAAAACGTTTGTTTTTCGAATATTTGTAAGCAATTGAAACAATACTAATGCCGAAATTTAGACCTGAAATCAAAAACCATAAACTTTTTTAAACTTAAAAAATAAGAAACAATTTTTTTCTGATTCTAAAGATTTTATTTTACATTGAGAATAAAATAAACATGAAAGTTTAGAAGATGTATGTTGTTAAACATCTAATAACCTGAAATCTGAGCGAAGAACACTTTAATATCTATTGTTTGCTATCCTTTAATAATCCTTCAATTTTTCTTATTTTGTATCATAGATTTATTTTTTTGGTCCTTCTGCTTTAGCTGGACCTTCTGGTTTTGCTGGGGGTGCTGCTGGTTTTCCTGATTTCTTAATAGTCTTCTTTTTTGGTTCACCTGCTTTCTTTGCCTTCTTCTTCTTGTTTTTGCATTTTCCTCTGCAAGCTCCGTCTAAGTCAATTTCCAACTTGATCTTTGTTCCTCCATTCATTTCTGTGCATGCTTTTTTCAAAGCTTTTTCTTCAGCTCTCTTCTGTTTTTTTGCTTTGCATTTGTTATCACATGCAAGTGTGAAAGCGATGCAAGCGAGCACTACAAGAAATATTAAAGTGAATCTCATCGTACCTGTATGATGATTACTAAACGGTAACTAACGTGACGAAAGTAAAGTGATCTGTCCTTTTATATTAAAATATGCTTAAAAAATTTAATAATAGCTTTGAAAGCTCGCTCACTCTTAATCCATTTCTGGTGGGGGTAAAAGCTCTCGATTCTTATCAATACATTTAATTTTTATCAATAATATAAAGATAATGTTAGTAAATTTTAATTATCATTATATTATATCCACGATACAGTAAATTTATAAAAATAAGAAAATATATTCACAAATTTTTTTTATTGCAACCAACTTTAAACCTTTTAATAAATAAAGTTTAATTACATTGAACAACCATACAAGTTAAACTTTCCAGCAATTTCACGTAAAGACATGATAAAGTTCGATAATTTCAAATTAAGTCTTTCTAGCGATAAGTAGCGATAGGTGCAAAAAGAAAACTTTTTACTTATTTTTATTGGTGTTTTAAATAATGAGTGTGTATTTTCAGCAGCAATTGTAATAAAAGGAACAGTTATTGTATTGAATTGAATAAATAGACGTTGAGTTTATTCGAAGATACTTAATATTCAAACTATAGTACAAAACATATCCACCTCAAAATGAAGTTCTGGACATATTTCCTTTTTATTTTCGTCTTGCTTGCTTTTGCAAATGCAGATTCTAGCTCAACAGAGGAAGACGATGATGCATCTGCAGCTAGAGGCCCACTCAAACAAGGAAAGAATGAAGAATCTACATATGAGGAATCATCAGAATAAATTGCCTTACGCTGTGTCTATTATGGCATAAAATGTTGTAATGAATAAAATAAAGGAATGTTTTGATAAACTTTAAAATAACGTGGATTGTTTTTCTTTTTATTGGCACTGAATTTAAATTTTTTTTTATTCAGGTAAATTTTGGTTTACAGCTGAGCCTGGGTCTTTGCGTTTAATGATAGTTTAACGAGTTAATAATGAGATCTGATATTCTTTAAAACACTGTGTACATTATTTATTAGTTCAAAAAGCAGTTTGCAAAAACAAATTTTATGTCAAGTTTTGAATCTATTGATTTTATGTCGGTTTCGTAATGATTGAGTATAATTGAAAGGTAAAATATAAACAAAATAATATCAAATTATTATAAACTCTCTCATTAGTATCAAAAATCTGATTCGTCACACTTGATATAAGTGAACTAGAAATTGTTTTTCATATCATAAAATGTATGGCAGTAAATGAAATAATATCAATGATCAAATTTGAAAAGAAATAAAGCAGAAGATTAAATTTTTAATAAATTAAATGAAAATTTGTTTAGTATTTATTTGAAAAATATCATTGCCATTTATTAATATAAAACATTTTAATTTGATTATTTTGAATCATAGATTTTTTTCTTAAAAAAATATTAGATACTCAAAAATATGATATTAGTTTTTGAGAAGCCTTTAATTAACTTCTAATTCTTGAATGACCATGAAATAATCATAAACTGGAAAGAAATAAAAATAATGTTCTTATAGAAAATCAACAAATGATTAAAAATAAATTTAAGCAAAGTTTTCAATTAAAATATGTTTTTCTATATTTTTTATTTTGCAGAAAATAAATAACATAATTTTCTTGTTATGGCATCAAATATGTTACAAAGTTATTTTTCTTTACATCATTTAATAAATTAAGTGGATTTATTTTTTACATATAATATACTTTATCTTTGAACACATCAATCAGTATTAATTTTAAATATGATAAATAATTTGTCATTGCTGTTTTAGAAAATTAGATGAATCTTTAAATTAATTATTTATTGAATAAATCTCATCATAAATTAGTAATTTGTACATTAATGAGGGCCTTTTATTACATAAATCTCTGAAGACTGTTACCGAGGACATTCATTGAGAAGTACATTGTGGAGTTTATACATGTCAATCCAGTCAACTATTTCTAAACCATTATGGCCAGAATTAAGCTTAACATTACGTATGCATCCTTTAAAATTTTCTCGCATTAAAATTGAACGAGAAGTTGATGATTCTGAGGAATAAAAAAAACACATTTTATTATTAAAAAGATGTTTTTATTACCATATATTTAATCAAATGGCATCTTGTTTTTCAATAAAATAGTTTCCATTAAAGGCAAGTGACAAAAATATGGTATAAAAAACGATAAAGACATGAACTTCAATTATTTTACGTCTTATTTATAAAATTGCTGAATAATGAATTTAATCATTTTTTTGAATTTACCTGGAATCCCGCCAATGTAAAGAGGTGACTTCGTCAGCAGTTTTCCGATATTTTTACTTGATGCTACTACAGATTCCTTATCATCAATTCTTAATGCTATTTGATGGGTATCATAAAAGGCAGAAATATTATGCCATTTATTATCACAGATAGAATATTTTGTAGTCAATTTGACTTTAGCTCGTAATACTTCGCCATTGTTAAAGTCACATGACATAATTAACTGATTAGGATGTAAATAAACAAAAAATTAGAATATGCTTAATTAGATCTTGTTTTCTGTTAAAATTCTTACATTTCCATCAGAAATTTCGATTGAGAGACTTGGAGAGCCTGATGGTTCAGATATACTTAACAAAATTCCATTAAGTTCTGAAGTTTTGAAATCCATTTCAATTTCTAGATGCTTGCCGACATTGAATTCATTTTCTGTTTTAAAGATAAAAAAAATTATCTATTTATTCAACTGAAAACTTAATAATCTACAATTATCTTACTAAATTCTGCGTATGCATCTCCTGAGAAAAATGATCCTTTTTCAACTCTTGGGAAGCATTGACCCAAACCATGGAAATACTTTGTAAGATCTTGTGTGATTCCATTGACAGTAAATCGTCTGATACATCCCTTAAAGTCATCCTTCTTAGTAATAATTTCGCGATGTAAATTTGGAGCATTCATTGGTAGACCACCAATAAAGAAAGAGTTTGAAGCGAAAAATTTCTTTGGTATTTTTAAGGTTTTTAGACCTTCATTTTTATTTTTTCCATTAACAGATACTGTTAATGTAAGCAAATGATTTTTGACATCTATAGCAATATGCTGCCATTGACCATTATTAGATTTTATTGGAACTAAAATTTCTTCTCGTTTTCGACCACGAAGAACTAGATTTATTTGACCATTTCTAAGATAAAGGTATAGATAATGCTTTGGTTTATCTCTTGAATCCTGATTTAAAAAAAAGTTTGTTTGATTATGTTTTAAATTTTTAACTTATAATTAAAATCATTATTTCATAGACTTACAGGAACAGCAAAAAGAAATCCATCAGGATAGAATGTTCGATAATCAAATTGTATGTTAACATTTCTATGCCATATTGGTCGTGAATGCACTTGTATCATTGAGTAACTATATGGAGAATTTCCAAATTTAAATGCATTTGATTCATACGAATAACTGCCAACCTAGTCACGGGAAAAAATTCGATTTTGGTCTCAATCCTGTTATTATATTTTTTTAAGCAATGAATTTATACAATGAAAAGAAATTTATTTCAATCAAAGAATCTTTCTTCTGTTTTTATTGCATAGAAAGTAGTTTTTTTGAATAAAGCATATATATTTTTATACAAATGAAAAAGATAGCAGAATTAAGAGTAATTAAATAGTTAGTTTGTGCAACAGTATAAAGGCAGTGTGTGTACATTGGTTTATTTTATCTACATTGTTTCCCCGCAATCATCCTAGATATATAAATTAATTAGTAAGTGTTAATTGTTAGTGATCTAGAAGCTAAAATGTTACTAAAATATACTTACACGTTGACATCCTTCTGTGACTTCCTTAAATTTGGCTGCAATTGGTTCAGTCTTAATTTCTTGTTCAGAATTTAATCCCATGCTTGGACCATAGCCACCAAAATTCACACTTTTGTAGTTTATGGCAATATCAAATGAAATGGTTTTATTATTAAATACAAGATCTCTAATTGAGCCACGTAGTCCATTAAATGTAGGAACTACATTATCAAACTCTGGAAAATCGGGTGCACCTCCAATAAACAATCCATATTCTTCGGGACTATTAACACGTGTTGGTGTTTGAAAACTCTTGAAAGCTTCTAACTTATCATCAACACGTAATTCAAATTTCTTTCTATTTTTGTTCACATAAATAACATGAAACTCTCCATCATTATACGATGAATTTGTTTTCAACTCAATCTTTCCTTTGCCTGCATCAACCCAGAAAACAATTTGTCCATTTATCAATGAAATTGAAAAGTTTCCACGTTCATCTTTTCCATCAAAATCTTCAGCAGCTTGAGGTGGAAAACCAGAAAATAATAATAAACAATCGGTCTGTAGAGTTCGAAAAACAAATCCAAAGTTTCCTTTAGTCTTAAACGAGTGTGATGGCATTTCCAAATATCCGCTTCCATAAAATCCAACTTTATTGATTGTTTCTTTACATGTAGGCTCAATTCCATAAAAGTTTTGACTCTCTAGTGGATCAAATATTTCTCCATTAATTTGAAGATCACGCATACAACCAATGAACCCATTCTCAGCTCCAGGAGCCTTTGTTGTGCCAGATTTAAAGTCTGGTGAAACTCCACCGATATAAAATGGTGCTTTTGAAATACTTGGGAGCATTGCTCTTATTACTGGTTTTGATGGAGATCCTCTATGCTCATCATCATTATTTACTTTTAACATTCCATTTTCTGTATTTCCAGCTTTTGTAAACTGTCTTGCAGCTTCCACACTTACCCATTTGCCAGTATTATAACGATTTGTGGTATTGATTTCTAAAAGTGACTCATCACCATAATCAATTCTAAATACTAATTTACCCTCATGTATTGTCAATGAAATTGAACGGTTCTAAAATAAAAAAAAAAAAAAACAAAAATTATTAAATAAAACTTGATTCTTTGTAAATGGACTTACGTTTGTTTCATCGACTGTTAAAAATAATAAGGCATTTTCATCCATTGTTCGGAATGTCATTTGTAATGAAAAAATATCCCATCGTGGTGGTCGTGAATTCACTCTATAAACAACAGAATATCCGTTTCCATTAAAATAACGTGAATTTGAATTATCAGATGATTCCGTGGCGCCTAACATTGCTCCTTCACACTTTCCTTCAGATGAAGCAAAATGCCATAAACCAATTTGCTTATCGTCAATGAAAATTTGATGAATAATGACTGAAAGACCATTTTTCATTTGCATTTCTTTTGGTCTTAAATTGTCAGGAACCCCACCGATATAAATTCGATTGTGATTTGAGATTGAAAATCTTGTAAAATTTAAAGTTGTTGCACCATTAACAGGAGTTGATTGTGTAAATGTTCCACTATTTGTCATTCTACTAACAATTAAGCTACCAAGGTTAAGGTTACGTGAAATTTCAATCTTGTACCATGCATCGTCATATTTTGGATCGCGTGTTTGAATTTCTAATGGATGTATAATTGTGCCACTATCACCACCTAAATTCCATATGAAATAAATCTTTCTGTTGAACATTTCAAGGGCTAAAAATTTTCCATCATCGCCTTCCACAAATATTAATGGTGAATTTATATTTCTTGAGTTTAATGCAAATGTCATTACAACTTGATTTGATATAGAGACACCGGTAATTGGAGGATAGAAGGAACGTACACATGAATCGTCTGATGATTCTAGTGAGACTCGAATCTAAAATAATTAAATTAATTAATTTTACTATCCGATGAAATAAAAAGATGCATTTACATTTTCTGCAGCATGTTTTGCCTTAGTAATTTTATCCCTTAATTCCTGAAGTCTAGTTGAAATTGAATCATTCCACGCACCAAATCGTTCTTGTTGCTTTTTAATTCGGTCTTCATGAGTAGTCCATGTCCGATTTGCTTCTCTAATATCAATTAGTGTCTTAGTGACTTGTTCTTCAGCTAATCCAAATTTACTGTCCCATTCTGGATCAAGTAAAGCTAATTTTTCTTTCAGGATTGATACATTATCACCTATTTCATTCACATCAGTATCAGTATTTTTTATATCTTCTAAAACATCGTCGATTAAATTAGCTGAATCTTGAATACTGTTTCTTGCTTCATTATTAGAAAGCTTTGTTATGAGCGATGACATTTCATTGTTCAATTTACCACTATTGTGAATTGTACTGCTCATTTTTTTGACTAGCTCTTGTTGCTGATTTAAAAATTTTTTAAGTTCTGAAATTATTATTTTTTTTTAAATTATTAGGGGGGTTGATTCTGTTGAACAATCTCATAGCACTTACCTTTAATTTTGTCAACTTGTTTTTCAGCATCCTCTTGTATTGCAACAGATTCCAGTGCTAAATCATTTCCTTTTTCAAGCATTGTTTCTTCATCTGGATCTGCTGGATTTAGCTGTTGATTACTATGAACTGCAGCCTCGTAAGCTTTATTAGCAGCTTTATTTGCTTCATTTATAGATTCTGCAATTTTACTGTATGCTGTTCCTGCTCGAACAGCCAATTGTGCTCCATCCTTACTATGTTGAAATAAACTGACAATGACTTTACTACGATCTGACAAATCCTGAGCATGTCTTTGTGCCTGAGTTAGTTGCGAGTTTTTGATTAAATTTATTTCGTCGTTACGTTCGGAAAGTGTTTTATCGACTTCATCATACATATTCAATAAGTTATCATTGGTAATTTTTGCTTTGTCCAAATTGTCATTAACTGATTCTAAACGCGATGCCGACGCAGCAACAACATTTTCGTTTAAAAGTTTATCTACTTCTAATGCCTGAGTTTCAAGTTGTGCTGCTTTTTCTTTCAGCTTCTCAAAATCGTTTTTATTTTTTGTTATAAATGCTTCTGTTTCTGATGAATCTCGAAAAACTCGATGTGTTAAATTTTTGAAATCATTTATTCGATTCTGAAGAGTCTCTTTATCTTTTATCAACTTGTCTAGTTTATCCTTTTGTTCTTTAGTATTTTTTAATTCCTCAGACCAAAAATCAAAATTATCATTTGCACATTTGGTGGTCTGGTCAGTGTTAGGAACATTTTGAGATTTTTTTGCGATTTCGTCTAAAAATAATTTAGCTTCTTTTAAGGCATTTGGTAGTTTAATGTGATGATCACTTGTTCCATAACTCTCTAAATTTATAATTGATTCTTGAATAGAAGATGATTGATCACGAGCATCAGTAATTAAATCTTCAGATTTCGTTTTTAATTCTTCAATTTTCTTGATTTTCTTGTCAGTTGTTGTGATAAATCTGTTTGCTTTATTTTGTAAGTTTTCTGATTGGAGCAAAAGCTTAAATGAGAAAATTAATAACGTTAAAAAATTCCTAATAGTGCATAAATTAATTTCAATCTACCTCATCTGTTGCAATGTCATTAAAATTGTCAACAGCATCCACAGCTTGGAAGAAATCATCAAAAGTGTTTGAATATATATTTGTTAAATTTGTCAGCTCATTAAGCTTGAACCATGGCGCTTTTAATTTATGTAAATCAACTCCATCTAAGTTGACATTAAAACTATACATCATTTCGTCAATACTATCAAGTAATGTTTGAGTGCAGTTGTCACATACTTTATAATATAAAAAAAAAATAATTAAAAAATGAATAATTTAAGTTTAAAAATATCTTACATTGACATTCATAATCAACAAGTAAATGACGTGGAAGTTCACATTTTTCGCATCGTCTTCCAGTCACACCTTTTTTACAATTGCATTGTCCATTCAAATAATCACATTTATCTGATACTATTCCTTCGATATTACAATCGCAGCTTTCGCACTTTCCTTCTGGTTCATGTGGTTGACCGAAATAACCTTTTGCACAGCGATCACATAATGCACCTGTGTAACCTTCCTTGCAAAAACAAGATACACCTTGTTGATCAACAAAGCATCCTTTAGCAAACTTTTTATTGGTTTCGGGACATGGACAAGATTTACATCCACTACGATCTGGATGACCATAAAACCCTTCTGCACATTTTTCGCAATTAAATCCTCCCGTATTGTCTAGACAATCCTGAAATAATTAGAATGATAAGTTTTCAAAGCTGAGTATAAGAATTAAAAAAACATACAAGACATTCGCCGGTTTCTTTATCACATGTGCTACTTCTTCCATTACATTCACACGGAATAATCTTTCCAACAAGATCTTCCAGCATATTTGTCGGTATTGTTACATTCCGCCATCTGTAATATCCATCAGCTGGATCTTGACAAGAGTCACCTGAATAAATCTCTGAACAAACACATTTTTCAATTCCAGATGCCATTGCCGCATTGTTATTTCCATTTCTTACCAGTCCAATATTCATCGTTGAATTTTGGAGCCTGCGTAAAAGATGTAAAATAGTTAATGATTCTTTTAAAGGAAAAATTTGATACGCTTACGTGACAGAGATGAAGTCTGATGAACTAGTAACTCGCAAATAAATATGTTTGATATTCTGTAATGCAGTCATCATTATCGCTCGACTAATGTTGTACCCGTTTGTAGCATGTCTCCAATATGTTTCATGTAAAATTATACTAAATGAATTTCCTTCTTCTTTTATCTCAACAGTTTGATAGAAATTTAATGTCAAATGATGATGAGTATGCATTTGTACCAAAGGATAATGCAAGTATTCATGATCCAAAACAGATCGGAATTCATAGTTTGTAAGGGAAAAATTAAGAAAGCCTCCATAGCTACTGGTTTTATCACCACAAAATTCTTTGGGTAATTCAATATAAAATGGTTTATTAAATGCACGACGGGATCCAATAGTCAAGTCTCCTGATAATCCAGGTAAAACAGAAAGGCCGTTAAATGTTGACAACTCCGCATTTTCTCGATAAATGTGATTATTTTTCATATGAGATAAAACTATGTATTCTATTTCACTATTATAACGACTTTGATGTTCAGTGATATATTGAACGGAGATTTTTCTTGGTCCCATAAGTCTCACTTGACCCCATATTAAATCATTTTGAGAACACTGCTGAGATCTACCGAAACAAAAGCATCTGGTACATCCATTTGGGTTGTATTGCGATAATCCGAATGTTGATTGACGGCATTCATCACATTTTAATCCAGTGACGAGTTCCTTACATGGACACTGCCCGTTCTCATCACATTCAGTTATTTTTCCATAACTGTAATATTTTGAGCCTCTAATGTCACAATTACATTTTTGACAATTTGGATAGCCATAATAACCTTTAGCACAATATTCACAATTTTGTCCAGAGTAGCCTTCTTTACATTCACATTGTCCAGTAAGAACATCACATGACTGTTTTATTGAACCGATAGATGTGCATTCACAATTTTTACATCCTTTTAAAGTTACAAGACCCCAAGTATTTGGATGACAATGTTGACATTCATTTCCATGACTTAATGGTGGACATACGCAGCGACCTGTTTCTTGGTCACAAATTTTTGAAGAACTATCGCAAGTGTTGCATTCTAAACAGAAATGAAGCATGAATAAAGTTATATGATTATTAAATAATAAATAGACATCCTACTTTTACATCCATTTGCAGAAAATCCGTAATAGCCATTTTTACATTTATCACATTTTGCACCTTCAATCCCATTTTTACAAGCACATTGGCCAGTATGAATGTCACATATATTATGTTCACTTCCATCAACATTGCACAAACATTCTTCACATCCTTTCTTTGAATCTAGATTCCAATATCCGTTTTCACAACGATCGCATGTTCTTCCAACGACATGTAGACGACATTTACATTGACCAGTTTTTGAATTACATACTCGATCTTCAGATCCGCTGACATGACAATTACAACCTGAAATTTAAATTAAAAAGATTTATTTATTAATGTTGTAAAATGTAGATTATAAGGAGATTAAATTCAGTTTGTTTTCTTAAGTAAATGTGACTTTATATTATGTCATGACTTCTAAAAGATTTAAATTTAAAATAGTCTTTATTAATTTTACTATCCTGATTCCTCCATTATATATCGTATCTTGAACAGAAATTTTATGTTTTATCTATGAACACTGTTTAATAAGCTATTTTTACTTTAATTGCAAAAGTTTATTATTTAAACTTATTTAATGTTTAGGTACATCAAAACTATACCTACGAAAAGGATTTAAATATTTAGATTATCAAGCTGGGTAAGAACAGAAAATCATTTCCACAATTTTGTATTAACAGCTTAGTTTGAAATTTTTATAGCTAGTTGTTTCCTCATATTTTTTGAAAACCATTTAATTAAAATAAAAGTAAAAAACTAGAAAGTTTTCTCGTTGCTATCAAAATTTTTTCAAAAAAAAAAACTACAAATAATTGTTAATCAAATTTTAACATGATAAACACGAATGCATTCATTCATTTATTTCATTCATAGTGGTCTTGCTAGCTATAAGCAAACAAATTGTACTAGCCCACGCTTAAACGATACCACATTGAACCACAGGCTTCCTTTTAAGAATTTTAAGAAATGGAAAAACATTGCTTTTATAAATTGCTCTACTCAATCACAAATCAAGAATAATTATGTTTGAAAATCGTGAATTTTATTGATATAATTGAAAAAAAATGTTGTAAAAATTATTTAAAGCAAGGGATGAAAACTTTGTGTAAATCTTAAAAATATTTTTTGCTAGGTTTAGGGTGAGAATAATATTTCTATACGAAATTTATAACGAATCGGGGGGGGGGGGGGGGGGGGTGGGGGCTAAAGATTCGTTTTGTCACGGAACGCAATCAGTGAAAGAAACCCTTGGTAAAATTGACAAAAAACCACCTTTTAGATTAACCTTATAATTGGATCGTATCAATAAACACTATAGTCAATAGTTAAGCCACATTGCTCAATGTTATGTAAAGCGAAGAAATATTTCTGTCTTAAAGAGAGCATTTAATAAAAATATTGAAAAGAGATTCATAAATAATTAAAAACAAGAACCGAAAAGATAAATGAAGGAAATTAATTGTGCTTATGATGAGGTTAATGTGAACAATTTTATATTCGTATTATAAAACCAGTTTGAAATTTTCCTTCATTACTTGTTCATTTCGATCAAAAGCTGGTAGATAAGACTGAAACTAAAATCTTTTTAATTTTTCGCTTAAGATGACAGAATGAAAGTGTTAATTAAATGGGTTTGCAAGATCTAGATTGAGTAAATCATCGTGTCACTATTTTAATATTTATGATCATTTTGTAACTAAATGACTATAAGCTTCTAATTTCAACAACCTAAATCAAATCATTTTTATTTTTGACATCTATAAACCTGAATATTGAGTTAATGGATATTTACAGACGTTTTAAAAATTTATACGCTTGTGTAGTTAAGATCTCAAATTTCTTTCTGCTTCATTTCGCAGATTATAATTATTTAAAATTCACATAAGTTT
Organism: Chironomus riparius; assembly: GCA_917627325.4. Taxonomy (NCBI): domain Eukaryota; kingdom Metazoa; phylum Arthropoda; class Insecta; order Diptera; family Chironomidae; genus Chironomus; species Chironomus riparius. The sequence continues at coordinate 25,324,044 of OU895877.1, forward strand.
ATTCTTCTTACGCCATAACAAGCCATAACACATGTTATCAATTTTATAATTTGTTTGAAATTCATATTATTTATGTTGATTATTTAAAAAGCAAGATCTGCAAAAATTGTAAACCATATGAAATCTATTAGCTAAAACGTTACTCATTTTAAAACATTCAACATTCGTTTAAAACAATGAAGCAATGACGAATAAATTTTTCGATATATTCTAATTTATATGATTGAATTTAAAAACGAAATGTAATTTTTTTATCATGCAATATCTTATTTTGAAATTCATTAGTTTAATAGCACTTTAAGTTTTAAACCTACGGCATCTTTGTATCAGAAAAAATATAAATAAATAATTGCCCCTAAGACAAGAACATGACAACAAAGATTGATCTTTAATAAAAGAACGAACAGTTTTGTAATGCTTAAGAGCCTATCAATTTTAGCCAGTTTTCACTTTAGATAGAATTACACACTTCATTACCACATGGCTTTATCGAATGTAAATAGATTCTTATACAATGTGTAAACATTTTAACTTGATTTTATAATGCTTTTGATTTTTTTAACCCTAATAGTAACAATAAAATGTAAGATGTGTGAGAAAAGAATAGAATAAAATTTTTGTTTAAAAAGTGCTAAAACATCTATATGTAGGAACATAATATAATGAGCACAATCAATGGTGTTTCTTCAATTATTTTTTTGCTTGACATTTCAAAAGTTTTGAAACAATAATCTTCAGTCTGCCTTATATTTTTTTTTTAAAAAAAAACTCGGTTTGTGTGTTGCAGAACCAGGTTTGAGAAACACTGTCATAAAAAAGAACACGTTTTAGACGAAATTCGCACCGAGTAAAAACATTTTACTTAACATTGCTTTTAAGAATAACTAAGTCATTATATGAATATCTTAAGAATGTTGATGAAAAACTAACGACGGTGATCAAACAAGAGAGAAAAGAAATAATATTTTTTCCTAATTGAAATGGAGTTTTGCTTCAGAATGCTTTGTATATTTTTTTAATTTCAATTCCAATGATGAATGATCTTAATGGATAATTAATGAGTGTAAAAGGCGCACATTAACATCAGCCACATAATCTATTAATTTTGACTGCTTCACATTTCTGTTTGAGTTACGTTTTAAAGGTTTCTTCTTTTATTCCTTCTTAAATTGATGTGTGAGAACTTTGCTGAATAAACCGTTAATTTGTTTAACCTAATAACTTTCTTACTTTAACTTTTTTCATTCTTTTCATACAACATTCTCATCTACTCACTTTTGTTTGAAATTGAAAAGAAATTACTGCTACAAAGCTATCAATCATCTTAATATTATTAATTTGCTTTAATATCTCAATATGTATATAATTCCCATGTATATACATAAAGCTTAAAATCATTCATTTGAAACGTTCAAATGTCAAGATGCTATACAAGTATGTTATAATCAAGAATTCCGAAAATGGATAAAAGGAATCTTAAAAATCCTCCTCTAATTACATCATCAAATGTATAATTTTTTGCTAAATATAAACATTAACTCAACCATCAATGCTTCAAACGAATTCATTCATAAATAAAACAATTTTATTTCAAAAAATTTAAAGTAAATGAAATAATAAAAAAGTGCTGTTGATGTTGGAAAGGAGGAAAAAAAACTTGATTTTCATTCATAACATATATCTTCGTTTTCTCTCTCACTCTCTCACGCGTGCATCTTATGAAATTCATTTAATTCACGCGACTTCTTGAATAAGTAATATTGTTGGGTCAAGCGTTTATTCGAAGATTTCTTTTCCTTAGGGGATCCAATAATTTTTAAGAAAATTTTCTTGTCATGAAATATTTAAATAACTAATGTCTGCATCGTGAAAAATGTCAGTAAAATTTTTTCGGTACACTGATTTATTATATGTTCTATTTGCTGTGTTCTAAGGGTTTATTTTTTGAAATTTTGGTGCTCGGTTTATAAAACTTCTTGATCCTTAAAATTATCTCAATTTTTTCTTCTTGAAAATTGTGCAAGCATCGACTTGATAATCTTTAAATGTTTGGACACAAATCTTAAAAAATTGTATTACATTTTTTCCCACTAATAATTTTAATCTACAAACTGTTATATCAAAATTTAATACAAAATTCGAAAATGTGGGAGTTGGAGTCTCTGATGGCTACAAAAATTCTAGTTTTTGAATAACACCATTAACAAATGGCAACATTTAAATTTTCTGTTATTATATACACACATTATAAAACTCAAGAAGCTGTTGAAACAAACAGCAAGTTCCATCATATATGCTTATTATTCAAGTACCGGCAATTAATTAAATGAATTTGTTAGCATACCGATAAAATGCATGATCCAATCAGCTAACAAAAAAGTTTCATCTCTATTTACAAACTAATGCAATATCTCTTAATTTATAGCGTGGGTGTTTTCTCTCTTCACTCTTACGAGCAATAATATTTTAACTACTTTTCGATTCTTTCTTTTTTATGCTTGCAATATACCCGGTAGACAGTCGACAGTCTTTTTATTGTTAACAACAACAGCGGAGAATATTGAATGGAAAGACGGAATGTATTTTAATTTATGATTCAACTTGAATCAGTTCACGTTATAAGTCACATACAACAAAAAAAGAGTTGCGGAACGAAAAAAAAAATTAAAAGTAAAGAGACGAAAAAGAAACAAGACAGACGACTTCCCACATGAGTGAAATGAAAAAAAAACACCACGTTTTCTTACGACGATCAAGAAGATTGCTTACGGACGAAATGTAGTGAATGAATGAATGAATAAATACGTTTATATAGGTAAATAATATTTTTGCTATGTATAAACTCGTGTATGCCATGAAAAGATGATGGCGATGATGATGATGAGACTGAAATTGATATTCGATATCTGCTCATATGCATTTTATAATAATAACATAGATCGCATCAACATTATTATATATTAAATTGCAAAGTCTTTCTCTCATGAAATTTTTTATGCTCGTGAAGCAAAAAACAAACAAAATAAAGTCAAAGAAGAAAGAAAATGAAAATGAAATGCAATGAACATAAACATTCAACGTGCACACATACCCACTCTTTGCCGAGCCCTTAAATTTTCTAATTGCTTTGATGGCTTACTAATAGGAATACATTTGTAGCCTTTAAATATGTAAATGCCACCATCATTTGAATGACGATGAACAATATCATTATTTGACTGCTGTTGACGATAATGTCTCTCACTACTCTCATGAACTAATAAATTTTCACTATAATCCTTTGGTATTTTATTTTCATTTGCGGCAACCTTCTTTTGTTGTTCACTATTGTTTGAATTTAACAAATCACTTGATCGTTTGACTTTCTTATTCTTAATATCATTAATATTATTATTATTATTATTATTATTAATATTTTCATGTATTATTGCAATATCATTCGTATTAATACTCGCATCTTGATCAAACTTAATTTGATTTTGCTCTATTTCTATTTCACTATTCACTATATGCGATTTTTCAGTTTCGTCGTTCGAATTTGACAGAGAATGTGAAACATTTTGTGAGACATAATATAAGGTAACAGTCAGCAATCCCAAAATTCCTATTGTAAGTAAGGCACGTCCATAAGTTAACCATTGCCGTTTTCGACGTTGATATACTTCTTCCGTGTTGTACTCCATCATTAAATTTCGTTTAATTTTTATCACACATATTTTCATTATTATGATGATTACATTTTTTTTGTGCGTTTCCTTACAGCATTATACTTTTTATTTGTGTTAATTTTCACTTCTTTCGTTCTTTTTCTCATACTAATGTGATTAATTCACATTTCTCACTTTATTTTTATTTTTTCTTTCTCGTACTTTTCATTTCTCGCACAATATGAATTCTAGTCATTTGTGAATATTTATGCGAACGAATTCTTCTCTACACATGTATAATTGCTGTTTTTCACTTCACTTATCAACTAAATATTTTCAGATTTTTAGATTAGGATTTTAAATGCCGTGCCATGGTGAACACTCGTTGAGTGTATGCCTATTAATACTATCAAAAAATTGCGAAATATAAATTTTTTACGAAATTTTTGTTGTTTTAATCAAACAAAATATTTTATCTCATTTGCAGTGATAGGAATGAATACTTCACACAGTGACGTAATCATTATATAGCTTAAATTCTTCCATGTAATGACAACATTTTGATAACATTTAGATAATTAAAATGACGAAATCAAAATTTAAAGCAAACATAGCAAAAAATATTTTTTTATTGGATGTCAATTAGACTGTAATATTGCATATTCTGTCATAGCTTTATCTTATCACAAAATTTATTATTCGTGTATGACACTGACAATTTAATGGTAAAAAACTGTAAGTTTTTCAAATATTTCCCATGACTTTTTTGAGTAAATTTTTGTATTCATTAACAAGAAATGTTAAGCATAATTAAGCATTCTGCACTGAATTGTAGGTGAGTAGAAGTTAAGCCATATATCTCCCCTAATTCCTCTACTGACAAACTTTGAATTCTCTTGAAATCAAAGAAAATAATTTCCTGCGAATTCAAACAATAACGAATGAACTGAAAACTATTTTGAAACTAAAACTTATCCACATTACGTGCTAAGAATATAGAAATAAAACTCAAATAAACAACTTTAGATTTATGAGAAATGTGAAGAAAAAAATGATAAAACGTTTTTGTAGTTAAGTCATTCATTGAAAAATATTTATTGATCTCTCGAATATTTAATTTATTGTCAAAGATTTGTTTCATAACTTTCAAATTAGGAAACTTAACAAGTGTGGCGGGAAAGAATAGCAGAGTGTAATTGATATGTGTTTTAAGATTTGAGAGGAATTTTTTTACAGATATCATTAATTGACTACGAATGCGATATCCAACAGGGTTAATATTTCATTTAACATCTCGAAAACTAGCGATTAGAGTAGTAGTTTACTACATACTTAAGAATAGCTGCTTAGAGAGATAAATTTATTGATTGCTTCGAGAGATTATCGAACTTTTTTTATTCTTCTTCTCTCATTTAAAATTAAACATTGACTCACAAATCATTCTGCATGTTTCTCATGAACAGAGGGGCAAGAGAAAATAATAATGAAACAGCAATGCCTCCTCAGAACATCTAACAGCATGGATTGCTTCCGAGCAATATCATGTTGCTATTTATATCAGAAAGTAGCAAGTATAGAAAGAATCATGCATAACTGACATTAAAATTGTGAAATTCATTTATGTATGTCACACCATGAAATTGGTCGTTAACGAAGAAAACAGAACCATATTACATTTGAAATGTTTACGACATGAAAAATCATATCAGACCTTATTAGTGAGTAAATCTCTCTATAATGATGTAGAAGCTAAGCATCGAGGTTTGAGCAATCATAACTTTTCTTAAAGGACAGATTTTTTATTTGTATGATCAACTTAATTCTTTTTATTATTTCATTAACTTCCGGGAACAAAGTTATCACCTGCTTAATGATTTGAAAACAATAGGATTAATTCGAAACGTATAAAATGATACTTGATATACTTGTTCTTAATTATTCGTATTCTTTTCGAATTCTTAGATGGTTGTATTTTTATTATCCTAATTAGAATTGAGATTTAATTGCTTAGAAAAATTTCAACAAAAGAAACATAAATGTTTTGTCATAAAAGCTAGTTTCGATGACCACATAATAGCTATTTAATCATATTTCATTTCCATTAGCACCAAATTAAATTGCTTAAATAACAATCCACAATTTAGATAATTTAGATATGATAATGATTATTGGTAATCTTATGAAAATATGTATGCTGCATACTGTTCTACTAATTTAAAATTAGCTCTAAGAAGATTTATTACTATAATGAAGAGATCGCATGCTGCATACTGCTTCATTATCTTCAAATTAATTTATGGTTACTTTACAATGTAATGAAGAAATTATATGCTGTGTACTACTAGGAAATTTTTTACAGTTTTATTCTATTTATGTTTAAAATATAAACTCCTATTGATCGATAGCTTTGAGTACACTTTGCCGTCTTTTTGAGAAATTTTGACGATATTCTCAAACTTGTTTTTTGTGGTTATCTGGATTTAAAATCAAAGAAATACTTTATAAAATCATTCACAAAACAGTTCGATATTTTAAATGTTTTATTTTAAAACAGAAAGATTATTTATTAAAATATGAAATAAGAGAGTCATTTAGTGCTTTGTATTCATTCTATGAATTAACAACAAAAAATTTTCTATTGAAAACTATTGAATTGTTTCTTTGAAATAAAAACTATGTGCATCGAAGAAAATATCGATCGATTTTCAGAAATTTATTGTGCTCGTTTTTAAAATAATTTTTAAGCTTTTGTTTTAGTATTTTACATCACTTTCAACACCGTTTTATGACAAAATGTCATTTGATAACGTCCTGGTATATGAGATTCTGTCTTTTGAATTTTTTGTTAAGAGGCACACTTATTAACTTTATCTTTTTTTGGTGGCACACAAAAAAATATTTTTGTCTCAAATTTCATCTGAAAAATCCTCAATAATTAAGTTTTATGAAGTGAGCAATTTTGAACTTTTTTTTTTGAAAGAATCTTGCGGCACAGAAATCACTCGCGGTACAGCAACTTTTATTTATTCTTAATAACACGAGTGTACCACGACACATAGTTTAGCAGACACTTTTCAAATATATGCTTCTCAATTCTCTCAAAAGACTTCAAACATAAGATTTAATTTTTAGCACAGAAATGAAATGCTTCACTTAAAGAAGTTCATGTTGTGAATAATATACCGCAAATATTTTTTTCCACATCAAGCACGTTTTTCGCTAATTTTAGACTTTTTTTAAAATAATTTTTATGAATATATTTTACAATTTTAACACAATAAAATCACTAAACTCATTGATTTACATTAAAATCTAAGCAAAATATCATTTTCTTCGCTTGACTTTAAACTTTTTCTTGTATCCTGATGATAAAATTTGATTAGAAAAGTTCACGATCTTAACAACTCGAGAGCGAAGCGATGACTAAAGGAGATCGGTATGATGAGAATATGAGAACGGAGTGCTTTAGTTAAAAAAACGATGAAAAAACATTCGCGGTTGTGCAAGAAACATTAGACCGGAAAGCATTCTTGGATGTGTATACTTTTGAAAACCAAAACATTAAGATCACGAGGTATTCATTGAATTTCTTTTTTTTTATCAATCGTGGAAATCCTTTGAGCAGTTCAAATGTCATAATAATGTATTATTCGTAATGAGAATACATGCTTTTTTATCTGCGTAAGATGATATGTTTAGACATATAATATAAATATTCATATAATAATATAATTGATTAGTTTTAGCGCGGTCTTTTTGCTTTTGATAATATTGTATTAAATTGAACGAAACGTTTACAACGCAAAAGCGATAAAATAAATTGACTTTATACGACGGCATGTTCCATGTCCCTTCACAGAATCACAGAACAGTAAGAAAAACAAGTTTAATGGCTTTCAAAGTAATTTTAAATTTAAAGAAAAATACAGAATAACATATTCAAATTCCAGTTGCAGATATTTTATTGTTTTAAATTTTTTCAAGCAAATTACTGAGCTATTAACATTACTATAATTTCTTTTCCTTTAAAAACAGCGTTTTTTTTTATAAAAAAACGATTATGAGAAAAACAAAAAAAATTGAAAAATTTGAACAAAACAATAAAATTCTATAGTGTTTGTGGCATATTTTCTACAATGTTGTTTCGTTCATCTCTATTAAAGCTGTTGAGAATTATTTTTTTGTTTTCTATATGATCATGACAGAAAAAATCCTCTCTTAAATCACACGTTTTATGTACCTTTAAACTGCAGTTCTTTTTTATCAGGTTTTATTTTTCTTCCTCTACATGTTAATCGCTTGAAATGTTTTATCGTTGAGAGGTCGTCGAAAAAACGAAGAAAAAAACATAAATAAAGTTTTCTCTCTCATTTCCTATACACATCTCTTTTATAGATATATTCTTTTACTTTTATATATATTTTAAATTTCATCTTAAGTTTCAATGCAATTTGCATACTTAATCATAATCATTGATATGTACACTTCCAAATGCATATTCACGATGTGAATGAGACTTTCAGTTCTTATCGATTATGTTCAGCATGAAATTTATTTTCTACAAGATGTTTCTTTACAGCATGCTTAACTTGTTTTGCTTTTTTTTCTGTTTGACATTTATCTTTACAAAAGCACATATGAGAAAATGATCAAATCGTTCTATAATGACGTGCTAACATAATATATGTGCGGTAAATGATAGTCAATAAAGTAGAGACGAAAAGAAGATGAAAAAAGAACAAGAAATTATAAATAAGTTTATTTAAATGTGTTTGAATTTTAAAAAGCTTCTCATCTTAATGCGTAAACATTAATGAAGTTTATAATTTATATTATCAATTAGAATATAAATGATAATGAAATTAGTAAATAAATTTGACCAAATATCGCTGTTTTATATCTTGTTATGGAAAAACAGTAGTTTCGTCAAGTTTTGTAACAAATTCCTGAGAGATCAATGTTTTTGGTTTTTGATTGAAATTCTGGTAATCAAAAATGTAAATAAATCCGGCACCAAGTCGGCATACCACTAAACTCGATGGAAATTTACCGAACGCCACACTAGGTGCAATTTTTAAATAATTGTAATTTTTAACAGAATATTTAAAAAGATGCTCGTTGTGTCCATTTTTATTGCTATTAGTCCAAAAATATTGAGATAGGAGTTCGAAATCTAATGTCCATCAAACATTTTCTCTACTCTATAAGGAAGGTCAGCACGTTCTTTTGAGTTCGCAACAAAATCGTTTTAATTACTTAAAGATGTCAAATCATGTTTTTGTCACTGTTAATTAATAGAGCGATAAGTCGCTTGTCAAATAGCGACTTTTATATTCTTCAAAATAAGTTTTTTTTTTATATTGCGCAATAAATGTCTCCAACAAAGAATTTTTCGTCTTTATTTGGCATATAGTTGACATGATTGCAGCTTTATAGTGTGAGTCATATAATAAAATTAAATTATTCCACCAATAAACATCAAAAAGCATGAATGAAATGAAATCACAAACATACAATTCCCTTTCGGTTTTTTTATTATTCATATTTGATCTCTCTTTGTGTCTTTTATTTGATTTTTTGCCAGGAGCATTTTAATAAATCATTCATCTTGCATTATCAATTATTTATGCACTTACATGATTTCTTTCTGTTTAACATTTCATACAATTTTAAGAAAATGAACTTAAAACATAATAACTTTAGCTTTATGATCATCTTTCAAAAAAAAAAAAAATTATAAAAATTATTATAAATCGGTAATATTAAATGCATAAATTCATTCTGACTATTTTGACCTCAAGTGATTTACTGTGGAGATATATTAAGTAAAATAAAGCAAGAATCAGCGTAAAAGCTCGACGTTTTTGCGGTCATATTCAAACCGTGTTCAGTTCACGATTGACAAATTATCAATTTTCTTATTAATCGGTTTTTATTCAATAGTATTGAATTACAACAAAGTCTACATACTCGGTACATATGTACAGATGTTTAATAGATCTTAATTTATTTAAAAATCAAATGATTTTTTAAATAATAAATTAAAAAAATTTAATTTCAAACAGATGTTCTTAACGAGATTCTCTTCTAGTATTTTGGATATTAACACGTTAAACGAGGTGTGGATAAGACTTTTCTTGTTTTAAAAATATTGAATAAATTGCTTAATAGTGAATCGATATAAAGACAACGAGAATGAGGAATCGAGCCGCCTATTTGTCTGATATTGCCTTTTTACGACTTCATATATATATTATGCATTACATGCAACTATGAATAAGTAATCAATTAATGTGAAAACGCCTCAGGCATGTTGAAAAATTCTTCCTTTCATGTTATTCTGCATGCGTAATCAATGTACATCAATGTAAATGTTCTTAATATTAATAATAACATATTTATAGTAAATATTGGTCATCTAATTATTATGCCAATATTATAAAAATATTTATACACAAGAAGAATTTATAACATGAGCATAAAAGTAATTTAGATTCAAAGTGATGTTGCAGAATTATAATCATTCAATTAAACACAAGACACACACAAGAAATCATGAAAGAATTTAAAATGCGCACATGTCAATGCTTTCTTTTTGTTTATCGTAAGGAATGCGTAAGTTTCTGATGCTTTCAAAAGAAAAGAAAATAAGAACATAAAGCATCTCAACTTTCATAACGAGAAAATAATAACACAAAGAAAATAAATATGACTAGCTGCTCAAAAATTTGTCTTTGGCAAATATTTAAATTATTTTGTCGTCGTTTTCATCATCATCACCATCATTATCATCATCAATGTTGGCTTTTTCTTTTATTTCCTCGTTTCTTACTTTTCTTTTTGGAATAGTAAGAATTTATAATATTTTGGATATATAAGAATGCATGTGATGTCATGCAAGAGAGGACAAAAAAGAATTTTTTAATTAAATAATCGGAATACGGAAGTTGATAAGAGCTGGAGGTAAGCACAAACGTTTAAGCATTCATAAAATAATATTATATAAAAGCAGGAGAATTTTTCAATTATTTAATATTTTTGGGACAGTGGTAATTATCTACATGTTTGGGATACTCGTGCAGTTGTGAAATTTTAATTGAATCTCTTTATTAAAAATTACATAAGTCCTCGTGTTATTGATCGAAGGACTTAAGCGCATTTTTGTGTTAGCGATCAGTATTTGATTATCTAATTATTTTGCGTTCATTTAATGTAAAATAATGATCTCAGTAATCTGAGAAAATAAATAAATCAGTTGAAATACACGAACAAAAACATAAAGACGTGATTCTTTGAAAATCAAAAATAAAACATGGCGCAGTCGTTTAAAAGTTTAGAGGAATTCAATTTTGAAGCTTCTTCGTCAAAAATTGTATGGGAACGATTTTCAACAGAATTCAACTCGTATCTAATTGTTAACGAACTTGATGAAAAATTCGACAAGATCAAACTTAACTTATTAACACTTTTGATGGGATATAAGGCAGTGTACATCATCAAGAATCTACCATTAACGGATCCAGAGAAGCAGAATTATGAAAAAGTGTTTGAGGCTCTCAAGAATTATTTTTCACTGTCATCAAACTTTCTTATTGAAAGAATGAAACTACGTGGCTGTATTCAAAAGGAATGTGAATGAGTCGATCAGTTCATTAGGGGCGTTCAAACCCAAGCTGATAGCTGTGAATTTAATCAATTCAAAGAAGAAGCCATTCGTGATCAAATTATTTTCGGTCTGCACAACAACAATTTGCGAGAAAAGCTCATTTTATCTCAAGAAAAGTCATTGCATACTTTGATCAGCAAAATCAAAATATATTATTACAATCAGCACTAATTAGCCCAAATAGCATCAGACAGTATCAATGTAAATCAACTATCAGCAGTGCACCATCGTATTCTCAACAAACAAATGTCGAATAAAAGTGAAAAAGCTCAAGTTAAAAGCAACAGCGTTGAGAATTTATTTGGCAAAAAGAGGAAGGAGAAGGTCTGTGCAGTTGAAGAACGCGAAAACGGTAAGTCTAATGTTATAGCCAATTGTGATGAACTTAAGGAACATGCAGAAAGCAATGTTTGGTGTAAAAAGTTACTCGTGCATGATGAAATGATCAATTTTAAGTTGGATACTGGATCGCAGGTTAATACTATTAGTATAGATATGTTTAAAAGCCTAGGAAAGAAATTTAAGATCGAAAAGAGTAATTTAAAGTTACAAGGCTATTTTGGTGAAATTAATCACCCTATTGGGAAGACAGTTCTTCCAATTAAAATAAATAATGATGTGTATCATGGATATTTATAAGCATTGATATAAAAATGGTACCTTTATTAGGCTTAGAGTCCTGTGTAAATCTAAAACTCATATCTCGTATAGATTCATTGCACTTGAACCAATTGTTGTGTTCAGAAAAGCAAAAGAATAAGTTTACAGATTATTATGAAAAAGCTTTTAGAGGTCTAGGAAAATTTCTCCTTTTGGTTTGTGGCAATTCAATCGAATGTCTTTTGGGATAAATATTGCATCAGAAATTTTCCAAAAGTACATGACAGATAATTTTGGCGATTTACCTGGAGTCAAATTTTATATTGACGATATCATTGTTCCTGGTAAAACGCTTAAAGAACATGACGAGAATTTAGGAAGATTAATGATCAGGGCATTAAAGTCAGGTGTAAAGTTCAATAAGAAAAAATTACAATTCGCACAAAGTTCAGTAAAATTCTTTGGCCATATCTTTTCTGAGAATAAAATAAATGTTGATCCAGAAAGGATTTCAGCAATTATCAATATTCCGAATCCTAAAAATCTAGAAGATGTGCAGAAGTTTTTAGGAGTAGTCAATTATATCAGGAATTTCATTCCCAATGTACCTTCTTTAACAGTAAATATACGTAATTCATAAGTAATAAAGTAATAAAAAAATGTCACGTCATGTAAAACATTTGATGAAAATATGCCAATAATTTTAGAAACTGATGCTTCGTCATACGGTTTAAAAATATGATGAGGAAATGCGAAAGTTTCAATAAAGTTTTAATAGCAATATACAATTATAATAATATTCCGTTAGTTGATATTGACTTGTCTCCTAGTCATTTGCTTAACAATAGATGAATGAGGACTAAAATCATTATGAAAGATAGCTTGCTAAAGCCTAAGTTAAATCACAATTTAGGTGAAAAATTCAAAAAGAAGCAAAATAAAACGAAAATATATTACAATCGAAATGCGTATGAACGTGATGAGTTCGATGTTAATCAAAAAGTGTGGGTACAATTGCACAATAAAACATGGTCCAGAGGATCAATCGTAAAGAAAGGTTCAGAGCCTATATCATATGAAATTCGTATGGATAGTAATAGGGTTATTAGATGAAACTCTAAATTTATCAGAACTGAAAGGTCAACAGTATCCAATCAAATTGATCAAAAGAAATGCGATGAGTCTAGTCAATATAGAATCAATCTTGATAACTTCTTCGCTGATAACTCACTGCATGAACCTCCTCTGAATTCTGATGCTAATACCGCATCTTCCATATCTCACCAAACAACTGTAATCTCAACGGAAAGTAATTCGTACCAACAAACGTTCCGACGATCATCAAGAATTCCAAAACTAGTGCAAAAATATGGGAATTGATAAGAGAAGGGAGATGTAAAATAATGATCTCAGGAATCTGAGAAAATAAATAAATCAGTTGAAATACACGAACAAAAACATAAAGACGTGTTTATTTGAACATCAAAAATAAAACATTTGCAGATCATTAGTTTTAATGTAATTAACAAATAATTACTATGAATTTCCATTTAGAAAGGATTTAACGCTTTTTTTGGAATTCAAATATTCTAACGGTCAATAAATTTTTGAAATTATAGAGGTAATGTTGAAATTATAGAGGGTGTCAAATAATTTGAACAGGTTGCACAATACTGAAATTAAAAAATCATCAATTTTAGCACAAAGCCATTGTTTTATGTTTCAAAAATATTTGATCAGCCAATAACTCGATAGAACTGAGCTAATAAAGCAAATCCGAGCTCTCTACGATGTCTGGTTAAAAAGTTTTTCTTCACCCGAACGAGCAGCCGAACAAAGTGCATTATTAAGCTACCTTTTAAAAACATGTTTCAAAAATGCGCTAAAAATCGTTAAGCAAAATTGCAGCTGCACTAAGTGCAATTTAATTTTTAAAAGCAGTGCTTGGCTCGTTTCTCAAAATCATAATGAGGAGCTACTGCTTTATATTGAAAATGCGCGAAATAAAAAAGAGCATTAGCTAAATTTTATACCAAGTCTTTTGTTTCTATTTTTTTATTATCTTTTCTCCTTTTCTTATTTTAAAAATATATTATTTGCTTTCATTAAGGTTTGTTTTCTATTGTAGTAAGACCACCATGCAGTAATATTTTGTTTCATTCAGATCATGTTCATCGTTTTTGTTACAAAAAATATCAATAATCCCCTTAAGTATAGTAAATATTTTATCGTTTTGGTTGATAAACTTAGTAATTTTTACTAGCATAGGACGCTGCTATGAATACCATTTATTTTTCTTTTGAAATAAACTGAAGTAAAAACTAGACGAGCTCAAAGAAAAACTAGGAAGCACAATAATGAGAGAATTCTTGAAATATCAGTGCCAACGGAGTTTTATTACCAAAACAATGAAAATTTGAGAATTTATATGAAGAATCCTTGCCCGAGCTGCAGAAAGATTCAATTTGGTAACCATTTAGAAGATATTACTTTCTTTATTTTTCTCGGCTCAACAAAAGCAATTGTATGGAATGTTTATTGAAATGTTATAAAGTTAAACTATAAATGCAATCATCTGAAAGTTGCCAACAAAAATGCATGCTTAATGGAAAAATTCTTTTACTTGAAACATGATTAATCCCTTATCAGAATTAAAAAATGCTTTCTTGAAATGAGAAAATAATGTTTTTTGTAAACATAAAATAAAATATGTTCAATAAGCTGTACATTTTATTTTTAAAAAAAAGGAGGAAGAAGTCGAATGCATCTTAACAAGTTGAAAGATTAAAATTCAAGATAATTGAAGTGTTGAAAATTTATTTGTTCTTAAGCGATAACTTTTGTATGAATAAAGTGGAAAAGTTATTCTTATGTTGAATTTTTTTGCAGTAAAAATTTTAATTTTAATTTATGCTTTTTAAAGGTAGAAGAAAAAGTTCTCAACCTTAATTAAATGTTATTAGGGTCTACATTGATGCACTTTCGATGAGAACATTAATAAATAAGTTAAAAAACGTAAAAGATTTTAAAATCTTACCTTCACATCCATCGAAATTTAATCCAAAGAAATATTCGTCACATTCATCACATTTTTGACCATGGACATTAATTTTGCATTCACATTGACCACTATTCGTGTCACAATTTTGATTTTTTGAGCCATTTAGATTACAATCACATGGCGTGCATTTAAGAGACACATTGGTGTATCCAACATCACATTGATTGCATAATTTTCCAGTGAAATTTGGTTGGCATGTACATTTTCCAGTGACTGAATCACAAATATTATTCACTGAACCATGGTCAGAACATTCACAAATATCACATCCAATTTCTGGATTTCCATAAAATCCTTTTTTGCATTTTTCACAACGCCAACCTTCTGTATTTCTCTCACATTTTATACACTTTCCAGTAATAGGATCACATGGATCTCCATTACATTCACATGCTTGACATTTAGAGCCCATTTTCATTGGATCACCATAATATCCATCTTGACATTTTTCACAATGATCACCAATATGACCGATTGGACAATTTAAACATATATATGTATCACTATTCCCATTCATTTGGCACATATCACTAAAGTTATTTGATTCTTCACTTAAAGGACATTTACATTTTTTACAATCATTTACAGTTCCTCTTGTTGCATCGCCATAAAATCCCACCTCACATCTCTCACAGCTGTAACGGAAATAATAAAATTAAGTTGAAGTGCTGAAGTAAAAAAGTAGCAGAGACACAAACCTTTCTCCAGCTGTATGATGCAGACATTCACCACACTTCATATTCACCATATCACATGTTTCCGAATGTCCATTGCAATTACAAGGAAGGCATTTTTGGACTCTTTCATGAGTTGTGGTGTTTTCAAAAATTGAAATGTGACCAAACATACATTTTTCACACGACAATCCATCATAGCCAAGAGGACAGTTGCATTTTTCAACAATACTAATGTCAGTGGCTTCTTTTGTTTCAACAACTTCATTTGATGTCATTAAATCACCAGAATATAAAGTTGCGCGTTTTAAAATAGCTTCAGCTTGATCAGTATGATAAGTTCCACGAATCAATATACTCTCAACATCAGTAATGACAGAAATAAATTGAGTCCTTGTGACTGGATCACCTCGATAGTCAGTTCTTCTTAGTCTAGTTATTATATCTTTTACATTTTTTGGAACGTGATACCAATTTTTTTCTTTTAATGGAACAATAACACTTGCATTGGAATTTGAGAAAAATCCATCACCATAAGCTATTTTCATTCCATTTTTTCCAATCATTATGAAATTAGGTCCATTTGTTGGCTTTCCACTAGTATCACCTCGAACAATAACATAGTCAATTTGAAAGACAAAATGTGAGCCATAATTTTCTAATCGATTACCAAGATAAACATGTGGAGCTGACCAATAGACAGCTTCAACATCTGCCAACTCATACATTCCAAATACATAGAATCCAGTATCATTATCTCGGACTGGATATGCAATTTGTGTTTTTGATAAATCAGTAACCATCCATCCCTCGAGGGTTTCAATAAAATTTCTTTCGACATGATAACTTTCACATGTTGTATCAATGCCAGAGCAATAACATTTTAGACAGCCATCAGGATTTTCATATGTTAATCCAAAATATCCTTTCATACATGTATCACATTTATCTCCTATGACGTGTGCTTTACAATGGCAAGTTTCTTCACATTCTTCACTAGGAATTGTGCCTCGTACATCGCATGAACATTTTTCACAATTGCTTCCCCCGTACCCAATCGCACAATTATTACATTTTGGTCCACTAAAACCAGCCTTGCAAATACATTCGCCTCCAAATGGATTACAAGTTCCGATTGATCCTTTTACACTACAGTCACAAGGTACGCACGGAATATCATGATCTGGTTCTCGATCATATGGACGATAATAGCCAGTCAAGCATTTTTCGCAATTTATTCCGGTAGTAAATTTTGTGCAATTAACGCAAACACCACCACCGATCATCTTTCCTTTTACATTCTGACTTAAATTTCTCTCATCAATATCAGCATTATATTCGCATGAACTTGCATGTCCATGGCATTGACATTTCTCACATTTATTTTCCTTCTGTGGTGTTCCTGCACGAAACTCTCGTTGATTGAATAATGGACAACACTTATCACAATTTTTACCGCAAGTATTATGCATACATTCACATTGTGGCAATTTGTTTGCATCATCATTAACTTCATCTTGATTTTCCCGGCATTTTGCAGCATGTCCAAAACAGTAACATCGACCTACTATCATTATTGATTGAACTGAATAGTAGCTCCGTTTTTTCAAATCATCCTCCTCTGGTAACCATTTTGGTATACGATCGCTTTCAATTTCTGTTAAGTTTTTAATTAGTCCTTGAAATTTCACTCGAATATATTGAGCCAAAGAAAAGTTTTGAAGTTCAGGTGTGACAGTATCAAAATTTCTCTGCGCCATAACGACAAATTTCGCTTCTCCATATTTAAGTCGAACTGATTCTGAATATTGACTTGTACATGTGATTTCAAGATTATTCTGCAATGTATAATTGCTATTACGACCAGGTAGACCGTAACGTGTCATGCATTCTTCATTGTTAATTGCAAAATACTGCCAAGGCTCATAAATTTTTCCATCTATTGATTTTTCTAGAATCCACGCCTTTGGAAGTGGTGATTCAGCTGATTTTATTTTAAATGAGTAAATTTCAAAAATCTGTAATGGGAAAAATAAAAATAATTATAAGATTAAAATAAAAATTATAGAAAACTGGAGATAAAGTAATATTGCATATATGGCTGCAGCAAGTCTCGATTTTATAGCAGCTTATTAAAATCATTTGAATTGGGCTTAATTGAATGCTGTGTTTGAAGTTTATATTTGGGAAATCTCTTGAGGGATTTGGCGCTTAATGGATCACCTCTATTTTTTTAAAAGTTTGAATGATATTAAAATTTTAAAAAAATATTTTAATAATAATCAAAAAACGTTTAATAAGTTTAAAACATATTTAAGGTTTTATTCATCTTGAAATTAAAACAACAAATACTGATAAAAAAATAAAAAAATATTTATCACAAGAAGAAAAGTATGATTCATTCAGAACTAAAACCCATTTTTAACTCTAAAAGACCATTAATTTTATAACATTAACCCGTTGATTCTTTAATAAACAAAACATAACAACAAGAGATTCTCTCTCCGCATTCTATACAAATTGTGGCGTTTAACCAAAGAGCACATAAAAAATGCATATAAAAATTTACATACAAATTGAGATTTCCCATTAAGAAAAATAATCTCGGCATTTAAAAACCAAATTGGGTGATTTTTAAAATTCATTTCATACTGGGCTAAAGATTTTGCTTTCGATTTCAACGCCACAACAAAATATAAAAAAAAAAAACTATACATTAATAACAGAACGAAAGGGAAAGAATTAAAAAGAGTCTGCAACAAACTAAATTTAAATTTGATAAGAGAAAAGTGTTGTTTTTTATATGTCAAATAAGAAGAATGAAGACTGAGGTGAATGATATTCCCGCCTTTTAATAATTTTCTTATAAACGCCGACCAATTTATTTTTTTTTGTTCTTCTTTTACATCAAACAACAATAAGACAAGGAATATTGCTAGCAGCAACAAATTCTTCGTGTCAATAATGCGTTCTCAAGAAGCTGTGAGAAGAACTGTTTGGAATTATTACAGTAATTGAATTTTCCTCTAACCTTTCTTTACATTTTGCATAAAACTCGTTTTTATTTAATTTTTGAGAACTCAAGTTGAATTGGGGTTTGTAAACTTAAAGCGCATTATTTCTGATTTCTTACTTTTTTAAAACCATTCCATCATTAATTCAACTTATTTTAAACAAATAAATTGTTAAATTAAATTTTATTAATGGAGAAGTTATTTTAAGAATTTATTATAAATTATTTAACAAATTCCATATGATATTGACTAACTGGTGGGTTAATTAAACAAGCTTATAAGTGAAAACAGTAAGTGGCTTATTTCTTTCATAGACTTCTTCTTCAGCTCTCAATTTGTTTATAAACAAACTTCAAATTTAACATTGCACTGAGTGTATAAGGGTCCAAACAATTATTCTTTACATTTTTGTATGTAAATATTTGTTATAAATAACCTGTCTTCTTTTATGTTCTTTTCCTCAGAGGATGAAAGTGCGGCAGCAAAATATTTAAAAAGTGAAAAAAAATTTCGATTCAAACATCATCTGATACCAAAATTTTAATATTAAGCTATTATAATATATTAAGTGTTTTAACAAATTAATTTTCATTTATTCTTTCACATTTTCCTGTACAAGAATTTCTCAAACATCATCAAACTCACATCTTTACCCAAAAATAAACTTCAATTATTGTAAGATAAATATTTACAAATAGATGCGGTGTCTCTATGTATTTGAAATATGAACAAAATGAAATAAATTTGACATGATTAAACGATGCGTAATGTATATTAACATTGCTGAGAATGATTATGTTTGACAATGTAAGATACATCTGAGTTTGAGATAGATCTAGTGTTTTTTGACCTGTTTTAACCTTCCTTTTGAAGAAGTGGTCACTTATTAGGGGCTTTTTTAAAAGACAAATAAATTACAGCATCAAAAATGCAATCATGTTTAAATTTATTCTGGTACACTTCCAAAAAAGGATATGAAAACTTTTAATTATGAATATTTCAAATTAATATGATTTTTTTTTTATTCTGAACAAAAAGAACAGAAGAGCGAAAAATTTTAATTTTTCTTAACTTTGTCTTCACTCTTATCTTCGATGTCCTTAAAAAGAATCGAAAGCAAAGAAAAATGAAGAGAGAAAAAGAGATAGATAAATACAGACAGCGATGTACAAAATTTATTACTGAATGCTACTGCTAGGTAGCCAGTAGATAAAATAACAAAGCACAAATATATGTTCTCAAAAGAATTCAAAAACAGAACAAAGCAAAGACTACAAAATCAGTCAGAAATTCTTTATATGGGAATAATTGATCTTTAGTTTGGAATCTGCTCGTTACTTGCCACTGCCATTGCTCTTGTTTTGACTTTATATGGAGAAAAAAATGTTTTATTATTTTTTTCGGTAATTGGTGCATTTTTTTAAGTTTAACATAAAAAATAATTGGATAGAAATGGCTATGTGAAGAATGTAGACATGACTAAGCAACGCAAAATTCACGGAAACTATGTACACATTCTATTGAATCTTTCTTTTCTCAGAAAAAAAAAACTATAAACTTTTATGTTATTTCATCTCAACATTCAAACGACAATTGAAATAAACAACTTAAAACATATCACGAAAAGAAGATTTCTGCTTTCATTTAAACCTGCAAAACAAGAAGATTCATCAAAGGTTGTTCACTTTTTATTATCGCAATTTACTGAAATGAACAAGAAGGATCCTAAAAATATTAAGTCCAATTAAGCAATTTATTAGAACACGTAACATTGTTTCCACGATCCAAAACAAGAGGAGACCATAAAACGACATTTATCCAGACACACAAGATATATCGGTTCCTTTTTCGGACCAATTTAATATTCTTGTGCATTTGATTTTACTTCTTGTTTATTCCACTTTAACTTCTTCTTATTTTCTCTGATAAGCAATTGCAATTGCTAACTGTTTTATTCATATACCTTTTATTACACACGTATACTGTTAATATATGTTGATTATTGAGTAGCTAATTAGTAATTTAAGGAACAAGAATGATATATTACATTCCATACAGAATCAATGCATCAAAAATCAATTATCTGTTTTTATAGTTATGACTGAGATTGATGTGCAAGTTACAACAGGGATTAAAGATCAAATAAAAGCATGGATGTAAAGTAATTAAAATTAAGTCAATCTTTACTACAAGAAAACTTGTGTTGGTTCAAAGACTCATTAAAATCAAATTCTTTAGATTGGTAATAAAAGTATTCAAAACTTCGGAAGTTGTAAGATATATGACTATGCAACATAATTCAATCGAAACCAATTTAAGCCTTAGAATTTAATAAAAAGAAAACGTTACTGATTTCAATACTATACAGTCTATCCATTTAATAATTTGATACGCATATGACAGAAGGTAGAGCCCGTTTCCACTTATTTTAATTATACACATTTAGTAAAGCTTTTAAATATCTAGTTCTGTTAGTTTTCATCTACTTTCTAATACAAGCTGGGATTTGCCATTGTTGAATCAATATAAAAGGCATGACGGTGTAGTTTTTTTCATACAGCTGTTTTTTTGTCCAAATTATTGCTGCCATATAGTTTAATCTAAAATTAAGTTTTCTTAAGTTTTCCAATAAAATATCTTTTTTTCTTTGAAGATGTGCTAAACACAACATTCTGGCTCAAACAGTTAACATTATATTAGGAAATTAAACAAAAGATTAGAAAACAAATATTTGAAGAAAAATTTAGTTTCAACTGAAATTGAAGCCCATCAATGACCCAAAGAAAATTTTTTATCGTCAACAAATACCATTGACTTTGTAATCATTGTATTATTAATAATTTAACTTCTTATTCTATTACATGCATCGCTGTATCATAGCCAGAGGACAAGAATATATGAATAAATATATTCATCAATATACTCGCCCTTAATTCAATTAACTTTTTTATGTCTTCTTCTTCATTTCATCAACCATTCTTGTTGATTTTAAATTGATATCGTTGCTGAAGAGAGGAAAGTTATGTCAAAAATCAATAAATAATATTTACAGTATAGACCTCCCGTGAAAGAAAAATTTTCTTAAATTAATTTTTTTGGTGATTCATTAGAGTCATTTGTTTGCTAAGTGAATAGCTTCTTTCGTTTCGAATTTTGTGCATTACTTGTACATTACTCTAATCAAAAGAAATTGTTGATTAAGTTTAATATAATCAGCGTTTAACTTGAGTTTATTTAAGTGTGACTGAAGTACGACGGCATGAAGTGTCCAATCACTTTGAAACTTTGCCAGAATTAAGTCCATATTACGTCCAATTGCGTCCAACAAAAAAATAATTTTGTCCTACTTCCTGTGGCTGGATATAGCAGGTTCCATTTTTGGGAATTATGCCGTCGTACTTCAGGTTTTAAAACGGCATCATTTCCAAATATTAACTTTATTAGACATATTATACATCAAAATTGATCTCTTAATTACGTCCAATTGCGTCCTGCAAAAATTTTTGGAATCGGATATAACCAGCAAGAGTTATGGACTGTCAAAGTTTTGGACAGTACTACTTGTGGACCAATATTTTTTTGCCCAAATCCTATCATGCTATATATCAAAACACGTCTACTTTTCCTCAGCAGCTTAAATCTGATGGAATTATTTAAGTCCAATTCATTTTTAACCTATGGCAGTTCCGGTTTCATCTCGTACTTGAATATCACCAAGTGTTCAAAAGTTGACTAGCGGCATGTTGTATATCAAAAAATATCTTTTTTTGTCAGTGTTTCTAATCTGACGGAATTATCTTAGTCCAACCTGTAGTTTTGGACATATGGCAGTTCCAGTGTATTTTAACCTGTACCTGTACGTATCGAAAGTTTTACTTTTACCTGTCAAATATATATTTTGACAGAGATTGTTTTTACTCCATCAACAAATTTGGAAATTATGGCTAAGGTTATGTGCTACAAAACTACATCTTTAGATTTTCAAATGTTATCATAGTTTTCCGAAAAAAACAAGAAAATGTGAAAATCAGTATTTTTTTCAGTTTTGGTTCAAATCAATTTTGCGGAAAAACCAGTTGACGAAAAATTATGAAAATAATGGCAAATTTTAGCTTACTGTGATATCTATAGATATCAATCATTAGAAAATTTTCCGTATTGGGAAAATTATTGGGAAAATTGCAATTAATAAAAGGGAGAATAAAATATTAATTTTTCTCTACATTCAAAGTGATTTTCCGAGTTTCGATAAGAAAATTATCTTGCAAAAACCATTTGAAAAACTTTCCACTATGTTAGCAATTTTTATACTTTTTACTTTATTTTGATAACTATTTTACTTTCTGAGTTATTAAATCACAAAATAGGACTAGAAATATCGGAAATTTTTTAGAAAACTCCAGAAAATATAAAAAAATTATAAGATTGTAATTGAGATTATAAAGTAATAACAATCTCTGTCAAAATATATATTAAACAGGTAAAAGTAAAACTTTCGATACGTACAGGTACAGGTTAAAATACACTGGAACTGCCATATGTCCAAAACTACAGGTTGGACTAAGATAATTCCGTCAGATTAGAAACACTGACAAAAAAAGATATTTTTTGATATACAACATGCCGCTAGTCAACTTTTGAACACTTGGTGATATTCAAGTACGAGATGAAACTGGAACTGCCATAGGTTAAAAATGAATTGGACTTAAATAATTCCATCAGATTTAAGCTGCTGAGGAAAAGTAGACGTGTTTTGATATATAGCATGATAGGATTTGGGCAAAAAAATATTGGTCCACAAGTAGTACTGTCCAAAACTTTGACAGTCCATAACTCTTGCTGGTTATATCCGATTCCAAAAATTTTTGCAGGACGCAATTGGACGTAATTAAGAGATCAATTTTGATGTATAATATGTCTAATAAAGTTAATATTTGGAAATGATGCCGTTTTAAAACCTGAAGTACGACGGCATAATTCCCAAAAACGGAACCTGCTATATCCAGCCACAGGAAGTAGGACACAATTATTTTTTTGTTGGACGCAATTGGACGTAATATGGACTTAATTCTGGCAAAGTTTCAAAGTGATTGGACACTTCATGCCGTCGTACTTCAGTCACACTTATTTAATGCAAATTTTCTTTTGAAAATGCATATTTATATAATATGTTTCGAGGGTATGCTACATATAATTTGCATATGATCATTTTTCTAATCAATAACCATTAATTTTGTCTCCAAACAAGAAGTAATTATTTTCATTGAACAGTATAAAGAATAAAAAAAAATATCTGATTTGATGCGCTTGTACGATTAATATGTGAATTAATTGCTATTCTGCTTTAACTAGTTTAAAGATTATATAGATTATAAACTATTTATTAAATTTTACTCTTAAGTCATAGCTTGGATTATTAATCAGCAAAATAACCAAGAATAATGTTTTTAGATATCTCAAGTTTGAAAATAAAAAATTATAAGCCTTATAAAAATATATTTAAATTTTAAAAACCAAATATTCGTGGTAACGAAATTTGACAGGTTTACATGGAATCATAAGAAATAGGTAAAATTTAACAAGACTTCGCAATCAATATAATTTTATGGTAGATTAAAATTGCATAATTTTTTTTTTTGCAAAACGAAAGCAAGAAAAACTCAACTGAACTTTATGTTTATTTAAATAATAATGAACAATAAAAGAGATGGAGAATAAAGCAAATTGTATGTGGTTTAAAGATTAAGATTGATGATTATTGTGAGGTTCTTTTCTCATATTTTCATTGAACTTATAAATGAACTTGCTTTTTGAAATGGAATTGCAAAACATGGCAAGTCAAAAGTGTTATGTAAATGTACTTTATGTTGCTTAATGAAACCATTAAACTTCCGCCGCATACTTTTGAATATGAGCGCGAGAAAGGAAAATAGATGTTGAGAAAGCAATTCTACAAAAATAGGCATGAACTTGTGCATCACATATATTTTTATGCATCAATGCATAATCATAAAGTCATACGTTGTGGAATTTCTGAGATTTAGTTCACGGAAATAGAACGACATAAATGAAAATTTCCTCAAACAGAATAAAAGAGTCATAAAAATTCTATTTACACAAAAAAAATTAGACTTCGAGTTTATTTTTTGATACACGACAATTTTAAATAGAACTCTTGCACTTCTTCTTTCATTCTATATTTACAAATGCATTCGAAATACTTGCATCAAATGCTAGCGTTAAATGTTTACCATGTGCAAATTTCTGTAAAACGAAAATTTTTATTTTTAAGAGTAAAAAAAGAGCGAATGTGTTGAAATTGTGTACACAAATTTTTAAGTTTCTCAATTTGACAAATAAAAATTTCGAGTTTTAACAACTCAACTAAATTTTAAAATTTCTGTTTTGGCTTGTGGTTTTCTTATAAGAGACAAAATAAAACTTTTAGGGCTTATGGTTCAATTGAAAACTCGGTCCAGATTAGCCAATAATAGCTCCAATGTTTTGAAGAGAATTTAAGATGTCTGGTTTAATTAATTTCTTCAAAACAGAATATCGGAACTCTGGCTTCAAAATGTATTATCAAACCTTTCAAAATTTATAAAAGATGCATTCCAAACCTGAGCTTATTTGAATTGTGAAATGTTTTCATCAGATTTTATAGTTAATTGTTCAAGGAAATAGAATTCCAATTCAGAGAAATGTGTGGAACAAAAGATAAAATGAGCCATTATTTATTCCAATTAAAATGTCTTTTAGTTCTTTCTTTCGTTAAAGGTTTTATTATAATCAAAAGATCTTTCTTTATTTTCAAATCCTTTCTTTACTGAAAAATTGATCGACATTTTAAAAGACCTCAAGTGACATACTGAGCATTTGAGAGCACTTCTTAAATTAAACTGGAATTCTTTTAATAAAATGATTGTAAATCCTTCAGACAATGAATAAATTGCAGATTTTTATGGAGATGTTTCAACGATTTCCCTTTTCAAATCTAATGAGTTGTTTTTTTGTTCATGAAATAAGTGGAATTCCTACTTGAATTATTTAAATTGGATAAAATCATATGAGGACAATATTTTAAGATACAAAACTTGCTGATCGCCGATGTACATTTAAATAAAAAAAATGAAAATTCTCACCTGCCCCAAATCAATGTCGATTGTAACAAATTCATATTCATTGTCCACAGCTAATGATGGGCTTTGCCAAAATGAATGTGAACCATCAATTGCATGCGTTATCGGATGACTTAAATCAGGATCTGAAGAATCGCAAAATTCACACATTGATTGTTGTCTGGAAAGACATTTAATCATTAATCAATATCCTCTAATATATCCAGTAATAGTTACCTTGGTGAATAAATATCAGCTAATCGACAAAATTCTTCAATTTTACTACCACATGTTGCATTTGCTGTAATTTTAGCTTTTATTGCGACATTAAATGGTTTTGGAAATAATCCACCATTCGGCGAAGATTCAACAAAGCGTTGAAACGGATGTGTACTGTCTGGTAACTGTCGCAAATCTGAAAATAAGTAAAACAATTTGTATTAATGCATTTGATTATTTTTTCTTCTTTTCTAACGTAATTAATGACGCCATTTATTATAATAAATGATCCGATATTTTCCTTCTGTTTCGCCTTTTTTTTTTAATACAACTCATAAGAAAATCGTGAACTTGAATGTTTTTTTGTTATTCGGAGGGAATTTTGTTGTGGAGTGAATTTGACATGGTTTTTTTGTGTATTTCAAGCAGCGACTTATGTTCTTGTCTTTTTTATTTTGTGAAAGAATTTGTAAACATGCTGCTTTGATGAAAGTGTGTACATAATTTGTAACTTATAAACGGAGAGATTAAGAATTTTATTTGTTCAACACGTTGCTTATTAATAATATGATGACAAAACTCCTTCGATTATTTGAAATATTATTTAAATAAAATCCAATCATCAATCGCAGAATATACTAGGACACACAAGTTGTCATGTTGATATTATCAACTTATATCAATGCTACATTAGTGTTAACATATAATGATATTTATGTTTTTTCTTTATCCCTTTGTCTTCATCATTCACTCAAGATCTTTGAGGCTTAACAGGGAACAAAATCATCCATAAATTTCATTTCTTTATTGCTTTCGATCGTCATTAAAATGAAGGAAGGTATCTCGAATATTTTCTGTTAATCCTTTCTATTCTATTTTGTTTTGTTATGCTTTAACCACTTAAATTGATATAAACATTTAATTTTTTTGGTTCTTTTGTTAAAGATTTGGAAACAATCAAGTTAAAATTTGTGTAAAATCAAGATGATGTTCAACATAAAAGGAAGCGAGATATCTAATGTATCATGATGAAATTTATGTTATTATGTTTTGTATTTTCAACAGCTCCGTGTTGTTTTTTTTTTATTTCTTCCTAGAATTCTAAGCATGAAGGATTGCTTTTTTTTAAAGTTATAAATGAAAATTATGAAACTTTGAGAGAAATTTGAGAACTCCTAAATATTATTGAAGTACTTTTTAAAATCCACTCAAAAGTATTACTCCATAATGAGACACTTTTTGTTCCTTTCCAAGAACAAAGTGTTTAAAAATTAAAATATTTTAAACTTACAAGTTAAATTAATTCAAAAAATATGCCCAAAAGCTACTTTGCTGAACTACTTATTTTCTGTACGTCGCGAGAAAATAATGAGAGAGAAAATACAATTTTCACAGAAAACAACAGACACAAAAATAGTTTGACATGAAACAAAATTCTCTAATTTGCTTATTGTTTCAATCATTTAATTTGTTTAGAGCACTAGAAGAAAGTATGTGAGGAAAAATATTTCTAGTTTTAGTATGTCTAGTAAATTCTTTTTTATGAATGAACTAGATAGAATAAAATGCCCGTGATAGGGCTCCAAGTTAAAGAGCAGCAAATATATAGAAAATAAGAATATGAATCATGCTTCAAAGGTTCTCTTTCAAGATATCTTTAATTAGCCATTTACATATAAGAAACTTTTTCCAGTTGAATAGGTAGTTTCGTTTTAGCTTTTTAATATGAAAATAAATTTTAATATAAAATTCAAGAAGATTACCGGCTAGAGATAAGTCGTTTCAATATACATACGATATATGTTTCATATGGTATGCTTTGACCACATTTATTGGCATCTTTGTATATTGCATTCTTCTTATTCAAAAGTTGTTATTTCATCGTCATATAAGGGAACTTACGTGTATATCGATGCAGTTAAACGTGACAAGTCATGGGAATGCTGAGAACTTATCTTGCGAAAAATAGTGTTTTTATAATTTACTAAAGATATAACTCTATCAACTTTTTAAGCCAATTATAAAGATGCGATATTTGTTACACTAGTCGGTAGGTTATAGACAGACTTTTGGATTTATGCTTTTACTCTGTTTTTAAAAATTTTAAATTTTTTTAAACATTCAAAAAGCAGCATAAGAAGAAAGTACATAAATTGAATTCAATTAATACATATCCAGTGAATTAAATTAAATGTGCTAAGTGAGTTGGTTTTAAATTATTTAGAATGTAAAAGTGTAAATTAAAGAAAAATGAATCTTCACAGCTACAACAAAAAGGCAACTTTTTCTTCAATTAGAATTTCCAAGATTTGTTATAAATTTTCTTTGAAATTATCATGTCTATGTCAATAATGAATCTAGATAGATATGTGTATGTACATAGTGCAACGAATATGCAAACATATAAACATTACAAATTGTATTTGAATAAAATAAACAAAAATGTATGAAATGAGAGCGAATGGGAGAGGAGGAGGAGGAGAAGGAAGAAGAGAAATATCTTTGTTTATCTTCATTGCCATAAGAAAATGCGAATGATGAATCATCCAAGAGTCATGATTATGTTGTATGTTAGTGAAGTTTAACTAGATCGCATCGAAGTAATCTTTCACTTCATTTTATCATGTAAATTATAGTGGCGCATGTCTGTGAATATAATGACGATGAAATTTCATCTTCGTGCAGTCATAAAAATTACAATTTTACTTCAACATTAACACTTTTGAAATGCATCAAGAAATGAATATAAAACGCAAAAATGAGCCTAGAGGCAGAACATCATTTCCTTCTACTTCTTTGCCTATATTATTTTAAACAGAGAAACAGAATAGAGTCGAGGAATTGCGGCAGCTCCTTATTGTTATTTCTATACAATGTCTATTGGTGATAAATTCTACAAAGATAACAAGAGAAGATCTGAATCAATTTTTTACGCTACTTCACGAAAATTCCAGCTTTGATGCCTTAAAAACAAATGCGACATAAGTAGCATTAAGATACTATGCAGGTAGATAGCCGATTTTCTAGTTATGCATTGCCATTTTTTTTCTTGTAGCATACTTTTAATGTCGATTCTCTTCCTCACACATGTTTCTTCTTTAACAGTAATGCCAATGAAGAAGATCTGATTCCAGGTATCTAATTTGTTGTGTTCAACATACAATCTGTTTTTTGTTTTGGTTTCTTTTCAATTCTCCTCATTTTCTTCTCTTTCTATTTTGCTATTGTGTTAAAATTTTAAATGCCTATATAACTTTATTTTAATGTAGATTTTTTTTTTATCATTATCGCTCATTTTATGCTCAAAATGTTTTTAAAGGAATTTCATATTTTATGCAATAGTCACTCACTAAAACAATAAAAAAAAATTCGAAGTGGAATGAATAAATGAAAGAAAGATTTCATCGCATATGCTAATGAAGTGTGACAAAACTGAAAGAAGAAAAATGTGTTTGGTTAGAAAATAGCATCACGAGAATAAGAAGACACAATGATTTATTTTACACGATTGAATTAGCACGTAACTAATTGTTTTAACATAAGTTTCTTATAGCTTTTGTTTTAAACAAGGCATGAACACAATACTCAAACTAATGCCTTTTGTGAGGTTAAAGCTAATGTAAAGTTTACATCTTTCAGCCCATCCTTATATCCTTACATTAATTAGAACTGGCTTTTTGAGGAATTTTTATATTTTAAAATAGTGGTTTTGAAACTTTAAATTCAACCTATGATATTCAAGGCACACTTGATATGAATATGAATATGAATATGATGCTTTGATATATAAGGAACAGATTTGATTTAGAACACGATAGCTATCGTTTTGTACATCTTTAGAAACCATTCTGATCTTGTAATACACAAAAATGCTATTTTGTAATCCACATCCATTCGATACCCGAATGTTTAAGAATCAAGTCAACTCAATAACCATATTTACATGAAATTCGATTTTATAATAAGCGACTTTATAATAAATCCTTAAAAACTCATTCTTTTAGACGTTACAAAATATCTGTACAACTGTGTCAAGTTAAAAATATAGTGAACAAGTTCTACTAATCGTTCCTTTTGAATTTTATTTCGATTGAATTTTTATGATAATTTGTCAAGTCTCATAAAGACGAAAGTTTTATCTCAATGCACTTGATTTTCATTAGCTCACGAGGCAAGTGAACGATAAAAATTTTGCAACAAAATCTTCATGGACGAGAATAATCATCACCTGTGGTTTCTTGTAGTTTTTAACCCATAATATTATTTTTCGTTCCTCTTCCTTTTCGATCATATTCTGCATCATTTTATGATTGTTATTATATTCTCATCGTCTGTATTTTCTTTATAATTTTTCAACTTATTACCAAAGAATTTTTTTTTGATCGTCAATCGCGCATTGTTATTCTAAAGTTCTCTTTCAACGCACCGGCAAAGTGCTTTTAAACGGCTATTAAACATAATTTATTTGATTTTATGATTGGATAGCAAGCAATTCAGCAAAATTGTAAAATTATTGGATTTTTTGTGATTATCATCCTTTAAATTAGATTATGAGAATATTAACTACTAACCATAGTCATTTCTTTGATGACTTCCCTTTCGCCTTTTTTTCAACGCGTCCGGTCTTCTTTGTTTTTCTTTTTCTATTGAATATCCATCATTTTTATCGTTGTTTGTTTCATAATTTAGAATTGAATCTTTTTGCAAATTACTTCGTGATTTTTTACGATTCGAACGTAAATTTTGAGCGGATGTGAGGAATATCAGAATGCACAAAGTTAGGGTTATTAGACACAAACTTATTTTATTCATTTTATACGTCATTTTTTCTTTCTATTATTTATCATATCACTTCCTTATCATTCAATGAACTCTTAAAATTTCACTTTTCTAATTTCCCATCATTATTTTCATTCCAATCTACATTAGAATACAAATATTTGCCCAAAATGCTTCTCCCTTTGGTATTATTTCACACCTTTTATTTTGAATAATTATAAAAATATCGAAATTTTGAAACTGCACTTGTTTTAAAACTTGAATTCTTCTTTTTTTAATTTGATTTATTTTTGCACAAATTCTATTTTTATTCTTCTTTTCAAATCTGTTACACACAAATTTTCTTCCCTTTGAAAATAATGACGATCGCGAAACATAACACGTCTGACTCCTTTGAACGATCACTCGACATTGAGAGAATATTGTGATGCGTTTCTCAAAATACAAATGAGAAGAAATGCATAACAAAACATACCGGTAGAGGAGAGAAAGAGAATAGCATGAACACGTGAAACGATAAGAAGCATGATGTTTAACACATGAGCGAGTTATAAACAAAAATTTTCTTTCTCTTTCACACTTGTGATTTGGATCATGTGAGATTGTCGGAACTAAAAAGGAATCGATAAAAGGTTTCATCTAGAAAAAGTTGGAAAAGAATTATTCTCAGTAAAATTTTTTTTTGTATTCTTTTAAACATTTAATGAACAAAGAAAAGTTTAGCGCCTTGTTGAATGTAGTCTGTACTCTGTAGAGAAACAATAAGGTTCAATAAAACTTTGATATTCCCATTTGCTCCAAGATTTTAGGACCCTTAAAATTGTAGTAATGTGCATCAAGGTGTAGCAAAAGTGTAGCAAAAAGGAGCAAGTCTAGCCAAAGTGCAGCAATTGATGGAATTGGATAAATTTAAATTAAATTAAAAAAGTTATAGATTTGCCTGACATTTTTTCGATCATATTGAAAAAAGCCAAATTTAAAATTCATAATTAAATTATTAAAATTCCACTCATTTGTGGAATTGCTCAGATGCTAATTTTCAACTCTTTTCAAAGCTATGTAAGTCTGTAAAGTAAAATTCAAATCTTCAAGAATTAATATAGTATTTAAATTATAACAAGCATCAAGACAAAATATTATTTGACAAGTGAATATAGTAAGAATGCCCAAAGATTTTTAAATAAGTTTCTTACCTCAGTCAGAAAGAAAACGAGATCTAAATTAGGAAAGCATAGAGGTCCTTTTGTCACGAATACATTTCCCAATTTCTCGATAAATTTTACGTGTTGGATAAGCTTCAATTTCTATTGGAATGGTATCCCTCTCTCTCTCTGGATATTGCTGCTGCATTTCAATCATTCTTCTACAAATGATTGAATATTCAGGCATACGAGAAAAATCTACTTAACTCGTAGTTCCCTATCAAGCCGTCAGCAATGTGTTCGTGTAAAAAGAGGAAGCAGATTTTTTTGGAATTGAATTTTTCGGAATGGATTTTTTTTAACCTTTTTGTTTTATGAATGGGCAAGACCGCGAAAAAAGTGAACAAATATTGAAAGTTGATTTACTTAGAGTTTAGTTGTTCAATCTTCATAATTCTTTCAGTGGTTTATAGCCAAATACAAAAACTACATTTTTAACCAAAAACTTTCAAAATGGCGACTTCATAAGTTAGTTTAATTTCTAAATCAAACATTCAAAGTGATTTTTCTCCAAGAAGGAAGCTGTAAAAGGAGCTGATATGTTCATAAAAGTTGTTGAGAATCTTATTTTCTTTCATTTATCATACACACATTTTCAAATTAACACACAAAATTAGTTAAATTAACCAAAATTGATTTTACATATTAATTTAATGAAATTTCATTATTGTCCCTCAAAAAGCATTAATTAATGATAAATTACAACTTTCCTGCAAGAGTTTACTGCAATAAAGCCTTCTAATTTAGTTAATTTAAGTAAAAGTTTATTTTACAACTCTTTAATCAACCACAAAATTTAAATTTTCAAAAACGGTTATAAATTTTTGGTTAAAGTTTTTAAAGTTTTTGCTTATTTCTTGTTCTATAACATTATATTGTGATATATTTTGCTAGAACTAAGCATATTTGATGTATAATTATCATTTTACATCATAAGATTAAAAGAATATCTATTCAATTGCTATTTAAAGGCAATTTTAAAAAATGACCAAAAAAAGTTAATTATACTACTTTTTTCAAAATTTTTTGGCTTCTATCATAAAGCCAAGGTCTAAAACTATATTTGTGTCAAGAAAAAAGTTGAGTAAGTTAAAAATTCAAAGTAAAATATAGGAAAATAAGGTTAAAAACATTAATTAAATTAACTTATTAAGTCGCCATTTTGATTTTATTACTTTTTAATGATAACTGTAGTTTTAAACTATCTATTGCTGAAAAAACTATCGAAATCGGTGTAAAACTAAGCGAGATAGACTAGTTTTAGTAAAATTTCAAATACCCTTCCCAAAAATTCAGTGTCAGATTTTGTCACTTTTAAGACTCTACAACCTTAAGTATAAAACTTTCTTAAAAAATTTATATACCAAAAGATAGGCATCAAAAAGTTCTATAAAACAATATATCAAGTTTTATTGTTAGGTTTGTCGTTTAAGAGATATAAACGAAATAATAGCAAAATCTGACACTTAATCGAAAAACGGTCTTGCCCGAATAAATTTATCCTTTTACCTTTCTGTTGTCTCTTTAATATTTTGTTGGGTGGTTTTCAATAATTTTTAATAATGTAATTTAAATACATGTTGTTTAAATTGTGACTTGATCTCAGATGTTTCTCCATTTGTGGTTGACTACTAGTGATGACCATTTTTGGTCAAAAGGGTTGTATTTAAATTTAAAAAATGTACTTCAAGAATTTAAATAATTAAACTTATTTATTTTACGAATTTTATTATAAGCTTCTTATTGATACATAATATTTACACAACCTCCATGTTAAAATCTCTAAAATCGATAAAATCTTTATAATCCTCAATTTAAAACTTATTTTAAGAATTCGAAAACTATTGAAATTTTTGTTGTTCGAATGCTTGTTATTACATCAATTAAATTCATGTTTAAAATCATCTTGATGCAATTAATTAATTTTATTACAAACCTTGTTGCAATTGATCTTCTTTGAGTACATGTATTCATTCATTTGAAAGAGAAATATGTAGAGTAATAAGAAAATTAATTACAGAAAATGTAATTTATTTACAATCAGAGATCTAAAAAGGTGAATAATATGAACATAAAAGTTAATCAATTTTCTTTTTTCATATGGTAAGCATATGTTTCAATTTCAATATAAAAATTTCAATTCACTGACAGGTCTTTGGTCTTTTTGCTTTCATGCACTTCTGTGGATATTTTTAATGTATTTGTGTTTGCAATTTAAAAAATATATAAATTGTTTGCACGCGAATATATTGGTTTCAAGATCATTGGGAAAAGGTAAAATAAAATTTATTATTTTATGATGCACCAATTCTATAAAATTACTACAAATATCATAAAGATGTATCATTTTTAATGACAACTAATTTTAAGTTCGACAATCATTTATTTCTCAAAAGAGGTCGCTATTTGAAGCTAATCCAAGACACACACACACACACACATAATAAGAATAGAGCAACAAACAAGACATTTATTGCAGTTTACACACTCATTTTAAACTGCTCCTTAAAGTTATACAATTCGTCATCAATTTCTCGTAGACGTCGGCAATACCAATTCCAGTTCTTTGGCATGTTTTCAAAATTCGTGATAAGAGTTGATGGCGCATGAATTTTGTATTTTTCTGGAAATGTTTATAAAAATTAATTTTTTTTTGGTTGGAAATTTATTATTGTTTTTACTCACCCAAATACTTGTGATACTTCCTAATTTCATCCATTTCTTCTTCACGTTCTCTATACTCCATTGTCGACTGATCATGGAGCTTCACTAACGCATCTAATTCAGCTCCATTAGTTGGTTGTTCACTTAACAACTTTACTCTAGATGTCAACTTCTCATTAAACATTTCCAATTTCTTTATCATAGTCATGCAAAGAGTTTGTTTGTAACCCTTTTTCCATGACTCAATGTGCTCAAGAACGCTTTTCTTTAATTTTGTGCAATCGAATGTTACAAATGAGATAACCACGCTTGTATCTTGCATAAGAACTTGGTTTGATACATCATAATATTTCATCATACTGTTCTCAAATTCAAAAAGATCCAATCCACGTTCTTCATATTTTTGCATGAACTTATCAATATCAATTTCCCAAACTATACGAAACAATAGCCAAGTTTCAATATAGTCATTGACTTTTTCCAAAAATTGCTCGAGTACAGAATTAATTTGGAAGTAAGCTTCACGAGATTCAATGTCATCATTGACTATTTCGTAAAAATCTTGTGAGTCATTTCTATTTGGCAGCTCAAACTTTTCAACAAGTCTGGGAAATATTTTAATGCTTTTTGTAAGGTCATGGTAAATATGCTTGATTGTATTAACGACTTGTTGTAATTCTGGCTCAAATTCAATTTTTCTCGTGTCCAATTTGATTTCAATTGCAATAATTGGATCAGGTTTCATGTTGTTCCGTCCATTTAACAGTTCATATATTCCAATTAATGTATTGCGACTTGCACTGATAATACCATACTCAGCAAGTCCGTCAATTTTCTTTATGTAGTTTGCCCAACGTTCTGCCATTTCTGATGTATTCAAGTGACTTTCAAAGCCATCATAAATGCAGATTATATAGTCAATGACTTTTTTGTATGAAGCTCCTATTGATCTGACAGATTGATTTCTCGATTCTTTTAGTTTTCTTACAAATTTCGATAATGATCCAATTGTCTTTACGCTTATTGACTGCAAGAAACTGTTTGAAATGTCTTCAAATAGTTTTACAATTGCTTTATTGATGATTTTGTAGATGTTTACAAAATCTTGAAGTTCTTCCAAATGCATAAGACATTCATTTATGAAATTATCTGTCATTTCATCCAAATAAGTAAGTCGAAACATTCCAGGTGATATCTTTCTATCCATTTGCATGATGTGTTCTTTAAAAAGCAATCTCTCTTTATCGGACAAAGCACAAAGAATTCTGTTGTGTAGAAGAACGACACTTACGACTTTATTGTATAAATTAACATATCTTGTCTGTTTAGTATTGATTTGAACGAGAACGGCTGAATTTGGCATTTCCAAAAAATCAAAATATTTTATTTCTTGCATTACTGGAAGAATTTTGCGGTCAATATTACATTCCAAAAGCCCTCCATGTGTTGGACTACGATTAATTAAAAAGCGAGTCAAATAGACGTTTGGCTGTTGGCTAATTTGTGAATTCCAATAAGTATGATATCCTTCGATTCTCTTCATGATGTTGTCAGTTGTTGATGTATACATTGTTAACATTTCTTCCATAGACCAAACTTTTGGAAGATAATGTGCAGCAGTTAGAAGATCCTTGAGTCTTTTTAATCTTCTGATTTTTATATGAATCATCAAAGCTTTACCAGAATATTTTGGTAAGCAATATATGTGCTTGTTTTCTAATTTTGATATGATACTATTAGTCTCAATCAGTTCATGACCAAACATGTTCCACATTTCTTCAACTTTACGTGTGAACTCAGACTGGAGACTTTTACGTTTGGAGAAATTATACATTGCCGTCAACACATCTAATGCCTCTTCTACGTTATCAATATTGATAAAGGCATGAACAAGCAAACTTTCAACACATCCTTCTAATGTTCTAATTATTGTTTTAAATGACGAAATATTCTCGTACCAGCTTGAATTATTGACATCAAGAATTTTTAATGAGGAACTTTTTATAACATGTAGAGCAGCTTCAAACTTCATTTGTATATCCTCGCAAATCTTTAAAAACTCTTGACCATTGTGGCATCCAAATTTCAATGGCGCAATCGATCCTGTTTCATCAATTCTGCCAAATACAATTATGCTTTCACAAATTTC
Source organism: Chironomus riparius (assembly GCA_917627325.4). Lineage (NCBI taxonomy): Eukaryota > Metazoa > Arthropoda > Insecta > Diptera > Chironomidae > Chironomus > Chironomus riparius. Next base: position 25,360,837 of record OU895877.1, read on the forward strand.
TATTATGTCGTAAAGTCTTTGAATGAAGTTGTTAATGCGACTGAATACTCTGATTTCATCAAGCATCCATGAACGACGAAAATCTTCCATCGAAAATTGCTCAATAATTCGTTTGAAAACTTCCTTGTAAGCCAAACAGCAATCGATTGACATGTCACAAATTTGTATACCAAATCTAGGTTGACCATTAAGGATTTTTTTAATGTCAATCTTTGAGATGCAGTAGCTGATGATCTCATTACTAAGATACATGAAGAGTCGTTCTGTATTTTCTTTGTTATCATAATAGTCAGAATGTATTGAGATCACTCGAATAAGGTATATTATTTTTGGAAGTTTTGGCGGAACATCTTTAGGCCATTCAGATTCTTCAAGTTCTTGACATGGTGCAATTAACAACTTCAAAAATGACGAATTTGAGCTTGCTTGTTGGATTTCTATTTGTAGTTTTTCACTTAGTAATAAAAATTCCTTGATGAATAGTGATTGCGATTTTGTAAGAACTTCCGTTATGTGCTGAACATTGGGATGCTTTAATTGCTCATTGATTCCACTAAAAACTTCGACTAGAAAGAGATTTTAATGATTTAAAGATTTTTTTTCCTTTAAAATTATTTCTTACATTTATAAACCCAAAAATCATATTCATCAGATGGACAGGGAAGTGAAGCCTGATTTAAACACTTCATATCATTCATGCAAAGTTGAATTTGAGATATCCAATAGCTCAATACATTTTCGTATCGCTTGATCAAAGGTTTGTTAAGAACAGCTTCTTTGATACTCAAATTATGTCCTTCATCAGGAACATAAAGAATGACCATAGATCCAATTTTCGAATTAATATCCGTTAAAAGAGCCATAAATGAATGCATTTCATTGAATAAAGTTTGTTTGATTTGTTCATCCCATCGTGTGTCATTTAAAATTCTTGGAATATAAACGCATTGAAACAGCATAAGAACTGTTTCGTCAATATTTTCATTGATAGTTCCAAAGGTGACTTCATCATGGAATCCCTCAATTGTAAACACGTGACCTAATTCTTCACGTATAAAATATGTTAATTGTGATATTGGACTTGCAGGAACAGAAGGACCGGCACTTAGATATCCGTTGTCAAAATAAACAAAAACTTGAATTTCCATGACATCAAGAAACCATTTCTTTACATTATCCTTGAATGACTCATCAATGTCATTGTCATTTAGTTCATAAGATGTTGTCATATGTTGAACATAAAGCATCAATTTTGCTAATTCTGCTTCTGTGTATTCAGGAACTGGAACGGTTTCCTCTTCTTCTTCAACTTCGATAATCGCTTTTTTTGCATCTGAGAAGTTTTAAGCTACATTTTAAGGAAGCTTCTTATGAAAATTTTTCAAGTTATTTACCTTGTTCCCTTTCACTTGAATCTGTACTATAATTATCTTCATCAAATTCAATCATGGTTTAATTTTTAAATTATATTTATTTTTCGTAGTACAAAATTGAAGATGTCTAGTTTTAGTGGATGTTTGTTTTAAAGTAAACAAAATAGCATTTTTGAATAAACAAACGGGTTACTTAAATATTGGTTACTATGACAGGATTTCAGTAAAAAATTTAAAATACAGTGGTTCTCAAACATTTTGGTATATGACCTATCAAGGAATTCAATGAAACTTCTTGACACTTTTCTAGGCAAAACCAGATTTTTTCAATTTGTATGGTTCTCTCCTAAATATAATTTTAGCAAGATGGGATATGGGATAGGAAGGGGGGGGGGGGGGGGGGGTGTTGCCGAGATTAAATTTCTCAAATACATCACTTTGTTCACGAAATTCATTTTAAGAATTATGATTTGCTTCATGTTCGCTCACAAACATTTTAGTTTGACTGCGTCAATTTCACAAACGTTGACACTTTCAAATTTTCTTCTGGTGTACTTGGAAAATTCATTCTCAGTATCTAAGAACCAAAATTTTTCTAATAGTATGTGCTGTTGTCCCGGGGTGATTTTAGTATTGACTCTTTAAAATAAATGTTTAAACAGCAAGAAAAATGTTTTATTGATTTTTTTTTTTTGCTTTTTAATTTACATTTCTTTAAGCAAAGCATTTAATTAAAAAACATACACAATTTTCATTTTCATGAATTTTTAAACATACATGAACAGTTTTTCTGTATAAAAAGAAATGTCATGTTTAAGGAAAATTCAATCATTTGTAGACTATTCAAGATGAACATTTCAATTGAAGAAACACATCACTTTGAAGTAGCTATAAATGACATTTTTCATTACATTGGTAAGAAAAAGTAAAAAGTTCCTATTCCATGTTTGTTTATCTATATTTTATCATCTTTAGTGACTCAATATTTTTCAACATTATACTTGGTTTGCATTATCGTATCAAGGGATACCAAATTCAAGCCATTTCTCTTCGACATTCACTCATTTATATTTCATTATGATCAAAGGTCAGGTACGATAAAAAATTATCAACATGGAATTGACATGGGCTGTCAAGCATTCATAATTGCTAATGAAGTATTTGAAATTTTCTTGGAAAATTTTTATGAATTACATGATATGTCAACTCAGGTTTATTCTAACAAGCATGTTATTGTATACTCGGATGTATCACAGTCAAAATCTAAGATTGATGATGAAGTATTACGCAATCCAGCAATTAATGGTAAGATTACGTTTTACAGACTTCTTTGGAACTAGATTAATTGTCTTTTAATTTGTAGATCTGCCGAATATTTTATTCATGAATTACAATGAAAACAGTCAGATTTTCAATTTTATGACAACAAAATTCGTTGGACCTAATGCTTTATGTTCAGAATTGTGGGAAATAACATCACTTGATTTAAATTGTTTTCAGAATTTTAAAGATCATTTAAGCACAACAAATTTATTTCCTATAAAAGTAAAGAATTTGCATAAACGTGAAATTGGGTTAGCCATATTTAACTATATGCCTTATACAATATGGAAAGAAGTTGTGAGTAGTGATGAGGAACTAAATATCAATTAATTTCAAAATTTAGAATTATTTTTTTCAGAACGAAACTGACATTGAACCAAATTCTTACGAAATTTCAAAAAAGACACCTTTATTGGTCGATGGAACTGAAACCTGGGTTTTTATTCAATTTTGTAAAAGGATTAACTGCACATTATTAATTTCACTAGGTAATGTTCTTTATTAAAAATCTAAATTTACTTTATTTATGCTTAAAAATAATTTAGATGAAGCAGGTGAATGGGGTGAAATTTTTGACAATCGTACTGGTAATGGAATAATTGGTGCAGTTGTCGAAAGACGAGCAGAAGTTGGCGTTGGTGCTTTATACTCTTGGTACCACGAAAGTATATTCTTGTCACTATCAAAGTTCATATCTCGAACTGGTGTCACTGTTATCACTCCAAAGCCTAAGTAATATCCTTAGTTTAAAAATAATGCAATTTTGTTTTACATTTCTAACAATTTTTTTTTGTTTTCCAAGACTCCGTGATCCAATTGGAACTCCCTTGCTTCCTTTTCAATTTTCACTATGGATTGCTGTTATTGTGTCATTTTTCATCTTGCTGGTATCTGACAAATTATTGCGAATTGGTTATATAAAAATAAACGACGCCAATAAAGATCATGTCATTGTCAGTTTTTCGAAAATTGGATTAAACATTTTGGGAATTTATGTTCTGCAGTCAGTCAAATTTAAGTAATACTTTTTTATATTTTTTAAATCTTAAAACCTAATTAGAATGCGCAAATTATATATTTTAGATCTATCAAGTCTGGAATGCTTATATTTTTTACTACAGTATTAATCTTGGGTCTCCTCCTCGGTAATTCATATTCATCAAGCTTATCAAGCGTTCTTACAATTCCACAGTAATTGATTGAAATGAAAATTTAATAGTTTTTATTCAAACAGTAATTTAAATAATTTCAAGGTACAAAAAAGCAATCGATACTGTCGAGGAACTAGCAGCTAGTGGTATGGAATGGGGTTCTACTCATGATGCATGGATTTTCTCAATTTTGCTAGCAACTCAGGTAGACAAAAATATATTCTTTTTTATTAATATAGGAGATTAAAATAATATGATTTGAAAAATATGTAGCCAATGATCCTACAGCTGCTTTCAAAATTTCGGACACTCTCTAAAGAAAGTTTAGAACGACGTGCAATAAACCAAGATTTGAGTTTTAGCATTGAACGGTTGCCCTATGGGCACTATGCAGTCGGTGAATATATTACAGAACAGACAGTTAATAATTATCAGACATTAAAAAATGACATATACTATGAAATGTGTGTTGCAATGTCAACAAAAACATGGCCACTAATGAGCGAACTAGACGATTTAATTTTGCAAATCTTTGAAAGCGGAGTTCAAAAATATGTGGAACTGGACGTAAATATGTATTTCTTAAAAAAATTGAATTTATTTTTATAATAATCATATTCAGGTTGTTCTAAAAAACACAAATAACAAAATTCAACTTGCTGTAGAAAGATCGAGGCACAGAGATGCTCCTGGTCCAACAAAATTGACACCATTGCATTTAAGTGGAGCATTTATTTTGTTGGGAGTTGGTCTTATTATTTCGGCAATAATATTTGTAGCTGAAATTTTACATAAGCGTAGAAACAAAAATAGAATCGTAAGTTTACCATAAACATTTTATTTACAAGTTTTTTTTGACATGATTGTATTGATGCAACCTTAAATCTAAAATAGTTAAAGCTTTTAAAAATTTGTATTCCTTATACTGCTGATAAAAATATAAAAAATTAATAAAAATTTATGCTTCGCTATCAAAAACCATTTCTTTTATATTAGCTTCCCACATTTTACTAAAGTCTGTATCTGCAAATCCTGATAACTTCATCAAAGAATTCGCATAAACTCTCAAACATGCAATTTGACGCTTCAAGTTGAGATTTTCAACAGTTGCATCCATTGATTGTTGCTCCAACATTTTCTCATATGCTTTGTTCTTGTTTCTCGATATTCTTGCTGCCAATGTATTCTTATCACGTCTCTGTTGTTGTTCTTCAGTGCGATTTTCAGTTCCTGGGAAGTTTCTTGCCATATTCGAATGATATGTGAGATCAAGATTTTCAATATTAAATCGTGGCTTTTTCTTTTGAATACACTTTAACCGTTCAAATCTCAATGTCGACGGCTTATAATCATCTTCATCATTTTCATGTTTTTCATCGACTTCCATATCCATTTCCTTCTTAATTGGTATTTGTTCAATCGCTTGAGTTTCATTTTTAGCATCTGAATCATTTTCATTCCAATCAATCATTAATCGGCCATCATCGCTTTCGAAACTTTCATTGTGTTCATCACGCATCGATACATTACTATTTGCAGTACTGTTAAGCTTTGCTTTCTTCACATCTCTATCCTCATCTACATGATTTAAGGTTTTGACTGAATGTGGGGAACCAATAGTTGATCCAAATGATGAAGTTCGAAGACGCTTTGTGGTAGAATTGCTTGCAGTATATGTAGGACGTCTAATTGAAATGTCCAATAATTCACGATATCCAAACTTTTTTCCTCGCAATCCATTAAGCGTCGTGTCAAGCTTCTTCAAATTATCTTGTAAATTTCTCACCATAATCACTTCGATATCACCTTCAATCTCATCTCGTGGAATTTCCGTGTCCAAAGAAAATGAGCACGGTGACTGTGTTCTATTCAAATTTGGAGGTGATGATGCTATTAATGATGTAGCTGGAGACGCTGTTGAAGTTGTTGATACATCCGATAGACCTGGTTCAACTTTTATTATTGGTGCTGGAACTGTTGTTGGCGTGCCTGTTGAAAATGCGGCCATTATATTTGCATAGGCCATGTTTTGCTGATGAAACATTATGTTTCGATAGATGGTTTGTAACTGATCGTTGTAATTTGTTGTATTCATTTTAGAGAACCTTTAGTTTTAGAATCTCAAAATAGACTGTAATGCTTAAATGAAAATGTCGTTATTTTATTTGATGAATCTCAATCGATTATAATTCTCTCTTAAATTTCTCATTTCTCAATTTTTATTATTTTCTAAACTTATTTTTACAGGTAATAATTAATGTACATACACAAAACACATGGCAGTATTCACTTTTTTATTGCGTTTGTATTGTAACTTCAAGGAGATCGATGGAAAATTTCTGTATTTGTGAAAAAAGTCACGTAATGATAATTCAGGTAAATTCTTTTGATTTTATTAATTTGATTTATGTCAACAGGCTGTAGATATTTGTAAAATCCGTTAAAATTATTTTTATGGGATGGTCAAATAACTGTATGATTATACTTGGAATTTTAAAGACTTTTTCAAATATTTACGAAATATTGGAATTGAAAAACAGGGTAATACACAATATGGATACTGTTTTAATTTTGCGAAGAAACTTTTTTTTGTAAAATTTTTTAAACTTTACCTGAAAATTCTTGCATTGACGTGTTTCGAGAGAGCATTTATATTAGAAATTTAGAAACTTCAAATATTTTTTTGTTCAATAAAATGTCAATTTTTATATTTTATTAATTTTTTATTCAACATTTATTTTATATTTTATTAATTTCATAATTGCAATACATGTAATATTTGATATTTGTAGTGAATATAATTTGATTAAATTAATAAATTAAATTTTTTGATAATTTGATTAATGTTTGCTAATTAATAATTATATTGAATAATTTGAGTAATTTAAAAAAAGAAAATTTTCATGCAAATGTAAATTAAAACCAAGTTGAATTTTTTCAAGAATAAATTTAAATTTCTTTAGCTTTTCTAGCCAACAAAGCCGAATTTGATTTTTATTCTGCGCAATTCTGAGATTTTTGAAGCGAAATTTCAGAAATGTTAATCGATGATTTTTAAATACCACTAATGCTGATGATTTTAAATTATGTCAATTATGTTTTATGTTTTCAAAATATCATGAATAGTTAAATCTCTTTATTTTTTTTATAGATCTGCCACATAGCCTTCCACAACGATTCCTGAAAATAAAATGCAAATAAATCACGTTATTTACTAATAAATATAACAATTATAGATTTTTGAATGTTACCAGGCGCGATTTCCTCTTGAATAAAATCTAAATTTTCATTTTCATCTGGCTCTCCATTTTTGCCAGTTGATAATGATGATTTTCTTTCTTGTGGACGAGGAGCATTCATATTTTCATTACATGATCGTGGACGGTTAGATTTGCTATGATAAACCACAGATGAATAGCTTGGTCTTGTTTCTACAAACGGTTCTGGAAAGATGAATTTGAGGAAATTTCAAGAAATTTCTAGTTGTCTTAAAAATCAGTTCTCTTTAAATACACAATTCATGCTTCAATAAGATCAAATACTTTTACCTGAATTATTATTAATTGAATCTTCATGTGGTAGTGAAAACTTCGATTCTGTTGATCTTTTCATAGAGTTACGATTATATGGTGTTTTTCTTAACATTGCTTGAAAATTAAATGGTGGGTTATCACTTTCATCCTTAAAGATCAAAAAATAAATTTTTATCATATCATTTAAAAAAAAAAATATTAATTCAAAAATTATACTTCTTCATAAGATGTCTTTCCAATTGATTCCATTTCTCTTATTGGATCTGATTTTCGATTAGAAGGTGATGGGATTCGTGGTGCAGGACCTTTCTTTAGCCATGTTGGTGTGTCATCAACAGATTGTGATGAAGGTGGTTTTGGAGCACGTTTTTTTGGTGCACAATTTTTTTGATCTCTGCCATCAGGAGAAAATCTTTGTAATAAATTTCCAACACTTGGTTTCGAATAGGGAGTTGGTGAGGCACAGTATGGACGAGGTTCTTCATTTACAGTCTCTTCCACTTGAATACTCGGACGTGGTGATGGATTATATTCAATTTTTCTTGGCCTTACTTTCTATAAATAAATTTTTAAAATTGTCAAAATTTTATTTCTGATTTTCTCAATCACAAACCTTTAAAGGAATTGTTGGATCTCGATTAAATGGCTCATCAACAATCATTCCATCATCTTCATTTATATCAGAATAAACAGACTCGCGTCTATTATTGCCAGCATGATACAAATTATTTTGTGGATATGTGATATGTGTAGAAACATTTGTTCGTCTCCGTAATGGAGCATCCCATGCCTCAGACTCTTCATCATAAGCGGTAAAGTTGGTAATTTGGGATGTATCGCATAAGAATTTCGTATCAAAGTACGGTATTTCGTCTAAACGGAACGGAATTTTCCAAACAGCTCTGCGTATTGGACTAGAATTTTAAGTTAATAGTAAAATTATTTGGGCTTAAATTTTACAAAAGTTACCCAAGTTGTTCCTTGTTTACTTCTTTGGAGTCAATTTTTTCCAACAAAATACATTTCTCAGTACACGTTAAGCCTGTCATGAGTCGTTGATTATAAATATGAACTTGCTAAAATTGAATAGAATTGCATTTTAGAGAATCATTAAACGGCAAATATTGTACCTGAGAGAAATTTACAAGATCCATATGACGGACTGATCTATATTGCAGCAAAATTTGGAATATAGATTTATTCTTCCAACGAGTAGCAAAAGGTTCAATAAATTTAGCTGTTGCTATGTCAATTTTTCCAGTTTTTTGATTAATCAGTGGACCATAAATTTTTCTAATTTTATATCCTCGAAAAGCTGTTTGAATTTTAATCACAGCTTCTTCTTCATTCATGTCTTTTGCTGGTGCACCAATACTAGTTTGCTTCTTTAATACGCTCCTTATTTTATTTGCAATATTTCTTTTTGCCAAAAATGCACGCATCATCGATTGGACTTTTATAATTTTCTTAACTTGAGTTTCATATAAACGTGATAAATATTCTTCATTAAAGTATTTTAAGAAAACTTTTGAAGTCCCGATAATCCATCCTTCCATTTTTAATCGAACTAATAAAAGACGACAGTTGTCTTTTGTCAATTCCACATTTTCATCAAACTCAAATGCTAGAAATTTGTAGCTAAAATAGATTGAAATTATTTAAATGTTATGATAAGGATTCTAATAAATAATACCGCCTCAAAAATTCCTGGAATGGAACACGAACTGAAAATCCTTTTTGTCTAGCTCTTGCAGTATCTAAAACAGCCATTGCTCTCAATTGCTGACGAACCATGTCTTCATTAAAACCACTTTCGCGATATTCCAAATCACATCTCACACATCGAACAAAATAGATTCCACCACTGTTCGAGATCACTGATAAATTCTTGAGAAGATCTAAGGATGCAGCACGAAACACAGACGACATTGTTCGCATTTTATGGATTTGAGAATACTGTCCTCTTGAAAGTGTATTCATTTTCTAAAAAGAAAAGTTGATGGAAAACTGCACTTGATAAGATTTTTCAACTTTGCATACCCGATTTTTACTTTTTTCTTGGACTAAAGCGTCTGCCCATTTCATTCCCTTTTTGTTCTTAGAAGTACTTTGAGAACATGATTCATTCATAGCCATTGTTAAATTTCCACTTTTTGACAATGGATTAGTGAAGCAAATTTTAACAATGCCATCTTCTGACTTTCGTAATGTTTCAATCATTTCAAGTGGCTGAAAGTCTCGATTCTTTTCAACAAAATCGCGCGTGTCGTAAACAATTTTTCCAGAGTAATGCGCAACAGAAAACTCATGTGCACTATATCGTTGTATGTAAGGTGATTTTCTATTGCCTAGCGTATCTGTTATAAATTCATAATTATATTGACCACGACTTGATTCATCAAGGACGTGGAAAATTCCCTTTGGTGTATTCATAAGTTGATCGACAGCAACTTTGTTGTCATAAAAATTAAGCTTTGTAACCGGAATGTGTTCTTCTTCTTGTTCAACCATTTCCCAGACAAAAACTCGTTGATTGTAATGATATTGCATTTGCTCATTAATTGAGTTGATGAAGAGTTGCTCTAGACGATTTCTTTTGAAGCATTCAAAGCCAAACAGGTCCATTAAAATTATTGAGTTGGTGTCACCACTTTGAAAATTTAATAATAATATTTAAATCATTTTTATAGAATTAATTATACTTACAAAATTGCTCTATTGTATGCAAGTTTTTGATTGATTAGGTTTGATATATAATCGACCAAGCGAGAATAAAGGTTCCCAGCAAGAACATCTCGAGCATCACGGGCTTCATCTATTATTGAAAAATAATTTCTCAAATTTGATTTTAACTTTTACATTTTAATTGCTCACCTGGCGTCATTCGACGTTTTTCAATATTTCCTTGAATAAAAACACAATAATTGACTAGTGCCCATTGAAACTTTTTCTCGTCAAGCCTTAATAATTTTGCTATTTTTTCTGATAAAGTTGGATCTTCTAATGCTGCTTTTCTATCATTATCACACTCCTTGAAACGAACATCACCAAGAATTAAAATTGCTGCAAAAATTTTATATATAGCAACGAGAGTATTTTGAGATATGTCAAGGGCTAATAAAGCTTGTTCAAAATCTTTAAACTTTAAAGCATTTCCTAAAGGATCATCTCGAACAAAATCTAAATTTGACTTAACAAATGTATCAGGAACACGTAAATAACGATATTGTCGACCGCTTTCAAGATTAAAATCAGTCAAACGTTCTTCAGTATCCATTGCATCATAAAAATAATAGAACATGTGAAAATTTGGTTGTGACCTGAAAATTAGAAAATTAATTTTTTCTCGCACATAAACTTAAAAGCACTTGCATGTCAGTAGACGAAACTCGGGATTTTTCTAATAGATTAATCCAGAATATTCCACCGCTGAGTTTTCCAGTGGTTCCAAATGTCAATTGAGTTTGCAAAACACATCTTGTTGAATCATTATTTAATGGTGTTCCAGCATGAGTAAGAGCATTAATTGCAATTAATGCATTCTGAATACGACCAACTACACCTGCATTTCCCTCTCCCATAATGAGAAGATGTTCAAAGCACAGTCGCATGTTTGTGGTCTTTCCAGAGTACGATTCTCCAGAAAACATGATGTACTGTTGCTCCTCGTGATGCATCATGTCCTGATAAGCACTATCAGCAACAGAAAATATGTGAGGTGCATTGTCTGAACGTGATTTGAACATATAGCGATTATGAAACTGAAATTATTTTGTAAGGTTCAAAACTGTATCATGGTTTTTCTATGTTTTATTACCTTTCGGTCGTAGATAGGAAATTCTTTATTAGGATTTAAAGAAAGCAAAACATCACCAATATAAGTATAAGTTGATCCAATTTTAAGTCTGTTTTTCACTTCCTCAAAAATCGTATCATCAGATAACTTTTCTAATGCAGCCAAGTCTTCAACATAGAGCTTCTCAATTTTATTGTCATGAGTTCTTAACAGGCCATTACAAATAATTGATTCGCTTTGTGAAGGAAAGTTTATATTTTCAACATCACTGTGAAGCATTTTAATCTCTTGCGAAAGCTTCGGAAAAAAGTATGTCATATAAGTTGCATAGTTTTAAGGGATCTTAATTTTATTTTCTCACGTGATAATCATTGGAAGGGAGATCAGTAAAGAATGGATGTTCCATTATTTCTATCAGAAATGGACGATGGTCAGGATTTTTTTCTAAGCATCTAAAAATTAATTTATCAATAATTTTTTTTTCAATGAAAGTAAAAGCATTTAAATTTACTCAGCAATGAAATCATTAAAATTTTGAGTCCAGTTAGATTGACGATATAAAGTCGGTGGTGGATTTCTTAAAATTTGAAACATTGCTCGAGTTGGATGCATATCACCAAATGGAGTTTTTCCATCAGCTAGTTCAATTGCGGTTATTCCTAAAGCCCAAACATCTGCTCGATTATCATATGGATATCCTTTTGCACTTGCAATGACTTCTGGTGCCATCCAACTGATAGATCAATGTATTAATAAATTATGAAAAAACAATGTATTTTAGTTTGACTCACCTGCAGGAACCAATGCATGTCGAACGTTTTCCATTAGTTGCTTTAACGTCACGCGATAATCCATAATCGCAAAGCTTAATTTCACCTTCTTTTGTCATCAAAATGTTACTTCCTCGGATGTCACGATGGATGACATTATTTTCATGTAGATGCAATATTGCTTTAGCAACTTCACGCAAAATATAAGCAATGTGCTCTTCACTCACACGCTTATTAATAGCTTGTAATGACTTGATAATGTCAATCACTGGACCAGCTTCACAATATTCCAGAACAAACCAAATTTCGTCAGGTTCTTTAGAATCTGTAGATTTCTTACGATAGACTCCATAAAAATCTGGTATGTTTGGATGTGCCGAATAATCCCGCAAAACACGATATTCTTCATTAATGTAAGGAATTAAATCCTTCTCGTAACGTTGAATTTTAATTGCCACATTTCTTCCATTTGATTCATTATCACTTGCAATATAAACTTTAGCACAAACACCTGTACCGATAATTTCTTTCAGTTCGAATCTATCATTCGGACTTGGTAATGAATTGTAAGCCAATAAACTCATTGTTCAATATTGTTTATTCAATCAAATCATGCAATAATTACAGACAGTTAAGAAGCTTTAAAAATGTCTATGTTTTTTGTATTTTCACTTTCTTTTATTAATTAAGGGTGAATAAATTTTATTGATTTGGCACACGTGACAATGTTCACATATATTGATTTTAGATTAAATGTGCTGTATAATGTTATTTAATTATGCTGTATAGAAATGCAAAAGCAAAAACAGTGAATTTATTTCTCTACTTATCTAAAATTAAAATTTTTGTTTTATGAAATTTTTCCAAATTTTGAGATGAGTTTGGTCATTTGATTCTTTAAAGATTCTTTATCATAATTATCCGAACACAAGAACCTGACTTATACTTTACTACTATGAAGTTTCCTTTCAAATTCAATTAAACATAATTCAATTAGCAACACAAAAAATCAAGAATTAACTTTATTGTACTATTTTCTGGTAAATGTCTAATCAACAACTTTACTAATCTTAAACCTTATTAATCTTCAACTTGATGTAGTTTTAAAGTTTAAATTTGAAGTTTGAACTTTTTTTCACACCTAATTAAATTATGTAATTAAGTTTGAAAATCTTGATGTCTTCACTTTTTTTCCAACTTCACCAAACTGAGCACAAAACATAAGTGAATTAAATTTACAATTTTACTCATCAGGAAAACGTTCTGAAAGCCATAGAAACTCACTAAATAGATTCACTTAATTAAATTAAATGCTCAATTTTCCAGTTTTGAGTTGCTGCTGCTTCAAATTTATTTAGTAAAACTGATGAAATGGCAACAAAGCTTAAATGTCTTGAAAATTACTTAAAATTGCGCATGAAATTCCTTCCACCGGTTAATTTTATGGAAATTTGTGGATGTAATATTTACATTCCCGAGCACGTTTTTTTTAATGTTATAGTAAGTTATAGATGTGACACTTGTTAGATTTATCGGCTCGCGCATGCTACTTATATATTGCATCAAATAATTTTTAAGGATTTCATAAAATTTCTGAATTAACATTTTTTACTAAGCTTAAGTTACATGAATTTGTATTAAGTCAGATTAAGATTTTATCATTTCTAAGAACTTTACCTCTGTAAATTCATAGATACAAATAATACTTTGAGCATGCTCAGAGAATATCTATTCCATTATTTTCCTTTAAATGTGTCTATTTTTTTATCTTTTTGCATCTGAAAAATCTCTTCAGTTTTGTTGCTAATTCCATTATAAAGATGAGAAAAGAAATGGATGTACAAAGGAAGTAAATTTCAATTGCACCATAAAGACGATTAATCTTTAATACTTTTCGTTCTCCATCCGGCTTCGATTTCAAAAATCTTTTGTCGGCATATTTTGATGTGATAAAATCAATTATTCCATGAGCTATCATGTAGTCAAGAACTTCGTTTATTTTTGGAACAAGATAATGATCCTTTCGAAAATAAAATACCAGCGATGATGTCATAAAATGCTGCTTAGATAATGTATATGTAAAGTTTTTCCGATTAACTTGATTAAGATAGAGCGTTTGAGACTCATAGCTGAAGACTGCACCTTTAAAATTTGACTTTAAAGTCATTCTTCGATATTTGTCGATTTGAATATTTGGATATCTGCTAATGCTATGGAAAATTAAAATTGGTTTAAAATTAAAACTTTTTTTTTAAATTTAGGTCAGGAAAAAACTGATCGGAATAAATAGATTATATTTTGAATTGGTAATTTTTGTGATAGACTTAAAATTATCAACGAAACAATTTGCTTACTGTTTAAAAAAACTAAATCCTTGGACTCGTGCTGCCAGCGTTTCAAAAGCATAAAAAGTGTATTTTTTCTGCAACATTTCTTCCATTGTAGCAGCTGATGGTTTTGATTTATTTGATACCATTGTGTTGAAGAAAGCTCCTTGATATGCTGATCGTAAAATCAGGCAATAGATTAACATATTCAATAATATGAACCTTGAGAAATTTCGGGAAGGAAGCCTTGCTTGTGAGACTCCCAAATGAACAGCCATTATGTTCATAATGGGTTGACTAATTTTTCTGCCAATAACGAATCCATAAATTTTTGGAAATTTAAATGATATTATTGAAAAAACAATTGAACTAATTAGCACCACGCAAAAAACAAACCAAACTGTTAATTCAAACGGCAATAAGAGTTTCTCCAAACTTCCGTATTCCTCACCAGGTGGAACTTAAAATATAATTTCTTTCTTTGTTCATTCTTGAATTTTTTTAAAATTATTTAATAAATTTTTGGTTTACCTACTAACATTAGATTATCAATGCGATAGTAATGACTTACACCTAGAAATAATGTTCGAGTATATTGAAGTGACACGAATCCTATTCCAATATCAATTTCATTATTAAGTACATTTCCTAATACTCCAAATCCTGTTCCATTTGGATAAACAGATCCAACACCATTAAAATATGGAATATAATTTGTTGTAAAATTTATTTTCATTGAAAACTCATCAAATATATCCTTTTCAACCCCATATATTTCTATTTTTCCATTTTCAAGTTTTCTAAACATTATTCCAGGTTCTGACGATACGGCGGCAGTTCCAATACGAATTGGACATCTCATTAAATTGTTGGTTTTTCTATTATAAAAATTATTGCTATTACTCCATTTTAATGAATTAACATCAAATGTGCTTATTATAATTGGAGTTGTATCTTCACAATTTGAATAGTCTTTAAAAGGAAAGTATGTGTACAAGTTAACAGTTCTACTAATATCAGTTGACAGTATATTAACACTAATTAAATGTTGCTTGAACAATAAATTAAAAATCATTTCCATTTCGCAAAGTGTTAATTCTTCAATAGAAATTATCGTGATAACTTTTCCTACTTTAAAGTATGCAGAATTCAACACTATCAACATTTTTTTAAAAGATTCTACTGTATCAATGAATAGAATATTAGAAGACCTTTTTGTATCAAAAGCTTTTTGTACTTTTCCAGAATCTTCAATTTGAAAAGTAGTTTCGTCACTTTCGAATATCACTGTATTCATTACATCAATTAATTTAAAATGGCTTTCTTGTTTTATTGAGTGCACTATATTAAGGTGAGAACTATTTTTAAGATAATAACTTTTTGCGATTTCCGTAACACTTAATCCAATAATTTTATCAAAAGGGTTAACTGAATTTAACTGAAAATTGTATGTCTCTAATGGTGATGCTAGGAAATTTATGAGCATTATTTTCACTAAAATTTTCAATTTTGCCATCTCGAGTTATTAATCCTTTCTATTCAAGCGATGAAGAAATAAAGATTTAATGTAGCATAGCTCTCGACTATTTATTAGAAATTTTAATGCAACCACAACTGAAACTATTTATAATCGAAATTAACTTATAAATAAGCAAGTAGTTGTCAAGTAATGACATTTATGAATTTTATTATTTACTTATACACTAATTGAAGTTTAGTAACACAATATTTATTAATTATTTACAGCATAAAATATAAATGAAAAAAATAAATATTTTTTTATAAATCCAGGAAAATACATTTTTGACATCAAATCAATTTTAATAATACAAAACTCACTCAATAACGATTTATTTCAGTAAATAATATTTATTAAGAACACTAAGACTAAACTAGGAATTCAATTTAAAAAGTTCACTGGTTTTATTCTAAATTCTAAATTTTCAACACTTGATGTAAAAACTAGTTGTAAATTTGAAGCAAAACGGATTCCATTTTAAAAAATTTAATGTGAAATTATTTTAGCTCCAAAGCTGTTGATTTGTGGTTTTGCGACTCATTTTTCATTTTACAATGCAGGTTTGGAACTCAAAATTACTAAAGCTACAATTACTGATTTTACTAGAATTTTCAACAGATTAAAGTAAATTATTCCATTTTGTTCCAATGAATCCTTAATCTTAACATTTTTTACCGATGTCAAGATAGTTTTTTTCACATTCAGTTTAATTACAAACACTTATCCATTCAATTTGTTTACATGTTTGACATTCAACATAGCAGCACCAATGAAAACGGCAATTACATCTTTGATTTGTCACCTCTTTAACGAGATTGTAACCGCGGCCACAACAAAGCGATGAACATGAATCACTTCCTGTACTTGTTAGATTACATCTCCGTCCATGTGTACCGAGAATATCTGATGACATATCTTTTTCACAAAAATTTGGTGACTTTTGAAAGTAGAAAAGGGAATTTTCCATTTTATTCCTCTTATTTCTTCTGGTTGTCATCGCTTGATCATTATGCATTTCATTTTCAGTTTTTAATTTATATTTTACAGACTTTGAATTACGTTTTTTATTATTCCTGTTATAAACGATCATTCCTTTACCAAAATTAGACTGATCAACTAACACCGCTCGTCGAAATTGCTGTTTAAGTAATTTGCCTATTATTCGAATATCTGGTGATGATTTCCAGCAAGTCTTAAGTTGGCAACTTCCTGATAAACCATGACATTTACCTTTATGATTATAAAATTTTATTTAAAATTTTTTTTTAAGATTATAAAAGGCACTTACATTTTCCAACTAGATTTTTTTGAACCACCTGAAATTATATAAAATTATGAAAACTTCGTCAAAATTTGATTTAAAAGTCAATAAATTATTACAGATCTTCCAACTTTGTTGTTATGTAAATTAATTTGAGATTGTAAGTCACCAGCTTTTTCTCGACTATCTAGGAATAGTTCAGAAAATTCAACACCAAAATCAATATTGTGTGAGCATCCAGCCCACTTCCATCTATTAGACATCTGTTGCTTCATCTTTTTCTTCGACAAAACTTCATTGGTTTTGATTCCGAAATTCCTTTCAATATTCTTATCAATAATAAATGGATTATCAATAACTTTATCTAGAAAGCGTCGTTTTTCCTTTTCAAGACTTTCACGGAGTGACTTTGAAAGACCTTTCCGATGTGAAGTTGGATCGCAGCCACATGATAGTAAACGTCCTTGACTGCATGCTCGAGCAACACTTAAAACAACTCCAGCAGCAGTAATAGCGTGACCGAATGCACTTTCTCTGTATCCTTTAAAAAAAAGTTAAATAATTGAGATGAATTGAGTTGTAAATAAAGTTAAAAGTAAGCTACATGACAAATTATATGCAATTTAACATATTTATTCGTGCACATTTTGTCAATCACATTGTCAAAAAGTCATCAATCGAACATCACATGTAAAACGATTGTAAGTGCAACACTATTGATCAAGATTGATGAATTAACCATTTCTCTTTCTTATTTCTTGTTCTTTTCTGTTTTGAAAGTCAATCAAAATATATACATAAAATTGAAAGACATGTAAATTCATTTCCATTTCCATCCCTTCGTTTCTCCTTCATCCAATCTTTATTTTCTCTTTATTTCAATACAGAAAATATTCAAGGAAAAAATTCGCAAATAAATCGTCAATTGTCTTCCAACTTTTCTCTCTCGTCTCATCAAAATATAAATGGACACAATGCCAGCGTCATTACATGTGACTGATTGACAAAGTATACAAAACATGTTTTATATTCAATCTGCAATTCATCAATCAATTTGCCATTTTTCGAAATTGGTCTTTGGAAAGAGTTAGTCAATAAATTTGAATTTTGTTTCAATAAAGTTGTAAAACTAAGAATATAAATGAAAATATTGAAAGATTTTTGTGGATATTACTTTGGAGAGTAGAAAAGGAAAGAGGTCTGATGTTCGAGACGAAGTGAATGAATAAAGACTTCTATGAAGTTACCAGACGCCAAACAACTTTAAGAATTTATTAAAGTAAAGTTAAAGAACCAGTAAATAGTCACTTGTTAAAAGCTATGAGTTTTAGAATAAAATCGCAATTACTAATGCATTTTACAAAACACATAAAAATATTTTGTATAAAGAAGCTGTTAAACCACATCACGAGAAGTTCATGAAAATTTACAAGTCAAAGTTTTCTGAAAACAATCGCAAATAAATCAAAGTGAAAACGCTTTAAATCAGATAATGCGATTGTAATTGGCTGTCAACAGAATGCATTTTGCGATTATTCTCTCATTCCCTTTATGCCAATTTTTTTTTTTGAAACTACAGAAATCGAGATTGTATTTAAATTATTGATCTCTTGCAATATAGAAGCTGCAGAAAATTTTCGTTTCATTTGCATTCCACAATGTCAATCAGTGTATCGAAGCAAGCAAGAAAGGAAAGGAGACAAAGATGGTTAAATGTATTTAATTCGGTAAAAGGAAATAATGTATTATAGAAGTGAGTGATTTAATTTATAAAAAAAAATATGTTTGCCTTATACTAATGATGCAATGTAAAGTATATGTATGCTTTAATATATACCGTAATAATAATATTTACGAATTCTCCCAAAGATAATTAAATTGATTTTTATCGATTCATCATTAATTATTCTTTAAGTGATTTAATAACGAAAGGAGGAAAATTGTCAATAATTCATTGTATATTTATACAACTTACATATAGAGCTTTCATATATATATTCACTCATGTGCTTAATGAATCACGAGAAAATTGATTTTATGCTTGACGTTGAGCTGTCATTTTTTTAAAGTAAGAGCATGTATTTATAATTGATTGCATGTCTACAGCTTGCTCCTATATATTTAAATTTTAATTACTTGACAATCGATTTTTAGTGAATAAGCACATAATTTTTAAATTATATGCAATTTACTTAATTTAATGTATTAATTAAAGTAGAAAGTAATATTAAATGACTTTATGATTGCAATAATTATTTTGCTACTAAAATTGAAAACTTACCTTTATTAAATAAATTAGATGAATGTGGATTCCGACTTTTCCCTTTTAAAGATGAACAATTCCAACGATTCCATCGAAACTATAAAAATTCGACGGACAAAATATTTCAAAAACATAACCATTTCTTTAATTTGGGTCGCATAAATTTTTAACAGCAATTTACCTGATGTTGGCATTCGTTAATTGCAAATTCTAATCCCTCTATAGCAGCCATTGTCACATCGTTTGCTTTATAACACAATTCCAACTGTTGTTTTGTGAGATTTGGAACTGTTTTGCATGTTGAACGAACATCAGCGAAGGAATTTACTCTGGAACAGGGAAAATCTTTGTTTAATAAATCAATAAAAAAATCTACTGCAATTATATATTTTATAGGAATTGAAAGGTAATTATTTTTCAAAGCTATAAATACGCATTCTTATATAAAAAATTTCAAAGAGAAGATAAAGAAGAAAATTAAGTAAGTGATTTAAACTTTTTCCCACCAATTTGTAATGATTCAAGGAATTTTCTGAATAAGCGATAACCAAAGATTTTTTTTTTTACTTTTTATATCTATACATTTTGTTGCATTCTCATACAACTTAAATAAGCAAAAGTTTTCGACCTTTAAATCTTGTCTCAAAAAATTCTTTCAGACGGAATTAACATCAGCAGTTTTCGCGTTCAAACAAACAATTATAAATATTTTATTTTCATTCCTTCCTTTTATTGAATTTCGCAATTACTGAGTTTGAAAAGCAAGACGAGAGAGCGGTGAAAAAAGGTAAGGAAAAAAATGGCACACAAATGCTTTTAAAAATAAGTATTAAAGAATTTATATTGCAATTTGAAATGAGAGGTAAGGTAATTTGTTGAGTAGTATGTTTTCCAAACCAGTCATTGAAATCAGCTATTTAAACAATTTTTGTATTTTTCTTTTCCTTCTGTTTGCCTTTTCTATCATTAAATCAAAATAAAAAAAAACATTGAAAAATTTAAGATTGCAAAAGTATTTTAATGCACAATTTTTTTTCTTCTTTAATTTCTCGAAATAAAAAAGCAATAATTAAAAAATCATTGGTTTTTATCTACAGAGACCATTATTAATTGGTTCTCACAGAAGAATAGACAGTTCAAATGAAAATTTATTTGTTAGGAATTTTAAGATCAGATCGTAGCTACTAATGTCTGCTACCTTTTTTCCAGTAAACAAAAATGATGAATATTTTAATGTGTCTGCATCTCTATCAGACCCTCATCGAACACAAAAAAAAGTTAATCTTTTTGCAACTGCAGAATTATCAATAAATAAAAATCAGGACAAAAAAAATATTTTGGACCATTTTTGCTGAGGCGCCACTATATAAAATTAATATGAAATGTCGTTTAGTTTCAAATTAAGTCACGTTTAATGTCGGTCTGATGTCATTTTTTATCTAGCTGAAGAAGATCAAAAAACAGTCGAAAACGCAGCCAAAAAATTTTACTGAGTGTTTTGAATACAAATTGTTAATTTAAGCATGTTAAAGGCCTTTTATGGCTTTTGTTTTTCCTACATCTCATGATGAAGACATGGCAAAAAGTTAAGTATCATTATTATGAATGAATTTATTATCTTTCAAGAAGACAAAATAATTCTTAAAATTTTTTAATATGATAATCTTAACTTCTTAATGATTCAACTTATAATTTTAATTTTTATATCTTGTTAACAATATATGATGATTAATAGTCACAGTAAAATTTGAAATTGTTTAATTACTGATTACACACAATAAAAGCACTTTTCTGGTTTTTACAAGAACATTGAAACTTATGTTTCAAAATTTGATAAAATCGATAAAATCTAAAATATTTTTAATTTTAACAAACAAAATGCAACTTACTGTTTAAAATTAAAAACTACAACATAAAGAAATTGAATTAATATAAACTTCTTCCAACCAAAAGAAACCATTTTCATTAAATTTTCACTTCATAAATTCCTTGTTTTGTCATTTGAAATAAATCTGTCTTGTGCACTTTCATGATTTATAGCGTTAAATACGTAATTTGCTTTAATTTTGACTTTTAATTGATTATGTCATAAACTTAGCACTCAATAAATCAACACATTACATTAATCAATTAGTTAATTTTCCTTCCTAATTCAAATTAAGCTGCTTGATTAATTTAATCGCTTAGGAAAATTTATTTTAATTAATTCATAGGAGGAAAAAATTATTTCTAAATATTTTGATTATTATTTTTCACAACATGTTAATAGAAGCGACTCGAAGCGACTGCTTTGTAATGAAAGATCACACAGCACATCACTTCACTAACAATGTGTAAAAGAGAAAAAAAATGTACATATATATTGTGTATGCGAGCAATATCTCAGGAACAATAAAGAACAATAATAACAAAAATAATAATAAGAATAATAATAATTGTACTCTATCTCAGCCTATTCAATTCATCCCTGAGAGCGTATAATATAGAGAACATATGTATATACACATCAAATGAAATTTAGATATGACGAAAACTTTCCTTTTATTTTTCATAGACAAAAACCCCTAATGCAAGTTAGCACAAAAATCCAGTTGATCTATTTTTTGCAGAAAAAACTTCGATTGTCTACAATATTTTTAAAAACTTTGATGATTTTTTTCTGAAGACACAGATCATAAGCTTATTTAATGGAGACGTTTCACAGTTCAATGTGATGAAGTTAAAAAATTTATTTTGAGTTTATTTGACTTAATCAGAGAATTTTTAAAAAAAATAACATCTGAAAAAATTGTTTTATCTGTAATTTGGGCTAACTTGCACCAAGTGATTAAAAAATTATTTTTTAAAATGTATAGCTATAAACAGGAAGAGCTTTTATTCCTCCAAAATAATTTCTTTGTTTATCTTAATTTAATTGCATCTAAAAGAAGGAGAAAAAGAAAGAAATTGGCTTACTACATTCATCTTGCAAATTCACAATAATCTTGCAATAACACACATACGACCTGATTTTATTTACTTGTTTTGATGAGAATAATAGAGTGGTGGTTTTTGAATGAGAGGGTAAATGCTTACCCTTTGATCTCTTTCATTGTCAAATAATGCTTTCATGAGAAGCAAATTGAATATATTTTAGCTTGAAATAGTTTGAAAAACAATTAGGGGAGATTTTATAATATTTATTGTTGTAAGGAACTATAATTTATCAATTTCAAAATATCATTAAATTCTTAAAAAGCAATGATTATCTGTGGTTTAAAAACAATTCTTATTGTTAAAGTAAAATCAAGAATTCAAGAATCTTATTTAAATAATATTAATTAACACACTGTTTAACGTTGATAATTAAAAAGCTTTACTTACATTCTGAATGTCATCACTTAACAAGTTAAATGTCAATTTGCAAAATTTATTAAAGCTTTTAAAAGCATTTAATATGCAATTATGCTTGCTGGAGAGAAAGTTATTCCGTGTAAATTTTTAAATCAATAAAGATTATTCAATATTCGTCATCAGTGTGTATAAACTCTTAATTTTTTAAAGTTATTAATACTTTCTTTTGAAAATATTCTTAATGCTAACACAGCTTAATCTGTTCTTAATTTAAAAATTTACCATAAACCTTTCACTCAATTTGAATAGAATTTGCTGCGGACATTATATTCTTGCACATTTTCAATAATAATAAAAGTTGAATAAAAAAGCCAATAATATTGCGAAGATAATGCAAAAAATTCTAGCCTGAAGGTGCCAAGGTATGAAATATCCATAAAATTTAAAATAAATATGAATTAGCACAACTCATTGCATTAAATAAACAAATAACAGAATGTATTTAAAATTAAATTATTAAAGCAAATTCCTTAAAAAGTGTTACATGTGAAAAAATCACAAAAGCTGCAAATTTGCAATAAGTACTTAGTTTGAGTAAAAAGTTAAATGTTTGCCTTATAAAAATCTTCAATTATTTACAATGTAAGTTCATAAAGAAAGATAACGTATTATGAGTTGAGTGTAAATGTTTTGCCAGCCATATTATGAAATCATAAAGTCATTTTTGCGGCAGCCAATAAAAAATTATAGCTTATGTGTTAAGAAACGTTTTTGTTGTGTTATAAAGGAAAGCTAAAAAAATGAATATAAAAACTTAAGGCACATCTTGTGAGGTCCATAAAAGCAATTTTAAAAAGTTATTGAACACAAAGAAATTATGTTAAAAGTCATAATTTGAACAATAAGTTAAAATCTAATAACAAAAGACTCGAATTAAAAAATATTCTTTCAGCCATTTTTACAGTTTTTTCATTGAAATTTGAGTTAAATGAAATATCGTTGTTGGTTGCCGAGTGCTAAAAGAAGGAAGGAGAGCTAAGAAAAAATAAAGAAATACCTTTACAGCTTAGAGCTATTTTCAATCGGACAAAGCGAGAAAAATAAGATAATGCATCACACTTCTTGCCTATCATATGAACATTATGCTTCGTGCAATATTAAATTGCATATGAACAAAAAAAAAATCGATTTTTTTCATGCAAAAATAAAAAAAAAAATTATGAATAATCATGATTCTTTGATGTTGTTTAAGGTGGTACTTGACAGCAACTTAATTTCATTTCACTCATGCTACAATGACATGCAAAGTGCTACTTAACATTTTCTACTTCTGTGAATTCATACTCCCTACTATCTTAACTGCTGCTGTGATTGTAATGAATCTGTTTGTTTTTACACCTTTTTTGCGTCAAACATCAAAGTAAATTAACACTTGAAGTTTTTATTTAATTTAATGTTAAATAAGCCGGAGGTAATAATACGTGAGATTTCTTACAAAAGCAAATTGACTGAAATAATATGAGAATGAAATGATGGAGAAAAATTAATTTAATTTAAGATTTAACATAAAGCAAGAAAAAAAAAATAAAAAGAAATTTGAGAAGGGAGGGTGTGAATCATTTTATAAGATCCTAATAAAGTTGGCTTAAATCTTTATATCATAACATCGTCATCATCTCGCTGTGTAGCTATGCTTCTTTTGCTGTGTATATAATAATATACTCTCCAATTTTTTTTTTCTTTCTTTAATTTTCTCCGATCGTAGGAGGAGTTTATGAAAAGAGAATATGTGTTTGTGTAATCATTTGAAATTGAGCATCAAAAAATATACTCATAAAAGAACATTTATAGGCGATAATGACGAAAACGTTGAAAATATAAATTCCGATAAAAAAAATAAATTCACATGGTTTTTTTTGAAAGAATAAATAAATGTAATTTGCGATATCTTCATATTTTAAATTCTTAAATCTCTTTGTGCTTTGCTCATTTACTTGTTTTTGTCATCTTTACATTAGTCACTTATTAAAAAATCCCCATTACTTGCTGATCATTAATGGATCAGCTTTAAAGAGTGGAAGAAAACTCCATTAATGAAGCAATTCTGCTGCACCATTAAAAAAGGTAATTATGTTGTCAATGAAAAAGACTAATAATTACATCTAGGTGTGAATATGTCATAAAATGTAATGTGCGCAAATTGGAGGCTTTTGCTGTATAATGGTTAAAAACACAAACTGAAATGTATGTATAGTACATAAATTACTTTTAAGCGCTTTTTATAAAAGGTATAAATATTTTTTGACCTTTCAAGTCAAATTTTGCATGACTTTAAATTTTAAAAGATATCTTTAATTATTTAAAATTCTAGGTTTTTGAAAAAAAAACGAAAACTTAATTTTTACAATTTTTCGCTTACTCTTGTTTTGTACTAATCATTTAATAGTGTGAGTCAAAGATTCTGGCTTAGACAACACTGATTCTTTAAGAAAATTCTGTTCGAATTACCAAAATATTAGTGGTATCATGTTCAGTCATGATTCATTAATGACCACCTCAATACCAATTTAATATTAATACAAGTCTCTGATTTAAAATCAAAGCAAAAATTTAATGACAATAGCGTCATGAATAAAATTCATGGAATAAGTGTGACTAAATGGGTAAAAATGAAAATAAATTATTTTCACAATGTGATGCAACTCAACACTAACTTCTCATTTTATGTTTTTCATTCTTGCTATCATTGTGGGTATGAAATCAAAAGAAAAGTAAGTAAGAACATACCAAACATTTGTCAGCAGATATATGTTCATTAAAAATAGGTATCAGCAGGGTGTTAATATATTTAACAAAAGAGAAATAATATGAAGAATGAAAGGAACAAGAGAATGAGAGAAAAATATCTCATCAAAGGAGAAAAAGAGCGTCTTCAATGATGTAGGTCTTTTACCAGGATACAAAATAATTCATTTTTATTTATTTTTCGCATTTAATTTATTGTGAAACATAGGTAACGTCAATAAAACTTAATTTTGAACGGATCTATGGACTTTTTGCCAATTCCAATTGCTTCATTTTTCAGGATCTTCCTATTTGTGCTTTTGAATGAATAGTTTCTTTTTTAAAATAATGTTTTTTGGATTTCTTAATTTAAAAAAGAAAGTTTCAATTTATTCTTTGAAAAAAAAAGCAAATCCATTAAATTTCGAGGAGGGTTGTTCAATGGTTTTGTTGTAATACTCCTAGCTAGTCGTCTGTCATGAAAGACTTGGCAATTTTCTAATTGCACAATTAAATTACTTGACACTGAATAGTTAAGTTACATTAAGAAGAATAAAATTATCATCCCTTATTTGACACTTTTTTTTTAATTTGCTGGAAAATTGTTTAAGAGAAATTCCAAAAGTATGAATTTTTTTAAGCAAAAATATTCAAACCTGAGAACCCTAGAAAAATTATTGACTGCTCCTTGATCACATTAACTGATTAAATCACCAGCAAAAGCACAACTTCTTTATTTATTATTAATGTCTCTCTTTTTATCTCTTAATTTTCCTTTGAACTAAATTCAGCCTTTTATTTGGATTATTTCCGATCTTACGCCAAATAATAATCAGAGAAAAATTTGGCTTCGTTAAAAACCAATTCTTTTGACTTTAGAATACCGTGAAACCGATTTTAAAAATAATAATGACAACAAATGTCAACTTGTGGTTTGATTACTCTTGAACGCCTATTGTTTTTTTTAAGAAAAAAGTTAATCTGTTGTTATTTTCTACCAAAATTGATTAATTAAGCCTTCATCACATACACAATGAAGATGTCATATTTGAATGATATTTGTATAATTTTAAATTCTATTGAATCATTCAACAACTTTTATTTCTATTCACATGAAGATTTATTGAATGAAATAAATGGACTTAATATGTTAGAAATGACAGCCACATTCCTTCAATATTCTAAAAAACTTTTCAACTTCTTTTTCATCTTCTGTCTATTCATACACATTCATTCGTGGTGATAACAGCAGTAAAAAGTAGAAAATTATTCTTCACTTCGATCATTTCATTGAATCAATTTGTTATGATGTTAAAAGAAACACCAAATATAGGAAGAGTTATAAAATGTGTGTATATACACATAAAGGTATAAAAAACTGCGAGTTAAAAAATTAATTTTTATGGATTTGAAAAAGTTTTGTTCTTCCAGAATATACGATATTCTTTATCGATAGAATGAATTAAAAATTAAGATACATTAGAAACTACCAGAAATGGAATTAGCAAAATATTATGAAGATTTAACAGAAAATTTATTGATTTTTGTATCAAAACGATTTTTTTGATCTATAATATTAATAATAATAATAATAACAATACTAATTATATCATAAAATAACGAAAAGAAATGAAGAAAACGTATGTATCGATGAATCGTGTGTGTTCACCACTGTAGAATTAGTATATCATCACCATCATCATCATCATCGATTCATTTTGTAGCATTAAAAGTTACTGTAGAAGCTAGAAGGCACATTAAAATACTATTTCAGTCTGCCTTCCGACGACGTTTTAAAAAGATAAAATATTAATTTGTCTAACGTAATCCCCACATTTGCATAAGTAACACAGATCTTCTTTTTATCGTCTTTATTTAATATGCAATATTAGATATTTGGTTATAAGAAGAAATCAGACCTATTGGAAAACAAATGAGATGTTAAAGCAATTTTATTTAAATTTTTTTCCTTACCTAATAAAAATGTTATTTTTGATATTCGATCTCGCTCTTGTTCATACTTTTTAAGAAAAGAACACGGACGGCTCACTGAATGATCATTAAATGAATTGTAACATAAATACTTTTAATACGGCGTATATGTAGTAAATAATTTATATTTAAAATATTTATTTTATTATGCATACCAATATGAAGAGAAAAAGAATTGCTGGTAAGAGTTGAAGTAAATTTTTCATTTCCGGAGACCAAAATATTATTTTTTTCGTGAAAAGTAAATTGAAACACATCATTAGTTTGGCGCCACTATTTAAAGTGAAATTTATAGAACTGATTTCTTCTAAAGTACACAGATGTGATATTATAAGCGTTTTATAATATAATGTAAATAAGACAACTATTAAGTAAGCTACTTATTCACTCAATTAATAAGAAATTATCTCACAGTATGTCGAAAAGGAGGTGATGAAAAGCGATTGATGAAAATTGTTTAAATTAAATCTTATGGAACAAGAAGATGAACATTTGTGTATGTGACTGATATGTACATCTGAAATCTTACTTTTTATGCCACTGTGAATAAGAAAAATTTATTTGGAACAGGATTTTCAATCTCAATAAAATTAAGGTATAGGCAAAGGAGATCGATAAGCATGTTAAAGGATATGCGACTCTTTCCTTATGGAAGGTAAGGCAAGTAATTAATTTACTCTAGAACTCTTTGAAGCGACACTAAATTCAAAAACTCTGCCACAAATCTGTCAAAGTCTCTTATTAAATGATTTTATTACCAACAAGTGGCAACCACGTGCAACTTCTTGGTTTCTTCTAGGAGGTCAAGTTTTCTAAATAAGTTCTAATTTTACATATGTTTTGTATTTTTTTTTTACATAAATCAAGAATTTGATGTCACCAATTTCAAAGAGAATCTGAATTCGTAGATATAAACATTGTTTTCTGAACTTGAAGCATACTTATGTACATTAAATGATGAAACATATTTTTGGTTTCACTTTTCGATAATCGACTGACATCTGAATCGAACTCTTTCTTTATTTTATTAAAGCAAGCAAAGTACAATAAAAAATGCTTCAGTTATTTGTGGTTTTTAATGTATCGCAAACAAAAACCAAAACTCTTAAAGAATTCAAAAAAAAATCAATTAGAGACAAAAAATGCCCTTAGTCCAAGTCAAACTTTTTATCATCGCTATTCAGTTTCTTTATTTAAAGGTTTGAAAATAAAATTTAATAAGATGAATCTCTTTAATCATTAATTCCATTGATCGTCTTTCATTCTCCCTCTCTCTCTCTCTCTGACTTCTTTTCTCTGTTTACTTGCTTGATCTTTTCTCAGAGTCACTAATAACATAAAACGACAAAAACGACAATTTCAAAATATAAATACATACTCTTATATTATTTTTTTTTGTGTGATTGCTTATGCTGACTTCAAGTGCCCCATAAATTTTTCAAAGGGGACATTTTTACCAATGAGCACTTGGCTGATCTTTCGGTTTTTTATTGTATTGCATATTTACATCAGCATTTGCAATGTGCTTTAAACTTCAATCGACAACTCTTACAATTGAGTTTAAAGCGAAATGAATCTGGAATGATTTTTTTTTTATTTCTTTCATTTCTTTTCTCATGATATATATTTTTTTGTTATACATTTCTTTGCAACCGTAATCCCGATAAAATAAATTCAAACGGCAGAAGCAAAAGCAACAAAAAAGATTTAAAGTTATTGAATATTTGACCATAACATTTTTTATAAGCATCTTTCAAATAAAAAAAAAACAGCAAAGCAGTGATTGAAAGAAAATAAAAAACAAAAGAATTTTTCAAATTTTAGGATGAAAAGACAAAAAGCAGTAACATCAAGTGTATTCGAGTCAACTGAAAAAAAAACCATCAAAAATGTCGAAAAAAAAGTTCTTTAAAAAACAAGTAAGGAAAGAATGTGATAAGCTTTTATGCATTTTATCAGTGGTACTCAATCTATGCTTTACTATATTAGTGTGTCGCTGAAATCTACAAATGTGTTACAAATAGTATACAGACACACCAAATTAACACTAGATAAGTCATTGAGTGAAAGATGCTCGAAAAAGTTTTGAACACTTCAGTATGCTTAAACTCTATTCAATAGTCTTAGTTATTTTTTTCGCAATATAGACCTAGAAACTAGGTGACAGAGCCAGCAACAGAGTCAGATGGAAAGCCTTTTGTTGAAACCTAAGTTCCACATAGGAACATGGTTACAGTAATTAAGTAAGTAATATATTAAATGAAATTTGTTAACGCCAGTTTGTCACAAATTTATTACACTCAAAATTCAGCCAAGAAATGGGCAAGAAAAACTGTTGGCTAAACTTTGTACAAGAAGTGGTTTAGAAACCTATGTATAAAAACGAAAGTAATCACAAACTAAGGAGTGCAAATTTTTGTATAATTAAAGCCAATTAGTATGAGATATATAAAGCTCAAAACGCACATTTCTTAATTTTGATTATTTTCTAAAGATTTATCTTGTATGCTAGCTAATTTTCTGCTTATTCAGCTTTTATAATTCCCTCTAAGTGTA
This sequence comes from Chironomus riparius, assembly GCA_917627325.4. Lineage (NCBI taxonomy): Eukaryota > Metazoa > Arthropoda > Insecta > Diptera > Chironomidae > Chironomus > Chironomus riparius. Next base: position 25,390,818 of record OU895877.1, read on the forward strand.
TTATGCAGTCTAAGTCACAATTATCTGAGTGTACAAATTTTAATAATTTTCTGTTGTCAACTGTAGTTAAATATTATCTGTTAAAACTGGAAACTAAATAAGCAAAAAATTATGAACAGCCTTTTCAAATGCAGATTCAATCAGGCATTGTTGAAGGGAAATATATTGAAGAACAAAGATAAGCTAACATGTCTAAATGCTTAAAAGACTCTTATTTTTTTCAAGCTATATTCTTTTAAAAATGATGTCACATTATTTAATTAAGTCATAAATTTCCACATGAAATCTTTGCCTTCTTTTTTTTTTAAAAATTAATTCCTTATTTAATGTCATCATACAATCAATAAGAGAGAATATGCAACAATAAGAAAAGAAGAATGAAAAATCTATAACACTGAAGACGAAGCAATATTTATAGCATCTTTAAAGCCACCACAATTCCAATTTTCTCCGACGCTCGCTCTCACACAGGAAAGATTCTCTCTATGAAAATATAAATTATATATACACACATAGACATATATTCACTTTTTTATCTTTTTTCTTCATAAAAAGAATTAAAAAAAGCCTTTAAACTCTGAGAAGATGAAAGAATGAAGGAAAAAAATCAAAAGATTTATTTGGCAAACTTCTTTATACCGTGTTCAAAAAAAAAAATTTAAAGAAGGAATATCAAAATAAGCGAAAATATATTAAATTCATCTTAAGCAAATATTCGTTGAGCATAAAGAAACTCGTCGTATATTAATATGAATTCTTATATATACTTGCACATACACGTAACGATCGTTGCTCTCCCTTGAGTGTGTTACATACTACATAAGAGGCAAAAAGTTTGCAAAAATCGACTTTACTAATATTTACGCGAAAAACAACATCTATTGTCCATAAAGTGTTGTAGATAATAACAGTGATTATTACAATGACTCTCAATTATGTGCGAGTACAATTTTTTTCACTTATTTTCATTCACTCAAGTTAAAAAAAATAAAATTTTATTCTAAATGAGCGACATTAAAATATTATTTAAATAAAGTTTAAAGAGAATATAAAAACGTGAAAGAGGAAAAAAAAAGAACCATTAAGAATTAAAATATTAAAAGAGTGCTTTAAGAGAAGAAAAAGTTCAGTTGTGTTATAAATACATTAGGAGAGAAGGAAAAAAGTGAAACGAAGCCGTGGATCTCGTTGTATTCGATGCTCTGGAAGAGAATATTATTATTTATATTATTTATTCTTCGCTTCTAATACGTGCTCCATGTTAATTATTGAATTACTGTGCTTGCTTCGAGACGGTCGGAAAGGATTTTTTGCTGAGAAATTCTTTTCTCGAAATAAACATAATTATTATAATTATAGCAAAATCTCGAGTGCTACAAAAGTTTTATTAAGTAAAAAAAATTAGTGCCTTAATTTTTGTCAGCTTTTGAGTATTTCTTATAGAAATATGACGTGATTTTATATATATAAAAATATGCAGCAAAATATTCACAACCTGAAAGTTTTCAATGGGCAAAAATGGACTAAATAATACTTTGTGTGAACTGGCAGCTATTTAAAATTTATTTGCTGTATTTGTTTCAAAATTTTAACATAAGTGCTAATGTGAATCCCAGAATTAAATAAACTGGGATTCTAAAAACGATAGTAAAGAAGGTTTAACTATGCGTTTTATAGTTTGTGCCATATACCTCATGATTTTGATCATGCCCATGACAAGTGGATGGTAAGTAATCGACTGTCGAACAAAAATTTATGATTGTGTTAGTGAATTTTTTTGACTATGTAAAGCAAGTTTTTTTATCCGGAATTTGCATTCATTTTATTTTGTGAATTTTTAATTCAAAACTATTAAAAAAAATTTAAAAATTGTTTTTAATAGTATTAGTTTTGTTCAATTTTTGAGATCTGAAAAATAAAAATTTACGTTTGTGGTAGTTGTTGTGATCTCAACACATGTGCTATTTTAATCTTGCTAATTCCAAAAAAGTGCAAGACCTACTTACTCTATCGAGGATTTAAATACAAAGCTATGAGCATTGTGTGTTGATCCTTCAACTATGTTAGATTTTCTTATTCCTTAAACTGGATACTAAAAGTAAATGACCCTCAGATTGATAAAAAAAATCTAGTTGTGCCATCAAAACATTACGTCCTCAACCACAGCATGTCAAATTTGTCAAATCATGCAAACATTTAATAACTGGGCAGTGGCCTAGCAAGAAAGGTGATTGATAGAAATTTGAAGCAAAATCGTCAACTTTATGAAAGATTCTGCTATTGGAATGTAATACAAAAATCACCGGCCTCAATTTTCCTCACAAAATAAAATTCACTAGTACATATGGTTTCTGGCTACGCCACTGTATCATAAAAATTTAAGGATTTTTTTCGCAGTCCTGAAATTCAATTAACATCCTTTAATAAATTTTTTTTATATTTTTAAACAAAATTACAACTACTTAATTAAAAATTTAACATTTAATAAAGTTATCAGCCCAAAAAATATTTTTATATGCACTTATATTTGCATAAAAAAATAAGATCCCAATTCAGCAGTAAGCAGCAACAAGAGATATGATTTGAGTAGCATCAACCTAATATTTTTCAGTATTTACAAATTTATCGATAAAAAATTTAAATTTTAATGGAATTGCTCATTGATTTTAAGCCTTTTTATTGAAAATAAAAATTTGAATAAATTCGGATTTCATATCGATATTTAAAAATACATTTTTTTCATTCAGTTGGATATACAAAGAGATATTTGGTTGAGAATTAAGAAAAACTTGTTCCCATGCATTCCACGCGAGTGGAAATAAAAGAAAAGAGTAAAATTTGCAAATTTATTTAGGCCTTAATGTTTTCATTTCTTTTCACTGAATTTATCCAGCTTTGCTCATTCGTAATAGTGGGATTTCTTTTTCTTGAATGTCTTTTTTTGTAAGTGACATCGAGAAAAAAGACGAACACAAAAAAAGTAGATAAGAACGATTTGATGTGAATATGATGTATTTACTCTGTAATAGATAAGCATATAGCAGGTGAAGATATTACATCACTTTTATTTTTGTAATTATCATCATCAACAGTTTAACATGTGACGTTTCATCCATGAATGCATCTCATCACTGTCACTAATACAAGTGTGACTATTTTATCTATTCTCATTCAAATTCAAATGAATCATCTTCAATTGTATGAGACACAATAAGAAGAATAATACATATCACAGAAGGAATTCATTTTCATCGAGGAACATGAGAATGAAAGTTTACATAACTTTCTCACATACAAACAAGGCGATTTTTTATTTAAAAAAATTGTCTTGCGGCCAATTGACATAACAATAATTTAATTCATTCACTTTACAATTTCCATTTAAGAAAAATTAAGTTCATGGACATTGACACATATTTCTTTCTGTATCTTATCGTCATTCAACTGTCCATCAACAATTCAAGTCTAATTTTTCAACATTCATCTCAAACACACTTACTTGAGTCATATATATGTATAATATCATCGTCTGCAATGATGGATGAGCGTGTTTATCATCACATTTATTTACATTTTTTTGTGTATATGTATCATTATGTGTGTCTGCTTGAGTGAATAATTTTAAATAAATATTTTATTTCCCCTTTTTAGAGCATTTTCATGTCATCGTTGGAGTTTTTTTTTCATTTGATTTATAAACTATTTATACTCATTAGTTTCTATTTAAATTTATTTCTTTTTGCACATTTATAATCCAATAAAAATTATTTAATCGTCTATTTGATTTTATGTGACTATAAATTACCTTTACAAAATTTAAGTTCCACCAGAGTGTTGAAAATCTCTTCATTTTTGAAACTTAATCATGCAATCATTCCCAAATTAATTACTTAATAATTTGTTATCACAGTGCTTGAAATGCGATATCCTTAGTGCACCTTAAAAAGCGTTTCATTTTCAAATTAACCACTTTACTTTGCCCTACCATTTCGATAATTGTTTTCGCGAACACACAGCTTCAAGTGTTGCAATATTAAACAGACATACAACACTTGATAGCTGCCCTGCTGCAGTTGTTGATGCTTTATAGTCAAAATTTGATACATTGCAAATTGAAACTACGTTTGATTGTTTATTTAGATTGTACTGTGTGCTAAATAGAAGCACAGTTCTTGTTTATATTTTAAATATTTTGTTGCTGATTAATGACATAAGAGGCATAAAGGATTGCAATTATATTTAATAAAATAAAAGAATACTGATGTAAATATTTTGTATGCGCAATGCAAAAAGTTAACTGTTAAGTCCATTGAAATAATCTTGTTGTGAAATTTGCATACTAAACAACAAAACCTTTATGATTTTATTATTTTTTCATCCTCATTTAAAAAACCACAAAATAATTATAAATTTGCAACACTCATCTTCTTCATCTTCCGTAATTCATATTCAGTTAAATACATATATGTACACAACTTTTTTGTGAATATATAGTAAGATCAATATCACCAGTAAATGCCAATAAAGAAAGAAGGAAAACTAAATTTCATAAACAGGCTATAAAATGAGATTGCTTAATTTTGTCGATTAAGTCCCAATTCGAAGCAATTGACTTCTTCTTCTGCATGTGATCGAATAACATTAAGAGGCATTAGTGAAAGAAGAGAAGAAAGAAGATGAAATAAGTGAGAGCGTCCGCGTGAGTGAGATAGAAATTAAGGTAGAATAAGAAATACAAAATTTTATTATTAAGTTCTTGAATAATGTTAACAAATTTCATTCAAACCAAAAGAGCACGACTGTGCATTAAAAAAATCTTTTACTCGTTGAGCTTATGAGAAAGAGAGAGAGTGAGTGAGAAAGAAATGGAATGAGATTCATAAAACATAAGATAAGAGAGGAAAAAAGAAGAAACTTAAATGAATTTGTCATGCTATAAAACAACAATCTGTGGTAACCCGATATGGATTTCTGGAAGCTAATGCGATGCTTTATTTATTCTTTCGCAGAATGGAATTTTTATTCCTTTTCATATATTAAAATGTATATATAGTCGCTAAGATATACCCAATTTAAATCTTTTGTTATTGCTTCTACTGTTTAGTATTTTGTGTGATGATACATTTATTTGGATAGACATAAGAATTAATTATAGTAATTTGATTATTTGATTTTTATGATAAAAGGCAATAAACCTTTAAAAAATTTAAATGAATAAATTGGAGCTATTTTGATTTTTAACACTCTTGTCTGGATTTTAACTAGGAGCTGTTCAAAGATGATGTTCTATTTCTTATCTGTTTGAGATCAATACGAAAAATAAGTTTTTATGAAAACTTTCTAAAAGAAAAGGGCCTTAATTTCCTGGCAAGCAAAAGTGCAGCTAAACTTTTTTGAAAGAAAGGTTAATAATTTTGATATGAAAAGAAAAAGCTGAACTTTTTTCACTATCCTCCCTTTGAAAAATGAATGTCACAAATAAACACTTTCCTGGCATATTGAATTTCTGATTCAGTGCAACCAGGATATCTGTTATTATTGTACTTATAGAATGTTCCAATCACCTATGACTCATAAAGTTAAATTCTAAAAATCAAGGTTCTTTTTTTTTTTTAATTTTGATTCGGCTTTGGTTTCTATGCTGAGGAGAAGAGACTATAATGACAATAATATAAGCAGCTTAATGTAATTAATATATTTGTAAAGCTCCGAAAGTCTAATCCCCTAAATTAACTTTTGTCTTAATTCGGTCATCAATTTTTTCCATCTCTATTCCATACTATCTATATCACTAATTCATTCCGTAAACCAACATATATTACCATGTGTGTGATCAAAGAGAATAAGAAAATGATCAGATAAATTGAATCATGTCTCAATGTGGATGACTTCAAATTAATTTCAAATCAAATGTTGCTGCCGAAATGTGAATAAAGAAAGAATCGAAAGAAGAAAAAAAAGAGATCAAAATGAAATGAGAAATAAAATGAAAATGTATATATATAAATAAAAGTAAGAGCAGACGGTGTAGTGTGAACAAGTTCAGCAAATTACACGATCAGATAATGTTCCACATGATGTTTCACTTTTATTGGATGGGGCACACATATTTGATAACGATCTTTAATGATTTTTAAATTAATTTTTAACTCATTATTCAATGAGTGGAAGGAGTTGAGTGTTATTTTCATCCTTCTTTTTTCTCATTTTGTATAGATCATTAGCATCTAATTTACATAAATCAGTGTGTGTATAATATAGATATAGATATAGATCGTATATGCCACACGTTAAGAAATAAAATTAAAATCATTTCCAGTGTGTCTCTCACCTCATATTCTTTCTTATAAATTTTCGTTTTATTATTTTATTTTATTTCTCCATAATATATCTACCAATTCCGAGACGAAAAGCGATAGGATAGATTCATAAAAAAACGATCACCACATGTATTCAAAAACAAATCTACTGACTACTGTTACATGTTTCGATATCGTGTAAACAAAAAAAAAAGAAAGAAAAATTCTGTTTACATAAATTAAAATGAAATCATTTATGGGTTAAATTTACGCGATCATCTAAACATCTTTTCCGATGTCATCGGTAATATCTAATAAAAATACTATAAAATTATCTTCTTCTTTTGGTTCTGTCTTATGTAAGGCAACAAGTGCACACATTTTATTGACATTCAGTTTAAACACTTCAATGGTTATCAGTTTTCGTGTTACGGCAAGATTTCCGTTATAAAAATTTCCTAGAATTATTTCTTATGTCATATTTAAGTAGTTTATTCTTAAATTTTTTTTTGTTATAACTATAGTTGGTAAATTGAAAAATAAATTAAAGTTAAAAATATGTTTTAAAAAGTAATGACGTCATGATTTCTCTAGAAGTTTGTGCCACTTACAATGGCGATCATTTAAACTTTAATTTAAATAAGTAAAGAAGGATGTTGGGTTATAAGTCCAGAGATTATAAGTCCAGATACAAAAATCGTGCACAGAAAATTATAAGTCCAGAAAATAAAAGTGACTAAAGGTTTATAAGTCCAGATACAAATTGCACTTGGACTTAAAAACCTCACTTGCAGTTTATAAGTCCAGATACAAATACAGCTGGAATTATAAACTGCACGAGAGGTTTTTAAGTCCAGGTACATTTTATATCTGGACTTATAAACCTTACGTGTGGTTTATAATTCCAGAAAATTTATAAATTTTACTTATTCACTTGCACTCAATTTCACAGTGCGATTATAAGTCCAGATACATTTTTCTGGACTTATAATCTTTGAAAATTATTTGAAACTTATTCAATTTTTTTTTCTTTATTAAGTCTCTGTTATTGAACCTAGTGCCTTAAAGTTGAACATCATAAAAAATCTTTATCACTAAATATTTACTGAATCTTAAATGTAGCAGCTTATGTTTATAGCACTTTTAGAAGCATTTTGAATTAGCGATTTAAAAGAAATCAATCAGAAAATCGAAGATGACTGAAGTTTTTTCGATTTCATACATTCTCAATTTTACTCTAGCACCAGTTGGGTTTCGATCAACGCTCCTTTTTTACTTTATATGAGAAAGTAATAAGATAGATCAGGAGCAGGACGAATCTTACATTTCTGTATCCTCGTAATGAACATCTCATTTTTACTTTTCTTTATTTTTTGTGAATTTTTTGATCCATATAATTTGAGAATTTGATTCGTTAAAAATGTAAGTATGTTCACACCGTTTTTACGTGTGAATCTATTGGTTTTGTTCAGATTGAAAAATCAGTTTTTCAAATTTTGTGAGGAAATGGAACAAGATAGCTTAAAATGTTCAGAGATGAAAAGTTTGTGCCTGAAATTTTACATAATTTTCAAGAAACGGATTTCAAATTGGTTGCGGCATTGCTGAGAAAATCGCAAAATACGCTTTCTGTAAGCAAGCAAGAAATCTCAATAACGAGACATTGTAGAGACTTCTAGTTTTTTACATTTGATTCGTGCTGCTCTATAGAAGAGCTGTATTGTTTTTAGGCAAGGTAGGAACAGCCGTTGCTTCAGAAAAAGCAAAAAACTTTCCTTTCTTACGAATTTTTCAAATAAAAAAGTTGACTGTGATTTTTATAAAATTAAACTTTGGATGAAATTTTTTTTTAAAAAAACTTTAAAAGAATATTCGTTAAGCTTTAAACCTTCAAACATATGCTTAGCGAAGCTCAGCTGAGCAAATCTTGGTCTATCCATAAGACTTTTGATGGTACGGTGTGAATATAATCCGCATTGGGTTTCTACCCGATATGAAAAATCTTAATAAGTTATTATCAAGGGGTATAATAAAACACAGCAGTTTAAAAGGATATATAAGGTACTTTAGAGGAAAAAAATTATTAAATGTGAATTCTTTGTGTGAAGTTTTCAAAAATTCATGTGTAGAATTGCCTTAAAGAAAAAAATTTAAAATAAGTTAAATAAGTTTCTAATAATTTTCAAAGATTATAAGTCCAGAAAAATGTATCTAGACTTATAATCGCACTTTGAGATTATAAGTAAAATTTATAAATTTTCTGGAATTATAAACCACACGTAAGGTTTATAAGTCCAGATATAAAATGTACCTGGACTTAAAAACCTCTCGTGCAGTTTACAATTCCAGCTGTATTTGGACCTGGACTTATAAACTGCACGTGAGGTTTTTAAGTCCAAGTGCAATTTGTATCTGGACTTATAAACCTTTAGTCACTTTGATTTTCTGGACTAATAATCTCTGGACTTATAGTTTCTGGACTTATAACCCAGCATCGTAAAGAAGCAACTTATTGAAATAATGTTAATTGCTGTCGAGGTTCAATTTTTGTCAAATATTTTTTTTAAATATATATTCTCAGTATTCACATTGAATTATTTTTTTTTTCTCTTTCATCTAATTGATCTAGGGCTGAGGGTAGTAATATTCTATTAGACCCAATGCAAGTTTGTAAGAAAACACAAAAATTACCAAACAAAATACTTGAAATATGCAAACAAGATAGTCGAAATAAAACGTCAATATTGAAAAAAATATCAAATGGAATTACGTTGGGTTTTCGGGAATGTGAGAACCAATTTCGACATCGCAAATGGAATTGCACAACACAAAGAAGAAGTATGAAAAAAATATTGTTAAAAGGTGAGTTATCATTATGCCAAAATCAAGACGAATCCTTAAAATTATAATAATTTTACTGTCCATGCTATTCTATTCAGATACCCGAGAAACTGCATTCGTAAATGCCATTACAGCTGCGGGTATTTCGTATACAATTGCGAAATCCTGTTCAATGGGGGAATTAGTTGAATGTTCGTGCGATAAAAATCTTGTACGGCATAATGTTTTATTAAATAATAATCAGATGACAGGCATTGATGATCTGAGCAACATAAATAACAATAATAAAAGCAATAACAACAATAATTATAGAAACCGTAATAAGAAGCCAAAAAAGAATGGCAATAAGCAATCAAGAAATCCTAATAATAAGAGGAGATCTCCATCGCCAACTGATGGATTACCAGGAATGGGAGAAAATTGGGAGTGGAGTGGTTGTGATGATAATGTTAATTTCGGCAACAGAAAATCAAAAGATTTTCTCGATGCACGTTATCGACGTCGTAGTGATATTAAAACGTTAGTCAGAATTCATAATAATGATGCTGGACGAATGGTGAGTTTATTATCCTTTAATCTTTCCCTTTTTGTATAATTTAAAATGCACGCTTATGATTGATTATATTTCAATGTGAATTTAATATTAGTTTTCCCAAAACACACCACCTTTAAATTTGCAATATCACATAGCAACACACGAATACATGAAGAAACAGAAATTTTAAAGACCAAAGATGTTTATCTTCTCGTCTATTTTTGAATACGTGTTCATATGCATTTTATATTCTTAAATTATTTAATGCGTGATTCTCATATCAAATTTTTAAAACAATTATAATTTCTATATTCGCAGGCTGTAAAGAAGAGTATGCGTCTCGATTGTAAAGTAAGTATATCTAATCCAGTCATGTCAGTAGTCAAGATAATCACATATAACAATTTTAATGATTTCATTATTTATTTATTTAAATTAAATTTCATTTCTTCCACATCTTTAACTTGATGAATTATTAAACTGTCATGCGCAATATTTGTAACATAATAATTCAATGATGAAAATTAGTGTCATGGATTGAGTGGAAGTTGTACAATGAAGACGTGTTGGATGAAATTACCATCATTCTCAGAAGTTGCACATCGACTTCGTGATCGTTTTGATGGTGCATCGAAAGTGATTGCACGCAATGATGGCACAAGTTTCATGACAGAAGGTTTATCTATTAAACCACCAACCAAACAAGATCTCGTATACACAGAGGAATCTCCAGATTTTTGCAAACCGAATCCTAAGGTTGGATCTTTAGGTATTTTATTGAATGTTAATTTAGAGTCTCTTCATTATGATGTCCAGCATTTAAGGAAATGAAATGTTAGAAAGTTCTATAAAAATGGACATCATTAGTGAATAAATCCTTATCATTCAAAGAATTCTTTTTTTTGCTTCTCAGGAATCCACAATAGAGAATGTAATATAACCTCAAAAGGTGAAGATAGTTGTGAAATTTTATGCTGCGATTTTGGCTTTCAACGAACTACATTATTTGTAAAATACAACTGTCAATGTAAGTTTATTTGGTGTTGTGATGTCGTCTGCAACACTTGTATCGAAAAGCGTGAAATTTACACTTGCCGTTAGTGTTGAAATTAGTTGTCGAGTTGTAAATATTCTCGCCGGATTTTTTATTTTGAGAATAATTGGTAACTTCTTGAAGAAAATTCAGTAAAATAAAACTCATCATAGATTTTGATATTTTGAAGCTTTTTGTCATTTCTCAAAAGTCTTTTTGTTTTAACAATAAATTTAACCAACATGTCAAACATGTTTGAGACGTATCCAAATTAATTTAAAAGCTATACAATTCGAATTTTTTAATTTCAAGTTATTATTCCTTGTTTATTCGTGAGTCATGATAAATATAACTATTGTAATTAAATTAATTTTATATTTTTTATAAGTAACACTTAAATAAGACCTAGCAATTATATTCAACTCGTAATTTTACTCTATCATACGTTTCTTATTATTTGTGACAAATCTGTTCAAATTTTTAAATTTAAATAATAATGATGAAAACGTAATTGTGAATAAAACTGTGTTTTTAAATTTTAAGCAACATCAAATAACGTCGTTTTAGTTTCATTACAAAATTTCGAAACCTAAATTAAGTAATTTAAAGTGTAAAACGATTCCCTCCTCTTTTGGACCGCACAATATTGCAATGCATTCTTAAATAAAGGTAAGAAAAAAAAGAGAAAAACAACTAAATTGCATCTTTTAAAAACCTGATATTGATGATGTTTATGTCGAACTTAAAAGTCAAGAGAAAAAAAAGAGGAAAAAAAATCTTCAGGCAATTTTTCCACATTTTTATACAAAAATATATAATGAACGATATTGAGGCGTGAGGAACACACACGTTGGATAATTATAAACGAACAAACACCATCCATCCGTTTTGGGCATCATTTGATAATTTTGTAGTTTATATTCTTTACTAAGCAAATCTTTACGTTGTCTTACATTAACTTAAGCATGACAAACCTTTTTAATGCTCCAAAGCTTGCAGAAAAAAAAAATAATGATTGGAAATATTTTCTTTTTTGGTTTCTTCTTTGCAATCAATTCGCATGAATAAAAATTCTTTTACTGCTGATGTCTCGAAAGAATTCTATAAAACGTTTGATTGCTCAATCAAATAATATTGATTAATGTGATTATTATTGCTATCACTCGCAAGAATGCTGATAACCGATATTTTATCATAAGTTAAAACTTGTCTTTATCTCATGCGATTTCAGATAGCATTTTTAAGAATTTTCATATTGTAAGTTGTCACAATTTTCTGGCCAAAGCAAACATTTTCATTATAAATTGATTTAATAGTTTTTTTTTCTCCAAATTTTAAAACATTTTGAATTTTTTGATACTATGGATGTTCCTTTAAAACTTACTAATGCATCTCGTAAGCAAATACCTTTTGTCAAAACCATGCTTCGAAAGAAAGTTCCGTACTTAAGTATTCAAGAAATCCGTCGTTTTAAATTACCATTAGTTGATGCCATGACAATTGATTTAGACGAAGCAAAACATTATAAAGCTTTGTCAATTTTTCGAGAAATCTTAAAAATTGATAAAAATCACAATAAATGTTTCACAGATGACAAAAATTTAAATTTATTAGAAGAAATTTTCAAGTCACTAGTAAATCTTGAAAACAAAAACGGAGAAGAAGAGTTAATGATCATTATTGAATTAGTTAAGAAATTTTCAAACGAAGACGAATCTTTTGACTGGCTTATTGAACTGTTGTTAATTAAGGGTAATCAATTTGGCGCCAACAGACAGCTAGAGGAAACAAAATCATACACAATTTTGAGTTATATTCATGGATTATTTTTGAGTCATCGTTTGCATTGGCATCAAGCAGCTTTATTGCATTTTGAATTGGCATACAAAAATATATTAGCTAATGATGATTGGACATTTGAAGATAAAATGTTTTGCTTCAAGATCACACAAGAACTTTCCGATTGTTTGATAAAATTATCAAGGCAGATTCGTATTGGTCAAAATGATCCCAAAACAGCTTTCATTTATGCAAGTCGCTCATTGACAGTCTTAAGAAATATTATTTCTGATGATAATGTTAAATTGGAAATTGATGTCGAAACTGAATATGGTGATTGCCTCTTCGATCAGGGTTTATTTGATGAGGCTGAAAAACATTTTGAACATGCTTTAGTATTAAGCGAAAAATATGAATGCACGAAGAATTTCTGCGAATCTCTTATCAAAATGATAAAATGCTTTGAAGGGTAAGATTAAATCATTGAAAATTTACTTTTTAATAATATTTTATGACAGTTTAGAGGATTTTGAAATGAGTGAGAATCTTCTGTACATCGCTCAAAAATATGCATCTGACAAATCTCTATTGGATCTTAAAGGAAATATTTTAATTATGCTAATGGAATTTTATGTAAAGCAACGGAATGTCTACAAAATTAATTGCATCCTAGCTGAAGCTTATGATTGCTTTGTAACGAGAAAAGACGATCTGAAATTGCTGGGAATAGAAACTTTATATGCTCATGCTGGTGGTAAGTTTTAAAATTATCATTACCAAATTTTACCAAGTCCTTTAACGTTCCAAAAAAAAAATCTACAAGCAAAACTTCACTTCAATCAAATTATCGATGAAATCTTGAAAGCAGATAAGGATCGAACTGGAGATAACTTATTTCTAAAAAGGTTAATTGATTGGATTGATCGAAAGGAACAGATCAAAATTGAAAGCTCGGAAGATTTTAATCTTGAAAATTTTATAAGCAAATACTATGAACCTGATGAAATGGCAGTACTCAAAAAGTAATCTAAATCATTAATAACGTTGATCAAAAATCTTTTTTAACTGTTTTAAACATGTTTCATTTTCAAAATTTTTTATGAATAAAACTGTAGATTTTATAGAAATATCTTCAAATATTGATTCTGTGTACTGTAAATTATATAATAAATATATAAATTTAAAAGAAGAATAAATTGATGCAATCTTATTAAATTAAATATATGTATCCATCTATCTATTAAACGATTTATGAAAGAGTGAAAAAAACTATAAAAGTATATGAAATGCCAATAGCATTAGACATATATAATTATTTGATTGCTGACCATCTTCATCAGTATAAACTTACAAATAGTATATCTCTCTCAATTAACTAATTTTATTTTTCGTCTTAATATTTGATATGTGTCTACGGCTCATTGTTCGTTAGTAGAGATTTCGTTTCATCTCAATGAAAATTGTTCAATTCTTACTCTTCTTTTTTTCTTTCATTTAATATGTTTAATATTATTACTGTTGTATGTTATGAAGAATAAATTTCAATCGCGTGAAGGCCGTCGAATCATTCGTAAAATGTATATGGAATTCTGATTAACTTAATTTTTTTTTTCCATCTTCATCTTCTTCTATTTCTGTTATTGGCCTGATTCATTTCAATAAAATTCACAATGACAAAGCAAAAAAATGTTTTAATTTTTCTCCTTAATGATTTGAATGGATGAGAATCAACAAGAGTGTGTGAAAGGTGCTTTGGCAAACACTCGGTTTTCCTTATGTCCATACAATTATTGTTAATTTATAAAAATCATGCTTCTTATTGCCATCACTATAATTTTTAAAAAGTGATAATTTTCATAAGCTGGTAATGGAAAACTGTTAATTTTATTTTTTTGTTTTGAATCCATCCAATCCATCTATCTACCTATCCATTTCACATACGTGATCATCAATATTGAATATTATATGGAAAAAAATGAAGATTGAGATGATATGACGGAGACCTTTCAATATTGTGTCGATCAATTTGTTCAATTTTAATATGAAAAAGCTTTTAAATGTTTAATTAATAATGTTTAATCATACACACAAATACACACGCACAAAAAGAATTCCATTAATTCTCATCTCTCACGATTCCATAGAATCCATTAGCCTCGTCACTTATTTTAGCACATTTTCCATAAAGAGATTCAATTCTTCAATTCACATATTGAATGTCTGACTGCCCAAGAAGCTCGAAGAAAAATCATTAATTATCTGACTGAGCTACTTGAAACTATTAAGTTATTGAAAAATTACGTGTGGTAAAACTGCGCTTTCGTATTTAATAAATAGTTCATCAATACTCACTTTTCCCTCCTTTTAGCTTCCCAACGACTCCATATAATACACATATTTTGATGATTTGTAATTTTCATACCTTTTAATAAACCCAGTCAGTTTAAGATGACAAGAATGATTCGAATGAGAATTTTACTCACTTAATACGAGTAGGAATGCGGAACCATGACAATGAACATGATTCATACAAGAAATTATGTTGCATTTATTGATGACGAGATCGATTTCTGAAGGAAGACATTATGATTCATACTATATTGATAAAATATTACTAATTTATATCAGTAAAGCAACTATGAATCTCCACGGTCTGAAAAACCAAAAGATTATTTTTTTTTTCGAAAAGAAAATGACTTCATCAACTGCATAACCTGAACATTCTACACAATTTGTGTGCACATAAAACATGAAATTTGCTTATATAAAGAAATAAAAACATGCCCTTAAGATACCAAACAGACGATGTGTGAGAAAGGTGGCAATGATTATATACTTCAAAAAGCAACACGGTGGTATACCATCGAAAACATCGAATGTGGCAGAATAAACTGCTTTTATTTGCAAACTGGAAAAGAACAAAAAAAATTACTTTGGAGGTCTTAAAGAAAATAAAAAAAGAGAAGCAACAAAACACAATATATTAAGATGTTTCGTGACTATTAAATGTATCTAAATAAAGGGTTATTAGGTTCTTCCTTTCGCACCGACACGAAAAATTTTTATTTATGGATGTTTCGATAATTCAATTCGATTGCAGGTCGATTTCTTTTCAGTATAGTTTGATGTTGATACTTTATCGTATGTGAATGATTTATATCAAAAAAACAAGCATTCTAAACTCCATTTCTGAAAATTTAAAATAAAATCAAATTTTAAATATCTAAATCTTGTTTCCAAAATGCGCTTTTGCCTTCTATAAGCTTACTATCCTACTCATTTTTTTCAATCAAAATAATCACAAAAGCAAGCTTTAAAAACATATATGTATGTAATTCATTTTCTTTGGCATTAATGAAGCTTTAAATTGAGACATTTATATCGCCCTTTGTGTGTACACATTTTGCAAAATGATGATTGCAATCAGTATTTTTTGTTCATTCGGTCCATCCACATCTGCCCACCCCGAAATTATGTAATTGAAGTTCATGTTAAAGGATTTTTTGTTTTGTATCTCACGCAAGCAAAAAAAAAATCATAAAGGTTTGTATTTTTTTTTTCAGAAAAAGGTAAGTAATGAAAATGAAATTGTTATGCTTAAAAGATGAAAACATTGCAAGGCTATCGGTATTTAAAATATTTTATTTAAATATTCAATGGAAGGTTATCAACATTGGATATAAATTACACTAAATTGTTTTTTATCGAAATGTCTCAACATGTGTGCCTTACTTTAATTTCTTTGCTTATATCTACAATACAATACACCACAAGAGTGAAATTGCTGGAACAAGAACGAGAAGATTAACATATCAGCATTTATTGAGATATAAATTGTTTACTCGTGAAACATTTATTTTATAAAATTTATATTTGATATTTCTTACATTTTTTTATTCTTAACTTAACAATTTAACATACATTTGTATATGCATTTCATACCATTATATCATGCGATTTAACAGATAGAGAGCGAGAAGAAGGAAGGCAACAAGAAAGAATTATTTATGACAGCAAAATGTTTTTTTAAAAGCATAATTTTTTACATTTAGCAACGGCATTTATGACATTATTATGAATATTCAGAATGGAAATAGTGGTCAATTAGCAACCTACGACTTATCTTCTGCATCATCGTGATCCTTTTCTCCTTGTTTCTCTTTCTTTGTCTTCACTTTTCTGCTTTAAAGTGCTTTATGTTAATATTAAAACTAGCAGCGTTGAATTTTATTTGTGACCTCAAAATACAGCCAATAAATTTGCTATAGGAATTAAAAAATAGGTTTGGGATAAAATTCAATTGCGTTAGATTTTAAAATCCAGGAATTATTACTTGCGCAATGAAAAAAGTCCAGCATTTTTGTATAAATCGCAACAATCAGCTCACGTACGTACGTAAACTTTCTGCATATAAAATTTTTACCATAAACGCAGCAACAACGTTTAAAACTCAATGAACCATATAAAGTTTTTCAAACTATTTTACCACGTTTTTTTTTGTCTTTACTATATTTTTTTTGTGCTAAGATTCTTTCTTGCCTTTATTCCATTCAAAAGATGAAAACAATAAAAAAAATGCTTTTAGTCATATCACGTACAATAATATGATTGTATCGTTTCAAATGTATGTTTACACGTGTTTTCAGTGAATTTTACAAGTTCTCACTTTTATTGCCTTGCGACCTCTTGATTTTCATCTCTTTTTTAAAAACTTTTATTATTATTTTATTATTACTTTTGAAAGATTTTCAAGGTCTTTATTTCTTTTTATTAAAAATTCTCATAATCATACAACATAATAGCTAAGTTATGAATGACATTTTACACCTTAGTGGAATTTTTTCTTCACTACCCACTTCATCATTTTGACTAACTTACTCATGCTTTGTATCATGGGAATGAAATCAATAAAGTTTCTAAGTTTTATGAATGGTCCAAGTTTTTACAAAAAAAAAACAAAAATTATTTTTAACAAAAAGACTAGAAGTGTGAATTTGATCATTACCTTAGCATGAGCCGCCACGCCACAAGAGTTATGTAATAAAACTGCTTCAAATATTTATGACAGCTGCCGATTCTGAACAACAACAAGAATAAGTTTTTTATTGCTTTATTGAAAAAAAAATCCAATATTTTCTTTTTTGTGCAAGAACATTAAAGAAAGAAAACTTAAAAAATAACCGAGACTTCCTAATTAAATTATTTAACTGTGGGATGCGAGCTTAATATGTCAAGAAAAGGAATGAAACACGAATGAGCAGTGATTGTCGACAAATAAAATGCATCTTAAGTTTTTATTTATGATTCTCAACTTGCATTTAACTTTGCGCCATATTCATAAAATTTTAATTTGACTGCAAAATTCAAATGCTAATGAACGGAATGTTAATAACTTTTAGTTGCTGTGCAAGATGTCGGAAAAAGAACAATAAATGTTTAGTGTCGTGAGATGATAACTTTTTTAAAAACTTGATTTTATAATTGTACGGCTGGTAAGGATTATTATGTATCGAAAATGCTAAAACGCATTCCTAATGGCACTTACCTATCTCAACAATTGTTACATTCTTAAAAATCATTTAAAGTTCCGTTCCTGTTAATTCCCGAGTAAATAGAAGTTTACCAGCTATAGAAATAAAAAAACAAATTACTTTGATATCAAAATGTGTTAGCTTCATTAAGCTTAACTTCACCTTATGAGTTTGATTGTTTTGTACACATTTAATTTCTAACAATTGCGAGGAAGTCAACCAAAGAAAGCAATTGTAGATAATACACATTGTTGTGATTTTGATAAAATAAAAGAAAATAAAAAAATTTGCATTTAAAATTGTAGTATAAAATGCAATGATTTCTAGCTGTTGACAAGTCATTTGAAGTAAAGTCTTCTAACTGAGTAGGAACAAGTGAAAATAAAATGTTGAAATTGTTTTTAATATCGTTACTTTTACTCCATGTAAAGTGCGACTTTATGGGACTTTTTAGTTCCAAAAAAGATGCTGACAATTCTGGAAATGGAAGAGTCGTTGGAGGTGCAAAATCAGAAAATCGCGTTCCATACCAAATATCTCTTCAAATGCAAAAGAAAGAAGGAAACAGTAATCCTGGATTTTTGGGTGGAATGATGCAAATTCTTGGCGGTGGTGGTGGAGGAGGAAACTTTTCTCATTTCTGTGGAGGAAGTGTACTTAATGAAAACCATATTGTCACAGCTGCTCATTGGTAATGCAAAATTTGTGTTATAATTTAATAACTTTTAAAATTATTGTTCCTAACAGTATCAAAGGTTTCAATACAAGTCGTATGGCAGTTTTTGCTGGAACTAATGATCTACGCGAAGAAGATAAAGGACAAAGAATTATGATTGATAGCTGTGAAATTCATCCTGATTATGTAGAATTAAACACTAGCGATATTGCTGTTTGTCGTTTGAAGGAGTCATTCAGTATGGGTGACAATATAACACCAATTGAAATGGGAACAGAACATATTGAAGGCGGAGAGGAATGTTTACTGTAAATACAAAGGAAATTATGAATTAACGTTTAAACTTTATAATTTAAAAATTTTTCGGTAGTACTGGTTGGGGATACACTTCTAGAATGGTAATAGGAAGAAGAATTCCTAATGAACTTCAGGAAGCTAAATTTTATACAATCACAAATGAAGAATGCAATCAAATGTACAGCACAACTCCTACTGAACTATGTACAAAATCAAAGGGACTTGAAGGTTCGTAAATATGACATTAAACAAATAAATAAATTGATTAATTTCAAATGAAAAACAGGAGCGTGTAATGGTGACAGCGGTGGACCATTAGTATGCAAAAATAAACTTGCTGGTGTCGTAAGTTACGGATTAATGATATGCGGTACTAACCAGCCAGATGTTTATACAAGTAAGAATTTTAATTTCGTGTTTTCTGAATATTGTTGATGATTCAAGATTTTACAACTTAATATTCTTAAATATTTCCAGGAGTCTCGGAATTTACAGATTGGGTTCAACAAATGTCATCGATGTAAGATATTAATTCAAGCTCTCTCAATTGAAGTCAAATAAAAATATTCTTGCCCCACTCCATTTGTTGGCCTAACCATTGAAAGTCACTGAATCTTTGAAACGATTGGAAAAAAAAATTAAAATGTTCAAAAAATTAAAATTCAATAAATGAGACGTTTAAAATGTAGTAAATTGTTTTTTAAAATATTTATTTTTTCTTCGAAATATAGTTTGAACTTAATGAGATGCATCCATACATTTTGGCAGAAGTGAAAATCGTAAAAAAATTACGATTTTTTTAATTTTAAATTGGCACGAAATTAATTTATTGCATCTTTCAAAAAATGATCATTAGCAACGTTGGAACAACTATAAAATTAGCCGATGAATGAAGGAATTAATTAGTTGAATAAACATTTTTAATTGATAAATTTATAAAAGCCTTATTTAAAGAAGTTTAAAAAAAAGTCAATAAGTGAAAGAGTTTTAAATTAAAATGATATTAAAGCTTCATTGACTCTGTCTCTTGTTATTTGTTTTGACCCTTAGTCTGTCATTACGATTAACGATTCACTCATCACTATTTATTTTACTTAATTTGTCACTTTGTCTTCGCTTAAACATTTCATTCGGCTTTTCATCATTTGTGATCAATAAAAATGCTTTTTGACATCAAATGGACATGTTCAGTCAACAGAAGCTCATTTAATATTCTGGTAGATTAATTATTTGACTTTTAAAAAATATTAATTCAATATAATTTGTGGTTTCGAATCTCACATTCATTAGCTTTGAATGAGCTTCAGTTAAAATTAATATTCTTATTGTTGATGACCTCAACAGATTTTAATCGTATCTCTCAATGTCAAATTTAAAAATTTGCAATGACATAAACATCTTCAGTGATTGATCAAATCTGATTTTTTGTCGTTTCTCTCTAAAAAAACGACATCTGATTTTGATCCAATAAGTGAAAGGATTTCATTGCTTAACCATCCATCATCAAAAAATGTGCATTGGCTTCAATCTTTCTTCTGTGTGGCTTTACTTCGTATGTCATTTACAAAAATTATTTTCTTTTGGGATGATAAAATGATTTCTTTCGATGACTCACCTCATTTACCACAAGCATTCCGCTATTAAAGGTTGATTTTTTTAGCGCATTTTTGAAACTTTTTTCTAAAAGGTAGCTTAATAATACACTTTGTTCGGCTGTTCGGCTGTTTGGGGCAAGAAAAACTTTTTAACCAGACATCGTAGAGAGCTCGGGTTTGTTTTATTAGCTCAGTTCTATCGAGTTATTGGCGGGCCGAACAGTTAAAAGTCTTAAAACAGTGTATTTATACTTTAATTTATGATTTTTTTATTTCATATGAAAAACACGTGTTCAGAAATTTGAACTATTTTCTACCGTGTTAAATTTGTAATCAGGGTGCGTTCAGTAATTCGATTTTTTTGGCCAGTAAAAATTTGAAATTCAAAAAACAGTTAAATGATAAAGACTGTCTATATGGACATTTAATTATTTGTTAATTACACTAAAATTAATGATCTTCTAATCTTCTAATGATCTGTAAATAAACGCAAAATAATTAGATAGTCAAATACTGATCACTAGCACAAAAATGCGCTTAAGTCCCTCGATCAATAACATGAGGACTTCTGTAATTTTTTATAAGGTAAGACACAAAATGAGACAAACAGGCTTCGAATTGACTACACTTTAGTTTTATTCTCATTTTTCTTTAGGATTAAAGCCAGACTTGATTGCCTTATAGCTAATCTTTCTCTATTTTTGTCACTCTCAACTTCTCATGTGAATAATTCTCATCGTGTGGTCTTGAAACCGATAATATTTTACTCTTATTCTTTTTTAAAAGATACGGGGTCGTTCACTTATTACGATCCATTTTGGGGGTGAGGTAAGACTAAAGAAGTGTTTTTCAAACTATTCTCAATAAAATGTTGTCCATAATATCAAGTATTACAGTCAATTATATAAGAACAACTAGAGCAGTTCTTCTCAAACCAAGTTTGACTAAGTTTGACTAAATTGTTGGTTTTCTGTGTCGCGGTTCTAAAGACATGGTACTTATATTCAGAATTAGATTTTTTTTCAGCACCATCCATTACCTTTAAAGAATTTACGATGCACATATTTTGTAAATTCCTTTACTCAATTACCAGTCTAGGTTTAGAACAACTTTTTATTAAACTATTAGGAACATAATTCAAATGAATCTCGACCTGATCTTTAATTAATTATCTCTTCTTTTTTACAAACGTTAAAAATCAACAAATAAATTTTTATAAAGTTTTGTTTTCTCTCTTTTCAATTCAAATCATGATTAAAACATACTAATGAGTGGATGGAATGTTAAGCAAAAAAAAAATAAGACGTTAAAATATGTTAATGAGAACTTTATGACGCTTTTATTAACGAATTTGATGAAGCGAAGCCGAGATATTAACTGTGAATTCTCCACATTTAGATTAATTTGTGTTGATTTGGAGGAAAGAGAGCAAAAGAAAATAAAGAGGAGGAATATCAACACTTAATCAATATCTACATTTAATTTTATTTTTTCATTTTTATTGCTATGTTAAATATAATTGATAATTTGATTTATACAATTTATGTCTCAATCATATTGACTTAATGGAATTTTTAGTAACCTTCATTGAAATTGCACTTGTCACGTTTTATTTTTTCAATGGATTGTATCTTGTGTCCTTAAAAAAATAATTACGAATTCCCTTATAACTTTGAAATTGTTTGTTACTTAACGCATTAAAAGACCATTGCGCATTTCATGCATGCATTTTAGTTATATGAGTAGAGCGTGCAAAGCAAGCACAAATATTGTAAAAGAAAGGTAAAGTTAAGTTAATTCTGTTCAGTGTACTGTGAAAATTATTTGCGCATTTCTTTCTTGAACTGCATGCGCTTCTCATCAAAGCAAAAGACAAGAAAGAGGAAAGACGATAGGGAAAGAAAGAAAAAAAAATGATCAAAGGCGACAGCAGTAATAACAATCAGATTTAATCAGTGTTGAAGCGTTATATAGACTTCTTCTCATGCTCGATATGGTGATTTATAAATATTTACACGCTTATTGCCTTTACTCATGCGATGAATGTGCTTACACAATTTTAAATTAAGCGCATTTGACATCGATAAATATCTAGATATGTGTATATGAGAATTGATGAGATGGAATGTCGATGGACATCGATTGAGAGAAAGTGGAATGATAGATGCTGAAATGCCACTACATGTAATGGAATTAATAGACTGTTTTTCATTATTATACTTTTTGTTAACTTTTTATTTGCTTTTTTTGATTTTTAATTTCACATTGATTTTAGTTTATTTTTTCAATTTTTGTGGCCTTTTTATTTTTTTTTTTTATTTTCTTAAGTACGTTTACACGATTTCATTTGTCATTTGCCACGAAACTTTTTCAATTTCAAATTATGATGTTAGCATTTTTTTTTTATGTATAAAAAGTATTATCGTTATTATTATTTCAAATAATAAAATATTTTCTATTTACAATATTAATTACAATTGTCATTAAATAAAGCGTTAATAAATTACATCATTTTTTATTATATTCCTCATACACTAATGATTGTCATAAGTTTTTACAAATTCATATAACTTTTAGTGCATTACTATACTTGATTGTGATTTATGGCTCACTAATTACTTCATTCTTTTTAAAATTTCGATTTTTTTTAATATTCCTATTTAAATACTATTTTATTATTTTCAATTATTACTGGGAAAATTTGTCACTGCAGCTTTCGAGTCAAAAGCTTCCATAGTTTTTTTTTCTATTTTCAAAATCTAAAGAATTTCAATTTCATTCTCTTTACTTATTGTTTAAAATTATTATTTTCAAATGATTTTCATTTTCATTAATTTTGTTTAAAAATAATTATATAATATCAGTCTTTAGTTGACAATAAAGTTATTTTTTTCTTTCCTTCATATTTAATAAAAGGTGATGAAAAAACTTATTGATTGAGATAGATAGATATTTATATTTAGTGTCAATTAGGAATATTCTTAATAAATCGATGAAATTTTGATAAATTCTAAATCACTTCAAGCTTTATTTTGGCAGTGGTTCTTAAACTTTTTTTGGAGTAAGAAACACAACTTACTTGGAGAATAGAATTAAAAATTTCCTATATTGATTGACCTTTTTTCTGATCTTTAATTTTGTTTTAACGTTTAATTCAGAACTTGTCAAAACTTCATCAATTTTGAATTTTTCCTAATATTCTTATACGTATAATATTACAAATCGTTTGATATCGTCTGATATGTACAACATTTTTCACAATATATTATTTTAAATAAACTGGGCCTTAGTTTGTTGCTTAATACTGTAATTAGTTTATTAAGTATTAATTTAAAAATAGAATGAGATAGATTAAAGTTTATAAGTAGAAGGAAAATATTCTTATGTTAAGGCAATAAATTTAGCGACTCGATTTTTTGGCTTCCTTACAATTTAATCTAAACTTTTCTTTTTTTTGAATTTCTTTCAATCTTTCATTTAAATTTTTATAATTCTTTCTACAAGCTTAATATATTTACATTATTTGAAAAATGTCAACAATTTTTCTGTCAAATTCTGTCTAGAATTTTTTTGATTTTTTTGTCATAAAAATTAATAAACATACTAGCAATAAAAATTAATTTACAGTAAAAATACAAGCGTTATTTGTTTATATTCTTAAAGATTATAAAAACTCTTTTTTTCATTATTTTACTTTAAAATTGTCTTCTTTAAGAAAGACATTATAAAGTCGCCTAGAGACATGTATGAATGGTTTTCTTTGTTATACATTTCTTACACTTTACCTCGCAACACCAATGGAATGTACACG
This sequence comes from Chironomus riparius, assembly GCA_917627325.4. Lineage (NCBI taxonomy): Eukaryota > Metazoa > Arthropoda > Insecta > Diptera > Chironomidae > Chironomus > Chironomus riparius. The sequence continues at coordinate 25,415,215 of OU895877.1, forward strand.
CACATCGCTCGATTACTGTAACTTCTTGTGTTCTATAACCTCGGCCACAGCACAGAATGTCACAGCCATCTACGCCTATTGAAGTATCATTACATTGTCGTCCATGTGTTCCTAATATTCCCAAACGAAGATTTTTTTCACAAAATCCGGGAGATTGTTCAAAGTATACAAGATCTTTTGTTGTTGGTGGTTTATGGTCTGCATTGAAGGGTTTAAGTGAAAATCTATATCTAATTGAAGCAATAAAATAAAATACTTTTTATTAATATTATGAATTTATAGCAAGACTATATTATTTATTACCTATTTTGTTTTCTTTGATTGTGTCCCCGTCCATGTACAGAATTTGTTTCACGTGCACTGTTTGAATTAGCATTTTTGTTACCCCTTCTGTTATTTCTCATAATTTGATTTTCATTGTTATTATTTCTAACATTATTATTAGCTTGAATTTTTGTCGCTGCATCAAAACGATCCTTCAATGAATCTCCTATGACTCGAAAATTTGGTAAGCGCATCCAACAAGTTTTTACCTGTAAAAATATTTATCATTATTATTGAAATATAAAAAAACAAAAGTCTCATAGTGAATTAGAAAGATATATTCAATTCGTCTACTTACAGAACAAGATCCAGACATGCCATGACATTTACATTCTTCACGCATTTCAGCTTGCACGTGCTGCAAATCAAACATAAATAAATTGATTGCTATTATTAAGATTTATTATAGGAGGTGCTTCAAATAAAAAAAGTTCCTTTCTTGATTGGTTGCTTTGAATTAGTAATTTCAAAGAACTTAGCGCCATAAAAAATTGAAGTAATATTTTTAGGATAAAATTTCAAGAAATTCATTTATAATAAAGTGCACAATATACTCGAGAAGATCATTACGTAATAAAAGTTACAAATTCTATAATGCCTTTTAAAAATTCGATTAAATTATTGCCAATTATCGAGACTTTTATAACAAATTTAATTGCTTTTCCAATACTTGTCGGATTGGCACGATAATAGCGGCATATCAATTCACTTCAGAATTTCTCTGCATTTCTTTACACGCAGTGAGAACTTCAAAGAAATCGAAAAAATTAAAGAAGAGAAAAAGTAGCAGAAGAATGTGGATATGGCAGAATTTAGTGTCAATTCATTTAAAAAGTTTTTTTTTGATGTCAACAAAATTTTTTTGAGAAAAAAGTCTCATGCTGTGATATGAAGTTTTCCAATATATTTTCCTTTAAATTTATTGTTGCATTAAGCTTGGCATTAATTTAACTTTCAATTGAAAGTTTTTTTTATTATTTACTCTCGTTTCTTTTTGCTTTACACCGATCAACAACAAACATCTTGTGTGGCATGGCGCACACGAAAACAGTTAACTTCAATTTCATTGCATTGCATTTCAATATTTTCTTTCTTCTTCATTTAAATTAAATACTTGTTTACCAATATATTTATATTTCTTCAGTGCCATTAATGCTCATCCATGAAACATTATACCAAATACATTTATTTCGCTGATTTTGCAAAATTTATAAAATAGTCTCGTAATTATTAATTTTTCAATCGAAATTGACATAAACTTATTAAAACTGTTTTCATTCTCTTCGCTTAATTACGTCGTGCTTTATTAATGATATCGTTGTGCGCTAATTAAATAATTTAAGGTTTTATTAATTTGCAATATTTATATGCAAATAAACGAGAGAGGAATTTTCAATAAAATAAAATTAAAAAAGAAGACAAGAAGGAAAAAAAAATCGCCTGAAGATTAAATTTTTTTGTTCCTTCTTCTTCACTTTGTACGCGATTTGTTCTTATATTCATTTTTTACTTACCACACGGCCTGCTTCATTATTGTGTAAGTTCATTTTCTCACGCAATGAGCGTCCTCGTTCGCCTGTGTCGACAAATTCTCTTGCGAGTTTATAGCCAAAAACAATGTTGTCAGAACATCCACCCCATTCCTATTGAGAATGTCATAGTTTAATCATTTAAAGTTTTTTGATATGTGAAATTCAATTCAAACTTACCCATTGTCTAACATCAGAAACTGATTCAGATTTGCTGGCTTGTGGTGGTTCATTCTGATGAGACCAATCGCAAGTGCATGACTCAATAGATCCTTCACTGCATGCTCGTGCGATGGAATGTGTAACTGCCGCACTTGTCATAGCATAAATGAATGCAGTCTCTCGACAACCTGTTCATTTAAAAATAATAATAAACAATACTCATTAGTTTTAAAAAAAGACATAAAATATGAGAGTTTTGCAACAAATTTCGAATCACGCTCATAAAGGAATGAAAAAGAGGACAGAGAAAAAAGATTTAAATTTACATCATCCCTTAATCCCTTTCATATTTTGATGCTCTGTAAAACAGGTACAATGCTTTAAATGCAAAGTAAATGAAGAAGAGAAATCATCACAAAAATAAATAATTGAGATAGAATGCTTTCAGAAAAGGAGGAAAAAAATTAATCCGAGAGATTCATTAAATTAATAATGCCTAATACTTCTTATTACATTCTTTTCTTTTTGCTCCACGTATTCGTTTTTTGATAATAAGTTCTTTTGCTGTGAATGCCAATAAGTAAGCAAATGTACAAAAAAAAAATCTGAATCAACAGCAGGAGCAAGAAAAGCCAGTGGAAGTTCATAAATTACCCCAATATTCTTTAAATTTTTTATTTTCTCGATATTTATTTTCATATAATCTAAAGAGCAAATATACTGATTTTTTTTTGTGTGTTTGAGCCAATCTCTACTGTCAACTTGAAAATCACTTGAGAGTTTCGTTAACAAGTCTCAGCTGAATGGTATAAATATAATAATAAAAATTGAAATGAAGATGAAGAAAAAGAAAGGAAAGAATATCTTAAAATAACAATGAATGTATATTGATGGGGCTTAAAACAAAATTTAAACCTTGTGTGCAGGTTGTTGAAGCACTTGAGAAAAATAGGAGGCATTTAAATAGACAGGTAAAAGTTTCTAATGCATTCATAAAATAATGTAGATGCAGGAGCGATTAAGAAGATTTTTTTAGTTCCTCAAAGAGAAAAAGTTCAACTCTGTGCGCCTAAACACTAAGCCTATAAATTTCCATAAATGTTTCTCCCTTTTGTTGAGCTTATTTATCATTTTAGAATGATACTCTTTTATTCACAATATCTCTCACTCACTCCTTTCATCTTTATCCCTTTTCTCATGTGTTTTCTTTTAGTTCCTTCTCAAATTGTTCATTTCATTCAACTTTTTGCCTCAATGTCTGCTGCAGCACACAACATGCTGAATACATTTTTTGTAGATGCTTCCTTTTCTTTCTGTTTTTTCATTGCTCACTTAATTTTTATGTGCAAAACGAAATAAAGAATTTCTTAAAATGCACGTATTAAGATGTCAAGATATATGTAGATATATATTTTATATTCATAAATTTCTTTTCATTTTTCTCATGCTAAACTTTAAGCAAAAAGGTCAAGTTAAATTTATTGTAATGAATAAATAAACAGAAAATATGTGAATAAAATTACAAACTTATTTTCTGCACTCTTAATTGTTGGTTCTATCCCCATTCATTTATGCACAAAGCGATAGTGCTATGAAATAGGTTTGATGCCTCACCAAATCATCGATATGACTTTAACCATTAGCTTTTGGTAAAAATTTATTAAATTTATAAATGTTTACATCAATTGATGAAATATCTTCAATTAAGTTTATTATGCAAATATTTAAATTAAACCAAAAAAGTTTCATCTATAAAAGCTATATAGCTGTTGAATGAAAAGTATTTCATATTAATTAAATGTATTTTTTTAATATTATTTGAAGGTATATTTATAAAAGAATATGCATGCGATAAGATTATAACGATGATGAATTTATTATTCATTTTCTTTTAAATGCCTTAGTCACGAAATTTTTTGAGTCTTATAGACTTCTTTTTTTCTTTCAATTCTCTACATCTTTATGGCTCTTGTTTTAATAAAACATATTTTTTAAAAGTCATTTATTCCGATTTGGAGCAATGAATATTTATTATTGATGAATTGGTTTGAGAATTATTTATTTAATTACTTGTCAACTCATATTATGTAATATCATTATCATTACGATCGGAACTTTAAATTTATCCCTATTTTTATAATGCCTTTTACTGACAGTTTCGTATAATTTTCAACAGTTTTCATCGACATCATCCAGTATAATGCTCACTGATTCGAATTAAACTTCATAAGCTCCATCTTTTAAAAGTATTAAAGATCGACTAAAGCATATCATATCATATCATATGTATATGAGTAGTCTGTCTCATTCTTTCATTTCTGTTTGCGGATAATGTAAATTTATAAATCAAAAGATTTAAATCAATTCAAATTAATTTGAGTACAAAACAAATCAATCAAAGAATGAAACCACAAAGATGAGGAATAAAGACTGGATCTGGGCGCAATTCTTTTCACTAAATTGTGTAATTTGTTTTGTATCTGTCTGAAGTTTTTTTTTTTTATTTTGTTCGTTGACGATCAATGAAGAATGGGGAATAAAGGTAAGAGAAAGAGAGATGTATTTAAAATGAGTGACAAATGACAGTAATCTGTATAAGAGATCAAGAGAATATTTTAGCATATATGGAAATAAATTATATTTTCGCCTAAGTTGCTTAATATTTTAAAATCAAAATAATACATTTTTGTTTTAAAATTTGTTTAATTTTTCTTAAAATCAGTTCAAATTTTGTTTAAAATAACTTTTTATGACTAATTACAATTAACATGTTAAGAAATGCTTTTTTGAACAACGACAAATCTTACTGATAAAAATTGAATCAATATTTTAAATGAACATAAAGGTGTGCTCATAGATAGCTTAAAAAAGAATGTTTAACAAAAATGTAAAGAAAAAAAACTATTCGAAGTTCCTTTCAAATGACTCACAAAGCCATAGCCAAGTGATTCATCAATTGATATCAATCCAGTTTCTTGAACGTGAATAATAAAAATGTAAATTAATATTCTTCCCCTTTTACGTTTCGTTCCCTGGCATAGCCTGATAAATTCCTTTCAAAGGATTTTTGTTCGTTCTATGATGAATGAAAATAAATAAAAAATAGACAAGAAAAAACATCAAAAACAGCTATAATTACTACTTATAAAAAAGAATGAGAGAAGAAATTTCGTTTAAAAAAAAGTCGAATGTCTTCCATCAAATGCCACATTACGTACGAATTCAAATTCAACAGAAAGAATTTATTAGAGGAAATCCGGCCGTATCATAGAAAATAAAAAGTTTAATGTTTATTAGCATTATTATTAATTTTTTCTTTTTCGTTTTTCATTCTTTTCATCTGAATTTATTTGGATTAAATTGTATCGCAATACTATACGCGAGGGAGAGCAAATTTTTTTTTGTGTGCTGAAAAATAAAACCCAAACATTCATTTTTCAGTTCTTTTCATCAATTTCCTAATTTTTTGGAAATGGGCGTAACAAAAATACTCAAACAAATGAAAATAAAGCAAGTGGTATTAATTTCCTACAGAACTACATGTGAATAGAATTTCTGATGAAAACTGTTAATAGGTCAGAAATGATGAAACTTTTAGTAGATATTTTAATAAACTGATTGGATTTTATTTTGATAATATTTTGAATTTTGTAGAATACGATGCCGACTCTTCAAAATTACTTCATTAACATCATAAAAGCACTTGAAATAAAAGGAAGAAAAATTACAATATTAAAAAATCATCACAACTTTATAATCAGTAGTCAAAGAGCCATAAAATTTTCATGTGTATAAAATGAAGGCATTATTCATTTAGACATAACAGCTACCACACATAAAAAGTCATCATCATCATTATTATCATCACATTTTTCAAAAATATATAGAGTGGGGAAGCAAAGAAGCATCTTAAAAGCTGTTAAGATGGTTTTCAATTCTATATCTTTTTCAAAATATAAATTCATTTCATTTTTTTTAATAAACTAGGTATTTATCTTTCACAATATATAGAAATGAAGATGATGAAGAAAGGAAAGAAAAAGAAATCGCGCCCAAAATAAAATTAAGTGGACTGGACATTAAGAAGAGCACCTGAGAATCTTTATGAGAAACTTTTTCTTCTTCTGTTTCTACAAAGGGTTGTAAATAAGTTACGTTCAGGATTTAGTTGTAGGAACGGATCTAAAACCGTGTATCATTGCATTTCAAAAATAATTTTTCTGCAGATGAATTTACATTTCTTATTGACATCATTTATGAACGTTCCTTAGGCCTTGACCACTTCTATTGAATTTTCTTCTTAATTGTTTAATTGAAATCTTTAGATATCTTTATATTTTTATTATTTTTCTCTATAAAAGAAGAATCCATATGTTAGTAACTACTTCATATTATTCTGAAATTAGACACGGAAGTATTAATTTCAATTGAATTCTCAGTCTCCCTCATTATCATTCATTTTATTTTCATTTTCATTTACCTTTCACTTTAATCATCTCTTACTTACAAAAAAAAACTATTGAGAGGCATTCATATTTCTTTCATTCACTTAATTTCTGACACTAAGAGGATGAGAACTAAAAAATAGATTCTTAAAAGGTTGCAGAAAATCAAATATGATAGATTCTTTCAAATGTAAAAGATCTCCCAAAAATGCAAAGGTTTTACAAAATTAGATAAATAGCAAGTTATGAATACCCATTGAGGATATTTCAAGAAGCAAAGCTCACGCCATGCATCACAAAAAAAACGAGCTCATCCATCATAAAGTAAAGTTGCTACAAATTCCCAAAAGGTTCACATGAAGAATACAAAAATGCCTTAATAATATTCAATCAAATCAATAAGAAATTATAGATATAGAGGATGAACATGAAGAATGAAAAATTTAAAATTATTACCTTTTGCTGTGTTTTGGATACAAAAAGTTATTGATGATTTATGTGTTACAAATTCATGTGGGTGGCGTGTAAGCATGAATGTATTGAATATAAGCGTGCATTGCATTGCATTGCATTAATTCAATAACAATTTTGATTAATTATGTTGTAATTAAAAAGAATCGCGTTTTTGAATAAATTATGATATCATAAAATAAAAGATGTTAATTTAAGCAACACACAGTGGGATTTACATAAAAAAGTTGTTGAAGCAATGCATGCAATAATGATGATGATTATGACGACCAGAACAGAGATGAAAACAAAAGGCAATAACCAACCACAAGCTCATAATTTCCGATCAGTTCTGGTTCTGGATTCACAAGGAAAAAATTAATACTGTGAAGGCACGTTCACTTTCCATCATCATTGCAGAAGATACGTTTATCAATTAAAATGTGTATCGTAAATTTTTTTAACCATAGCTTTAAACACAAAAAGTGTTTTGTGTTGGAATATTTTTGTTAAAGCTATAAAACAAGATGAAAATGCGTCATAAATCCCATCTAAATTTTTATTGATTCCTTTGTGTCGCTTTGCTTACTTCATAATAAAGTTTAGAAGTTCAGTATTGAATTTTTTTTTTACTGAATATGTCTTCATTATTATATAGAATCTTTTATGATGTTTTACAATTTTCAGCGTAAGATTTGAAAACCAGAACTTTTTATAAAATTGAAAAACACAGATGTTGTTGAAAAAAGTAAAAAAAATTGAAGTAAATAATTAATATGCTCGATGCTCCTTAGATAATGTTATAAATGAGTTAAGCTTTAAAATTTTACAAAAGATTTTATTAAATCTAGTCCTACGAGCAACAAAGTTCGTTAAACTCATTTGTAAAGATTTCATAGAACAATTTCGATCACAAAATTATTTTAAGATGTTTAATGACAATCGTGTATCTTCCATAGACCAGAGTATAAAATCAATTGCAATTATAAATAACAAATATTTTATTAACACTTATACGATCAGATGATGAATGAATGTTAATTGTTTTCCATTAGTAGCAATTATTGTAACATCATAATTAATTCATGAACGTCAATCATCATCGCCATGCTTCAACAAAAAATGAAAGCATTAAATAATGAAAATAAGAGAAAAAGAATGAAGTTTTACATGCATAAAATTGATGATTAATACATTTATAATGAGGCATTTAGTGTATCTTATGAGCATTTTACAGACACTTTTCGTTACCTGTTTCGTTTAAAACTCTATAGAGAGTCGGACACATGCATGTATATATTCGATATTATATACTATGAGTAGGCATCCCACTGCGTGAAACAACATAAAATCTGTCGACAAGTTCTAGAGTAGATGGATTGTTGTGGAGTATCATAGTTAAGTAAGTGAGAAGACACCCCATCAAGCAATACTAAAATGCACATTGTATCTACATTTGTATTTGTTCAAGCAAGTAAATGTGTTAAAAAGTATAATTCATGCGCAAATTTATTTCTTATACTGTTTTTTTATGACACATATAGATTTTTTTCGGGAATGCAATTGCTAACGCTTTCCTTTTTTTGACCTGTACACGCTTTAACATAGTTTTATTACAGTGCAATATACATCATGATGTTCACAACTGTTTTTTCATCAGATGATCATGGGTGATGATGTGCATATATTTTATGCTTAAATTCTATAATTCTTTAATGTTCCTTCCTGGTAGAAACTGTATGGCCAAAAAAGTTTTGTTATATTTTAAAGGAAGAAGAAGTTTTGCTACTCTCAACATTAACACTCTGCATTTTTCATAAAATTTCATTACCCTTGAACAAATGTGAATTGCACACACAACCGCAAAGGAATATGTATTTTTTAAATTGACCATGTAAACTCATTGCTATAGCAATATAATCATTTTTTATGTTGCTCGCTTGCATGAGATATATCTTCCTCCTCTCTTTTTTGTGTATTTGTTGTTTTGTCTGTTGTTGTCATTATTGGTGTTATGGGTTATGGGTTTTGTCATAAATTGCAATAATAATCATAAAAACACTTAAAATGTACAATTCTCATTAAATAAACCGAGAAACCGCTTTGAATTTTGTTGGTTTTTATGAGAGATGAGAAAAAAATGTTATTAAAGTCCTTTAAAGTTTTTTAACATACTTTAGATTCGTAAGAACGGATATTTTTTTTAAATAAAACTAATTCTTTCAAACATTTTTTTTTCTCAACATTACTCACTCAAGATTCTTTAAAAACTCAAAAATATTTTTTTTTCAGACTATAAAAAAAAATCCGCAAGATACAGTTATAGCAGTGCTGTAAAAACTGTGTGCTGTGGTTCATTTGTGACCCACAAAAATCTGTACGATCTGGAATTTTCCTAAGAAATGACTAAACTCGATGACTAGTTTTTCACACCTGTTCTAAATCTGTTTTATTCATTCACTAAATTTAACTCGCACTTTAAGGTGTGCTCGCGATAAAAGGTTTGCTAATACTGAGTTTGCAGGAACATCTCCAAATCTTATGAAGCAACAAGAATTAAAGAACAACACACAAACTGATCATCATGTTCTAATCGCAACAAGAACAATAACATCAAGAGGAGAGATAAAAAGAAAAAGTCGATAATTTGATGAAAGAAAAGAATTTTTTTTTTTATTTCATTTCATTCTTCTTCAACTTTTTTTTTTCTTTTTCCCATGTTGAGGAATGAAAGAAAGGAGGAAAAAAGAGTCAACTTAGAATTGATACAATTTTTTTTATATTTCATTTCAACTCGAAGTTATTTCCAGAAGACATCGAAATATAAATCCAGCACACAAAAAGGGCAGCAGAAAAGATTTTTGTATATTTCTTATTGAACATTTGAATGGACTCATTGTTTCTCATTTCAATCTTCTCTCATATATCCGATGTGTGTGCCTAGCTCTGTTATATTATTATTACATTTTTCTTGTTTCATCTCTTGACTTTTAACTGCTTTTAGCAAAGATATGCTACAATTTCAGTCACAAGATTATTCTTTCTATCCTCCTTTCTTACAATAATTTTTTTTTGCCCATCTAGCTATTTAGGTACATGCATCTCTTTCTTATGCTTGATTCTACCGAGCGGTATAAAATAAATGTAAGCAAAAAGCATATAAATAAATAAATCGACATCCAGCAAAAAGTAAATCGTATAAAGAGTTTAATAAAATATAATAAAAAATTCCCTTGTTTTGTTTTTCATTCGCGCAACAAATGAGACATTCCTTGACGTATAAAAAGATTTTTATTCACTGATTGCAGAACGATGTTGATGATGCCTGCTTGTTTACTGCATACTTTCAATCTTGGCATTTTGTACTTAAAATATAGGCAAAAATTTACTTACGAACATTGCTCATGAGAAAGGGTAGGAATTTATATTTATTATACATCATTTTGCAATAACATCAGTAGCTTAAGATCCCGATTGATATAAGTATGTGCAAACAAAAGAATTTCTTATCTTGAGTGTAAGAGTGTGTGAGTGAATGCACATTTTAATTCCAAAAAGTACAAGAAAAATATGTCTCAAAGTCAAGCACTACAAGACGAAAAGAGAATGAATGCGATTTTGTGAAAAACGTATTGTGACAGCAGCTAGTGATATTTATTTTTGTAAACATCCACATAATTCGATGTGCCTTTTCGTTAAGTCTCTCTTTTTTCCCTTATGTCTTTTGCGCTGCTTTTTGGTTCTCACATACGAAAATTATTTTGCGGTCATATAAGATTGACTTTTTGTGGCTTTTTGCAATCATTTTTATTAACTACTTGAAAGCTGACAAAAAATTAAAATAAATTTTAAATGATACCTTCATATAACTGTTGCATATTTCACTTGACTATGTTAGTGAAAAAGAATTGAGAGAAAGTCTTTTGTATGTCTCACAAGAAAATGTTTTTTTTTTAACATATACCATTCATTAATCTCAGATTGATGTTTGGTCGTGTATTTATAGAATATTTTTTATGATGATATATTACGGTAAATTTGAATAAAATGATTGAAAATGAAAGACAGATTTGTGAAGGCATAAAATATAATAAATGTCATCATGACTAAATAATGTAAAACGATACTCTTTTTGAGGGGGTTTGTAACTTTAATTTTTTTCCTCTCGCATAGCAGTTTGAAAAGAAAAGTTTTTTCAAAAATCACGAAAATTAGTCATTTTACTTGATACAGAGAGCATCAAATTCTTTTATATCATTTCCCCTTTTTACAATTCGGTAGAAAATAGAATATTGTAATTAGATACAGGGTAAGAGAAAGAGGCTTATTAGGTAGATATATTGACACAGTGACAAAAAACTTTAATACATTACATAATATGGTGATGTACATGAAGATCGATAATCGTTTGAACCCTAAGTATACAATTGTATAATAATAGAATCGAGAGGAAAGATAATCAGAAAGAAGTAATTTTAGTCATGAGAAATTTTCATATGATGCACGCGCATACATTTGTGGACAACAATAACAATAACTGTAACAATTCTTTTCGGCAACATCTGCCAACTCGAGCCACAAAAAACAGATGTCACCAATTTGTAAAAAAAATGTAATAGGAAATTTAAAATGATGTTCCTGTCTTGTTTTTATGCAAATTATGGCACTCACTGACGTCACAACAAATCACTGAAAGTGAATTTGAAAAAAATGACACAATGCATTAATACGAATGTCTTAATAATACAAGAAGTTAGTTCAATGAAAAATACAAAGCTTCTTCATTATTATTGTACACATTTCATTAATCAAATAACGTACATCTCTTCATACTTTTGTAATTTATTTCATTCATTCACTGATGATCTCTTAGCGATGATAAATCGTTGAGTGTCATGTTCAACGACAAAAATATTATATTGTAAGACTTAAAAGAACATGTGGGAGTATTACTGAATTTAATTTTATTTAATTTAAAGCTTTTATAATTTGGTGGGCAGGTTGAGAGAAGTAGCAAGTAAAACACATGCTTTGAATAATTTAATGAATCTCTTTTGTCTTCTTAATCAGTAGCGTGCGGAATCGTAAGCACAATTCATCGTTCAATGATGACAAGTGCATGCTGTTATTTATATTAAATGAGATTAAGTACTCACCACGATCGACAATTTTGCCAAAGAGATTTTTGCCACGCTGTAGGAAATTTCGCGTTGTGCAATTCCATCGACGGTTACGGAATTGATGTTGACATTCTGATATTGCCATATTTGCACCCTTTGCAATTGCCGCCAGTACTCCTGGATTTTCTCGTGCCAATCTTCGTTGTTTTCGTCTTAATGTTGCATGAATTGCAGGATCCATATAAATATGTGTAGGTGTTACTGGAGAAATATTATTTGGTTCACCGGCTTTTGCTATTCCCCTGTTAAAATACACAAAAAAAAACTAAATTAGATTCTTAAACTTTTAGGCTGTCGGGAAGAGCATTATGATGAAAAGCTAAACAAAGACTTCCTTTAATAAATGTTGAAATCATTCGTCAATAATAAAAAAAGACCCATCTTACACATAGGTATGCTGTACAATGCATGAAGGTTTATTAAAAGAAGAAATATAAGGTGAGTAAATAGAAAGAATATTTCTGTTTTCTGAATCTGGACATTCCTTCAGATATTCATATTTATACGATCTGATATTTATTTGTTTAAATATTAAGAAATGGAAGAAAACAAAACAAGAAGAAAAGCTGGGAGAAAATTAAAATCCTAATACATTGTGCAAACATAAATGTGTTTCATGTGCTCATACAGAAGAGACGCTTTGATGATGAATGAAAGAAGGTGACTTAAGAGAAAGAATATAAACAAACATGTAAACAATATATTACAGAAAGACACAAAAAGAGCATAAAACTTAATAAAATATGGGCAATGGAATTGAGAATTTATGCATTTTTATACTCTCAAGTGTGTGTACAGAAAGAAATGCATCTTAAGAGGCACCAAAAATGAAGATAAAATAAAGAACTTCACAAAGTATCAGCATAAATCATTTGATTTTTATTTTCTTCTTTTTACCCACTTCTCATTTTCAGGAAGTTTAAGTGCTGCAAAAACTTCTTTGTAAAATTATTATTAAAAAATATGCAGTTCTCATCCATCCTGATATCCTAACTTCCAGCCACTTGAAGATATTTTTTTATTTTCCTTCCTTTACTAAAGGAAGTTAAAAGGTGATGACTATGTCAAAATATTTTCTTTTAGAACCTTCGAAAATGTTTCACTGGATTTAAACATTTCTACTGGAAAGTATTTTGTCTTAACGCCATCATTGAAGTCATGCATTAGAAAGTGTTTCTAGCGTTTTAAATGACGTCTACATTTTAAAACAGGAATAAAAGTTAAGAGCTGTGTGACTGTGTATTTTCTTATCGACGTTATTTTTAAAGAACTTTCAAATACCTTACACATTTGATAACATTAATTTCACCATAGAAACTTCTTATTTATTTTTAATAACAGCTTTAAAAGTGACAAAAGAAATAAACAAAAAAATATATTTATATTTATATTAAAGATAAGAGAAACAAAAAAAATTAAAAACAAATTTCATCCATGAAAATATTTTTGTTAATGAAAAGGGAAAGACTTTACACAGGAAGAAGGTAAATTCCTAAAACATACACAGCGAGTTCGTCACTTAACGCATTAACAAGTCTTTTGTTTTTACTTAAATTATTTTAAAAATTTAGTTTTTTGGGATCATTGGCAGTTTTACGTAAACCAATCATCACTTTTTATTTAAGTTTATTAAGAAGATTCAATAAAAAAATAAAGTCAACATTTTTTTTTATTTCTTGCTATAAAAAAAATCATATTTCAAAAAGAGATAAAAAAGCAAAATATTCATTCACAAATAAATAGTAATAAAGTAATAAATAATAATTTGCAAATGACATTCGTTGACAGCACTAATATATGTGTCGATTTTTTATTTGTTAATTTAAATTATCATAAGTTAATTTCAAATTTCCATATTTTTCTGGCGCTTACAAAACTAGCTTTAAATAAATAGGAAAAAGAGAAAAATCTGTCATCTTTAACACTGTCATTTATCAATCAAATAATAAACATGCCAAGGTTCGATACAAAATTAGCATCTCAATTGACCATATATGAGCACATGTAGCATTTTTTTCTTATTTGATTTATTGAATTGTATTCCTCTACATCACGCATATGGACAATTTGCCATCATCAACATCATGATGATGATAAACTATTTAACATCTCTATTAAATCATCAAATATTTTCTCTCAAGGGTGGGATACTTAATGGGAATAAATAAGAACCTTTCAAATTTCATTGATGAAATCCTGCATGGAGTAAAAGTGTCAACATTGATGAGTTTCTAATCCTCAAAAAATTTAAGAAATTATTCATCTTGGCGCTCATAATAATGTAACATAATAATGCTAATTGGTAAATTTAACAAAAAGATTTGCTCATCTGGTAGCAAACTTCAAAGCAAAGTAAATTGAAATTAAAAGTTAATTCCCAAAATACTCTCTGCTGTTTGGCAAAACTTCAAATATTTGTAAGCTAAAAATTTTAAATCTGTCGCCAAAGCCAAATATTAGAAGCGCACATATTCATTTGTTGATGAAATAAATTTACAGGTTTTGTGTGTTTGTACGACGGAACATGATTATAAGTTAGTGGCATATTTGATCTTCACAAAATAAAATAGATTTCTTTATTGAGATGGTTCTAATTTTCTGACTGAATCAAGTATATCATTTTAATATACTTAAATAAGATTGAAAGTGAGTCTCACAGTTTTCAAGTATGTTAGTTTTAAAATTGATCTCTTAAATAATTATTAAATATGTAAATGTAGATCATTCACATTGGAAGCTAATTCATCAATGTCGCATTTAATCGTATTAGGAATCGCTACGTGTATTTCAAACGGTTCGGTTCTCTTTCCCTCACTCACTCACTTACTGTGTTGCTGTTATTTTATTTCTCATCATCGTCAAACACAATTTAATGTGAAATTTAAACTATACAATGAATGGAAGAGAGTTGTTGTGGAAAGAATGAATGTATCAAGATAGAAAATTTTCACGCACGAACAGATATAGACTCTAGCTTAGTAATAATCTTAAGTCCCAACTAGTTTTATTACTTGTTATTTTTTTTTGCAGTTTATATATATATATAAAATCCCATAAACTTATTAAAATTTTTACAGCGCGTCAATATTATTGTATGTATTTTGTCCAATCGTTCCTCTTGTTATGGAAAGTCATATCACATAACTCATTATTCATCATTGTATGTTGATTTATCATCTCTCGGTGAGCAAAATAAACAGAAGCAAAAATGTTAATTTATAATTAATTAACAGTTAGCTTACTGCTACAGTACATACAAATACACACTTGATTTCAAATGAGACATGATGCTCAATGAGCTTTGCGGCAGAAGGATTGTTATGTATCACCCCGAATCATTCTCTCATGGTTTTTTTTGTTTTCTTCCATTATTGATGTTACATTTGATGAAAAAAAAAATCGCGTAAAGTCACTGTGGACATATATTACGACGCAAAAAGCATTAAAATCAAATTAATAATGCATGAGCAAAGAGTAAATAAGTCTCAGAGCTGAAGCAGCAAAGGTACAAAAAAAAATATGAAAGAAATTACAGCTTTGCTAGACTATCGGTCGAGTTGAAACAGACATGGATATGAACGAATAAAAAATTAAATAAAATAAATATAATATTAAATTAGCAATCTACCGCATTCGAAAAAGCGCAATGACACAAAGTTGTTATGACCATTTAAAAGCTCAAACCACAGTGCGCCGTCGTCATAACACACAATGTGTCTTGTTCATTTGAACCTACTGCTGATTGTTGATTGTTTTGTGCACAATTGCAATTTTCATTCCATCTCTCTTGTGGTCAAGACTCTTCTTCGTTTGTATTACTTATCTTTGTAATTCTACCTTATATATTTATTTTTTTGCTTTAACATAAAAAAAAAATAAATCGAGTGTGAATACAAGTTTTACTTTACATTTAGGCTATGTGTGTGTTTGCTGGGGCAAAAGGCTTTTATTAAACACGAATATGTAATGCAGAAAAAACTTAATAAATAATGCACAGCAAGTCGTTTTTAACAGCAACAAAAAATGTTTATAAGAAAGAAACTATATTGAATGTAATTTTACTCTGTTTTTTTTATACCAATAAAAATGAAATGATGGCGCTATCCAGAAAAAGTTTGTAGTATGTGAGCATGATATAAGATGAGATGGTTTATGATTGTAATGCCAAACATATATCTTCATTTTTTTATGTTATAAAATGTTTCTATTAATGCGTTAGATTAAGGCTAGTGATTAAAATGCTTGAAAAGTACATATTGACTATAAAACTTTTATTAATGCTACTTGAGAAAGAACAGTGTTGACCACCAAAAGTTTTAATTGAAAAATAAAATCGACTTTAATGATTTCATCATTATAAAATAAAATTGAGACACGCGAAGCACACAGCGAGGAAAATTCCAATCAACAGCTCAATACTTCATTGTTGCAATAAATAAATAAAATAATATACAAACAGAAGACCAAATATTTGAAAAAAAAAATATTTTATTCATTCTCGAATTGCATGGCAGCTGAACACAGCAGAAAAAAAATTCTCCAGAGGCCATCACATCATAAATATTTTCGCATTGATACATTGATTGTTAATTAAGGACACACACAAGTATGTGAAAATGTTGTTGTTTTGTAGACACTGCTGGCTAATAGAGTTCAATAATCGACAACCCGCAGAGAATATCGATTGAATTTTTTTAAAAGAATTTATGAATGAACCTGGCGATGGATGTAACAAATTCTAATCATTTTCTCTCTCCTTGTATCTTGTTTGCTTCTTTACAGATAAAAATTCCTTTCGAGAGAACAATTAGTGCTTTGTGTGCGAATATATTGAAGAAGGAGAAACGTGATTTGATTTTTATAAGCACAATCGGTGATATTGTGCAATTTAATATCTGCGGAGCATACCGCATTATGTGCAAAATTTCATTATTATTTATTTCTCATTCTTAAAAATCTCAAATGACAAAAACTTAGAAAAAGAAATTAAATCTTCTTAATTGATAAGAAATCAACAAGTCTGTAACATTTTGCAGTTTGACGTGCACTGAATACAAAAATGACTTGAGAGAAAAACATGAAATCTACACATTTGGCACACAAAACAGTAAATTATCATGTTTTTCACGCATTTTAAGGAAATTATTTTTTTGTTCAATCTTTTTGTCAATTGTGACATAATAATATTTTTTTTGAGAAGGGAAGGAAGGGAAGACAGATAGATTAAGTCTATTAGCACATAAGAAATGACACATGAAGAAGCTCAGACAATAGTAAAATACAATTGTTATAATACTGTGTGGTCCGTTTAGTGAAAGAGCCCACCGAGAATTTCTTCAGCTCCTTTCTGATTTTTATATTTTCTTTGTTCTGCAAATTAGTTGCGCTTCTAAAATCCTCCCTTTTTCCTTTTACTTCTTTATTTATTTTTCGCTCTTTAAATTTGAAATAATCACTATTTTTAAATTTTCCAGAATTTTTTCAATAAAAGTCATAAATAAACTACATTTTCTCATCACAGCAAAACAGACATGAATTAAGCGATGTACATGATCTACATGTGTTACTAATTCATGCATTTTTACATGAAATCTTAATTTTCATCAACCTTGAGGTTAAGAAAATACTTAAATTTAATTAAAGCTTTAATCGATCATGCAATAAAAATGTACCTTTTTTTATAAATTACTGTCTGGCATTTTTTGTTCATTATATATAAAAAGTTATAATTTGCCGGAATATTTTTGAAAAATATTTTAAGATCAATACAACGGTATTAAGAAACTTCTTTACTATATAGTTGTTCTTTAATTTGATAGGTATTAATAAAATAAATAATAAAAACATCAAATGTCTGTTAAAGTTTCATTCATTTAAAAAAAACTCAATTGATTCAAACTTAATTGAATTTAGTGTATTAAATACTTCAAATCCAATTACTGCACACGATCATGAACTATTTTTACAAGAATCTGTTTGATGATTTTTTTTCATTCGTCGCGAATCACTTAATTCATTAAAATTCACTTCAATTACTTCAATTATGGGAACAGCAAAACTTAACAGATAAACATCAAAACCGATCGATATTAATTTTTTTATGCGAGCGCAAAAAAAAATCAACAGTTAAATGCTATGTATTTAGCATTCAAGTTATCACCGCACATGCTTTTTCAATTACCGAATGAGTAATACTAATTAATGCTTATTCAATTTTTTTTTAAATACTTTTCTTCCATGTAAATTACCTAATATTATTTTTATTGATATATTATTTAAAAAGTTCTGTTGTTTTAAACAGCAGCGCCTTTATTTAAACGCAAAAAATAGTATAACAGCATTATGCCATATATTTGTAAATAGCTTTTCAAAAAAGAAAAAATAAATAAATTCACGGTTTATTTGCTAAGCAATAAATGGATTTGACATATTTAATACATCATAAAATGTTAATAGTTATTAATAATGTTATTAATTCATAGAGACAGAAGTGAATGAAACAAGAAACTGGAAATATTAAGGATTTTTATAAGATCATTAAACAAGAGGTAAATGAATGATCATAGCGAGCATGAATAAGTGCAATTAACAATTTAATTATTGTCTCTTTTTCTCTTTCCTTTTTGCTCAACATACTTGTAAACATGATTATTATTTAATAAATAATCATTAACATTCATTAACATGTGAACAAGTCAGTTAAATCCGAAGACTAATTGATTTTCAGTTCGGCGTAACGAAGTAATGATGTGAGGAATAAATTAACATATATGTCAACTAATGAAATTTAATATCTTTCACTTTTATTATTCGCAATAATATCCTAACTCTAAAACTTATTTTCTATACTATAGTTAATCGACGGACAAGTATTTTTTTATGGGCCTTTTTGTACTTGTTGTCTTAAAAATATTTCGCAATTCAATAAATTATTTTTTTAATTTTTTCTGAAGTACAAATCTGTGAATGATTTTTATCTATTTAAACTTTTCTCAGATTACAAATTTCAACACAATATTAAAGTAACAGCAAAATATTTGTATTATAAATGATAAATTATTTTGCACTGCTTACCACCATATTGATCCACGTCCACGATTTTGTTTTGACTGCTTTTCGGCATCGGCATGGACATACAGTACCATGATGCAAAGATAAAGTAACTTAAGCATATCCATTTCAATAGAAAATTTTCACTTTTATGTCACAAATACAATATTTGAAGTTCTTTTCCTTTCCGCAAGATTAAAATCTTACAAAACACAAATAAGTTGCGTGCGAGTGAAGAAATTTCAATTTTCACTCTACTTCACTAATCATAAATGATTTAAATTAATTAATTTTTGCATAAGTAATGACACAATTGATTAATTGCATGCAAAAACGAACAATTTACATTCAGTCGATCAATCTGACTCATTTTTTATTCAATTTCACTGACAAAATGTGTACGATTTCACTCTCATTTCTTTTTACATTATATATTGAACTTTTTTCACTTTAAGTTCTTTTAGAAAATTATTTTGACACTTAATAATAAACTTTTTTTTTCTTGAATTATTATTATTTTTTTTGCATTAATTAACTTTAACTTTTTTGCATATTTTCTAGAGAACCGAAATTAACACACAGGCGAAATTTTAAAATAAATTTTTAAATAAAAAATAATCTATTGGCAACTTTAAAAAATCTGTTTGTTATCCGTTTCGATGTTAATGCTTAACTGAGAAATGTTGCTATTAAACAACAAATAAGCTCTTCAGACCCCGAATAGGAAGAAGAAGAAGAATGAAGAAAAAATTGAAAAAGAGAGCCCGTCATAAAGAAATATATTACAACTACATTGTCCGATCATTTGTATTACTGTGTGATATTCCTTTATGTATACAAGAGTATAGTTTTTGCTTGCTATTACTTCTGCTTACACAATAACCAACAGAATTATTTTCTTCCTTTTGTGAAAGAAAGAAAAATTCTTAAGATATTGTGCTTCATGAAATAGATCACATTGTTGAATATTTTTTAACCATAAGACCTCTCTCTCTCACTCATACCACTGCAAAATTTTAAAATTTACTTCTCTTTATTATGCTCGAGGTGGAGCTTATTACTGCTAATATATAACACTCATACAACTAAGTCAATTCTTCTTTGCTTTTAACTTTTTTTTTACTCTCTTATATTTATTTATTTATTTACTCATTCGTTTATTGATTGACAATAGTGTGGTACTGCAATTGTGTTCAAGAAGGCATTATATTGGTGAACAAGAGGGAGGAGAATATTTTTTGTATATAAAGCATCAATAAATTAAATTAAAAAAGTTTCTTCATTGTATATCGTGTGTAAATTCAACAACAACATTTTTGTTCATGCATTGCTTAAAGAATGTGAGCCAATTTACCTGTTACGTTCTCAATCTGTTTCCATTCACGCCCCTCATTTGGTGTGTTATTAAAAATCAAACAATTTCATGTATTTTAAGTAAATTTTTTTTTGTGCACTGTGCCTTTATTTAATCATTGAATTTAAAAGAAAAAAAATTTGTCGTTGTTGTGTCGTTTTTAAACAGCGAAACAGCAAAAAACAGCACATTGAAATAAAAAAAAAAAATGAGATAAGACAGCACAAGAATGAGCGCACAAAAAAATTTGTTCGGAACCGTGAGAATGGGACTGAAATGCTTGCAGCACGGCAAAATGCACACATTTTTTTCTGTATGTTGTTATTTTTCATTTCAAATTCCTTTAAAGCATTTTTCTCCAAATCAATTTATTCCAAAGAATTTTTTCATCTCCTTGGCTTTTTTTACTCTTTTACGTTTTTCGATGGACGTCGACAGTTGAATTTTTTTTTCTCCTTTACTTTGTGACTGTGGACTTTGAGCAGATAGAGAGATTCTTTATTACAAACAGCAGCAACAATCATGATGATGATGATAGGGACAAAAAGTTGAATATTAAGAAGAATAAAATTTATTTGATTTAATTGCCTCGCTAAATTCCACAGAAAAAGGCACAACACATAACAACCGCAACAAATTGCCAAAAATTTCACGTCTTGCTTATTCCGAGATGACGCAAACTCAAACAAAATTTTAAAAGATGTATATTAATTTGATACCTGCTAAGTATTTTGGAAATTAGTCATTTATGGATATCCATGTCATTAACATAAATTAAAATATGCGAAAACATCACACGAAGAAATTTTTGCTCTCTTCCTTTTGAGCTTTTTTAAGCTTTATATTTTCCAAATTCCTCTTTATAATTCTATATATTTTATTAAGGTATTTTTATTTTTGCAAATCAACAGTTAAACTAGTTCTTCACTGTCTTGTGGAGAAGCTATTAAAAGATACCACACACAATTAATCTGATGAAAAATTTTCATATGTATTAATTTTCTCTCATTTTTTATTTGTTTTAAATTTGGCATTAGTCATCTCAATCTAAATAATTAATTAAGATTAAAGCAGTATTTTTTTCCTCAGTTTCGAATTATTTCTTTTATTTCTTTATGGTGCTGTTTTCATCTCATTTCTCTAATTGACAATAGTCATCAATTATTGTATATAGCATTAAAAATAACATAACATAAAGGCACTAGAGATTGAACTGTTGTGACATGTTGATATTCTTCTTGACATTGTACATGAGAATAAGGAAATGTAGACATTTGTATTGCGACTGAAATGAAATAGAAATCAGGAAGAAATTTTTAAAAAGACTTTCCACTTGAATTTTCTAATTTTTTCCCTTCAATG
The DNA here is from genome assembly GCA_917627325.4 of Chironomus riparius. Taxonomy (NCBI): domain Eukaryota; kingdom Metazoa; phylum Arthropoda; class Insecta; order Diptera; family Chironomidae; genus Chironomus; species Chironomus riparius. Next base: position 25,437,071 of record OU895877.1, read on the forward strand.
AAATTAAAAGAAATGTTTATACAGTTCCAAGAGTCTTTTATGATAAAGTGGTTGTATGAAAGTTCAATATATTGAGAGAAAATGTCATAAATTGTTTAAATTTGTCAAGATATGTTATTTAGGCATCTGGCGATAAATTTCACATTGCTGACAGTTACATGTGTCTTACTACGGTACTACTTCATAGATTAAAATAAAAGAAGTTTATAAACACTTAAGACTAAAAAAGAAGGCAACAAATTTTTAAAAGCCTCAATGCATTTAAAATTGTGGAGGTCAGATGTCAAGAAACAAACCAACCGTTGTGAAAGTGGGAAAATTATGCGTAATTAAATAAAAATATTTTTTTTTAAAAAAAAAAAGGTTTTTGAAAGATATATTTAAGTCCGAAACTTACGAAAACGAACTCTCCTTTTGCAGTTTAATTAATCGGACATAAATATGTAGTTCAGAATGTAAGAGAGAATTTAGTTTAATTTGAATAAATTTTATCACTATGGTGATATAGAAACAAGCTTCCAATCTTCAAATCTAGGTTTCGATTAAATTCAGGCTCTAGTTTTAATTTTCTATGGGCGTGACGTGATACTTTTCAGGTCCGTTCTAACAATATTCCAGTCGTGGCTAATCTTGTAGCTCTCGTTCCTATTTCTCCCGCTACACTTCAAGTTCCTGATCCGTTCCTTCATCCAACGTTGCCCAATTAATGCTTGATCTCGGTACATTAAGCAGTCGAAATATCTAAACTTCTGAAAAAGAATAATTTTGGAAATGACTGGATTCGAACCGACGACCTTCGAGTTACCATACCAAATTTGAGTCAAGCGCCTTACCTATTCGACCAGCAAAGCACTTAACTTCTACAGCTTATTTAAAAGCAAAGAACTTGGTACTTGTCGAAGTGTATTCAATTGGTCATACTTTGCACAGACTGGTACAGACACACAGTTTGTTTGTCATTGAATACTTTCTAGACAAGAAATCTAAGAATCACACTTTTACGAACGTAATTTGAGTCACGAAAATTTTTACAATTTGTTAAAGTGTCAATATTAAAAGGTAGTTCTGATTATTGGTATGTTTTTAAAGTACAAACAACTATTCATCAAACAGAGCGTTCATTACTTGTGCAAATTAATTATATCTTAGTATTTCTATGAGGATGACATAAACGCTTGTGTAAACACTTAAAAGTCGTTTTATGCCGACAATCAGAGAATCAATATATGACTTAAAAGAGAAGCAACAACGATTGAGCAAAAGAAGTAAAAGAAATGTGGTTAAGTAGTTTAAACTGGCTGAGAAAAAGTAATCGATGAGTAAACAATTATGAATGAACAAAAAACGACTGCATTTCAATGCACCGTATCAAATTGATTGAGCAGTTGAAAACTCAATTGATTGAAAAAAATTAAAATAACAAAAAAAAGTTAGTTTTTCGAGGAAGTGATTTGCAACAAAACAAAACAAAAAGATGGTACATGAAAAATTGTGTTGAAAACTTTTTCACGCTGAATTTAAATAAATTAGATTCACTCCAAGTAAAGAAATAGGAGGCTAAAAAGAAATAAAGATGAATATATCTATAGAAAAGAACTTACACACATTATTATGAATGCTCAATGAATTGAGACATAATGAAAATTTATTAGAAATTTCACTTAATTGAAAATTGAAAAGACAAGAAAATAAAAGAAGAAAAAAATTTCTCTATTTTATTTTATTTTAGTTTAGGCATCTACCTTTATTAAGTTGTTCAATGTTCTTTCATTGAAAGAAAAAAAATGTTGATCGTAATATCAAAAAATCTCAATCTAAAAATGCGTAACTGTAGCAAATCGGAACCAATTTTTCTTCATCTTTTTCATTGTCATCGCTTTCGCTCCGATCGTAGACATACGGAAAAAAAATCTTCTGTTGTTGACAATTTTCATGCATGTGTCTCTTTATAACATCTTTAGGTGCAGTGTGCCAAGAACTTTACAACTTGAAAGATGCAAAAACAAAAATAAAAAGTAAATACAAATAGAGGCGGCGTAGAGCCACTTAAATATACAAAAAAAAAATATCTTCAAGACTCAATTTACCTTCAAATGGCATTCATTCAATTCAGCTTATTCGACTATGAAATGCATCTGTCTAATTTTCATTCTTTAAAAAAAGATTTTTTTTTTAAATTTTTGGTCTTTAGCATTTCTGTGTAACATTTGTTCATTTATTTACATTAATACTTAACATTATTAAGAAGATCGGAAGATGAAAATCTGAAGAAAGTGTATATTGAATAGAGAGATAAGGATAAAGAATGTAGCACATGAAAGTACATCTATTTCGAAAAAATTGGAATATAATGTGCTCGAAAAGCAGATCCTTTATTAAACAATTACAATGAATCGCAACAATAATTCAAAAACTTCAATTACTACAAAGAAAACAATCAAAACTATAGAAAAAGAAAAATATAAAAAAATAGAAAAAAAAAAAAATTAGATAAATCAATTTTAGAATCAGGTTCTTCGAAAATGACGTCAAATATTTAGGAGGGAGCAGAATAGTATAGATGCCGTAGATAGTGGTACTGTCAATAAATAATATCGTGAACTAGTGATCTAATTATCGAGTGACCTATTTATAGAGGATATATCGATGCTTCCAGAGAACAGATTGCAAAAAAAACTGAAATTTTTTCTGAAACTCTAAACAGAACAGTCAGCATACTGATAAAAAATTAAGGATTTAAAACGTCAAAAAAAAATTCAAATTATTAAGGATCACTCCAAAAACCTCTAGATGTCAAACTATAATACAATGACCAATAAGGGGCTGTTCACTTATTACGTAACGCGAAAAAATGACTTCTTAGACCCCCCCCCCCCCTCGTAACAAAATTTGTATGAAAAAAAACTTTCCTTGTTTGAATCGTAACAAAATCTTAGACCCCCCCCTCCCCCTAAAAGCGTTACGTAATAAGTGAATGGCCCCTAAGATGATAAATGATTTAAAGAAAGCTTTAAAATCTAAATCAAATATCTAAACTTTAGATAATTGTCTAAGTCATCGTTTATTATACTGTCTCATCAAAAGCCCTAAAATATTTTATAGTCCGTAAGCACATGAAATGTAGACATAGAAGAATTTAAAGAATTTCCTATGGAGCTTAGTTATTTGTCATATAAAATTTTTAAAAGCTGTCATTTAGAGACATAGCTTCTTAAAACTTAAAAATTGCTCTAAAACTTGACTTGACTTGATTAGACTTGATTGTTCGACCTTGACATTATATTTGCTTTGAGTATTTGAAGCCTCTTACATGGAGTGGAACTGATTAAGAGGTTCTCTTACTATTCTTCTAGTGAGAAAATTAGCACAAGAAATCGGCATTAAAAACGTTTGTTCTGTCAGACATACATGTGCTAAGAATCATGAAAACAAAATTATCAGAAGCACCAAAATATCAATTATATTTCCTGAGCTGGAGTTGAAATGAAACATGAAGAGATCAAAGCTGAATTCTACCTGAAGCATTTCCTTTTCTAATGGAATTAAAATAACTCTGCCACTCTTCGCTCTATAACGCGCGTTACTCGCACCATAAAATTTGTTTGTAATTAATTTACCTCCGCACTTCTTCCTTCTTCTTATACTTTTTTTTCTGTTATTTAACTTTTTTGTTCTTTCTTGACCGAACAATGAAGAAATGAAAGAAACACCGAAGATTCGACAAAAGGTTGAATGCGATGAGTATAAGCGAAGAAGCAAGAAAAATATCCCTAATATAATTTAATAGATTCTCACCAAAAGATTAAGAAATAATAGTCGCTCTTTTCTTCTTCTGAATTTGTTCTGTGTATTCTCCTCTTGCGCTTTATATTCCCATCGATTCATATGATAGAAATGAAATGAAAACGCACACGGTAAAAGATACACACAAGAGACAAAACAATACATTAATAATGCAGAACAGAACAAAAAAGAACAGAAGAGAGAGAAAGAAACATGTTAATATAGAGAGAAGTAGTTCTTAACAACAAGGCGATATTAGGTTTATACCTCTTGAAAGGTAAAAAAGAACACAAAAAGTAAAGTGAAGAAGAAAAATATTAAAGGAACCGAATGTGGCACTCTATTTGTCGGTACCTTTCATCTGCTATTGTAAGTAAGTGAAATAGAGCTATTAATGTGTAAGAGAGAGGCGCGCGATTCAGTTTTGAGGGTGGTCAATTCCCATCTTCGCATGTTAATGATAACAAAAAAATTGAAAATATTTTCTATTACACCATATATCCATAAAATTCGTTTACTTCTTACAAATTCTTTATGAACCCCTTACATATTTTTTTCATGTTCATTTATTTCTATGATCATCAATGATGATGATATGCAGCACATTTTTATGAATGGAAGTGTTTTCTTTAGTGAAATAAAATAACTCATTAGCACCTTGCATCATCCAAAAAACATCTTCTTTTGGTTTAAGAAGATTTTTTCAATAAACACTGAGCATATTCTTGTGTGAGCATCCAACAAAAATATTATAAAGTAATTAATTATATTGTTTTGTAAGGTTCTACAAAGAACAAAGAAGCAAAACATAGAAAGAAGATCTTATGATGCCGAATTATTATTAAGACATTAGGAGCCTGCTTGTTCCTTTTTGTTCGTTCTCATTGATCGAGAGCGAAGAAAAAGCGCAAAGGCAAAAGTATTTTTTTATAGATACAAAAATATACAGGTAAAAAAGGAAGGTGTCTTAATAGACGTGTTTTAGGAGCGAAATAAATGCATGGTAGTAGATGTAAGAAAAAACCCGAAGACCACCGAAGTGTTGAATATTGCCTAAATGCTATATTAATTAAAGAATGAAGAACTTCTTTCACTGCTCTTGCTATTGCTATCTAACACACATTTCTTCAACATTTTTATGACTTAATTGAGGCATATCCATTCATAAAAAAAAAAAGATTTAATAATTCTTTATACAACAAAAAGTAAAAATAAAATATAAACTTTATGATTTACATCCTCCTTCTGTTTCTTGGAAGTCTTTTAAAAATCTTTCCTCGGTCTTATCAATGCAATCATTATCGTCATCATCATCATCATCATTATCATCATAAAAACCCCTTTTTTTTTTATACATCTAAACATTTACACAGGTTATAAATTTCAAGTTTTAATAATTTTAGTATTTAACAATTTTGAGCGCAATTAACTAAGCTTAGTTCTGTTTCCTTGATTAAAGATATTTGAATGTAAAATTTTAAAACCTATTTAGATTTAGAGTAAAAAAATTTAAATGAAAATTTTGTGAAAGGAAACGCCAAACCCTACTTACTGATTTTTGTCTTCGTGAAAGACCACTCAGGACATTCTGACTAATATTTGGAACATCGTGCTTAACATTATTTTTAAAAAAAGAACTCAAGAATATAAATAATATAAAAGAAAAGTTTTTATGATTTATTTGAAGACAAATATTAGTTGAATTAATATTATACTAATAATTAACACCGACTAGATTCTAAAATTTCCTAGAAGATTCATTTTATTAGTGCAAAAAAAAAGAGTTTTTTGACTTTACTTCACCCTTTTCTTTGTTCCTCAGCCAGCAATTTAGTCAAACAGAACATGAAAAAGATTGTTTTATAAAAAAAATATAAAAATTCCTTCACAGTTCTGCATGATAATAATTACAAATGATCTCATCCATTAAATCGGCCACCCGCTTTGGTGTCGAAAAGGCTACATAATGTATAACCAATGTATAATTAATTATTGTTCTCTCACACAAATCGTCTTTACATTTTTTGTCTGTTCTTTTTTTTTTGTTTCCTTTTCTTTCTCACCCAACTTGAAACGCCGATCAATGTATGGATATATGTAGACAAGAAAAAGCATATTGAAAGCACAAGAAAACTAATAATGATAATAATAATAATAATAATGTTCAGTAAATTCTTAACACTTCTTTATTCCGTCTCCCTCTCCCTTTCAATGGTGCAAATCTAATATGTTTATTGTTTCTCATCTTTTTAAGCAAAATGTTGAAATATTGATAATAATAGATGCATTCATTTAGCTTCTGGAAGTACACTCAACTTGGTATCGGTACAGACAAGAGGCATTGTAATGATAATAAATGAATGAAAGATCTTCATGCTCGAATGTGAGAAGAAAAGAGGATTACAGTTCCGCAAAAGGTGCAAAAGTAAAATATATGAAGGACCACACAGACATCGTCGTCATCATCTTCATACCACACCCGGTAGATCATCATGAAACACGCAGGAATGCGATTTAATTAAATTATTTTAATATTTTTTTTTCGGCAGTCTATACATATATGGTGTGTTGATGAAGTTATTTGTGTATATCATCGTGTCTTAATTTACTGTGGTTTTATTCTTCATTTCGTTATTCAAATTTATGATATTAAATATTGTTGGCAGCAACAACAGCAGCATACATGTGTGATTTTCATCTTTATATATAAAAAAAGAGCAAAGAAAGAAGAGAAATAATTCTTTCGGGTGGCACTGCACCACAGGCTATCTTTATGGTGGAAACAGAATTGATGAAAATTAAAGTTGATATGATTATATGTAATAATAAAGATAAAATTTCCTCTTGCTGTATTTGTGTGAACCTACAAGACCATCCATTGTCCATGTGTTGTTTCTTTGCCATGCCGTCTCATATTCTTTGCATTTAAAAATCAATTTTTTCTGCTTAAATTCAGCCTATTGATTGCCATCATGAATGATGATTCTGAAATGAACATCCATGAAATTTAAGGGGCGCCGTTACCTAATTTATTGAGAAGTTTTATTCGAAAAAAAAATTCTTGATTTGTTCCTAAGGAAAATGTATTTTTATTTCTTATTCTTTTGTGCAACTCAAAAGTATCTTTGTCATCCTTCTAATCCTTCTTTAAAGCAAAAAAAAAAGAAGATTTTAATTTTTTGCCAATTGATAATTATCTTGAAAAAATAGATCTTACTTTGGTTTTTCTTATTTATCTCAGTACATTTTTGAAAGGATTGCAGCTTGAATGAAACAGGTTGACGATTAGATTCGAGCCTACCTGTGTGAAGAGATTTATTTAATATTATACATACTTATCTTTGTTATTGTTTCTTATTATGTCGTTTATTCATTACTTAATTCTATAATCCTTTTTTGAATTGATGTTATTTGTGGTTAACTGTAGCTTGAAGGATTCATCTTAAGCTTACTTGTGATTTGAAGGTATGTGATTTAAAGTAAATATTGAAGCTGAACAATTATTCATCGTTGATTGATTTTAATACAATGAAATTAAGTTTATAAGGAACTTTAAGTTTTTGGAGAATTTGAAGCTGTTTTTAGCTGATTTTTTACCAATTTTTTTTTTCGATCTTTTCACATAACTTGAGTCAGCTTGTGTCAACCAACTTTCAAAAGACGTTAATGCCTAAGTCAATAAGCCAAAAGTGTTTATGCATTAAATTTCGATTTTCTTTAAGTTGTCCCTTTTGAAAAATTTCATTCCTTTTAAAGATATATAAACACACATATGTAAGAAATTATTTATATTTTCATAACGGTATAGACACTCACATATTGATTTAACATGCTGACTGATTGAATTGTCTTGTTTTTGTCTACAAATACAGAAAAAGGGGCTTCCTTTTTATCGCACTGAAAATTCCTTTAGACAATAAAAAAGAATTGTCTCAGCAGAAAATTTCATACTTGTAACAACTCATAAAGTAATCAATAAACATCCGATCCGATGGTAACATCGCAAAACAAAAATGAAATTTTTGCAAAAATCAGCAAATTTGTTACGGAAATTATACAAACAGATTGAAAATATTACAATCAAATGCTAGCATATTGAAGCAGGCATCATAAACGATATCATAAATTATAAATGAAGTTTTAATAGTAAAATACAGAGAAGAGAAAAGAAGGAATGAACACAAAAATGCCAAATAATAACAAACGATACGTGTTTCAGTATCATCAGTTTTATACTTATTTGCGAGACACATAAAAAGTAATTGCGGAGACGAAAAAATTTTCATGCATGAAAATGTAGTATGTGGATGTGTATTGTGGTACTATCGATTTCTGTAGTATGTCATATGACAATTGTTGTCAACATATTCATTCCTAAATGCTGTGCTTTCCTCTCAATTTTCATTTTGACGTAACGATATTCCTCTATTAGTGCATATAAAAATTTCGTTTAACTATTAAGCAAAGTGAGATAAAATCTAATGAATATAGCTGCTTTCCTAATGCATCATGTCATTTGCTAGAAAATTGCTATTGCTTTTTTTAAAATGCCGACATTTATTTTTTTAAAATAGTATGAAAATATCATCTAATGGAATAATTGAATTATTTGCAATAATCTGCTCTTTTCATTTTCATGGACTCAATTTTCATGCATAATTTGATTCAGTTTAGTTTTAATAATACAAATAGATACTTTTTCAAATTTATAAATCTCTCTAATTTGTATTTTGTAAAGAGCATCAGATCAGATAAATAACAAATAAATTTGAAAAATTAAATGTAAGCCAAATGTATTCCTATTCAAGTGCTTTCAGAAGGAAAAAAAAAATATGGAATATGAAGAAGAGAAAGAAAAAGGAAATTTAAATTTAAATTCAAATACAGCTTTGCGAATATTTTGAAAGAGATCATCTCAAAGATTCATTTAAATACTTTTCCTCTTTCTTTTAGAATTTTCGACTGCACAACTTCAAACAGAAACTGAAAACCGGCTTATTACCGTGTGAAAGTATTGAAAAATTCATGGAAATTTAAAGTACTGATAAGAAAAGAACTCTTCAAAATTAAATATTTGAAAGTATAACATTTAAGAATGAAATAATTTTTTTTATTCTTTTGAGGTACCTCTATAATGAGTAAATAATTAAAAAATTATACTTCATTTTATAAATGTTGAGTCAACAAAATAGTTTAATTTATTTCATGTTCAGATCAAACTTTCTAGTCCTTGGTTTCCAATGGATGTTCTAGAACCGAAAATTTTGTACAATATCAAAAGAATGATCTGTATCGGTACTTCCTTTCTTCGCTGGTCGTTCAGATCAATTGTGATCCATGACCTCCATCTGATGGTGATCTGTGCTGGTATTGCTAGAAATTCAACATCATTTGAATCATTATCATATGTTAACAACAGCAGTATAAACAATTTATAGGAGATCAGTATTTAAAGGTCAATAAAACCTATTTATTTACATGTTCGTGGTCATGTTCTAAGAAATTGATCTAAATATGGTTGATATGTTCTCTGTTTCAACAATCTAAATATTTTGCGAAAGTAATCAAAAATCCTGATTACTTTTGAACTTATTCTGTCCCCACTAAGAATTAAGAAGCTTCTAAACACAGATTAATAAATATTTGCGGATTTATATATATTTTCAACTATTTATTATTAATAATAACGGCTCAAATTCACGCACGTTACTGTTACTTTTCTTGTGATTCATTCAAATTTCATTCATAAAACCTTGCACACTTTTTTGTTTGACAAATTGACGTAAGAAAAAAAAAAGAATAAATATGGATGAATACATTTAAAAATAAGAATACACATAACTTTCTCAATTTGAGAGCGATGAAGATGTGTGAAATATCACAACTCAATTTCTGGGAATCAAAATAAACCTTTTCCTGTACCCAATGCATTTATATTTATACATTATAATTTTCATGATTCATCAGCTCTATAATGATCACAGGGTCCATTATGATGAATTGATTCTTAAAAGTCATTAAAAGATAGCAATCAAAAATCAATTGTGGATGAAATTTTCAATCTATTGTTGCTTCAAGCTCAAAACAGAATGTTTTAAACCTTTTGTTTCTCCTTCTCTGTGAACAAAAGTGTCTATTACATTTTTATAATTCTTCTTATCTAGATCAAAGTTGGACAGAGAATGCAGAAAGAGAGAAAATTGTATGCTTTTAGGTGATGCAGGAGATTTAGAAAGAAATTTCTCTAGAAATATTCTTTTATGGTAATTTTAAAAATTCAAATAATAAATATTGTTTTTTGTAGGTATTTTATATTGATAAGACTAATTTTTTTTTTCGAAAAAAAATTAAATAAAATTTAAATAAATTTGTTAAGGTTAACCACACATAACACGAGAAAAGAAGAGGAAATTTCTACACGTTCTCGAGACAAAATATTATGATACGGTTAAAAGGCATGAGCTAACCATGAGCAATAAAATAAAATAACGAATTCAGAAATCTTCTGGTTACTATAAAGCTGCTGTTTGCCGTTGTACAATTCTCTTCTTGCATTTTAAATGGGTAGACCTAATGGACTTTAAGCGATAAGCAACCGATAAAAATGAAAAGGCAAAAAGGAAATTTCACCTGTCTTGCTCTTGATTCCATTTCGTAATTGAAAATTATACAGAACCAAAAGGAAAAGGTAGAAAAAAATTTGTTTCAGATTTGTCTCAATATGTTTTATCTTAATTATTTAAATTGTTGATAAGCGCGAATTAATTGGTAAACGGAAGGGATCATCATGAGAATGTAATTATATTGCTCTGTGTTTATCAATATAAAAATAAAACCTCTAACATGGGTGGCATTTCAATGAAGTTTTTTATGGTCACTTTTTGATGCATTTTTCGTTTGATAAATAAATAACAACCCACGTTTGTTAATTAGGATTTCACAAAGTTATTTGAATTTTTAAGAAGGAATCGATGTGTGTGTGTGTATATTTGACGACAAACAATCTATATCAGTCTAGCTATGCATAATCAAGTTCGATAGTTTTTATCAAGTTATTTGTAAACCTATGCTCTCGAACAAATCCATCATTGAATTCTATTTATTTAACATTGCATAAAATTATTGACATTTAAATTTTATTGACTACTGCACTCGAAGTAATCTCAAAAGAAATACTTTCGTATTTAAAAAATTAAAATTTAAAAAAAAATTGCTATCTTGATTTTAAATTGAGTAGAGTCGAACTGAAGTCGAAATTGACAATTCGACATTGAGCTCTAGTCTGTTCAATTGTACGACACCTTAAAACAACTACACTACAGTTGAATTTAAACTGCTTGCTCACAAATGACATATTTTTGTTTTTAAAATTTTCAGAAGACTACAGAATTTCTCATATAATTTTTTGACATTGATTTTTTCAGGAAAAAAAAATTTGTAAAACTTTTCTCATTTCTAAGAATTGACAAAAAAATGCAAATTAAAAATTTAAGTATTTACAAAGTATAAGAGTACAAAGTATAAAGTATAAAAACATAAAATAAAATTTCTAAAATCCTTAAAAGTTTAGTTTCTTTCTTTAAAAATTCCTTTCATCATCCCATCATGCACACCATCTACATCTCAACTCTATAATTTAGTCTATTGAAAGGAAAGAACAGTACTTCTTTTCCTTCAGTACCATTAGATTCTTGTAAGAGTGTCAACATTTACATTTTAAAGAAGAAAAAAATTATGTCGCAGCAACAACCATGAGTTTTACATTCTCTTTCTGTGGGCAGTCTGTATCTACGCGCTGCTGCAATAGAAAAAAAAACTCTTCTATATCCTATATGCCACCAACAGAGACGTGAAAAAAAAATTACTCATTCGTTTTGATTGTGAAGAAGAAAAAAAAAATGAAGAAGCAGAAAAATACAATACCAATAAATTTAGATTAACCAAGCAGCATCTTAAGTCGTAAACATTTTAAAGCTCAATTTGTTGAAAGATGGAAGTGGCTTTATATTATTATAATCTGAAAATTTACAATCGATTCAATATAATTAATACATTTCAATATTTATAGTTTTGGATATTTGTCTAAGTTAACATACCATATGTAGAACATTAAAAACATCTCTTTCCTGTTTTATATTATTTATCTGTAGATAACTATGATTTAATTTGCTAACAGACCATTTCTATTTGTGCAACGTTCCTAATTTAATGATGACCAAATTAGCTAATGATATGGATAATGATATCATCCTTACGCTGTTTGTTCATTTAATATAATGGCTCTTATTCTCATTGACATAATTACAAGGTAAGGAAGTAAAATTGAAATTAACAAATAAAAAATATCCAGAGGGTTGAAATTCCATATTGAAAAACTCTGAGTGAGCTAATTGTTGATTTTTTTGAATGAACAAATTTTCCTATTGATAGAGTAAAATAAAATGAAAATGAACCTACAATGAAATTTTCTGCAAACTCAAGCATATATACATTGTGGATTCCCATAAGAAAGCATTTCCAGGTTTTCTCATTCTTTTGTTTAATGAAGGTAATGTAGATGATGATGACGACTATGGAATTATTTCAATACTTATTTTCCACTCTGCTCCTTATTTCCTTTATTTTTGAACAGCAATTTTTAATGAAACTCAAATGTGAATGAAATGAATAAGTAAATGGAATTTTTGTATTTATGTTGCGTTATACATAATGTCTACTATGGATTTAAAAAATGAGTGAGCATTTAACCCATGAGTTCAAAAACATGAGTTCAAAATTCATTAAAATAAGCAATTTTGACCAATTTTGATTAAATTTTATGATCCATTTAAAGATTATTTTAACTCTAACCTGGAAGCTCAAAAAACTTAATTCTACCAAAGGGAAAATCTCAAGTTTTGTTTTTTGGATAGGGTTTCGGCCCTACTTGACATTCAAGCTATATCTACTGATTTAATAAATAAAAGAAAATTACTTATTCTATAGCACATTATATTCAAAGATATTGCAGACTAATCAAACTTAATCACCTCTCAGAACAATTTACCTCGTGAGTGATTGTTACATGATTTCCTGATTGTATGCAACAGAATTTTTATTTGCTCTTGAAACCTCGGTAATTCTTTCACATTCTATTATTTCTGTTTTAAACAAATGGTTATGAACATTGAATTGTTTCTTGTTTTAAAGAAAAGAAGCAAAAACCATAGAAAATCCTATTCAACTTGGTTTTCCTTTTTCATTAAAGTTTCGTTCAATTTAAATCGTTGAAATGATTTTGTATAAATTTCACATAAAATAATTTTATAATGAAAAATACCTCACATTACGCAAGTTGAAATTTTTTAATATAAATAATTTAAATATCATCTTATGAATTTCATCTCATTTGACTTCTTCTCATGCTAGCATGCCACATAAAACAAATTAATTTTGTAACAATTTTCATATTTGCTTCATCTCATTTATTCTCAAGCATAAGGTAAAATGATGATAATAATGTGACGAAAAACAAGATAATCATAGTCGCAGTATTAATAACAATAATACGAGCATTGACAATGATGATGATAACATCAAGGGTTGAGTAAATATTTGTCATGTCATTAATATCTCTTGGATTAAAATCACGCCACGGCAGTCACAAAGGTTTGCTTCCAACAAAAGTTCAATTTTCACTTTTAATCCCCAGAAGATTATTGTTCGTATTTTTTTTTGTAATTTCAGTTAATTGACTGAGTGTTGTGAATTTTAAAATCCTCAATATTTTTTTTTGTGTTCTTCTTTGTTTTATCATTCGATTCTGTCATATCAGGTGTATGAAAGTTTTCAGTAATGGAAGCAAAGTGATATGAAACTGTGATTCTCAATTAAATCTGTGAGCTTGATCTAGGGCTCGATCAATTCAATTTTCTCAAATATCTGATTCTATTCTTGGTAAGTTTTTCAAGTTCATACTTAGAAATATGTGTTTTTTAAACTCTTTTTGGATAAATTTGGTACTCTTGTGCTTGTTCTTTTAATCGAAAAATTTTAAACTACCCAACTTGTGCAACACATAGAAGTTAATTTTCTTAGCAAACCGTAATCATTAGTTTTTAAAACGATTATCCATATTTGTAAATTGAATTAACGAGACTTACAATACCGAGAGAAATTTTCTTTACAAAAATTTGCACACCTCACATTAAAGTTTAGCAGCACATTATGCTATAATATATTTACTATCGTCGTATTCTGTGCTTCCTTACACCGTAAAGGGAGAAAAATATATAACGTAGCCATTCTAATTAAACTGTCTTTATTGCTTACAAAAAAAATTCGCTTATGCTCCAGCAGAGTGTTATTGTCTTTATGTGTGTATTTTATTTTAATGGACAAACGGAGAAGAATGTACAATAAACAATTTAATTACTATAGTAAAAACGTTATGAGCCCAACGGATATTAAAATACTATTAAAAGAGCATTTTCCTTACTTCATCTCGCAAATATTATCATTAGAATTGAATGGTTTTCCGAAAAATGTAAAGACTTCTGTATCCATGAAAATAATAGATTAAAAATGTGTGCGCATGTCTTGTGTTATTGAAAAAAATATAAAATAAGTGAAATATTGTAAGCCAATAAAATAATGTGCTTATCATGAAGATATGTTGCAACAGAATAAATCTCTGAATACAATAGAATATCATTAACTTCGATATTTGATACTTTTTAAAACTCATGTGTAGTTTGAATATCTTGCTTTATTTCAATCATAGTTCATTTAAAAAAATTCAGCAATTATTTTCTACAGTTAAGAGATTTTTCAGTTTTTCCTAAGCTTCACTTTCAAAACTTTGCATGTGAATTGCAAAAATGTATAATGAGAGAATGGATTCAATTTCATTAATATTCTAATTGTTAGCTATACATGATATAAACAATCTTTAAATATTTTTAGAAAATATTGGGAATCCAAAAAGAAGATTGTTGACTTTTAGGACTGAATTTAGACAGTTAAATTTTTTAATTCTCTCTCTTAGTATTTGTCTCGCACTATATGCATTATAAAATGATTTCCAAAATTTTTGTAAGCCAAAAAAAATTAATATAGTTTATTTGTAATGCTTGACGGGAAATCGTACTGGTCCTCTTAAAAATAATAAATATCAGACTCTTACATATCAAAAACCTTACATCTAATATGATATCTGTAGGCATTCCTTGTAAATAATAATTTGAAATGTATTCCTTTCACCCTCAATTTGCTATTTTAATGAAATCAACTGTTGCAAGCATAATTTACTTTTATACCTGTTAACTTTCTCTGTGTAGTTTGTTTGTGCGAAGGAATGATTACACAAAATTTATTTTGCTTGGAAAATACCCTAGTAAAATTTACATTTCATTGACTAATCTTTTTCTTCATCATCAATTACAACCGTTTCTCGATGATTATATAAAGCATGTATGGTAAGTTAAATGAATGAATGTAATGCATGCAGAGTAAAAAAAATAAAGTTTTCCTTCCACACAATTTCGAATTAAGATTTTTTGTTTTTTACAGGTTTATGTCATAAATTATTAAATAAGCTTCAAAAAATGTTTACGTTTTGCAAGGATAATGCCAAATATTTATTCCTCCCCTTCAACACTTTTTCATGCATGATAGAAAATTTCGGTTGAAACAGAAAGGTGAATCACAACTATGAAAAACGTTCCAAGAGTTGGAAAAGTCAAATTGACTGTCTTAATAAATATGGATGACATGTTAGCATGGTTTCAAAAATATTGCCTGCTTGGTTGTATGCATAACATTATAATGCGAGTCGATCAGAGTGGGTTCTTTAAATTGAAATAATGAGCTGATAATATCAAAATGGCCATGCCTTGAGAAAAATAAAAATAATGTAAATAGGGAATAGGACATAAAGTCACCCCAAGTATTAATCGTTTGACCACGTTTCGACATGTGTAATAAACTGATAAACAACAAAATGCACTGCCTGTATCCCTCTTTAAATTATGGAAAACGTATTTTCGCTTACTTTACTTTTTGTCTTCATTTATTTGCTCAACATTTATTTGACTATTAATAACGATTTTTCCTCTTTCATTCATCTGTTCTTCTTTTTTTTTCTCTTCAAATTTTTGTTACGTTGTGTGACGTTGTGTTTACTTTTCCGATTTAGACAGAAGTGTTGAAAAAAATTAGTTCATTTCCTTCATATACATTACAAAATAAAAATCATCTAAACTAAATTTCGGAGATATTAAAATTAATTTGAGAGTAACCAACCAGGTGGAATTACATTGAACAAAATACTTTTCTGGCTTCTCGATTTCATCACGATGAATTTTTTATTTGATATTGTTTGTTTTCTCAGTTGCAATAAAAAATGGGCTTTTAAATTTTTACTTAAGTATGCAAGTCAAAAGGGGTTACAAAAATAAATAAAATATGCATCACAAATTTTTTGATAAAAAAATTCTAACCCGGCAAAAATATTTTATTTTGTGAGCTATAAATTTATTTCGAGACAAATCTATCTACAGTGCAATCACCTATGACCCTCCTTTGTGATAAGTATATAAGAAATTGGGAATTTTTATGAGTTGATTTTTTTTTTTCTGGAGGGATCTGAGGTTGTAATAAAGTGTTACACACGCATTTTCTGCATTGACACAGATAACACATTAAGCGTGATTTTACGAGTATTCGCATAAAGACGTACTTTTTTTGGTTTTATGACCATCGGTGCTGCTCTTATTTATGTTTATAGATTGATGATTCATGATGAAATTTTCCAGGAGATTTAATTGAGTTTTTTGTTCTTGTATAGCTTTTTGAATCACTTCCCCGAATAGACAAAGAGCGTGCTCACTTTTGTGAGCACGTTAATGAGCATGCTCAAAATCATCATTTAACGTGCTCACCTGAGCACACTCAGTTGAACATGCTTGTGAGCACATTGTGAATATGCTCACAAAAAAATAAATTTTTTGAAATTTTTTATTTTATTGAGCATGCTCGAGAGCATACTCAATTCCTAAATCTAAGCATGCTCACTTGAGTACACTCTTAAGCATACTCGTGAGCACATTGTGAATATGCTCACAAAAAAATCAATTTTTTTAAATTTTTCATTTTATTGAGCATGCTCGAGAGCATACTCATTCTCGAGAGCATGCTCATGAGCATACTCAATTACCAAACTTAAGCATGCTCACTTGAGTACACTCTTAAGCATACTCGTGAGCACATTGTGAATATGCTCACAAAAAAAACAATTTTTATAATATTTCACATTTTATTGAGCATGCTCATGAGCATACTCAATTCTCAAATTTAAGCATGCTCACTCTTAAGCATACTCGTGAGCACATTGTGAATGTACTCTAAAAAACATTTTTTTTAAAGATTTCACATTTTATTGAGCGTGCTCAAGAGCACATATATTGAGCATACTCTGAGTATGCTCATGATTTTGTATATACTTCACAAGTCAAAGTTTCTAGAATTATATATAGTTATCTACTTTTTAACTATAAACATTGTTTAAAAACATTTTGAGATCAATTTCGAAGTATTTAACTTTGTTATAGTTTATATATGAGTTTTTGCCATAATAAATTATAAAGGTAAATTGCAGCAGTGGTGTAATGGTTATGGTAATGGTCTTAGCAACAGAGCGGTCGTAAGTTCGAATTCAGGTAAAATTCAAAATTTTCTTAAGTGTTTTTTTCAGATTATTAATGAACAAAATTTATTCAAGAACATTAAAAAACTCTACAACAGTAAAATATATCAAAAAAAATAATTTCAAAATTTAATTTTTTTGAAAATTATAAAATAATGTGAGTACACTCAGTGAGCATGCTCAGAGTACACTCACGAGCACACTCACTGAGTGTACTCAAATGTCACATCATATGACATAAAAAAATGTTGCATGTCACACAACAATTTGAGCATGCTCAAAATTTGTTAAAATAACGTGCTCAGAGCATGCTCAAAAAACGTGCTCATTAGCGTAAAGTAGTGGCATCACTTTTCGTATGAAAGAGCACGCTCACGCGAGCATGCTCAGCACTAAATTTGAGCGCGCTCATAGCGTGCTCTTTGTCTATTCGGGTTCCTTATTTGGAATTACTAATATTTGCTAGTTATTTTTAAGAAAATGAATGTTTAAGTCTCAAAATATTTGCACATAATTAAAAAATTATGAATACTAATAAAGAAAAGAGCTTAAATGTCATTAACGTAACTGAAGAGATAATAATCTCATATGATAATGATATGTCGCATGTTTTCAATAAACGCCATTAAATTTTTAAAAACATTTAAACTTCCTCACTCGATTAGCAAACAAAAAAAAATACCTCATACTTTTGAAATTAATACATAAATTATTTCTTTTCTTCTTCCGACAATTGACAAAAGTGTTGAAAGATGTTAATGCGCGTTGCCCTCTCCATATCGTCTCGTATTTTTATATTCTTATATTTAAATTTCATTTCTTGCGTTTCGCTTATGATGCATTTAAATACCTACATCCATCTATCCATTATTGACTTTTAGCACACAAATTTATACCTTAATGCCTTTATGTGTCTTCCCTTCGCAGTAATAATGTATGTACATTCGGTTATACACATATCGATATGGCATGTGGAAATAAAAACAAAAGAAGAAGTAGAGGAAAAAAATTATTGAGTAAACGCTTTATGATTTCATTTATTTATTTTTTTCCGTCTTTCATGTTTATATCGTTATGGGAATGGGAATGGAAGAGCACCTCTTTACAATGTACATTTTTGTATTTTCGACGACGCACTCAAGTTATCAGTTGTGATTGAGAATTCAAAGTGGAAACATAGTAGCATTACTATATTATTGTGTTCATGTGACATAATCCTTTGAGTGACATTAGCTTATTATCATTTTGCAAATACAACAGTAGCAACGACAATACCAAGTCGTGTGTGATTTCAGCAATACGAACAAGAAAAAGCAACGAAGAAAATAACGTTGTGCAAGTGTACGAACAGCACATTTCACATTTAATGTAAACACGATTTTCCCTCAATAAAACATCGCATTACATTTCGTGCAATGCCACATGTAACAGAGCAACAAAGAAGCAACACAGAAACAAAAAAATATCACAGATGAGAAAAATACATGAGCAATTTTTCAAAGGAAAGTTATTCTGTGTTTGTAGATAGAAACGAGCAGACAGGATAAATGTTTCGTCTCGTAATCAACTATCTTATACGACGATCACATTAATGGAGTTTAATTCTACATTATGTTATTTTTATTTCATCTTTCAAATTAATCAATCGAAAACAAACTAATTGATACTAAAAGTGTGTTGATACTTGAACTTATTCTGTTCACTTCGCGCGGTGGATTAAGTGAAGTTTAATTATTTACACTCGCAGTGATTATATGAAACGAAAACAACATTTTAAAAAAAGTATTTAAAAATCAATAATTAAGAAAAAAATTCAGTGTGCTGAAACATCTTCAAAAAAAAAAGATCTAATCATGTAGAAGAAAAAAGATGCGAATACTGAAACATTAGTGATAAATAAATTCGAATTAATTCATATGCCATAGAATAGGATTATTAAAAGCCAAAAATCAAACGATTTCTAATTTTAAAAATATACAAAACGATGAAAATGCAATTAAAAAAGCAATTATTTGGATTAAGTCTTATAATAAGTCTTCTAATATCAAACTGTAGGTGTAATGATATCATAAATGTTGGGTAGGTATCATTTATTTAAGTGTTGTCTTATAAAAAGTCACTCCTTTTAAAATAATCTACAAAATTCTATCTTTCTTTCGTTAAACGATTAGTCGTTGTTTGACTCACAAATAAAAGATAATTAACTATTACTTAAAAATTGATGACTTCGTTAGTCAAAAATACACAGCGACTGTCGATGACTTAATTTTTTAAGCGGTTTTT
This sequence comes from Chironomus riparius, assembly GCA_917627325.4. NCBI lineage: Eukaryota > Metazoa > Arthropoda > Insecta > Diptera > Chironomidae > Chironomus > Chironomus riparius. The sequence goes on from OU895877.1 coordinate 25,456,821, forward strand.
ATGATCTAAAATATATGAATTAATGTGTGCTACTTTAAAATAATGAAAAAATAAAGCGACTATGTTGAGTTTCTGAAGATTTTTTTTTATTTCAAGTACTGCCAGTTTAAGATAAATTAATGAGTTCAATTGAATGTCTGAAGAATTAAAACTCAAAAATTAATATTTATTCATTAAATTTGAAATTGCTAATCTGTGCTATATTTCTTAGAAAATTTTTAAATTAGAACAAAAATTCCGTGTGCTAGTTTTAACACCAAATGTTCTGCTTTATTTAAATTTTTATAACCTTATTCTAATCAGTGTTAAGTTTATTAAAATCAACTATTCTTAAACCTTTTATAGCACTTTTAAAAGTATAAAGTACTTTTTATATAGTTACGGCGACACTAATGTTATCCTAATTCAGTCTGTTGTAAATTTAGTGGGTCGAGCACGCAGTGTCAAAGAGCCTCGTTTGAAACACATTTATAAAAATAAAAGTGAATTTAAGCAAGTTAATATAGGTTCTGTTCCAAATAAAAATTCGACATTCTTATCAATAAAATTCAGAATAAATCTCAATTACACACTTTATATACACAAAAATGAAAAATCCAAAAAAGAAATGTAATCAAATAAATTTTCAGCTTTTCACCCCCTTCACAATAAAATTTTCTTTACCCTGAATAATGCAGTATAACATTACTTTCACCTTTCACTCCTTTTGCAATTGTTTCAAAATATAAGATATAACTATAAAAGTTGGCACCAAACAAGTAGCATAAGTCAGGATGCGTACAGTTTTAATGCAACACTAAAAGTGCGAGAGAATAAAATCTTATGATATATTGTCATAATTCCCCCACAAAAAATGTTTCTGAGTTGTTTACACACACAAAATCCTCTTTTTATGGTAATTTACAACAAAAAATAACAATAGCTGTAGATGCAAAAAGGAGGGAATACAATGTTATGAAGGGAGAAGTTGATGACATTGAACCCTTATTCATTGCATTCAACAGGAATGCATAAATAAATTAATCAAATCTTGAACACTTATATTCTTCAATCTCAATTTTTTTTATCTCAATAAATGCCAATTATCAGGAAATAATTTATTCAATTAGTGCATTCATTACAATTCAAAAATGATTTATTAATGATTATCTTCTCTTTTTAAGAAATTTATATATTTTTTACATTTTTTTATATAGACTGGATTTATTTACTATTGAGTAGGATAATTAAGAGAAAATGGTTTGAAAATATTTTATTAAACTTAAAAGCTTTTAACATTTAAAAACACTTGATAAAAGTTAATAATATAAATAAATCTTACAATCATCTATGAATTTAATCAAAAAAGCAAGTGTTCAAGTGTTGCTAAACTGCTTAAAAAACAATAAATTGGGCTTTTTTATATAATTTTTTTTTTGTTTTAAAACTTTAAAATTTTGTAAAGACAAATTAATAAAATCCCATTTTTCTGATAGCTCGTTTATTTTTTAAAAAAAAATAGAGACATTATTAATTTTTTTCTCGAAGACAACAAAATCTTTGAAAACCAATCAAACCTAAAATAGATCTTAAAATTTGAATTCACGTTCATACATATTGCATTTTTGCGAACAGTTTTAGACCACACTTCATCTCAAAGAATTTAATTTAATATCACGACAAAAGTATTATGCGACTCATGCTTGAAAAATTGCAGTTTTTATCAAGTTATTTACACATTTTAGTCGCGATCATTATCATGCTAATTTGTGGTCAATTTTCTATGCATTTATGATGTGACGAAAGTGAACTCTTGTTAGTTTTCTACCTCAAGAATTTTTAAATCACGAATTTTATAGTTAAAGCTTAAAACGTGCTTTTTATTATTATTTTAAATGAAGTTATATTGAATGTAATTAGATTACTATTTTGTCAAATTCTGTAAAAATGAATTTGAATTAAAATTAAAATTTCAAACTAGTGCTTAAAGTTATAATTTTAAACTGATTTTACGCAAAATTTAAAATAAGCAAGTTGTTGAAAATCTGCTAGTTTAATAGATACAGTGTTTGCTGTTCATTTTTATCAAGGTGTGGAAACTATCCCGAATTAAAATACAATATCCCAAATATTTCAAAAATATCCAAAATAATCTCTGAGTCTATATACACGATAATAAAGATATCTCAAAGTATCCTTAGTGTAATGAAAATATAATTTTAGGATTCGTTAGGATATTTTTATTGTCATGTATACAGGCTAAAGGGCTATTTTTGAGATGCTTGGAATATTTGAAATTAATGAGATATTTTATATAGTTTTGACGCCTTGATTTTTATCCTGCTGAAGAAATAATCATCCATCCAAAAGAAGCTACATTTGCAAAAAATGAATTGTAAATAACACTTATTATGTGAAATTTGGGATTAAACTATATTAAATACTTTGCATCAACTGCTATCCGATAGCACTCATTTTCATCTTTTTGTCATGGTTTTAATGATAAGATAAGATTTTTAAAATGTTCAAACTTCAGTATTCGAGAACGAAATTAAGGTCCTTGTTACAAACTCAAAATAAAAATTCACTTTATTTTTCAAAGTAAGTGAACTTAACATTGTGCACAAAAGAGTTCAGTACAAATAACTATATGATTTCAAGTTTGAATAAGAAATGACCAAAATTTACTTCGCACATTAAAATTAATTATAGCCAGTTCACCAGAATAAACGAATAAGAAAGTACAAAATATAAAAGAATATTTTAAATGTTTGTTCTATTTTTACATAATATAAAAATTATTCACGGTTGCTATCTCGAAAACGAATTATTAAATAGAACTGGAGTTACAAAAATAAATTTTTGCTTTGTGGTCTCATCTTTTCATAATACATAATCGTTGAAATAATTCATCGCCATTGTTTGTGTGAAATATTTCTTCTGTATTTGTGCTTGACTCGTTTTAAAGAACATTTTTCAAGTTCATATATGAATCTGTTTCAATGGTAATGAAAATTCCGTCTGTTTCTCCATCTTTCATATGTGTACATAAATATACGTCTTCTTTTTTTACAAAATATTCGTAATTACATTTTAACAAAAAGCACACCTTTGTCCAAGAAGGCAATAAAAAGAAGCAACGAAAAAAGTTAATTGCATTCATAATTGCTTGAAGGTAAAGAAATGAAATTAAATTGCATATGAAAAGAGTCAAGCAAAAAAAAGTGGAAGATGGTATGAGACTTGTAAGACTCATTCCTCTTTGTAAGAAGTCAAAATGTGTAAACCAGAAAATTAAATAGTAATATGTTTTTCTCTCATTTCGGCAACTCTTTATGTTGGCTTTTTTTCAATCGCACAAAACCGTAAAGTCATAAAATGTATCAAAAAATTAATAAATAATACATGTGTGTTTTGTATCAGTTGTGCATCAACAATGAATGTGTGGATGATAGAAGAAGGCAAATGTGTGAATCTTGTTAATTTTTATGGAAGTAGTTCAGGTATGAACAGAAGGTTTCTATTCTCTCAAAAAAAAAAATCTTAACACTATCACGTGGTCGATGTCGCACTTAACGGAAATTTTAAAACGTTGAAATTCTACTACCTACTCTAGATTTGCTTATGAATATTTCATAACCGTTAAAAAAAATAAGTAATGCATTTTAAATACTGTGTGGATGTGTGGATGTGTGGATGTGTATCATTTTTAACAAATAATAATTGATGGTAATTTTGTTTTTAATAAAATTGATTTTTAAATTAAAAATTGAAAATTTTGTGTGAATGAAATTCTATGCATCACTTAAAAATAAAAAAGGGTTAATCGACATGGAAACTTCATAATTAAGCTTTTATTTTGCCTTATTTAAATTCATCCAGAATTCCGTGTAAACGTTTTCAAAAAATATGACAAATGTATAAAAATTCTGTATTTCATCAAAAGTTGTTGGTAAATGTAGGTTTTTTATTTCAACAATTATTTTTGAGTCATATATGCAAAATTACAGTTTATGGAGAGTCGAAGATTTAAAAATCTAATATAGATTCAAATTTATATGAAAGGATATGATTATTTATATTAATATTAGAGGCTTTAATAACCAAATAAAAATCTAATTTTTTGATTGTATTCAACGTCATATTGCAGTGAGAAGACAGAAATTGTACCGACAACGTTACTTCTTCCTACAATAGCAACAACAGCAACTACATTATCAACACAAATGGTATTAGAAAAAGACTCAACGGAGCAAATGAATTATAAAAATATTGTAATGTCACTATATGTACCAGTTACAAAACTAGGACCATGTCGTTATATTGATGGTACACGTAAACAAAACCATCAGTGTAGAAGAGACCCTGGATTAGCGGATGCACTCAGGGATGCAAAAAAAATTGCAATGAGCCATTGTGAAGAACAATTTAAATTTGATCGATGGAATTGCTCGATTGAGACGAAGGGAAAACGAAATATTTTTAAGAAGGTAAGATCGATATTTTTTTTCAACGATTCTTGCAAGATTCCAATAAATAAATTCCATAATGTAACAGGTTTACAAAGAAACTGCATTTGTTCATGCTCTAACAGCGGCAGCTCTCACTTATCAGATATCTCGAGCATGCGCTGAAGGTAAAATGTCACGATGCCAATGTGCAACTGAACGTCGTCCTGCAATAACTGATGCTACCGGTGCAAAAAAGTTTCAATGGGGTGGATGCAGTGACAATGTGAAGCATGGAAAGCGTGTAGCACGTAACTTTTTAGAGTTACAACCAATTGACACTGATGGTGATGAAATTTTTGAAATTTTGCGACATGATGGTGAAGTTGGAATAGCTACATTAACTGGTGATATGGAAAATAAATGCAAATGCCATGGTATGAAAATAAATTACTTTTCTGGTTTGTTAACATTTAATTTTATTTTTATAATTTTTAAAACTTCTTCAGGTGTTTCGGGGAGTTGCTCAATGAAAACATGTTGGCGAAAGTTGAGTGATTTTAACGCAACAGCAGCTGCATTGCGAGTGAAGTATCATCAAGCACTCAGAAAAATTTCATATGCTAAAGCGTCACGTCGTGCCGCGAAACGAGAACAACGAGAACGAGTTGTGACGATTGGAACAGGCTTCAATGGGAGAAAAAATTTTGGTATTCTTGAGAGCACTGATCCTGACTACGAGACATTATTTTATCTTGAGCAGTCACCAACGTTTTGTGCACTCACAAAAGGGCGCCAATGCAGTAGTCCAGAAAATTGTGCAACTCTTTGCTGCGGACGTGGTTATACCACGCGCGTCATTAAGCAAGTGGAAAAATGTAAATGTCGCTTTTCAAATGGCCGTTGTTGTACAATCATTTGTGATTATTGTGAGCGATATGAAGATCGATATTACTGTAAATAAATGTCATAACTTGGTTTTAATATCACTTTTTGAGTAATGAAAATTTGTCAGTTGGAAATTGTGGACAATATAAATGATTTATCAAATTCAACTAATGATAGTCATTGAGGACAACAAAATATGCTTTCCTTTTTATAATTTTTACAGTTTGATTTAATTACACGCTTTTTCAAATTAGTCAGCAAAACACATGGATTGAATATTTTAGTAAATTCCAAATTATGCGTCACGACACACCAGTTAATCGCAAGAATCTCTAGTTATGTCTAGCTGTGTCACAAGATTTTTCATGAATGGCCAAATAAAACCTATTTTTGTATTAAAGCTTCAAAAAAATATCGCAAAACTCATTTTTGAAGTTTGGAAAAAATCGCCAATTAAAAAGGAGTATTGTTCTTAAACTGATATTTTAAAGTCAGTATTGATTAATGAAAATTAATCTTTAGATTATTTGTTAAACATCAAATTTAATTTTGTGAATATATTCATATCCTTCCTAAGGAGTTTTTAATATTTTTCAGAACATAAATTTTATTTAAATTTTACAAAATAATTCTGTAAGTTTTCCAATTGCATAATTAAGATTAAGAATAATTTTAAAAACTCTGCAAGAAGCTCAATTAAAAAATAAAATTTCGTATTTTAAATATTTAAAAATTGAAAATTAAGCATCTGTGTGCGAATTTTTTGAAAAAATACTGATTAAAAAGATAACAAACTGCTAAGAATAAATAAAAATTCACACGTTTAATAAATGGTTCTTCAACTTAGTGTCGATAACCGTCAACGAATTGTTTTCATACATTGAAATATTTGCTCCTAATAAAAGTTTATATAGTCCATCAATTTGTATAAGCACCACAACATTAATATAAAAGTTAAGGAAGTTTATTTGTGAGAACTACTTTTAAGTTTATACAATCCAAGCTTAAAACGAACAAAGAAAATCTGAAGAGTTTTTTAAATACCTATATACACATTTACATGTCCTAATCATCATGATATCAAAATTTTAACTCATTAATTTCATCACGAATTATTTCTCTTGTCTATATTGCACAATTTGTGCAATTCACTTCAAATGCTCAATAAATTAATAATAAAAAATATTTAAAATGCTATTAGATGTAGATGCTTAGATTATAGATGAAACTTTTCCCATTTTGTAGCCGTATCTAATCATTAAAACTTTAAATCTTTTGTATTACATACGCATGAATGCTTCTCGTAACTTTATAATGAGAAAAATGCTTTTATTAATTTAATAAATAAAGTAAACAAATTCTTAGAATGTGAATGTAAGTAAGGAATGAAAAAAAATGAAATAAAAGTTTATTATTAATTGAAAAAAGTGAATATTTAATTTTTACGAAACTTAACAATTATCATTAACCTCATCACAGATTAAATGATATTTTAGATCAAAATTAAGGAGTTATTAACTTGTTCATCATTTGAAGAGAACCATTTAAACTGTCTTTTCACTAATCTTAATGCATGAATATTTATCACATCCATGCTGTCTAGAAAACAACAGACGTACACGTGACAATGCATCTGATGAATTAGATCATTTTGCCGGTTATATTACATTTTGAAATATTTTAGAATTATGAAGATATTGAACTAATATCGATTTGGATTAGAGAAGATGAATTGGTCGATCTGGATATATCAGAGTAAATCTGAGTTCTTTTATACCTTAAATTTTTTAGAGAATATTGAATTAAAAAGGTAGCGATCAAACTTCAAACTAGCTTATACACTTCCCAAAAAAAATCAAACTAAGTGGATAAGATGTCTATTTATAAACAACAGTCTATTTATACTTATTATTTGTATCATTACATTGGGAGTAGGTGAGAAAATTCTATACAAAAGATAATTTTCATTGTATTCATAACATTAAAAAAAAATCTCTCACTTATGACTGCCGAAATAAAAAAAAACAACATTTATTTTGATTATTGAGAAGTCACTCTCATGCAACGCATTTTTATCCCCCCTTTTTAAAATTCTCTCTGAAACGTGATCAAACGCATATTGTGCGCAAAATCATTCAATTCTCCTCGTATTCATCCATGAAAACCGTACATTTTCATTAAGTAAACTCTTATGCCCTTTTCCTGATTTCGGCACTCATCGTTGCTGTTCCATTCTGCTTTTTCGTTTCGGAGATTTAATCAATTTCTTCTCATTCTGTGCAAGCTTCTTAAAGTGTTTGCATCTGTTTTTCATCTTTTCATAGGCTAAAGTAAATTAAAAGTTTTATTTTAAGTTCTTTAAATGGAATTTTTTTGATATTTGTTAAGTTTAATCATAACGATAGGACAATATTATAACTCCAGCTATTTTATTAGTCAAATTTTTTAGTAAAAATTAAAGCAAATTAACGAATAGTGAAAAAAATTGTTGTATATTTTGAAAAAGTGAAAAAAAAATAATTCTTTTTAAAATTAGCTCATGCATGCACAGTTAGGTGCGCGTATTAACTAAAAGTGGAAAATATGAAATTTTAAAAATAGCAAAAGTGAATTTAAATGAAAAGTTACTTCAAGAGTTGAAAAATAAGCACATCAAAAATTATTTATATAAGCTAGGGGAAGAGCAAAATTGGAGAAAACTTTATTGATTTTTTCTTCTTGTTCTGAATATTACTGTGTATAAAGAGAAGAAACATTTTCGGGTGTTCTAGCACATAAAGGTTATAATTTCTAAACTGTTGAGTAATTAATTTAGTGCATTTAACTATGATTATAATTTGTGAAAATAAATTACTAAAGCAAAAAACTTAAGGAAAAAAATTATAAATTTCTGATACAAGAAACGAACAAAAAAAAATTGGTAAGTAAATAAATTTTTTTCGATGCTTCCTTTTTTTACGGGTTTCAATTCATTTTCGTTTAAAAATGTTTACAAACTTTGGATTTGTGAATACAAACAACATGTTGATTACTTTAGCTGAAGTCATCAAGACAAATTATTAACCACAAGTGATTAAAACTCAATATTTAAGAAGAATATAAACAGTAAATTTCAATTTCATATTGATAATGTAATGCAGCTTAGCAACTTTAAAGGAAAATATTTATTCTTTTGACAATGTTTTAATGTTTTTAAAAAGGTTTTCATTAAAAAAGATATAATTAAAAATAATAATAATGTTTTATGTTAGATATTTTCAAATAGTAATATAATTGATGAGAAATAGTGGAAGTTTATAAAACATCATTTCTATCATAAAATAAAAGTTTTTCCGACCTAATTAGTGTGCAAAAAAACTTATTAAATTGCAATTGATTAAAAATTGTTTTTGACATATATCATCAAATTAATTGAAATAAATGTAATTGAGTTTATATTTAGCAATTTACTTTTATAAGTGTTCATTAACATTAAATATAAACATCATTGATTTTATCATAATCTTCTATATACATATATTTATCGGCACCCACAACAGTGCCAAAACAGAAAAAGAATTAAGATTTTTTTTTTGTATGAATCATGGAAAGTTCTAGAAAATTCTACGGCTAATAAAACATAATATTTTAGAAATCAAACATTTCAAAATGTTGCTAAATTTGTCTAAAATCGAATAAATAGCTGAAATAAATCTGCATCATTTGGAAACTCATGATCTAATTTTCATTAGACTCAAGATATATTATGCAGAGAAATCAATATAAATTTGGGTATATTAACCGCCTGCTGAACCAATATACTTTTCAAGCTCCCTTATTCAATATAATGAGAAATGTTTGATGTACGTTGTCTTCATTCCTAAAAATATGCGCATGTTATCATCACCTTTACCTTCGCTGTTGATTTTAGATTTAAGGTTGATAAATAATTTATGAATAATATTTCAATTGTGTAGGCAAAAATAATGTTCATAGCCGCTCTGTTCAAATAATATTCAGTATGCCATACTATACCAGATCTTCTTATCGAATAATCTCCATAAATCAAAAAAAAAAATGTGCGAATTATTTTAAATAATTAAAATTATAAATTAGTTTTACTCTTGAACTATGTATCCTTATTAAATGTTTCATATTTAATTAAAAAATGTGACCAGCCAGAGGAATTTTTTTGGACGAAAAGCTTGCGAAAAGCTGGAAAAAATCATTGCTGATAATGACAGCAAATATTAAAATTGCATATGAGACAATTGATAGGCATATGCATATTATTCATACCCGCCATTCATTTTCTATTAAATATTCTTATTTATAGAAAAATGTAATGAATTGGTAAACATCAAGAAAGCTGCAAAAGATTTATTAGGAATGTCCATTAGCTTGAAGTATTGATAGAGTATCATCATATAAACTCAATAAACCCATTCGATCGAGAACTTTCCTCACTCACAAAGCATTATAAGTACTTGCATTTCCGATTGAATCTTCCAATACAAATGATAATTCGACATTGATTCCGATGAAATGAGATTGAGGTCTAGAGCTCAAAATAGCCTTCAATATCTTAATTGTAATGCTCACTCATTGTATTTCTTGGTATTGAATTTTAGCACAAATTTATTTACTTACTTACTTCTCGAGATATATATTTGTTTTGATTTTCAATTATTCGCATAAAGACTTTCAATAAATTTTCCTCTCAATTACTGTTTTCTTCATTACTTTATGGTATTTGTATATTTATAGAGAAATTGTTTTGTCATTAAAAATAAATCTGAGATGTGATTAATAGACTTTTTGAAATTAATAATATGAAAGCTGTCATTAATCAGTGGCACTGATTCGTTCCAAATAGAAACACGAATAATCCTTTTACTGTCTTACTTGTTAGTAGGTGGTGTAATATTTGCGGATATGTATTAGTAAAATAAAATAATTGAAAATAAATAACTTAAAAATTGAACTTAATATTGAATTAAAAGTAAGAAATAACTTTGGAGAAAAGGGTTAAATAACGATCCTCAAATAAAGATGTGTAATATGTGATATACACATGCATAGCATAATTTAATTGAAAAGTGAAAGCTTTAACACATATAAAATAATAATTATAATTTGTAAATGACACAATCTAGAATTTTCCCAACAATTATTGTATTTAATTTTTTTGATGAACAATATCTACGAGTATAAGTGTGAAATGCAAAGAAATGAAGTAGAAAAATAATGATGACCTTGAGGAAGAAAAAAAACATGTTTTCCCCTCTCAAGCCGAACTTCAATTGTTGCCAGGTCATAGTAGATTTTATGTATACAACGTGCCTCGTAAAAGATTCTTAAATGAAAAGAAAATTATTTTCAAACACATTCCATTCATAATGATTTTTTTCATTGACGCATCTTGAAAAGATTAATTTAGGTAACAATTTCATAGAATTTAAGATCATGATTGATGTGTGTAAATATCATTACAAAATTTTACTTCCAAGTTCAAAAAGTTCTATTGTCTGGTTTATTTTTTTGACAATGAAAACACGACACAGTTTATGATATCTCACTCCTTTCTTAGGTAATTTTATATAAGATGCAATTTGTGTTTCTATCATTTGATATCAAGGATTAAGATGAACTTTCTACAATTATTTAAATATAATAGACATCTGACATCAATAATAATAGATCAAGACAAATTAATCAATAAACCAAAATTTTAAATGAGTATGGCAACAATTATGGTAATTTTATATCCATACAAAGGATCTAAATTTAGGAACTACTCGAAACTAAATGACCCGATAAATTTAATCATTAATCAATGTTTAGATACCAAATTTGTTATTTGTTATCGATTTCACATGAAATCTGATAAGCTGATAATCAAACCAGGCCTAAAAACATTTGTATTCTATAAGACAGATCAAATAATTGTACATTTATTTACTTATTTACTTATGATTAAACACAATCCGAATTTACTTAAAGTTATTTTTAGAAGTGATATCTTAAACAGAATCATATGAAATTAATCAAATTAACTTATAAAGATTAAATTGATGCTAATGAATAAAGTTCATAACCATATCCTTGAATAAACAAAAGTTCTTCGAAAGCAAAAGGAACTAGACCTTCAAAAATCAGCATATTTAGCAGAAAAAATAAACACGAGGATGTTATTTACTTGTTGATCAAGATAATTCTAAATTTAGAGATCTTTTATGCTCCTTAAAAATCGTAATTGTACCTCAAATTAATCATAATCAATATCCACAACATTTTAAGATTAAAATTTCAAATCGCAATTAAATTTGTAAAGGAATCTTTTGATCATATATGATTTTTTTTATAGTAAATTTGTCTTTGAGCCAGATCTCAATGTCGATAGGGTCAACTCGAGTCGACTTCGAGCTCTGCTTTGAGCATTATCAAACTTACTGATCAATCAACCTTACTTGTGTATTTTTGCCTATTTTATTATATCTTTGTTATTTTACGAAAAAATTTCTTCCGCTTGGAATTGTTCCAACGATTCTCATTTAAAGTCGAGCCAATGTGTATCTGTTCCTGAATGAAATTTACCAGGAGTATTTTTCTACACAAATACAAATGCAACTAATGTCAATGAACGAAGAATTCTTTGTTCAATATAAATGCGAATCATGCTTTGGAATTTTCGTACTCTCCTTGCATGAATGAATATTTCGTTTGATCGATTTTTGAAATTCATTGAACTAATTCAAAGGAGTCGTGTTGAAATCTGCAACTTTTTAACTTCCTGTGTGGTTTTCATGGCAACAGTTTCAATCAATATTCAAGCTAATTAGATTTAATTTCAAAACTATTAATTAAATTTAAAAGTTTTCGAAAAAAAATTTTTAAAATTTTTGTCGATTTTTTTCCAACATAATCAGCATGTTAATTAATCATATCCAAAACCACAAATTATTATAAACAAAACTCTCATCATTGAAAATAAAGAGAAGTTTCTCACTTATGCAAACTGGAATATTTTTTTTAAAGTAAAATAGACCACAAAGTATGCATTATGTACATATACATCTTAACACCAGACTTTTACAAACACAAACATAATACTGGAAACTCGACTCCTTGGTTGTTAATTCAATTCTCCAATGAGCAATTTTAGTTTACCACGCGACTTTATAAGCGCCTGTCACGTTCTAACATAAAAATATTTTTGTCTATTAGCAATTGTGCAATTAAATTAAATGGATTTAAATTAATGAATAATGTGTTATAGAATATTTAACTAAAGTGAAATCAAATGAATGGTGACTTAAATTCCTTTTCATATGACATTTCCTGAAACAGAAACTGATTAGAGAACAGATCTTTGCATCAATAAAAAATTATTGAAATAAAATTTTGCACTCTATTTAAGTAAACAAATTTGCATGCATTCATTCAAATTCCAAAAAATGTTTACACAATTAGAGTTCTGCATCTTTCAAAATTGTTATATTTTAAAGCAACACCTTAACAATAGTTTAACGTTATTTAAATATGGATTATATAGGAACCATTTGTAAAAATGGGGATAGAGGTCAAAAAACTAGCTGGCAAGGTTTAACAACAAAAAATATTACATTTTAATAAATAGTCTAATTGAACTTTTCAGGAGATAAATCTTCTTTAGAGGAAACTCCTTTAGCACAGATATTATTGTTAATAAAAATTAAACAACAATCAAAGTACAAACGTGGATTTAAATATAGATTAAGTTCGAGTCTTTTATTCACAGCTGTTGCATATTTATAAATAGTTGTGTCAATCGTAAAAACAAGGATAACCCATCCGAATCATGAAATACCATCATTAAAAGAAATCAACAAAGCATGCTGTCAATTACAATCAGTATATTATTATTGAACAAGTAATTTTAATAAGAATTAGAGGTTTTAGAACTTTTAAATCTTTGAAAAAATTGTGGCAATAATTCAATCAGATATAGCTTCAATGCAAAAATTTGAATAAAAAAGAAAACAAGTAGCATGATATGATAAACAAGAAATCAGAAATTCTATTAGCCAGGGAATTATTCACTCATGATGTCCAACATTTGCAAAGATTAGTCATGAAATGTGCATGCATTTTTATGAGAACAAAAATTTAAAATTTTAAAATTTTTGACAGGGAAAGTAAATGCTTTTTATATTATGTTACTCTATCAATATCATTTTTGAATGAACCTCAAAAGATATGCATTGATTTCAAAATCGCTTTGTCGAATTTCATCAGATTTTTGAAATCTTTTGAAGAGCATCAGAGATCATTAATAGCTTTTTTTATTCATCATATTATTTTCATCTTTTTTTACGAAAAAAAAAACGGATACAAAAATTAGTTTCTTGTTACTGGTTTTTATAAAATCTAAATTTACAATTGAATACTTAAAATGTGAAAAAATAATTTACACGATTAAAGTTTTTGTTCAACAAGTTTAAAGTTTTACCCAATAACAACATATTTAATGCTAAAACCTCCAATAATTTATAATTGAAAAAAAAATCTGTCAATTATGAAATTTTTATGACATGATATTTATTTTAAGGTTTTTAAATTTTTTAATTCATTTTAACAAAAACGTTTCAACACAATTTTGTGAATTGATACAGCAAATTATATTATTTCTCTTGACTCTGAAAACAAAAAAGTTACCAGACAATTGAAAAGTTATTTATAAATTGGTCTAAAATTGTTTTATCAAACTATCAAATTATTGAATTGTTAAAGTGCGAGAAATAGGCTTTGACGGGTAGTTTTGTTCCTTTACAAATAATCAAAACTTCCGTTGTAGTTACAAGGAAGTTGTGAATTAAACTTACATCCCAGTTATTCAAATATACAAATGTCACTCACAGCAAACTAGTAACTTATGACTCATTTTACATCCTTTGTGTTTCTTTGTTTAAAGTAAAAAAAAGTTTTTGTTGGATTATTTATATTGTGGAGTTAGTTTTTCCTGATTTTCATATGAAATATTATTAACATCAAATTTGGAATCTGAAAGTGAATTACACATAAATTATATATTTATTTAAATCCATATGAGCGAAATTAATAGACAAACATTTCATGCACTTCAGTTGTCAAGGTTAAATTCAATTTCTTTTTGCAAGCACATGCATGGTTAGGATCAAAGTAAATTAACTGGCGCCACTATATAAATTCATAATTTCACATGATTACAGAAATGTTTATTATTATAGTACACCAAATGATTACTGTAGTTTCATTGAGTTTTATGCGCTCTTTCCTTGATACTTTTTATTAAATTGTCGGCATTTTGATGCACAAGTTTTAATAAATTTTCCAGACTTAAATTTGTGAAGTTTCTTAAACATACAAATATAGCTTGATTTATATTTTTTTTTCCAAAGACGAAAACCTGTCACAAGTCATAAGTCAGAAAAAAAACATTCTATTTTTTCATCATATTCTAAGACCCTTGCCTACCCATTGCTAGTTTTTTTTAACATTAAAAAATATATATCTTATTTTAAAAACTGAAATATGAGAATAAGTTCTAAGCGCTCCTCCAAAATATGACTTCAATTTGTCAGCAAGCAGATGATGAATTACATATTGGAAGTGATTAAACACTCAAAATAAATGCACACAGAATTGAGAATTCGAGAGAAAGAGAATTCCAACCCAATGTGAATACTGAAAGTTTGTCTCTGCATACTTGTGTTTATTTTCTCTGCTCGCTGCTGATTTCTGTTTCTGTAGGTTTCTGTCTGATTATAATAACACACGCTTACATATGCTCACTCATTCCATTGCCCTCTACAGTCATATGAAAATTTATTCACAATATTATTTTAGTAACGATTTCATAGTCGCCGCGTCAACAGTCATTCTGAAGTAAGACGATTCGTATACGAGAAACTCAAAAATATAAAAAGTTTTGTTTTTGTTATTATGGCACATTGACTTCCTTGCACCTCATTCCACTCTTTTAGTGCTATTCTCGTTTACATACTTTTAAGTATTGTGGAGTATTGGAGACCACAAATTAATAGAAAAATTAAATTGTAAAATATACAATCAAGTCTGTAGGATTAACAAGGGTCTCTGTATGTCTACTGATAAATTCCGCACAAAAGTGTTAATTAATTGATCGAATCTTCAGTCAATGTTTTAGATACTTTTTGAACTGAAAAATTACCATCCAATCAGTAGGATTTACTTTTTACATATAAATTGTTTACAGTTGGATTCCTTATCAGCATTGACGAAGTTTATGTAGTTCAAAAAATGAATATTATGAATACAAACATCTGACAAAAAAATCATCACAACGTTGCTACTTGAATATCATATTTTCAACAGATGTAAAAGAAATTATTTGTGTATAAAATAAAACAAAAAAATGTGTTCATAACTGACCTACGAATTCAACAAAAACAAAGACATAAAATGACATTCAATAAGTGATCGAAAAAATTCAATAACATAAAAATTAAAACAAAAAAGGAAAAGTGACGCACGTTTCAGTTAAACAGAAGAAATTGTGTGTGATAGTATAAATCTTGTGATAATAATAGTCAACAACAATTGTAAATAAATAGAATAAATAATCATGGATCATCATCACAAACGAAGCAGCAAGTAAGATTAAAAATTATTTGATCTTGATAATGAAAAATAAAATGCACACGACACAATTTGTTATTTATATAATTGTCTCCTCGTTTTGCAAGCTCTTCTTATAAGAATAAACAAAAAGAATTTTTTTTTAAAGCTCATACAAATGAAACAAATTGTTTTCATGCTTATTTTATCATTTTTGATAAGTCACTGTAAATATAAAACTGTATCACTTTTTGATTATCAATACGATGTCAACTATTTGCTTTGCTACCATTGAATAGTATTAGGAGCCTGCCAAAACTGGTTTCTCGGTAAACTTTGAAACAAATCATCCTTTAGGATTTTTTCATAATACATGTGTTGCATGCATAATAGCTTCCGAAGTCCAAATCAGAGCTGAGAAGTCAAAACATCAATATGTCAGCTCATTGTTACTTGACTATTTTTGGCTTTTCTCATGTAGAATGTTTCAATTCTTCTCAAAAGAGTTGAATATTTTGGAAAATGGCATTTCAACTCATGATTGTTTGGATATTTTTTGATTTAAATTTAAAATTAATGTCTTTTAATTATTAGACAAACTTACGCTTTTTCTAACATACAAATATCAGTACAATTTTTCAAATATTAATTGCAATTTTTTGCATCGAAGCTGTCAGATTGAAAAGTAATTACAGATTTATTGAAATTAATTTTTCTATATTTAAATAATGTTATTAAATTATAAGTAGGATGATAAATGAAACCTGAATTTAGCCTAACGTATTGCCAAAAAGACACAACCTGTGGTGAACCTGAGAATCTGCCCTATAAAATGCTAAATACCTTTTTGATTCACTTGAATTTATTCAAGTCAATAAGTATACAATGAAATTTAGCCATTTATCATTAAAAAACAGTAGTTCACACTTAATACAATCTACATCTACAGCAATAAATTATTCAATATTGTAAATTCTCGCTTGCACCTGTTTGTTTTTTCTTTTTTCTTTGTTACACTATTATTGTTCTTCTAAATATTCTCATTTTATTGCAATTCACATTTGAATAATTGTTGTAAACTTTAAACATCACAAAAGCGTGTGAAATCTTATCCGATAAAAATATTTTCATATTATGTATACAATAATTTATTCAAGAATCTAGAATATTGTTAAAGTTTGTCATCAATATTTAACGCTGACATATATCAAACAATAAGATAAGACTATCTTGTCAAAGGAAAATTTACGACAAATTAATTGACTCATTAAGATAAAACTGCACATTTTTTCCATGGCATTAATTGATCTAAATTTTTTCAATGTGTACTTGACACTACATTCCATAGCAAAGTCTTGAAACTATGTAGATATCATCGATCCATATCAAATCGTAACTTTCATGAATTTTTCTCGAAGCTATTCTCTTCACAGTTTGTGAGAATTTAGAATAGTGTTGAAGTAACCTCAATCTAAAAGTCTCTAAAATGCAGCTACCCTAAAATGCAGATAGTACTGTCAAGATCCAGATGGTGCTGCTAAAGTGCAGATGAAATTTATTTTCCCTAAAATGCAGATGAAATGCTGTTGCTTTAAAAAAGGTATAACGCAGATAATTTTTATCGTATAAAGTGCAGATAAGATGCTGCCTAAATGTAGATCGTATAGTTTCATTAAAATACATCAATATTCGATGACTTTTTTTCTTGATGCGTGATAATGACTTTAAATGATCCATGATGAAATTTAAGGGTAATTATTTTGTCTGACGACATATTTATGTATATATTGGGTCGAGTATCCTTTTTATGAGCTCATCTATATATCTTGCAAAAATGTTACATGTCGTTTAACAACAAAACTAGTGTATCGGGTAGAAACCCAATGCGGATATATTCGCACCGTACCATCAAAAGTCTTATGGATAGACAGAGATTTGTTCAGCATAAGTTTGAAGGTATAAATCCTGACGAACCAGCTTTATATCTTCAAACATATGCTGAGCGAAGCTCAGCTGACTTTCTAGCTTTATACCTTCAAAGCGCAGCTCAGCTGAGAATCGCTCAGCATACGTTTGAAGGTATAAAGCTAGCGTGTCAATTGAGCTTCTCTCAGCATATGTTTGAAGGTTTTAAACTTAACG
This sequence comes from Chironomus riparius, assembly GCA_917627325.4. Taxonomy (NCBI): domain Eukaryota; kingdom Metazoa; phylum Arthropoda; class Insecta; order Diptera; family Chironomidae; genus Chironomus; species Chironomus riparius. The sequence continues at coordinate 25,474,874 of OU895877.1, forward strand.
AACATTCTTTAAACGTTTTTTAAAAAAAATTTTCATCCAAAGTTTAATTTTATAAAAATCACAGTAAACTTTCGTTTTAAAACATTCGTAGGAAAGGAAAGTTTTTTGCTTTTTCTGAAGCAACGGCTGTTCCTCCCTTGCCCTAAAACAATACAGCTCTTCTATAGAGCAGCACGGATCAAATGTAAAAAACTAGAAGTCTCTACGAGATCTCGTTATTGAGATTTCTTGCTTGCTTGCTTGTTTGCTTACAGAAAGCGTATATTGCGATTTTCTTAGCAATGCCTCAATCAATTTGAAATCTGATTTTTGCAAATGATGTAAAATTTCAGGCACAAACTTTTCTTCTGCACCTTTTATAACCAATTCTGCTTCGTTTTCTCACAAAATGCGAAAAACTGATTTTTCAATCTGAACAAAACCAATAGATTCACACGCGAAAACGGTGTGAATATAAAAAATACATTTGCAGATATATCATTGAAAGCTGACAAAGTTATAACAAAATTTATAAAAATTATTCGTGAGTGACGCTTACTTAATGTAATTTTCCGACATAACTCTTTAACTTAAGAAAATGAGTTCTATGTCAAAAGAAATCGATTTTTGTTTTCTACAAGATAAAATAACTTTGAAATTTGTCACTATTGTGGTTTCGGAGATATTAAAGAAATCATAGCGTCACTCACGAATAATTTTTTTTCGTTGGGCCCAAATAATTAATATCCAACGTTAAATTATTTGCATTATAACAGCATTTCATATTTATTATATTAAAACTATACGATCTACATTTAGGCAGCATCTTATCTGCACTTTATACGATAAAAATTATCTGCATTATACCTTTTTTAAAGCAACAGCATTTCATCTGCATTTTAGGGAAAATAAATTTCATCTGCACTTTAGCAGTACCATCTGCAGCTTGGCAGTACTATCTGCATTTTATGGTAGCTGCATTTTAGGGATTTTTAGATTGAGGTATTGTTATGTGCCAAAATTTAAAAAAAATCTTACCCAACAGCACTATATAGTAAAATAAAAGTAAAACGGAAATGTAAATTAGCAAACCTGACCTTCGATTAATGAACTTCAGTTGACTACGGCTTTATCAAGAAATGTAACTCATAAAATTTACTTGATGTGCACTTTTTCTTATATTTAGCACAAACAGGAAATTTAAAAGAATTTTTCTTTTCCTTATTATTACACCGCAATACAAAATATTATCTTTTTATTGATTCGCATCAAATTGCCATGACATTCGACAGTTAGAAATTTCCTATCGATTATCGAGGACAAAAAATAATAAATTCTTATTGTTTTATCTCATCAATTATTGTGAATGCGAAAATAGAACGCTGATAACCGATATTTTTGTGATATGTTGAATCATGTATGCACAAAAACAGTTTTTATGAATTTAATGACATTTAATGATACTGCTTCAAAAAGTTTTACGAAATTCAAACTATTTTTTAAAGTAATAATATAAAATAATAAAACGTGTTCAATATTTAAAACAAGAAATTTTATTTTATTAAGTCTCGAAATTTTCAATAAATCACATTACCCATTTCACATTACTATGATTCTGTATAATTTCTTTCTTTTTTAAAAATTGGTTTCGATCTCTGATCACAACATAAAAACATTAATTATTCAAAAAAGCACGACTAAAATGTAAATAAATTATAAATATTAAAAGACCTGAGATTCAACAGTATGGTCTAGCAAGTTTATCGGAAAAATGCGTGTTATAATGTTGAAATGTAACTATAGCAACTAAGCACCATGTAAATACATAAATATTTAATACAACAATAAATACACAGGTTAAAATCAATATCGTGTTAATATAGTTATCACTTCCATTGGCTTAAAATTACCTTATCCTTCTGATTCATAAAATATTAATTGATCATTTAATTTTTTATTTACAGACATTACGAGAAACTTCCTTGGACATTAATTCCAATGCATCCTGTAGTCGATGATAATGTCGCTGCTCCAGTCGACCCATGCATTCCTCAAAGGCCATTCACAGAATTAGATTTTGAAGGTAAATTTAATATTTTCAAAAAAGCTCTTCAAATTGTGTCTAAATCAATTTACGAGCTAGTGCTAATAAAACTTGCTAATAAACATAAATGCGTTATAAGCTAGTGCTAATAAACATAAATGCGAAGTGTCTATATTGATCCAATTTTTATCAGATGTAATATAATAATCGTGAGAACATTTCGAACCCATTTGGTTGTGTTATCAATATATTTCATTTTTATTGTCACTGCAGTGTATATAATATCCAGAATTCAATAAATGTTTAAATTTATAACTTAAAATCTGATAAGAAAACTAATATGAATTCTAATAATTCATAGTTTGAGAGGAAGAAATAGCTATACTTAATATTTCTTTCTTCAAAAAGGTCATCGTGCACATACTGTCTATGTCGGTGTTCATGTACCAGCACGTCGCTCGCATAGGAGACGTAAACATATGCCACCAAAGGAGAGTAGTGACAAAGGATTACATGATTCTCAAGAAAGACCTGGTAAGTGATGAGCAGAGAATTTCACAAGCTATGTAAGAGCTATGGCGAAAGCAATTTAATTACACAAACTGAAAGTATACTTGCATCTTTACTTTATTAGTTTTTAATGCTGCTGCCATAATAAATCACTCTAATCAAATATTGAAATGAAACGGGTGTTATAAAATCAGTGATTTTATGCAGTTTAACAGAAATTAAATTCATAACAGAGCATGCCACTGAAATACAGTCAATAAGTAAGAGAAGTCTTTACAATTTTTTAAAGTTTACAGAGTTGGATGTCAAAAGAAATTTTTGCAAAAACTTTTTATAAAAAAAATTTAATTCAACAGATTGGGTTTTTCCGTTGACTAATAAGTCAGACGAATTTATTTTAAAGCTTTTAAAACACAAATGAGGGAACATTAATAAATTCAAATATTGCATAACAAACCACATTTTTATTAATTAGTTGATACCTCTTTTATGAATTCATGGCATTTCGTTCAGGCGTAATTTACAAACGATAAACAATACATTGATAATAATTGAGAAATTAAAAACATTCTATTTATAAAATAGTTCCGTTTAACGCTCATTGTAGACTCAATAAAAATCTCATCGACACTTTTTTTTAACTACTGTAAAATGTAATTGAAATTAGTAGACGTAATAAGATTATCGTATGCAAATTATTAAATTTGTGATATTTAATTTATCGTTTTTAAATTAACAAAATTATAATTTTTTAATTATTGACATTCGATTTAATAATTATCATTACCTTAAATTTGCAAAAAAAAATTATATAAGATATTTTTATGCATAGACTAAATTAATTTTTTTAACAGCCACTCCACCAGCGCAGCGTGTCCAATTCATTCTTGGTGAGGATGTGAATGGTGAAGATGGTATTGGAGTAGCCCCACCACTTGAATCTCATCCATTATTTTCCGAAATGGAAGAGCTCGTGAAAGATGGGGATGAGATTGAATGGAAAGAAACAGCTCGATGGGTGAAATTTGAGGAAGATGTAGAAGAAGGTGGAAATCGTTGGTCAAAACCGCACGTTGCTACACTCTCATTACATTCCCTTTTCGAATTGAGAAATCTTATATTAACTGGCTCAGTAATGCTTGATATGGAGGCAACAAGTTTAGAGCAAGTTGCTGATCTGGTTACAGAAAATATGACAAATAGTGGAATTTTGCCATTTGATTCCAAAATGAAAGTTAAAGAAGCTTTGCTAAGACGACATCGCCATCAACATGAAAAAGAAATGAAGAAAGGAGGTCCATCAACTGTCAATATGAGTCGTCTTCCAATAATTCGTAGCTTGGCAGATATCGGAAAAAATCACTCATCTGCAAAAAGTGAGCTAATAACCCTTAAATTAATTATCTAGGATAAGTGATTTTAAGATTGACTAATGTAAATACATAGATTTTGTGTGCGTGTATGTTTGTCCTACGAAAAATCATTGCAGCTAACAATAATGTTACTTAATATTAAAACAAAAGTAAGCAGCAAAATTTCACAAAAATGGGTATCGCATGTTGCTTATGAACATTGATAATTAATTCCTAACCGAGAACATATGCCAAAGCCTTTTCATAATTTTCATCATGCATAATTTATCTGTATTATACGTTATCAACAGATAATATTTTTAAAATAATAAAAATGCGTTACTTCTCTCTTTATTCATCTAAGTATTCATATTTCGACATAATTTTCATGCATAATCTGAATATCAAATTTTTTAAAATGAATCTTTAAAAGATTTTTTTGATTGCTAAATTTTGTTATGGTTTTGAATTCAAATACATCAGGCGTGTGTTACAATATTCATTTATATAAAATTGTTATGTTTAAAATTTTAAGAAAGATTCATTACGTATCACTAGACAACATTCTCTCAAACTACTCTACCTGACGATTTGACGTGAGAAACTTACTTTTATAAAGAATTTGACATTTCACCTTTTTAGCTTTACGTATAATCTTAACAACGATTCTCTCCTACAAATTAAATTTAAACGCTTAGACATCTAATTTGCATCTTTTATCGCATAATTTATAAATAGAATGGAAAAATAAAAAAATGATTGTTGTTAGTGGGTGGACACATCAAAATTTCGTCAACATGCTATAGAAGAATAATTCATTAAGTGAAAACCGATAATTTCATCTAATTTAATGGTTTATTATTAAACTAATTTGTATTCAAAGTTTCATTAGAGCTTCAAGACTTAATTGTTATGATGATATTATTAATGAAAGTACTTTTGATGCTTCATTAATTTTACTAAAGTTTTCGCATCTAGCAATGATTGCATAGAAATAAGAAATTATTCATTGACTGTTCCGCATAATTAATTGAAATAGATCCTAATTTTTGTTATTAAGGTATTTTACTAAAAACAAAATAATTTTTATTGTAAAATTAAATTTCTCTTTCTGTCTCTTATTCATCATATTAAATAATTTACATTTGTGTAATATTCTTAATTGGTATAAAGTAAAAGATGACCACTCACCATTCGGTGTTACAACAACAACATTTGTCGTACATGCTGGAGGAAGTACATCTCAAGAAAATCAACCAGCAAAAGGTTATTTTCAGGATAATAAAAAAAGTTATTTACTATCATTTGGTTCCAAATATATATATATATTTTTTTGATGTTTCAAAAATATATTAATAACTTACAAAAAAGTCTTTTCATTAACGCTATCTATGATTATTTATTCAATGAGGCATTTCTTAGTATTGCTGATATTAAAATGTCAAAAAGAATTGCCTAACGCATGATAAATATGCTATAGATAGCAACATCATTGAGTTCTAAGATTTCCGTTGATGTTTTTCTTTTTACCTTCTCATTTTCTTTTTATTAGATATGTTAAAAATATTAATCAAAAGTTTGTTTCCATTTCCATCATAAACATAGACATACTCTAAGCTTTCATCTTTCTTCATTCTTATATTAATTTTTCTCTCTTTCTCTGCTCTTTTAAAAAGTTTCTGTAATTAAATCGTATAACATTTAATCATATAATTTTTTTATAAAACACATCGAGTTTATTAGCTTTATATGCTGTCTGAATACAAGATTAAATTTTTGTAATTTCATATGATAATATCATAAGTTTAAACTTTTTGAAAAACAAATTATTGACCTCGAATTATTAAAAAATCATAGAAAACAAGGCTGATAGTTAAAAGCGAATAATTTGATAGAGATTATTTAAAGATTAGAATCTTTCATACAAAAAGGTTATAATCTGTGGGAGCCTTGAGTTGAAATTTTTTAGGAAAATTTTCATTAAATGGTTATAATCTTTTTGTGACAATTAGTTTCTTAATGAAAAATTTATGCATTATGCAATATTTTGTAAAACAAAAAGTTTAAATTTGTTTCGTAAATCCGAATATTTTTCTGTTATTATTTCATTACTTGCAAATAAGTAGAACACAAGTTCTAACTAGATAGCACATTTTCTCTCTATTCTATTTATGAATATTTATAAAGCATACAAGACCCAAAATTACATATATGTTCACTTCAAAATTTCGAGCATCACAGAGTAGACAGATTCATAAATAAAGAGTTTATAAAGAATCAATAAAATCAAAAAACTCAGAATGAATCTCAATTGAAACTTTGTTTTGCTCAGGAATTTTACATTCATCCAAATTTTAAATTTCATTTCATTCTAGTAGTAAATTCTATAGTAAATTTTCATTCATTTTGATCATTTCATTCCATCATTATGATATTCATATGATCAATAATTCATATTGAGTGGATGACTTACATTAAAGCTTTTAATCAATGCATTGTTTTGGGAATCAATTCACAATTTAGCTGCTTTAAAAAGCATAAAAATTAAAATGCTTACTGATGCATGTTTAATTTAATTTCAAACGCAAATGTGCAATTCCTGTAATTTGTTAATTTTATGGCATAGTTACATAGCATTTCATTCGTAACTACCCATTTGAAATATAATAATATATACATTGAAAGATATAATAAAATAAAAAAAATTACAAGTCAACTCTCAAATAACAACATTGACGATACATTCAAGTTCAATCCGCTTTAGAAAATTATTTTTGAGCATTTAAAAAATTTATAATAAAATTTGTTCTTAAATTCAGAAAAGGCTTCCATTTTCATTAAGCTTTTCATGCTAAAAGTACAAAGCTCATTGCTGCATATTATCAAAGGTTTCTTTACATTTTGTTGTAAACATTTTATCTTCTATCTCATTTCCACCACATCACTAGAATCATAATTTTCTCATTAACTCATTTGTGATGTGAAAAATTAAAATAATGTTTTGCAAAAAGTAGCTAATATATTTACCAAAAAAGAATTCAATCGATTTTCATAATTTGTAATTATTATGTCTATGTAAATAATAGTGGATGAACATCACCAAAATTCTAACAGTCCACCTGGAAGCAATACCGCGTGTGGTTTGAAGCATGGAAATAATGGTAGTGGCGCAAATTTTTTAACGGTGCCAGGAAAAAAGTCATTTGGTAAATCAATTTTGTTCAAAATCATAAAATTAGCATAATGATATGCAAAAAAAAATTGATGATAATAGTTTAAATAGAATAGGCATCATGTTGAGTTTTTATTGTATTTTTGGCATGCACTTTTTGTTTGAGTTTTTTAAAAGTTAAGTAAAAGTTTGACAAAACTTAGAAATATCTTAATTGAATTAAAACATTTCTAAGATTCAAAATTGCATCAAAATTTATATTTATTTTTTTATTATCTTCGCATTAAGCTTGTTCTAAAGAAAATGAATAACAAATGTTAAAAAGCCATCAGTTTCTTCATTCAAAGAAAATGTTAAGATAAAAAATTTATTTTAATCCACGTGAGAACTCATGCATTCAATTGGGTTTTGCGTTTGTGAAAAATATACAAATAATATTATGATTAATTTTAGGAGGCGCAAATCTTTTCAAAAATTTTATTCTTAGCCAACATCTCTCATTTTGCATACAACAAATGTTAAATATTTTCTCGACTATTACTAATAACCAAAAACCTTCATTAAGTTTTAGAATGTCGATTCCATTTGCATATATTACTAAAATATTGTAAAACATATGCATACAAAGTATTTGAAAAAGGACATGTAATAAATAATAATTAGTAAAGTCATACCGTGTATCATGAAATTGAGAAAATGGATGTTAAGCTTGTAGCTTTACTAAGTTGCAATAAATTATCATCCATCATGCAACATTTGATTTATCATAAGGATAAACATGAAAGTTTTATATCCTTCAAAGTGTGAATAGTTAATATTCGTTTATCATTCATTCAAATCATTCATTAGAACATGACACAATACATACATAAAAACTTCTACCAAAAATTAAATCTTCCAATTGAATTTAATCAAACATTTGAAAAACTTTTTTATTTTTTTGCACGCTAAAAACATTTTTATTTTGCAAAATTTCAAAAAAAATTTGTCATGTTTTTTTTTTTATTTATTTTGGATGTCACAAAAATGGAGTCGAAGTTTCTCGATTTTCTATTGAATATAAAAAATAAAAGAGCTTCACTCAGTTCAAACCCAAAAGCTCTTTTTCTATTTCAACAGAAATAATTTTATGAACTATGATTTGTTGAGTACAATATTAGTTTCGTTTAAGCTCAAAGCACTGAACTAGCTTTTGTCTTTCCAACTAATAAGAACAAAGCAGCAATAAAATTTTAATTTATTTGTGAAAATCTATTTTGTAGATTCCATACGTTTCATCCTTCCTTTGTTTCTAGTTTTTCCTACATAGTAGAACAGAAGTTTTAGTTGAATATCATCCTTGTTCTAAATTTTTAATTGTTTATTTCTCTAGTTTATTTTCCAATTAAAGAAGTTAACTCAAAATGCAAGATTTTTCTAATTTAAATTTTTCTTTATTTCTTCGTCCTTTGTTTTTTTAATAAAAAATAAATTGGCAAAACAGATCAAGTTCCGAGCATCATTAGTCCAAGTAGTACTTCACAAATGCTTCGCAACGTTAGCTCAAGTGACTTTCAAGGACTTGATCATCACCGTATTAATTTTAATTTTATGAGGAAAATTCCACCGGGAGCAGAAGCATCAAATATTTTAGTTGGCGAAGTCGACTTTCTTACAAAGACATTATCGGCATTTATCAGATTAAATCAAGCAACTGTAATGGGAGACTTGACAGAAGTTCCAGTCCCCACAAGGTTAGTTAAAACTTTGTAATTTAACTTTTATGACAATGTATTTCAATTTTTTATCGGTTCCTTCTACAGGTTTATTTTTGTTTTGCTTGGACCCCCAGGCAGTCAGACAACATTCCACGAAATTGGACGCTCAATGGCAACACTTATGTCAGATGAAGTATTTCATGAGGTTGCATATCGAGCAAGAAAACGCGATCATTTGATTGCAGGTATTGATGAATTCTTAGATGCCGTAACTGTTCTTCCACCTGGAGAATGGGATCCATCTATTCGTATTGAACCACCAGCTGCCATTCCATCTCAAGAAGTTCGAAAACGTCCACCTGAAAAACAACCTAAGAAAGAAGAACCGGATGAAGAAGAAGAAGAACAGAGAATACGAGAAGAATCTGGTTTATCACGTTCCGGAAGATTATTTGGTGGATTAATTAACGATGTCAAACGTAAAAAGCCTTTTTATTTGTCTGATTTTAAGGATGGTTGTAATTTGCAGTCGGTGGCCTCATGGATCTTCCTTTATTTCGCTTGTCTCTCTCCTAGTAAGAAATTAAGGTTATTATTTAGAATGTATTTTAATTTTTTTAAATTTTTCAGTTGTAACATTTGGAGGTCTATTAGCAGAAGCAACAGGCCAGAATATGGCTGCAATGGAATCACTCGTTTCTGGATTTGTTTGTGGCATTGTTTATGGCTTCTTCTCTGGACAACCACTAACGATATTAGGATCAACTGGTCCTGTCTTAGTATTTGAAACAATTGTTTATGAGTTTTGTGCACTTGTCGATTGGGACTACATGGCATTCAGATTTTGGATCGGTACATGGGTTGCAGTTATCTTGCTCATTCTTGTTGCTATAGATGCATCAGCATTTGTATGCTACATAACTCGATTTACAGAAGAAAATTTCGCTACATTGATCGCATTTATTTTTATTTATAAGGTAATATTAAAACCTAGTTGATATTTTTTTACAAATATGCTTACAAAATTCAATTAATTTCCCAACAGGCAATTGAAAACACATTTGCTATTGCTGGAAAAGTCAACAAGGAAGGCTGTTTCTGTGAACTTCCACCGGGATATGAAGGAGAAAAATTGCAACTTATATCTGATTCCTCTGAGTTTAATTTTACATCATGCGAAGTAATACGATTGTTTACTCATAAAACATTAATCAAACAAAATTTTTATTTATAGTTAAAAGGAAAATTAATTGGAGATTGTTTCTCAACACCATACGCATCACCTATATTCCTAATGTCTTTCCTTCTATTCGCCTTTACGTTTATCATCTCAACAACATTAAAAGACTTTAAAAATCGTCTTTTCTTCCCCGCAAACGTTCGTCAATTCATCAGTGATTTTTCAGTTATAATTGCAATTTCATCAATGACACTTATAGACTATATTACTAACATTCCAACGCCAAAACTTCAAGTTCCACATGAATTTAAACCAACTTTAGAAGGTCGAGGTTGGATTATCTCACCATACCATGAAAGAAATCCATTTTACTCGTGCATAATTGCTGTTATTCCTGCATTACTTGGTACAATTTTAATATTCATGGATCAACAAATTACAGCTGTTATCATAAATCGAAAAGAGAATAAATTAAAGAAAGGATGTGGTTATCACCTTGATTTATTTATTCTTGCAATCTTAATTCAAATATGTACAATAGTAGGATGTCCATGGTTTGTTGCCGCTACAGTATTAAGTATCACACATGTTAACTCGTTGAAATTAGAGTCTGAAACTGCAGCGCCGGGAGAAAAACCTCAATTTTTGGGTGTACGTGAACAACGTGTTACACATATTATGATATTTTTGACTATCGGTTGCTCGGTTAAATTGACACCACTCTTATCTCACATTCCAATGCCTGGTAAGTTTCAATCATTTTTTCAATTTTAATTAATTAATTTAATTATCAATATTTTCTATAGTTCTCTTTGGTGTCTTCTTGTACATGGGAGCGGCATCACTCAAAGGTTTACAATTTTACGATCGAATGCTTATTGTATTAATGCCACAAAAATATCAACCAGATTATATGTTTCTCCGTCAAGTAATGTAGCTATTGCGATACAACATAATTATTTAATTAACTCTTGTTCTCTCTTCAAATTAGGTACCTATTAGTCGCGTCCATTTATTTACTATTATACAACTTACATGTTTAGTATGCTTATGGGTCATCAAATCTTTCCAAGCAACTTCTATTCTCTTCCCACTTATGCTAGTCGTTATGATCGGAGTTCGTAAATCACTTGATTGCATCTTCACGAGGCGTGAACTGAAAATCTTAGATGATATTATGCCAGAAATGGTGAGACAATCTGGAGACGATGACTTACATCATTTAGAAGACGGAAATGGTGGCAATGCCGAGGTGGGCATTTTCAAAAAATTTGTCGCTTGTTGCATTGGCGAAAAACCTGATAAATTAAAAAAGCGCAATTCAAATATGCACAGCTAAGCATATATTCTTTCATCGCATGCTTCACTTACATTGAACAAAAACAGATAAACCAATTATTATATATTTACAAACATTCAATACATATACCAATTTGATATGTTTTTATTTTTACTCCCTATCCAAATTGTAATTATTTTATATATGTGCATTACCACAATTCATTTTTAGAAAACAAATCTTTACACACATTCTCCTATTGGTCGCTCTTCCTTCATTATTTATCTTCTTTTATTTACTTATTTGTTTTTTGTTATGTTATGAGTTAAAATAAATGAATTATTACAAATCAACATGAACTTTTTATCCAATTTCCGACTCCCTCTGTCTGTTTTTTTTTCTTATTAAAATAATAGTGCCAATGATATAAAATGTATTGAAAATGAATTTTGCATGAGAATGAACAGGGAATTTCAAATAAAAAGAAAGTGTGTATCTAAAGATAATTTTAAGACAGTCAAAACATCAACGCAAATTTAAATTGTCTTCATAAGTTTTATAATAAAATGACTTTTTAATTAAAATTAAAGTTTGCATTACAATGTGATACTAAACATTTAAAAACATCATCTGATGTAAAATGTTGTGGTTCATTCACGTTTAACTTTTAGGAAGAAGGGAAAAAGAAGATGATTTATACTGCATAAAATGTCTTTCATTGAAAACCTTGTCATCGCAAAGATGAATGAACAAGAAAAAAATCAAGGAAGCTTTAAAATTCATAATGTGTCAAGAGTCTCATGCTTATAAGCATCTTTAAAAAAGGATTATAGTATTTCAAAATGAAGATACGAGAAACCTTACAAGTATCACATTTAAATGCATTTTTAAATTTTGCATTGGTAAACTTTGTTTTTTTTTTTTTATTTTTTTTTTAAATTCGCATGCTAAAATGAATGATTGAGGAAAAAAAAACTCTGTATATTGCAGACGATAATTATTTAGAACAGTGAATTCCAAACTATGGGTCGCGACATACTAGTGTGTCGTAAAAACTATCAATCAAGCAAACTACCAAGGTTTGTCGCCTACCAAAAAAGTTAAGAAGATACTGATGTAGAATAAAAAAAATTGGAAAGTGGGATTTTTTACGAATAATTTTGATATTCACGATAATTTCTATTGGAAATAATTTAATTCATTTGCTCAATTCACTTAATTTGTGTTAAAAAATTTTTATGTAAATTAAATTGGTTTAATGTACAAAACACAATTGAGTGATAATATAAATGAAAGTAATATTGGATGAATGCAAAATTCATTATCTCATGTTTATACAGTATTTTTGCACAAAAATGTTTCAATTGAAGTTTCAATAAGTTTTTGTAAGGTTTGAATATTGTAAACGAATCAAGCAGAAATTGAAAAGCATAAAACAATTAAATAAGGAAAAAGTTGAAACCTCATTTTAAAAATTATATAGCAAAATATAATTTAATGAGTAGTATAGAGTCAATTGAAGTTTTCTGATTTTAATAATTTTTTAATATAGTCGTCTATAGTTTGAATCTAAAATTAAAATTTTGAAAACAGATTCTCTCAATAGGAAGTATCTAGATCAGCCAATGAAAAAATTTCTGTAGAAAGCTTCTTTACATTGCAATCATGTGCCATGGTTAAAAAATTCATTTAAAGAATAGAAACTAAACTTAAATGCGTTTTTAAATTAATGTGCAGCAATCAATAAACGATTGGTGCAATTATTTATTAGTCAAATAAATTACTGAATGAATGTAGACTTAATTGGCATATGGAATCTTAAATTATAGTAGAATCTAATTTAAGTTGTGTCAAGAACCTTTTCATATAGAAACGACTAATCTTGACACTTGGCATGATAAGTTAAAACTGGAAATGATGAAAAATTTATTTTGTAAATTTGGACGGAAAAAATAAGAATAAAACAGCAAAAATAAATTATTTAAAAATATTTAATAGCATTTTTCCATTTTGCATGATATATGAACACTGCTTGATTTATGTATTAGGATGATTCAGAAATGACGTCTATCAATCTTTTCTGTCATACATTTTTTATTCAGATCCAGATCCTCCCATCCCGTTACTAAAAGTTGAACGTCATTAATGAACATTTCCGTTTTTATTATTTTCGTATTTCACACATTTATTGCGTTTATTTATGCTAGTTATTGCCAATAATTGAGACAAATTTAAATTGATAAAATAAATTTATTACAGCAAAAAAATTCAAAACAGCAAAAACCGACAGTTCAGCTTACATTTTCAAATGGTTCGCTTACAAATGTCAATATATCTGAGGAACTAGGAAAAACCAGCATATGGCAACAATTGACAAGAAGCAGCAAAGGAGAGAATGAATTAAATTCTCAGTAAGAATGAAAAAAGTTTTTCATAATTGACTTAAATTTTAAAATTTTTATTTTCCACTCAGATACTCTGATATAATAATTAAAACAGACAGCCCTCCTCACAGCGAAAAGCGATTATCAATCATGCGGGAAGAAGATGAAATCACAACAGACGAAAAACGCTCTTCATCACTGAACATTTCACAGGTTTAAGCACAACAACAATCGAGTTAATTTACATTCATCCCGCCGATATATAATTGCATTTGATGTAAATAGAGCTGAAATATTTGGATTAATTTCATTGACATTCTTCATTTGTATCCCGGATGTAAATCCTAATTGAGTTATAACAAACAGTTTTTAGAATTTTTTTAAATCATGACTAATCTACACAAAATACTAGCACAATAGCATAACATGATTTTTTAAGCTTATATTCACAATATGATTATGTATTGTCAATTAAAAATCATTAAAAAATCTTGTATTTAAAATTTTTAAAGATGACACAGTTTATACTACTGATGTTTAAAAATAATATACAATTATTATATGTATTGTTTTAAAAAGTAGTAAGTTTTGCTTTACATTTTTTAAAAGAAATTTTATTCAAAATAGTACTGTTTTGACATAGCTTACCAGATTAATAGAAAAAGGTCTTAGGACCAATGATAAAAAAAATTGCCTATTTTTAAATGGTTATTTGAAAGCTTGTTTAAAAAGAATGATTTTTAAAGTTAAAGATAATTGTTGACTATATATTTAGAAATAGCTATGATTTTAAATAGTCACATTTTTAAACGAACATTTTTTTTTATTCGCATGCTAGCTGAATTGTTAATTCATTATACATTAATTCATTGTATACAAATTTATTATTTAAAAAAAAGAGTTGAATATCATATTGATATACTAAGGTTCTTTATAGAAATTGGTAAAAAAAAACATAAATTTAATTTTATAAAAACCAACAAAATTATAATCCTTACGTCAATCCAGTCATACTTCACATTGGGTGTTAATCACCAGAACCTAATCTAAAACACAGTATAATCATATTTCAAATCAATTACATTTTCAATAAACGTTATCATATTAAACTCATACTTACCACTCATTACAGGTGCAATTAATGAAAATCAATTATATGGAAATTTGTTTTATTTTAAAGAAATCCGATAGAGAAAAAAATTTTAGCTTAAAATTCTGGCATAAACCAAAAATTAATAAAATTAACAATGGTTGTATTTTTTTATTATCATTTAAATGTATGGAAAGAGAAAATAATGAAAATAAAGTCGTTCACTTATATCGTAAAATATTTATAAGCGGGGGGTCTAAGATTCTGTGACAGTTCAAACAAAAAAAAAAGGATTCTAATAATTCATATGCTGAGCAAAGCTCTTTCTATCCACAAGACTTTCGATGGTACGGTGTAAATAAATCCGCATTGAGTTTCTACTCGATACACTAGTTTTTCATAGAAAATTTGTGACAGAAAGGCGAGTCGGTCTAAAACTCATGTATTTTTACGGATGTAATAAGTGAACGACCCTAGTTTTACCAAGTTTTTTTTTACTTTCTACCCTTGATGTGACATGTTTTTTTTTTATATCATGAAAAACACTGATAAATGAATTTGTGCTGAAAAAACAACTGTTATATATTCTTTGTCCAAATCACATTATTCACTGCCCACTCTCACATAGATCAATAACTTAGAACTGGTCTTGTAGCATTTTTACTAACTTCTCCTTACTATATCTAAAATAAATTTTACAAAAAAATTTTTATAAATGGACTGATATGAAATGAGAATGTGTTAGCTCTGAAGAAACGATTGTTTAAAATTAAAGGCTAAAGCAAAAAATAAAAATGAGAAAATTGTACTATTTTTTATTAATTATTAATTCTTAAAAATAAATAAAAACGAGTGAGAAAATAAAACAAAAATGATTTTTTCAACAACATATTCACATTAAGTTTTCAATTTGGATGAATTTTTAAATAATAACTGAAAACAAAATGCTTAATTCATCTTAATTTAAATTTTACTTTACCTATGTGTATCAGAAAAGCGTACAAAGAAGTATTCTTTCGGCTCTGCTTTATCGACAATTCTTGTTTTAAGTCCTGTCAAGAAAAACTTAAAATGTATTATAATTTTTAATTATTAAAAACCTTATAGTATCATTTCCATTTTAACACGATATAAATTAGTTTAAAAAAACATTCAAAAAAAGGAGATTTAAACAAATTTTTCATGCTTTGGATTTCTTTATGTTTAATTTAAAAGCACATTTTTTTAAAACGTCTGACATTTTCTCAACATAAAGAGTGAGTGATTTATCAATCATTCTATCGTGCTTTTAAAATGCACGTGACAAAAAATAATGTCATAACCTTGAAAACTTCAATAAAAAGTCTATTTAATGATTATAAACGTTTCAATTTGACTTATCAAAAGTTTACACGAAAGCTTTTGCTGACAAATTTAGAAAACAATTTTCATATGTGACATAATGAGTGGAGTGCGACTCGAATTTTTTTGTTTACTTCCTCGTCCTGATAAAGAAATTTTTTCAATTAAAATTGTGCTCTGATAATTTATTTATATTTGCTTAGTAATTTCTTTTTGATAAGTGACGCAATGGTAATCTTACGTGAGACTTTAGTCATAATCCAACGTATTTGTCGCTGATTAAATTAATTATTCTGTTTGTTGCCATGTAAAACTAATTAAAATCCGTCATTTTAGCAAAGGAGCTGTGGAATTTTTTTCTTTTAAACTCTGCAATGCAATCTGGTGTGGGGTTACAGGTGTCGAATTTTGTTATTTTGGTGCTTTTTTGATTAATTCTTGAAAGGTGATAACTTAAGAATTTTTTAATAATTTCCCTATGTACATATTTATATGTTTTTTAAAAAAATAAGTGATTAAATTATATTTATACTTGAAGTCTCTCTGATTTTATTTTATTTGTATACCAGAATTCGAGTGCGATACATCGTTTTGAAAATTACATTATTGTTTTTAATTAACTACTGAAACTTTGTGAAGTTTTCAAGAAATTACAGTTAAAATTATGGTAAGTTTAGTTTTCAAATCATTGTTAAAATAATTTATTTTCAATGAGCAAACTTTTTCCTTATAATTAATTTTTTTTATTAAGAAGAGTCTACATTTTATTGAATCAACAACTTAATTTTGAAAATAATTGAATTTAATTTTTTTATATATAATTGTTTAATATAAAAATAGATAAATCTAAAATGCAACTTCAATTAATTAAAATCTAAAATAAGTCAAGGTCTTTGAATAATTATAATACTGGTGTTGAGTTAGAAGTAGATTTGGGGTCGATTTCCATCTTTTGTAACCAAAAATAAATCTTTGATATGCTAGATTTGAACATGTTCTAGATTTTTCTCAAACTCTAAACGACTTGGTGTAATAAAGATAAATAATTTTAATTGAATTTTTATACAAAATTTACCTTAATCCTAAATTTATAAAAAAGATAATAATTAAGTTTCCTATTAAAAAAAAGGAAACGGTTAACACCAAACAGGCGCTTAATAGATGAAAAGTCAATGTTATTCGTGATCAACTTAAATATCTGTCAAAGTCCAAGTAAACAAGTTCATTTACTCTTTGATGACTTTCGTTGTTCATCCTATTTTTGGATGATCTTTTATTTAAAGCCTTCATGGTTGACTTGATTTTCCCAATTAATCAATTGAAAACAAACAAATTTTCTAAGTTTCGGTAAACTTTGAGTCTTTTTATAAGAAACGTGATCAATGTGTGATTTTTCGTGATTAATATTCCTTGTTGTTGTTCATTTTTATATTAAACGTACGCTTATCAGAATTTCGATTCCATTTGTTGTGTTTAATAGGAAGCATATTGAAAACGAAAATTAAAAAAATTTAAATTATTTTAAAAAAAATTATATTGCTTTGACCATGTGGTCATGTTATCAAATGGAAGTAATTAATTTATAATTTTGTGCTATCATGTAGACACACTTCAGACACCCTGCCGCGTTCTTGAATTTTATTGCTCATAATTATTTAAATCATTTTTTAATAAATTTCTTTCCTCTGACAGAACTCAAACACTATGATCATCTTCTTTATTTGCTTGGTGATTATTTGTAATCTCGTTTGTGGAAAACCAGTTATTGTTGATAAAAGTAATCAGAAAACAAATTCAATTGTGAAAAGACCAATTATTAAAAGAAAGTCTACAAAATCATCAATTAATAGTCAAAATGATTTTATGCCCATGATATCAATGCAAATGATCAACAGAAATGCAATGATGCATAATAAATTTGAGAGTAAACAGAGAAGCGAACAAGCAAGAACAACAAAAGCTACACTTAAATCAACTATAAATCCACTATGTGCTTCACAAGTTATTCCTGTAGAGACAGTTCCCAAAAGTGTTCGACCTAATACAATGTTTACATCATATAATTGGTCACCATCGAGGTGAAAATGGTTTTTTATGCTTAATTAAAATAATCAATAAAGGCTACAGTGATATTTTTAAGAAATTTTTACAATAATAAAAAGTTATTTTTTAAAATAAAAATCAAGAACCTTTTAATTTATCCTTTTGAATTCTAAATAACATTGTGACTGAATTATTCTAAAACTCGGACCACCAAAATATTTCCTTTTCTTGATTCCCCCCCCCCCCCCCCCCCACTTTTTTATTATTCCACTAAGTCTATGTCACCAAAATATAATTATAAAAACAGTAGGTCACACACGCAGCGTAAGTAAAAATACTTCACATTGTGTCCTGCCAAACCCAGAAAAAGACCAAATTTAAAAAGTTTACATATATTTCTAACACAGTCTGTTTTCGGACGTTAACGATTAAAGACACAAGTGGAGGATTGTGAAGAGCAGAAAATGGCAATTAGAGCTGCACAGTGTTTAAAAATTGAAACAGCTGGACTCGTTATAGGATGGATATACTTAATTGCATTTTCTATCGGTTTTGTTGCTGCTTTAGTTTCATCGATAGTTGGAATGAAAATTTATATTTCTGGTGAGAAAATCCTTAATTTTGAAAAGTTGTAGTGCCTGTATACTGATTACTTGAAACTCTTTTAATGATCAAAAGTTTTCTAATTAATTTATAATAACTTATTCATAGAATTATAATTTTTAATATTTTAATACTCAGGTGGTGATGGAATCCTACAAGCTCTTTTGATTTTCTTTGTCATGATCGTAGCTCTAACTCTGTTGGGTCTCCTTGCCTTTCTTTGTCAAGATTTTATTAAAGGAGTTGAAAACGTGAGTTAAAAATTTACCAAAAAACTTTATTATGTCTTTAAACTTTTGCTTTTCATACTTTTCAGCGCACCAACGCAAAAGTTCGTAACTTTAAAGTTCTAATCGCATGCTTACTTCTTCTTTCTTTTATTTTTGTAATAATTTCTCTTATCGGAGCTACGCAAACATTTGAGTTTCAGAAATCTTTCTGGCATCCATCTACTCCTCCGTTGGGTCTTCAATACGTTCTCTTTGCAGTATTACTATTTGCTTTACATTTTGCCATACTCGTTGTTGTTGACATCATACAAAAAAAGTTTCATCATTACGAAATGAGAAGCCAAATTTACAAGGAAAATATGAACCTTAATGTGGTATCGTCATATCAAGCAAGGCCACACAGCATGAAGATTCCGGATATTGAATTACCTCCACCGCCATCAAAATTTTAACTACCCGCACAAGATTCACTCGACTTGGGTGTGTTTACATACGATTCATATCTTCTACAATAATGCTAAATTAAAAACAAAATTTATCCTTCATTTATGAAAAATCCTTTACTCTTTTCTATTTCGCGTTACATTTTGCAATAAAAATATTTTTTATGTCAGAAATATTTCCATACACAGCACTATTAAAGCTTTTAATCATTTAAGCATGAAAACAAATAAAAAAAGTTATTTGACCTTAAGAGGTGGTTTTATTATGTTTTTGTTATTCTCACTTCCTCTTTAATCATATCTATGTAATTTTGAATATGTGTAAACATTGTATAGAAATGAACATCGCATCCACCATCTACTGATCGGGTATTACTGACTATCCCGTGAATATGATAAACATTTTCATCATCAACGGTTTTTGGAACTACATAACCAGCACCAGAATCACCTTTACATACAGCACCACGTCCATCGGTATATCCTTAAATAAAATAAATTATTAAAAATAGTCCTGTAATATTTTTAACTAACAGCATGCACTTTTAAATCAAAAAGTCAATTGGACCTGCACAAAACTTGTCACTCGTGACGAATGGTTTAAAATTTTCTGGAGCTTCTGATTTGCACTGCCTAATATCAACTATTGGCAAGCTAATCTTTTTCAATCTATCGCTTGGACTCGCATCGGCCTCTGTGTATCCATATCCTGCAACTAGACCCATTGTTCCTGACATTGGAATCTGCTTTTCAGCAATTGTTTTAAGATCAAAGTTCAAACATACAGGTCCGATATGAGGTTTATAAATTATTTTATCATTAAGTGACACAATAGCAATGTCTGCATCATAATTTCCAGAATATCCAAAATAAGCATCATGAATTTTAATTTTTTTGATTGTTAATTCCTGAGTTGGAAATTTTTCAGGAGTTTTTTTATCACGAAAATACTTTCCAGCTACAACAGTGAATGAATCTAGGGAAACTTGCACTATTCCGGATGGCATTTCTCGTGTAAAACAATGAGCTGAAAAAAATGATATTTATTTTATGTTCGGCTCATTCTGGATTATGACTTCACCCGCAGAAAGAACCACTCGTTCACTAATGATATTTCCACCACAAATAAGTATATTATTGGTGTAAATAGCAACATTCCA
The DNA here is from genome assembly GCA_917627325.4 of Chironomus riparius. Taxonomy (NCBI): domain Eukaryota; kingdom Metazoa; phylum Arthropoda; class Insecta; order Diptera; family Chironomidae; genus Chironomus; species Chironomus riparius. The sequence goes on from OU895877.1 coordinate 25,495,381, forward strand.
TGGAAATTCTGTGACATCTGTTTCTTCTCCATGAATGATTAAAGCTTTGGATTTTTTCGTCAATTTTCCACACACTGGTTGACATTCATATATCATTCCGCTCCATTTACCATTTCCTGTACATTCAATTTCAGTTGATACCATACTGTGGGAAGGATATTCATAACCCGTTTTGCAATTTATCTTTACAATGTCTTTTGCAAATAGTGTGTCATTGCATGGAATCTTCATATTTTCTCTCATGCATGTCAACGATATAGTTTCGCCAGTCAATGCATCATGAGAACATGTCACAAGAGAGTCTTTATAATATCCAGGTGAATATGCAAAGTTTGCATAGGCATAAGGTGTTGTTGTCTCTAAAGAATCCTTCTTTTCAAAAATATATTCAAGAGCTGGTTTAATGAATAAACTTCCAATTTGATAGCCCACAGTTACAGGTTCATTTTGTTCATCACTTCCACTATCGCTCGGTTTGCTCATGCCAATAATACTCTGAGAAATAACAAAAATGCGTCATGAAGGTCAATGCTTTTCTTATTATTTATTCTGATTAAATCTCTCATTTTTGAAGCATAAACAGAGAATAAATATTTAAAAATGAGAAGAATAAGAAAAGAAGTCATCAGGTCAAACTTTGTGACTTGCGAATTTTATTGCATCATTAGAATTTTTGATGCTTGTCTAATTTTCGATTAACTTGTTTGTTATGCAAATAAGCTATAGATATTTTATACAAACGCCAAATTTTCCAAAGGTTTTCTTAAAAAAATCTCCTTCTACTTTTCCAGCTATGTAAATGATTAAAAAACCTGTGATCAATAATCTGAAAGTACCTGAAACGAATAAAAATGTAATTAATTAGAATTTAGAAAGGACATCTTTTTTCTTACTCATGTCTTTAATCTACAATTTTTAAACTTGAAATGAGCAAAAAATCTTTAATTATTAAAAAATCTCCGCAATAAAACTCTCAAAAAAATTTTTTTTATTATCATTCATTTTTTGAGGATTTCTTGTTGAAAGAGAATGTGCCCACTTTTTTTAATAGTGAACCCACATGAAATCAGATTTATAATTTGAGTAATAATTAAAAGTCGGGTAGCTGAAAAGTATACAACAGTAATTCGTGATTAGACACACACTCAAAACTGCATACTTTAACTTGCTGCTTCAAGCGTATGACCAAATGTTGGAACAGGAAGTTCATGCATCATATCCAAAAATGCAATAATTCGTCGACCATTTAAGCACTTAGTTATAGAGTTGACTTTTTCCCATTACAAATTGGTGATTTTGTCTTTATTGGATATAATTCAGGAATCTCAGCTGCATTCATTGGATCTTACGTTTATATTAGAAATAATTATTAGTTGATAAATGCATCAGTTATTAAGTTGGAATATGATTAGCGCTGCTGAAAAGATTTCAGTCAATTGAGCATCAAGATGGCAGTTTAAAACAACACAAAAATGGTCAAAGTCGATACAGGAGCCGAAAAGATCAATTTTATTAGACTTGAAATCGAGTGACTCGTAAGGAACGTAAGAAGCCGAAAAGATCTATTACAAAATCGTCGATTCTGATGACTAGTTGATATCAATTAATTATGAATTCCACCTATTATTTTTGATTCCAAACTGAATTTGTTGCTGAGAATGAACCTAACAACACCAGCGGTACTTGGTCAACGACGACTGAAAAATAAGGATGTTCTAATTAAAATCTTTGCAAAAGAGCGTTAATGTTTAATTTATTCTTTTTATTAATAACGACCCAATAAAGAATATCTAATGTATAATGCTTGATTTTTAACTCTTACCATTGTTTTACATCTTTTATGAAGATGATGATTTTTCAGAATGCCAGTTTGTGAGAACTTTTCATTAAAATTAATCATTTGTTGTGCTTCTTTGTAACGTCTAATAATGCAGTATTAAATTCCTTCACAGAGAAATTCACAAACGTGCTTATTTCACCTTTTCAGCACTGAGCCTTCCTTTACAAAAGAATATCATCCTTTCTCCTGCACACTAAATTGTCATTGATTGTCTTGTTGAACTTCCTATATTCTATCGTCGATGCTCCTTTTAGACATCCGAAATTACTTTGAGTGTGTGCCCTCGTTTCTTCCTTTGCAGCAGTTTCTTCTTACTAAAGCTTCTTTATTTCATTTGATTTGGCTCTGATTACACTCTCTTTTCATGCATCGATTAAAGAACCTTGGTCCCAAGCAGTCGTAGGATTCTAGATGAGTACAAAAAAAAATTTCCTTGTTGCTGTAGTTAGAAATTTTAAATTTTTTGAAATTCAAATTATTTTATGACAATGATGAGGAACTCCTAGTGTGGGTGGTAATCAACGATAGTTACTGTTTGCAATAAGAATAAAGATGCTAATGTCGATAGTGTTATGTAAATCTCTCATTTGTACACTTTCTATCCATTACTTAATCTTCACATTCAAAATCTTGATTGTAGGTTTTCAGTATACCCAATAAAATATTTCCGTCTCTTTAGCTTTGTCAGAGAGAAATTTTACGAATATTGTTGAAAAATTGAAATTTAAAAAAGCTTAGACTTTAACGATTTTTGACTAATAGAGTAATTGATTTTAATTGTATAAAAGTAGAAAACACTTACTTTAACCTTACAAACATTTATATAACGTGGCTTAGCCACAAAATTTATTATTTATTTCATAAAAAAACTTAATTAAATCACGGAACCTAAAGTACAATAGAAAAAAGCAATGCCTCTGCAGCTCAATAATCCTTTGTTTACATATATATAGGGAATTTGTCCAGGGACCCTTATTGCGAATTTCCGTCTCAAAACTTAAAACTCAACAACTGTGAATTTGAAAAATTAAGCTCGTATAAAATTGAAAGCACGAAAAATTCGAATTCCAAAAATTGAAACACGAAAACTCGAATTCCAAAAATTAAAACTCAAAAAATTCGATTTCCAAAAATTGAAACTTAAAAAATTCGAATTCCAATAATTGAAACACGAAAACTCAAAATTTTCCAATTCAAATCGCAACTTCTGTTTGTCGGCCTCTTTTCTACCGAAATAGAAAGGATCACAGGACTCACCTCGCGAAGGTCAACAGAACGAGTCCCTGGTTAATGATCAATTTTTGGTCGAATTCATCAGTGATATGCTCCTTCATAAATTAAACAACTTTCGTTAGACGACTTCGTTGCAACTTACAGGATAGCCAAGTTTTACCAACTATGACAAAAACTGTAAGTTAAACACATCACCGGGTTACATTAAATGCCGTGATGCATCTATCATTAAGGGAGTGCGACCCATCTGGAAGCGCCTCTATAAAGATCAATACCGACATGAGTCAACGAATTTCAGTACCACTGGCCTTTACGTCCTTTCCAAACCGACAAGAACAAGCTGTAACACCGTAAGGCATGGTTTGGAGTCATGAATAGAGAGCTCACGTTCAGGATTTATTGTGCAAAGATCTTGTTATGACTCTCAGCGGCCCGGAAGTATTTGTTATTATTATTATTATTATTATTATTATTATTTATTATTGTACTTTTGTCAAAGGAAAAAGCCGATTTAAATGCACAGCACATCTCTGGCATTTAAAACGGCATAAAAAACCTTTGTAATGAGTGTTCACAATTCGAAAACATTAAAGGAATTACAACATTCGAAAATTATTAAGAATTCCTATCAACAATTAGATTTTTCTTTTTAACGGGCATTTTGATTTATAAAACATAGCATGATCTTAATTGTGTCATCTCAGAAATAACGGAAAGAATTTAAAATTTTCAGTTAAAAAATTACAATTATTATAACAGTTAATTTAATTTAATAAGTGCTTAAAGTTCCATCCAAAACTGCATCTTGACTGATCTATACCGACTGAAGAACTGAAAGAATTGGAAAAATTCACGAAATACAAAGTAAAATAAGAGCTGAAAAAGAAATGAATTAATAAACAGGATAATACGGACGGATTGACAGTAATGTTTTTTTTGGACAGCTCACCAACATCCCCCTCTTTTAATTCCTAAAAAGTTCAAAGCCCTTTTTATAGAGGATAAGCCTCGTTCGATAAAAATTATAAAAAAAACTCGAACGTGCCATTGAAATTGATTCATGTCCAGATTATTAAAAAGAAAAATCCTTTACGTTAATAAAACTACCAGTCATCCCTTACCAATCACCCCTAACCCCTCAACCAATCACCCAAACCATTCCCTTGGCGTCAATGAGGCGCAACTCCCAGATATATTTGTTTATGCTCTTCTCGCTTACCCAACCCCTATTCCCTCGCTTACCCAACCCCTACCCCCTCACACCTTACAGTAAATTTCCAAAGCTTCTCCCAGATGAAATATTCTTCAATACGCTCGCAAAGAACTGGATTCCTTATTTTGAAATCTTTGATGAGTCGTCTAAATTTTTTGTTGTCGCTCAATTTCAAATAATGGACGAATTTCATTTTTAACTCGTCCGATTCGTCAGCATAGAATGTCATAAAACCGCGATACAGGTTCGTAAGCTTCTGTTTCTTATACTGAAAAAGACAAGATAAAGAATATTAATTTAAAGATTTATTCTGTTACTTAACCTTTTGTTCATAAATAAATCACTCTCGACCTAGATGATTCGGTCTCCTATGTGACGAAAGTAACTTACCTCAACAGTTGGATCATATGGCAGGTCTTCACTCCTGGTTGGCATTGTTGATTGTGATGTGAGGTAGTCTTGCGGATTTTCTTTAAATTTCGGCTCATAATTGTCTTCATCGCTTGTAGGATCAGTTGATTTCGGTGCTTCTCCTGTTGCTGCCGATGATATTTCTACTACTACCTCTTTTACGTCTGCTCCTTCCTGTGCTCCTTCTTCTGATCCTTCCAATGCTCGTTCCTGTCCTTCAGTTGCTCCTTACTGTTTCGATCCTTCCGTTGACATTTCAACTCCTTCTGCTGATTGTTGTTTCGATCTTTCTATTTTCGTTTCCGTTGATACTCCTTTTGATATTTCTGATGACATAACAGTTGCTTCTGTTGATTCAGTTGCTGTTTGATGCTTTGATTGTTGCTGTTCTGTTGAATTTCCTTTAATTTTCGTTTTTGCACCGTGTATTTTCACGAAATTTTATAATGAAGAAAATTTTTTCATAGGTTGCTGATATTTTAATTTTTCATGAATTTTCGATTTGGAAAATTTTGATTGTTTGAATGAAGCTGAAAGGTTTTTTTAACAGAAGTTCGACATTAACTTAATTGTTTCAGAGTGAATTACAAATGCAGCATGTTCAACAGTTGTTGTAAGAAGAAATTACAGGAAATCAAGATGAAAAAATTAGAAGCAACTCTAAAGAAAGAGTTTATTGAGGAACAGAAGAAGAAATTGAAGTCATCAACATTTAAGAAAGCCACAAGAAAAAAGGGGCCATTCACTTATTACGTAACGCTTTTAGGGGGAGGGGGGGTCTAAGATTTTGTTACGATTCAAACAAGGAAATTTTTTTTTCATACAAATTTTGTTACGAGGGGGGGGGGGTCTAAAAAGTCATTTTTTTCGCGTTACGTAATAAGTGAACAGCCCCGAAGAGGAATGGTAAAAACGTGAAGATAAAAAAAAAATGACAACGCAAGAAAACTCTATCAATTCGATTTGAAGACGTCAAAATAACAGAACGGAAGCTACCTATTGGTTAATTGGCTAATTGGCTTAATGTACGAAATAATAATTAGTTTAGATTTTTTTTGTGTTTCATAATGTGCTCATGCAGTAAAAGAATAAACTAAATTAAAAATCAAAACTCTCTAAAGAATTTAAATGGAACGTAATTGTTTTTCAGTTATTGTTGTCGGAACCAGTGCTGGTCTTTTTGTGTTTATCTTCAGAATCGAATCGAATCAGGATCAGTTATTGATTCATAATGTAGGATGCTCGTCCCCTTTCGTTCGTTGCAGATTCTCACAATTTCATGATATTGATACTCAATTGACTTTTTGAATGACTCTGTCTCTTTATTTTTTGTGTCTTGATATCTTCAAGTCCATTTGACACAAACACGAATGTTCCGAGAAAAAGTAATTAAAAATAATTGAAAGGATGAATATAATGATTATAAAATAAGACTGATTGTAAACCTAGTAGGATTTATTCTCAGTATTAATCACAACTGTCTTTACTTAAATATCCAATCTCTTCAAAATTCGCTCAACAATCTGCAATTTTTCATCTTAGATTACAAAATTCATATTTTTCAAAATTTTGAGACGTAAACTAAGCCTTCAGAAAGAAACATCATTTTAATCTTCAAAATTACCAAGTATTGTATTTTACAAGATCTAACTCGATAGGCTGTGTTGCATTCATCATTGTGCTCAATGAATTTAATGTAGAAAGTATTGCAACTTCATTTTGATCTCATTTCTTCGATGGACTGTGTTATAGACAGCCTAAAACTTCACTCAATCAAAATTCGAAATTGATTATTAAATATTATGTTTTAAATATTAATCTTGTTGATAAAAAATAGCTTTGATTAAATCTTTGTTTGGATTCTACAGGATTTCTCACCCGACTAATCACAGGTTCAAAACAAGTATCTGCGTTGACCACATTTTCACTGATTTTCATTTCTTATAAGGATGGTTTATCACACGAAATGTTTATTTAATAACATTGAACAGAGCTCGAAATCGACTCAAGATTTTCATCGATTTGGTATGGCGGATCCATACAAAATTTCATCGACTTCGAGTTCTGACATTGAAGACCAAAAAACATAATTTTGAAAATACAAATTCGTATGAAAAAACTTGGAAACAACAAGAAAACATAATTTAAACCAATATAAGCGTGTTCATAAATTTAAATTTTTAAATAACATATACTTTGGAACTTTGGAACAACAATTCAAAAACGACAAAGCCAATGATTAAACCTTATGTCGACGTTTCACAACGTTTTTAAAATCGGTATGGTTTTGCCAATATTTAAATCCGGCGATAAGAAAAACAATAACCGCTTCATAATTGTTAATCCGACTAGGCAAAAAGCATTATTCAATGTCCTTAACGAAATTACAAACAATTCGGTTTTGTTAAGAATTTGAACACAGAAATAATGGAAATTGGTGATGAACGCTGAAGAAATTTCCTAGATTGACGGAGGTGTTAAACCCACTCTGAATAGAACATGATCTAAGACTAATTACAGATAATTCAATTAAAGCATTGAACATCAAATGTCGACAAGTCAAAGTACATTATTCATAATAACAAAAAAAATCGAAAATTTTACGGAATATTCAATTAAATGATAAAATATAGAAACAAGTTGAAAGCTTCAAAGTTTAAATATTAACGGAATGTAGTCATCAGATGAAGAAGTTTTGCTTTTTTAAAACAAGATTTTAATCAAATGATCAGATGAAGAAGAAGCAATTTGTCAGTCAGAAATTCACGAAGAAACGTCCCAGATTGGTCTTGCTCATGTAATAATAATTTTTGATACTTAATCTGTTAAACTCTTAAATTCTCTAATATTGAATTACCTCCACCGCCATCAAAATTTTAACTACAATTATGCTAAATTAAAAACAAAATTTATCCTTCATTTATGAAAAATCCTTTACTCTTTTCTATTTCGCGTTACATTTTGCAATAAAAATATTTTTTATGTCAGAAATATTTCCATACACACCACTATTAAAGCTTTTAATCATTTAAGCATGAAAACAAATAAAAAAAGTTATTTGACCTTAAGAGGTGGTTTTATTATGTTTTTGTCATTCTTACTTCCTCTTTAATCATATCTATGTAATTTTGAATATGTGTAAACATTGTATAGAAATGAACATCGCATCCACCATCTACTGATCGGGTATTACTGACTATCCCGTGAATATGATAAACATTTTCATCATCAACGGTTTTTGGAACTACATAACCAGCACCAGAATCACCTTTACATACAGCACCACGTCCATCGGTATATCCTTAAATAAAATAAATTATTAAAAATAGTCCTGTAATATTTTTAACTAACAGCATGCACTTTTAAATCAAAAAGTCAATTGGACCTGCACAAAACTTGTCACTCGTGACGAATGGTTTAAAATTTTCTGGAGCTTCTGATTTGCACTGCCTAATATCAACTATTGGCAAGCTAATCTTTTTCAATCTATCGCTTGGACTCGCATCGGCCTCTGTGTATCCATATCCTGCAACTAGACCCATTGTTCCTGACATTGGAATCTGCTTTTCAGCAATTGTTTTAAGATCAAAGTTCAAACATACAGGTCCGATATGAGGTTTATAAATTATTTTATCATTAAGTGACACAATAGCAATGTCTGCATCATAATTTCCAGAATATCCAAAATAAGCATCATGAATTTTAATTTTTTTGATTGTTAATTCCTGAGTTGGAAATTTTTCAGGAGTTTTTTTATCACGAAAATACTTTCCAGCTACAACAGTGAATGAATCTAGGGAAACTTGCACTATTCCGGATGGCATTTCTCGTGTAAAACAATGAGCTGAAAAAAATGATATTTATTTTATGTTCGGCTCATTCTGGATTATGACTTCACCCGCAGAAAGAACCACTCGTTCACTAATGATATTTCCACCACAAATAAGTATATTATTGGTGTAAATAGCAACATTCCATGGAAATTCTGTGACATCTGTTTCTTCTCCATGAATGATTAAAGCTTTGGATTTTTTCGTCAATTTTCCACACACTGGTTGACATTCATATATCATTCCGCTCCATTTACCATTTCCTGTACATTCAATTTCAGTTGATACCATACTGTGGGAAGGATATTCATAACCCGTTTTGCAATTTATCTTTACAATGTCTTTTGCAAATAGTGTGTCATTGCATGGAATCTTCATATTTTCTCTCATGCATGTCAACGATATAGTTTCGCCAGTCAATGCATCATGAGAACATGTCACAAGAGAGTCTTTATAATATCCAGGTGAATATGCAAAGTTTGCATAGGCATAAGGTGTTGTTGTCTCTAAAGAATCCTTCTTTTCAAAAATATATTCAAGAGCTGGTTTAATGAATAAACTTCCAATTTGATAGCCCACAGTTACAGGTTCATTTTGTTCATCACTTCCACTATCGCTCGGTTTGCTCATGCCAATAATACTCTGAGAAATAACAAAAATGCGTCATGAAGGTCAATGCTTTTCTTATTATTTATTCTGATTAAATCTCTCATTTTTGAAGCATAAACAGAGAATAAATATTTAAAAATGAGAAGAATAAGAAAAGAAGTCATCAGGTCAAACTTTGTGACTTGCGAATTTTATTGCATCATTAGAATTTTTGATGCTTGTCTAATTTTCGATTAACTTGTTTGTTATGCAAATAAGCTATAGATATTTTATACAAACGCCAAATTTTCCAAAGGTTTTCTTAAAAAAATCTCCTTCTACTTTTCCAGCTATGTAAATGATTAAAAAACCTGTGATCAATAATCTGAAAGTACCTGAAACGAATAAAAATGTAATTAATTCGAATATAAAAAATGACATCTTCTTACTCATGTCTTTAATCTTCAATTTTTAAACTTGAAATGAGCGAAAAATCTTTAATTATTAAAAAATCTCCGCAATAAAACTCTCAAAAAAAAATTTTTTATTATCATTCATTTTTTGAGGATTTCTTGTTGAAAGAGAATGTGCCCACTTTTTTTAATAGTGAACCCACATGAAATCAGATTTATAATTTGAGTAATAATTAAAAGTCGGGTAGCTGAAAAGTATACAACAGTAATTCGTGATTAGACACACACTCAAAACTGCATACTTTAACTTGCTGCTTCAAGCGTATGACCAAATGTTGGAACAGGAAGTTCATGCATCATATCCAAAAATGCAATAATTCGTCGACCATTTAAGCACTTAGTTATAGAGTTGACTTTTTCCCATTACAAATTGGTGATTTTGTCTTTATTGGATATAATTCAGGAATCTCAGCTGCATTCATTGGATCTTACGTTTATATTAGAAATAATTATTAGTTGATAAATGCATCAGTTATTAAGTTGGAATATGATTAGCGCTGCTGAAAAGATTTCAGTCAATTGAGCATCAAGATGGCAGTTTAAAACAACACAAAAATGGTCAAAGTCGATACAGGAGCCGAAAAGATCAATTTTATTAGACTTGAAATCGAGTGACTCGTAAGGAACGTAAGAAGCCGAAAAGATCTATTACAAAATCGTCGATTCTGATGACTAGTTGATATCAATTAATTATGAATTCCACCTATTATTTTTGATTCCAAACTGAATTTGTTGCTGAGAATGAACCTAACAACACCAGCGGTACTTGGTCAACGACGACTGAAAAATAAGGATGTTCTAATTAAAATCTTTGCAAAAGAGCGTTAATGTTTAATTTATTCTTTTTATTAATAACGACCCAATAAAGAATATCTAATGTATAATGCTTGATTTTTAACTCTTACCATTGTTTTACATCTTTTATGAAGATGATGATTTTTCAGAATGCCAGTTTGTGAGAACTTTTCATTAAAATTAATCATTTGTTGTGCTTCTTTGTAACGTCTAATAATGCAGTATTAAATTCCTTCACAGAGAAATTCACAAACGTGCTTATTTCACCTTTTCAGCACTGAGCCTTCCTTTACAAAAGAATATCATCCTTTCTCCTGCACACTAAATTGTCATTGATTGTCTTGTTGAACTTCCTATATTCTATCGTCGATGCTCCTTTTAGACATCCGAAATTACTTTGAGTGTGTGCCCTCGTTTCTTCCTTTGCAGCAGTTTCTTCTTACTAAAGCTTCTTTATTTCATTTGATTTGGCTCTGATTACACTCTCTTTTCATGCATCGATTAAAGAACCTTGGTCCCAAGCAGTCGCAGAATTCTAGATGAGTACAAAAAAAAATTTCCTTGTTGCTGTAGTTAGAAATTTTAAATTTTTTGAAATTCAAATTATTTTATGACAATGATGAGGAACTCCTAGTGTGGGTGGTAATCAACGATTGTTACTGTTTGCAATAAGAATAAAGATGCTAATGTCGATAGTGTTATGTAAATCTCTCATTTGTACACTTTCTATCCATTACTTAATCTTCACATTCAAAATCTTGATTGTAGGTTTTCAGTATACCCAATAAAATATTTCCGTCTCTTTAGCTTTGTCAGAGAGAAATTTTACGAATATTGTTGAAAAATTGAATTTTAAAAAAGCTTAGACTTTAACGATTTTTGACTAATAGAGTAATTGATTTTAATTGAATAAAAGTAGAAAACATATACTTCAACCTTACAAACATTTATATAACGCGGCTTAGCCACAAAATTTATTATTTATTTCATAAAAAAACTTAATTAAATCACGGAACCTAAAGTACAATAGAAAAAAGCAATGCCTCTGCAGCTCAATAATCCTTTGTTTATATATATTGAGGGAATTTGTCCAGGGACCCTTATTGCGAATTTCCGTCTCAAAACTTAAAACTCAACAACTGTGAATTTGAAAAATTAAGCTCGTATAAAATTGAAAGCACGAAAAATTCGAATTCCAAAAATTGAAACACGAAAACTCGAATTCCAAAAATTAAAACTCAAAAAATTCGATTTCCAAAAATTGAAACTTAAAAAATTCGAATTCCAATAATTGAAACACGAAAACTCAAAATTTTCCAATTCAAATCGCAACTTCTGTTTGTCGGCCTCTTTTCTACCGAAATAGAAAGGATCACAGGACTCACCTCGCGAAGGTCAACAGAACGAGTCCCTGGTTAATGATCAATTTTTGGTCGAATTCCTCAGTGATGCGCTCCTTCTTAAATCAAACAACTTTCGTTAGACGACTTAGTTGCAACTTACAGGATAGCCAAGTTTTACCAACTATGACAAAAACTGTAAGTTAAACACATCACCGGGTTACATTAAATGCCGTGATGCATCTATCATTAAGGGAGTGCGACCCATCTGGAAGCGCCTCTATAAAGATCAATACCGCCATGAGTCAACGAATTTCAGTACCACTGGACTTTACGTCCTTTCCAAACCGACAAGAACAAGCTGTAACACCGTAAGGCATGGTTCGGAGTCATGAATAGAGAGCTCACGTTCAGGATTTATTGTGCAAAGATCTTGTTATGACTCTCAGCGGCCCGGAAGTATTTGTTTCACGAAAAATTCACGAATACAAAAAAAATAAGAGCTGAAAAAGAAATGAATTAATAAACAGAATAATACGAACGGATTGACAGTAATGTTTTTTTTTTGTACAGCCTACCCTCATCACCCTCTTTTAATTTCTGAAAAGTTCAAAGCCCTTTTTATAGAGGATAAGCCTCGTTCGATAAAAATTATATAAAAAACTCGAACGCGCCATTGAAATTCATTCATGTCCAGATTATTAAAAAGAAAAATCCTCTACGTTAATGAAACTACCAATCATCCTTCACTCAATCACCCCTAACCCCTCACCCAATCACCCACACCATTCCCTTGGCGTCAATGGGGCGCAACTCCCAGATAGATTTGTTTATTCTCCTCTCGCCTACCCAATCTATACTCCCTCGCTTACCCAACCCCTATTCCCTCACATCCCAACCCCTACCCCCTCACACCTTACAGTAAATTTCCAAAGCTTCTACCAGATGAAATATTTTTCAATACGCTCGCAAAGAACTGGATTCCTTATCTTGAAATTATTGATGAGTCGTCTAAATTTGTTGTTGTCGCTCAATTTCAAATAATGGACGAATTTAATTTTTAACTCGTCCGATTCGTCAGCATAGAATGTCATAAAACCGCGATACAGGTTCGTAAGCTTCTGTTTCTTATACTGAAAAAGACAAGATAAAGAATATTAATTTAAAGATTTATTCTGTTACTTAACCTCTTGTTCATAACTAAATCACTCTCGACCTAGATGATTCGGTCTCCTATGTGAAGAAAGTAACTTACCTCAACAGTTGGATCATATGGCAGGTCTTCACTCCTGGTTGGCATTGTTGATTGTGATGTGAGGTAGTCTTGCGGATTTTCTTTAAATTTCGGCTCGTAATTGTCTCCATCGCTTGTAGGATCAGTTGATTCCGGTGCTTCTCCTGTTGCTGCCGATATTATTTCTGCTACTACCTCTTCTACTACGTCTGCTCCTTCCTGTGCTCCTTCTTCTGATCCTTCCAATGCTCGTTCCTGTCCTTCAGTTGCTCCTTACTGTTTCGATCCTTCCGTTGAGATTTCAACTCTTTCTGCTGATTGTTGTTTCGATCCTTGCGTTGAAATTTCCGCTTCTTCTGCTGATTGTTGTTTCGATCTTTCTATTTTCGTTTCCGTTGATACTCCTTTTGATATTTCTGATGACATAACAGTTGCTTCTGTTGATTCAGTTGCTGTTTGATACTTTGATTGTTGCTGTTCTGTTGAATTTCCTTTAATTTTCGTTTTTGCACCGTGTATTTTCACGAAATTTTATAATGAAGAATATTTTTTCATAGGTTGCTGATATTTTAATTTTTCATGAATTTTCGGTTTGGAGAATTTTGATTGTTTGAATGAAGCTGAAAGGCTTTTTTAACAGAAGTTCCACATTAACTTAATTGTTTCAGAGTGAATTACAAATGCAGTATGTTCAACAATTCTTGTAAGAAGAAATTACAGGAAATCAAGATGAAAAATTAAAAGCAACTCTAAAGAAAGAGTTTATTGAGGAACAGAAGAAGAAATTGGAGTCATCAACATTTAAGAAAGCCACAAGAAAGAAGAGGAATGGTAAACACGTGAAGATAAAAAAAATGACAACACAAGAAAACTCCATCAACTTGATTTGAAGACGTCAAAATAACAGAACGGAAGCTACCTATTGGTTAATTGGCTTAATGTACGAAATCATAATAAGTTTCGATTTTTTTTGTGTTTCATAATGTGTTCATGCAGTAAAAGAATAAACTAAGTTAAAAATCAAAACTCTCTAAAGAATTTAAATGGAACGTAATTATTTTTCAGTTATTGTTGTCGGAAGCAGTGCTGGTCTTTTTGTGTTTATCTTCAGAATCGAATCGAATCAGGATCAGTTATTGATTCATAATTTAGGATGCTCGTCTTCTTTCGTTCGTTGCAGATTCTCACAATTTCATGTCATTGATACTCAATTGTCTTTTTAAATGACTCTGTCTCTTTATTTTTTGTGTCTTGATTTCTTCAAGTCCATTTGACACAAACACGAATGTTCCGAGAAAAAGTAATTAAAAATAATTGAAAGGATGAATATAATGATTATAAAATAAGACTGATTGTAAAGCTAGTAGGATTTATTCTCAGTATTAATCACAACTGTCTTTACTTAAATAAAAGGGGTGAGGGCTCCTCTCTACTCATTGCATTTCATTGCAATTTGGCTAAACTTTATTGCAATTCATTGCAATTACAGTACTTTGGTGTACTATAGCAAATTTTATTGCACTTTATTGCACTTTACTCAACTTTGCTGCACCAAATTGCAATTTACTCTACTTCATTCTACTTTGTTGCACTTTACTCGACTTTATTCTACTTTATTGCACTTTACAGTGCTTTTTTGCACAAATTATTCAGTTAATAATATTAATATTAATGTTTTTAATCTATTTATATTAATTTTTTAAAAGAAAAGAGCCATTAATAATGACTGGTTATAATAAATTTGTCTTTAAAAATATTGAAAAAGTTCAAAAATCAAAAATTTAAATTTGTAAAGCATTAAAAATGCTTAAACTGTTAAAAACCTACTGTAATTCAATTATTAATGAATATCTTAAAACGTAAGGAAAAATGTCGAAATAAATGCAATATTAGAAGACTTTCACATTTTTGATATGATTTTTGAGAAAAAAATGCATTTTCCATAAATCAACACGTATTTGATCAGATTGCAAAACTAGTTTTCGGGAAAACAATGCATAAAGATAAATCAAGATCCGCATCAAAAAGTTTGTGCCTTCAGTTTTACATAGTAATCAAAAATCAGAATTGAAATTGATTAAGGCATTGTTGAGAAAATCGCAAAATTCATTTTCCGTAAGCAAGCAAACAATCAAATTTTGCAATCGATTCGTGTTGCTCTATAAAAGAACTGATTAGTTTTTGGGAATGGCAGAAACAGCCATTACTTCAGAAAAAACATAAAACTTTCCTTTCTTACGATTTTTAAAAACCAAAGGTTAATGTGATTTTAATAAAATTGAACTTTGGATGAAATTTTTTTTTTAAATTTTTTAAAGAATGTTTGGCATATTCGTTAAGCTTTAAACCTTCAAACTTATGCAGACCAAATCTTGGTCTGTACATAAGACTTTTGATGGTACGGTGTGAATATATCCGCATTGGGTTTCTACCCGATACACCAGTTAAATTTGAAATTTTCGAACTCAATGTTCTTTTCAGCAAATTTTTAAGAGGTTATTGTATATTGGGTTCCTTACAAATTTCTCAAAAAAAGCAATGAAGTAAATTATTCTAAAACGGAGTTTAGTAATACACTTTAAAATTGAACAAAACTGCTGCGATCTCCAGTTTACAATGACAAAGCGTAAAAAAGGTTTGTAATAAGGTGCGCGAAGTTCGTTTAACCGCACCATAAATTCTTCAGTTTTCACTTTTATAAACACTTTAAGGATGTTTTCAATGATCATTTTTAATTTTTCTTCTTAAGGAAACACTGTTTTAACTTTATTGAAATGAAGCAACAGCTTAATACAGGTTTTTTTGAAATTTATTTTTTCTATGTGGAAATTTTTCACCACAACCTAAATCTTTCATAAAATTTTCAAGTTCTATTAGTCGTAGAACTATGCAGTTTTCTGTTTTATGTCAAGTTTAATATGATAAATACGGTAGGCTATTCAAATTCCATATGATATGCACAGTTTTGTCAAAAGTTGTTAATGATTATAACAAAGTGGTGAAAAATTTTCACCTCAAACATATTTTTCTCAAATTTTTGTCCTAAAACCAATTAAAGATGAAGACTTAAGTGATTCATTTAATACTTTAAACCATTTTCTACCTAATTTAGACAAAACAATTACAGTTTCATGAAAAATAACAGCAAAAATTAATTTTGAAGATATTTTCAGTATGACAAAATAAATGAAGGAAAATCTCGTGAAAAACTTAATGGAAAATTCTGGAACTGTCTGCAAACATAGATTTTTGTTGCTCAAATACTTTAAGAATAGAATAAGTACAATAAATAACGTTTACAGCTCAAAATTTTAATATTTTCAAAGTGCGGCTAAACGAACTTCGCACTTTGTTGTTGTAATTTATAAAAAAAATTAATTAATTTAACAAGGCACAACCTTTAGCTGACTTATCTTTACTAATTTAAAACATACTTGGAAACAACTTTAAAAATAATAAATAGTTGCCACCCTTAAAGTGTTTATAAAAGTGAAAACTGAAGAATTTATGGTGCGGTAAACGAACTTCGCGCACCTTATGCAACAAAGTACATAGGAAATAAAGCAAAAAACATCGTGTGCATTGAAAGTGCAGTACTATCCCAAATTTAAAGATGTTCCACAGTGAAATAAATCATTTTCCAAACAAAATTATAAAACTAGATGAGAACTATTATATATTTTCAGGTTTTAGGCCCAAATAGGCCCAAAAAAGGCTGCACTTTGGTCTACTTTGCCTGCACCTTCAGTACTGTATTGCACTTTGCTGCACTTACAGCACTTTATTGCTCTTTGTTGCAATTCATTGCACTTTGCTCAACTTTGCTACACTTCATTGCACTTTACTCTACTTCATTCTACTTTGTTGCACTTTTCTCAATTTTATTCTACTTTGAAGCACTTTATTGCATTTTTCAATAAATTTTTGCACTTTTTAAGGAGCTCTCACCCCTAGGGCCCACATATGTATATTGCCTACAACGGTAGTCGGTAATAATTTAACATTAAATCGTAGGTTGTCATGACACTTGAAAAAGTTTGTTTATTATTTTCTCGCATTCCAGATATTGAAAAACTTTTTCTCTTTTTCAATTTCAATTTTTCTTGCATTTTTACTTATTTTTATTCTAATTTATTTGTCTTTCATGTAAATCGTTAACATATTATTGTTATTATAAAACTCTCTCAGCAAAAAAAAACTTTCGTAAATGACACAAAACTATACATTTAACGCGAGCATATAAGAAGAAAGGAAGGGATAATCGCTAGAAATATTCCATAAAAAAATATTAATATAAATTCCATTGCAAAATTATGGAGGAACTACGAGAAAGCTCAATTCACCACACAGCACTGAAATTCTCAGAGGATGTGAAGCAAATGAAAATCTACAATAATCTTTATAAAACTGTTCAGGTATAGTTTTTTGCATTTAAATTTAGTTTTTAACACATGACCATGAAGTGCCTCAAGTGTCAATACTTTTCGGTTGGTTTTTAAACATTCGCTATATTAAAGAATGTTTTGTCAGTATGTTCAGATTTTGCAATGCCGTAAACACCTTTTGATAATGTGCTAACCGATTCATGCAGTGTTTGTTATTCCAGTGTACCTAATAAATATTCTTTCCGGTTTATAGAATAATCTCCAATAAAAATAAGGCTTTAAGTTTAAGATTTTGTCTTATTTGAAAATCAGGTCCTTCATAAACGTTATCTTGCTATTAAATGTTAAATATGTAATATTCATCAACTATAAAAGCATAGACATTTTTGGTTCCAAAATTTGCAATTTTTTGATATGCGCCAATTGTGCATGATATCTAAGCACTCCTTTATACAAGATGGAGTATAAAAATGCGCCACTTAATCGCATTCAATGCTAATCTAGTTCTAAATTCATTTCACACCAGCAACAGGAAATTTCACTCACTTTTTACTTTTATTTTTTTTAGAAACTAGCATGTTCACCTGAGGTATGCAAAGATGACATGAAAAACACATTGGAGCTAGCAATGAAAAAGCATGGTCTTGAAACAGAAATACGAAATATAGTTTTTCATTTGATTCGGACATCTATAAAGAGCGATGTAAAATTTTCAATGCAAGCTGTAAGTCACAACTAGCCTGTTACGAAAGGCTCGAGTATTAATTTTTTGTTTTGTCATAGACGGACCCTTTAAATTACCTCAGACGTGCTGGTGTTCAGTGGGAAAGAAGAGTCAGGAAGTCATTAAATACAATGAGTGCAGAATTAAAAACGACTTTACAAGGTCAAGTAAGGAACCAACAAGAAAAGGAGGAATTACAAGCAAAATGGGCAGAATTGAGCAATTTTCAAGTTGATTTATCAAATTATCGACCCGTGTATGCTCCAAAAGATCTCCTTGAAGTTCTTATATCACTCAAAGGCCCAGCAAGTCAGAAGCATGATGACGATGGTGTCATTCCTCGTTGGGAATTCTCTCACATATCATTGCCTGTAAGAAATCTACAAGAACTTCGAACAGTCTTTTCTGAGCTTTTAAGGAATGAAATGACTGTTACTGATTGGTCAGTAACATGTGAAAGGATTCTTACGACTCGCCATGCTCCACTTTGTCAACAGATTTTGAAGAAAGGATTGACACCAACACAACTTCGAGGGAAGATCTGGTCTATTGTTCTTGGAAGTGAATTGGAGGAACATGTAAGTTATTTATAAATTCATCCTTCCATGTAAATTCAATTTGTTGTTTTATTTATTTCTAGCATCGAGAATACTGGGATCAACTGAAGACAACCGTCCTTAGTACGGACTCAATTGTTGATAAATTAGTGTTTAAAGACGTGCAATTAACAGCAACAAATGATGATCAATATTTTGTTTTTGAGGATGTCATTTACCAAGTTATGCTGTGCTTTTCTCGTGATTCAGAAATTGCTGACATGATTAAAACTGATTGGCTGAATACCTCAAAATTAAAGCAATATGAAACACCACCAAATAATATTGTTCCATTTCATGGGATCTGCATGTTTGCTTCCCCATTTTGCTATCTTTTTGACTCGCCGATTGCTCTGTACTATACATTTAGAGCTTTCTATGTTCGTTATTGCCATAGATTAACAACAA
Source organism: Chironomus riparius (assembly GCA_917627325.4). Taxonomy (NCBI): domain Eukaryota; kingdom Metazoa; phylum Arthropoda; class Insecta; order Diptera; family Chironomidae; genus Chironomus; species Chironomus riparius. The sequence continues at coordinate 25,514,451 of OU895877.1, forward strand.
TCAACACTCACAACCAAGGAATCGTGAGTCTTTGTCTGCTATTTGAGAAGCTCCTTCAAACTCATGAGCCAATTTTATGGTCTCATTTTAGAGAATTGCAGATTCAACCGTAAGATGAATTTAAAGCTCTGTAAATTTTTCTTACCATTATTAAATCTTTTTAGGATTCGTGTGGTTTTCAAATGGCTTATGCGAGCATTCAGTGGACATTTGCATCCACAGGAATTGCTTATACTCTGGGATCTCATCCTTGGATATGACTCTTTGGAGATCCTTTCGTTACTAGCCATAATAATATTAAGTTTTCGCAAAGAAAGTCTCATGCAAGTATCCACAATTGAGAGCATTGAGGCAGTACTTGCAGACTTATCCTCAATTAAAGTACTTCCATTGGTGCAACTAGCTTTGTCACGTGATTAAACTAACTTAGCCTCTTTTTTGTTCATTTTTTTCTTGTTATTAACTTTACTACTGATTAATAATAAAAATACAGTCATAGTAAATAATTAACTTAATTCCTGAAATTCCTTAACATTTTTTTAACCCAACGGATTTTCGAAATCCAAATTTTTAAAGCAACGCTTCAAGTGAAAATAATATTAGAAATTTTTTGTGATTAATATATAATTCAGTTTTAAGATCATAGAGACACTTTTGACTTCAAATCTATTACATTAGCGATCTAGTCAAATTAGAACTATTGTAAAACATTGAAATGGGAGCTATTTTGGGGATATTTTCTGCAGCACAGGTAATAATTTTGAATTTACGTCTCGAACAACAAAGAAAAATTTTATTGATTCATTTTATCTGTACTTCCTCATCTTCTTTATTTATGGATTTAATCTAATTATCACAATTTAAATGACTCATAATATTATTATGAACACTTTTAGCTCGCTTGCTGTTGCACTGCATCGGCTGCAAGTTGTATATGCTCAGCATGTCCATCCTGTAAAAATTCTACATCATCAAGAATAATGTACGCAATACTCTTACTTTTTGGAGCCGCGACTGGTGCTTTGATGCTTTCTGATGGTTTACAAGATATATTAAAGAAGGTTCCGTTTTGTGCAAATTCTACGTCAACAACATCATACGTAATTCCTGCTTCGAGCACTTTCGATTGTCAACATGCAGTTGGATATTTAGCAGTTTATAGAATCGGTTTTGCACTAGCTGCTTTCTTCTTTTTAATGTCTATCATAATGATTGGTGTTAGATCTTCCAAAGATGGACGAGCTGCAATACAAAATGGCTTTTGGGGATTGAAATTCTTGATTGTAATTGCAATTGCTATCGGTGCATTCTTCATTCAAGACGGTTCTTTTGGATCTTGGATGATGTGGATAGGATTAATTGGAGGATTTTCGTTTATCATTATTCAGCTTATACTTCTCGTTGATTTTGGCCATCACTGGGCTGATGAATGGGTTGGAAATTATGAAGAGACCCAAAGTCGTGGATGGTTTATAGCTTTGTTGTCTGCAACGGCACTTCAATACATTGCCGCTCTTGCTGGAATCATTATCTTGTATAGCGTATATACACAATCTGATGATTGCGCATTGAACAAATTCTTTATTTCATTCAATATGATTCTTTGTGTTGCTGTTAGTGTCCTTTCAATTACTCCACGCGTCCAAGAAGCCCAACCACGAAGTGGATTATTGCAAAGTGCCGTTGTCACTTTATATGTTGTTTACTTGACATGGTCAGCAGTTTCAAATAATCCAAACAAGACATGTAATCCCAATTTATTGGGTGGTGGATCTGATGCAAACAATCAAACATTTGATAAAACTAGCATTGTAGGTTTGGTTATTTGGTTGTTCTGTATTTTGTATTCGTCATTACGTTCTGCCAGTGCTGTTTCATCACTTTCAGGCTCAGATCCAGAGCGTCAAGGTTTGTATGAAATAGTTTTGAATTTACTAACAAATTGTGTTCGTCATGCATTCATAATCTTAACATTTATGCTATATTTGTGGGGCTTAAAAATAATATCGCTTCATAACTTTTTTAAGAATAACACAATTTGTTTTCGTTGTAATAAAATTTAGTATTAATAACAGCTACCCTTTCAAATGAAGATGAAAAACCAAGCAACAACTCGGAAGATAAAGTTTGGGACAATGAAGAAGATAAAGTCGCATATTCATGGTCAATTTTCCATTTGACATTTGTTGCTGCCACTTTATACGTTATGATGACACTTACAAATTGGTATCAGTAAGTTCAAACTCTGCAAGTGTCTCATGAGTATCGCATTTAAACTTTTCTTTTTTTCTCATCCACAGACCAAATTCATCGTCTTTGGAGTCAATGAACGCAAATGCTGCATCAATGTGGATTAAAGTAGTTTCTTCATGGCTTGGTATTGCACTGTATGGCTGGTCATTAATTGCTCCGATGGTTTTAACTGATCGTGAATTTAATTAAATCTATATTAAACATTATTATTAATTAACCATTTTACGAATCTTTTAAAAACATGCTTAATGCCATTTTCTCAATGTATGGATCGAGCTGCTTAGTATTTCCAAGAAAAGTTTCTATTTGATATTAAGGATTGCAGGATATTTAAAAAATAAAGTATGTCCGCATACAAAATGCTTGCTGATTACCCAATTCACAAGTCTTGCAACTAGCTGCATTGAAATTACCAACCAAATAATAATTTAACTCCTGTGCGGCTCGATTATGTGATAAGATACATTTTTTCAATAACTTATGTCATTTTTTTTTTTTATTTTACATCCTGTAAGCATTCATGTAATCGTGAATGTTACTTAAATTTTATGTAATAGCTGTAATAGACTTCATGTAGGAATAAACACATAAATAAGTGGACAACACGTATTTTTATCATAAACAAATAAGACTAATTGTTTTATTTCATTGCTGGTTCTTGTGTCTAATTTACTTTTAATAAATTTTTCCTGAAAGATGGCTCACGAATAATTTGTTATACTACATAGTTCCTATAATTGTTGCTTCCTAAAATTCCTTTTTCGCAAATGGATTTAGTCGTTTCAACCACGATGTGTCCTTTGTATCTTCCATTTCTCCTGTAACTTCTTTAATTCCAGCTTCTCGAAGTTGCTCTATTAACTTTTGACGGAAAATTATTTTGTGAGGAACTGTTGGATTTTCAGCATTTATTTCATTACGTCTCTTGTTAATAGCTTCCATCCATGTCAATCCGTACCAATCGATTTCTTCTGCTGTGTATTGATCAAGATATTTTCTGTATTCTTTCATTAGCTCTTTCTGTTTTTCTGGATTAATCTGCCAAGCTGGAATTCCTTTAACAATATCTTGAAGAATCCTTCTCTTAATTTTCAATGCTAGTACTGATCGTAAGTCACATGCTGGTGACATTAAAAGGTAATGATCAAGTCCACGATACTCAAATATTAAACGGATAGTACGTTCAGTTACAGTAACTGAGAAAAATTCATCCAAAATCTCACTGCGAACTACAGAACGTTTGAGAGTTGGGACCCAAAATCGAGGAACACGATGAGACATTAACTTTTTTTTAGTAAAGCCTTGAATAATTGCTTCACCGCCCCATAATCCATAATTTTCTTCGTCTACAGATTTTAATGGAAGTGGAACATTTTGTACAGGATGCACTTCTCCAGTTTCTTCTTTGCGCTCAAACATGCCTTCTTTTGGTACATAATGAACAGCTGCAGGCTGTTGTTCCTTCCATTCTTTCCAAAATTTTCTATATGCCGGCGGAAGTTCAGCTCCTTAAAAGATTCAAGAGATTTTTCTATAAAAATATTTTTCACAATTACAATTTTCTTTAATTTCTTCACCTAATCCAGTATCAAAGCGAGTTTTTCTTACAAATCCTCGAAGCATAGCTGCTCCCTGTTTTGTAGCAGATGCCATTTCTAAAAATCAACTTGTATTAACTGGATAAATTAATAAAATTTATGAATTTTTACAGCATGTACCTAATGTTTATTTTTCTTCTGTTTTGATGCAACGCCTTCTAGTGAGCGTTACAAAATTTTGAAATTTTCAGGTCCGTTGGAAATTGTTTACTCGAAATGTGACAGTTCGATTTATTAGATTGTTTTAATCTTTTGCAGCTCAATATAGGTCCTGATCCATTCCGATTTATAAGTATAAAATAAAATTGAAAATTTGCTTAAAAGCAAGAAACTGAAACAGCCACTTGCAGATGGACATCTAAATAATTTCTATTTAAATACTATGTACCCCGAACATACAAAGAGCATGCTCAGAAAAGTGAGCATATAAGTGAGTCTACTCAAAAATTATACTCATGCAAGCTCATTCAACTGAGCATGCTCAGGAGTTCATTACGAATGTACTCACTTTATTTGTTTACAAAAACTTTATGAGCTCACGTGAGTGCATTCAATAAGTATACTCTTGAGAATATTAAGAACATACTCATGTGAATTCACTCATATGAGTTCACTTACTGAATGTACTCATGAGCATATAATGAGCAAACTCACTTCTGTGTCACACGATTTTTTTTATATTCTCATATGAGTGCACTTACTGAATGTACTCATGAGCATATAATGAGCAAACTCACTTCTGTGTCACACAATTTTTTTTTATATTCTCATATGAGTGCACTTACTGAGTTTATTCAAGAGCAAATTGTGTACCTTTTTTAAAAAATGTCAGCTTAATCGAAAACGTTAAAATAATGATTTTTTAAGGAAGCTGACGTTTTTTTAAAATGGGGGGGGGGGGGGGGTGACAAGGTGGGGGGCAAGGGGAGTGTCAGGTATATTTTGTGAAGCCAATGTGGATGGGGGCAAGGGCGGTGTATGTTTTGTGAAGCCAATTATGTGAGGGGTGCTGACAAGGTGGGTGTCAGTTGAGGGGAGGGGGGGGGGGGGTGACAAGGTGGGGGCAAGGGAAGTGTCAGGTATATTTTGTGATGCCAATGATGTGAGGGGTGCTGACAAGGTGGGTGTCAGTTGGGGGGGGGGGGTCCGAATTTGAGGGGGTTTGTGGAGCCAGTTATAAAATTTTTGTGGGATTGAGTCCGAGTTTGAGGATGTTTGTGAAGCCATTTAAAGTTTTGTGAAGCTATTTATAAAGTTTTTGCGGGATTAAGGAAGTACGAGTTTGAGGGAGTTTGTGAAGCCATTTATAAAGTTTTAGTGGGATTAAGAGGGTTCGAGTTCGAGGGGGTTTGTGAAGCCCTGTGAAGTATTGTGAAGCCATTTATAAAATTTTTGAGGGATTAAGGGGATCCGAGTTTGAGGGGGTTTGTGAAGCCATGTGAAATTTTGTGAAGTCATTTATATAATTTTTGTGGGATTAAGGAAATCCGAGTTTGAGGGGGTTGTGAAGCCATGTGATGTTTTGTGAAGCTATTTATAATGTTTTTGCGGGATTAAGGATGTCCGAGTTTGAGGGAGTTTGTGAAGCCATTTATAAAGTTTTAGTGGGATTAAGGGGGTTCGAGTTCGAGGGGTTTGTGAAGTTTTGTGAAGCCATTTATAAAATTTTTGAGGGATTAAGGGGATCCGAGTTCGAGGGGGTTTGTGAAGCCATGTGAAATTTTGTGAAGTCATTTTTATAATTTTTGTGGGATTAAGGAAATCCGAGTTTGAGGGGGTTGTGAAGCCATGTGAAGTTTTGTGGTAGGATTGACCTTAAAAACATTATGGTTATTTGCGTCTTACAGTTATTTACATAATAGTAATCAAATTTTAACCCTGATAAGAGGCGCCACGGGCGCCTCCGGATAGCCTAGTTATTATATATTTACAGACAATAGCTCCAAGGAAAAGTGTGAGATGACAGAAGTTAAGCAACGCAGAAGATATTTCAACAAGGATGGGTGACCAGATTTATATGCTTCATTCTAAGTATTTCAGATAAAATATTAATAATAATTTCTAACTCTATCAAAATTATTCACAGAAATAAACGGAACAGTACTTAATTTCAGCTAGCCTATAATACTCAAATTTAGCTTAATTAATTTTTTGAATTTTGCAACTTCACTTGAGTGCACTCATGAGTGTGCTCCGATGATATATACTCATAAATATACTCATTAAGTATATATTCTTTGAGTACGTTTATGAGTATGTACTCTTTGAGAATATTTATAAGTATGTACTTTTTGAGAATGTTCATAAGTATATTCAATAAAAAATGTTACATGAGAAAAATGTTGCATGTGACATGTTACCTTCTCATTTGAGTTTGCTCATGAGTTTACTCAATGAGCTTAATACATGTCACATAGGAATGTGCTCACTGAGCATGCTCAAGAAGGTACCGTAAGCACATCACTGAAATGTATGAAAATGAGCACATTCTCACAAAGGTTAATAGGCTCACAAATAATGTGCTCTGAGCATGCTCATTGTATGTTCGGGTACAGCATTAGTTGAAAAGATGTATGACAAAGACAAGATAATAATTAGAACAAAATGTCGTAAAAAGCTTTAGACAAAATTTCACAAGTTTCTTACGAAATTTAAAGCTCACGAATGAAAATGAAAAAAGTCAAGGAATTTCCAATTATAGAAAATTATTACAAAGAAAAGAATTTCTTAATACATTTAAAATTACACTTTCATGTCCCGCACACATTGAAAATATATCATGTTATCAGTTATCGACACATAAATATTTTCTCTATATTGCTGATAAAAAATAATAATACATCGAGCCGGTAAGTAATGAAACTCCCGAATCAGTCCTCTTTGTGTGCTCGCGGAATTAAGTCGTTGAAAATGGAAAGCAAATAAATTAAAATAAAATCCAGTAGTATCAAGTGCCTTTTCAATTGTCTATTTATCTTATCATAAAAAACAGGAATAGCTTCGAATCTTATCGAAAAAAAAAAATGTTTATTTATGTAAGTATTGTATGGGTCAGGGAATCTCCTTAAAAGCCAATATGGTGCAATTGGTATGAATCAGTGTGAACAATTGTAATTGTGCTATCAGAAAAAATTATTATAATAATTTAATTAGATAAAAAAAACATTCAATCAGCTTTTTATTGATAAAGCGTGCACAAATAAGACTAATTAATTGCCAGTGCCAAACTTAAAGTAGGGGTCAGTGTTGTTAAATCAGAATTATTATAAGTCATTATCCTTCACTTAGACAAGAATAATTAAGCTACAAAGTTGAAATTTTAATAAAATTCGGTCAATCTGGACCTGCTTAGACCCATCTCCAGCTGTCTAAGCTCATAATTTACATATAATAACCTGAATTTTTTGAATTAGTGCTCAGTGTATGACAGCTCTAAGTCAGCGATGACTATCAAATTTACAGATAAGAACACGACTGGATAGAGATAAAAATCTTATCAATTCATAATTAATAATCGGAGAAGACTTTCTGAATTAATAAAACAATCTGAGGCCAAATTTCAATGAAATTTTTGTTCTATGACGTTATAAGTGGAATAGTTTCTTATCAATTCTAATGAAAAAAAAAATTCTATGATAAGTGCGTCTCATTCATTTCATTTCCATTATCAATTCAATTTCGCACAACACAAACGATAAGGAAATGGAAATTGAAAATATTGATTTAATTATTGACTAAAGGAAATTCTCAAGTGCTAATTTACGCTTTTCTCTTATCATCTTCATTGATAATAAAAAAAAGGGTGAAGATTGTGTTTGGGTGAAGCCCATTTTAACGAAAAATAATGGAGAGTATGACGTGCCATTTGCAGCGAAAATACAAAGCACAGACAAAGATCGATTGCTTGTCACAGATGATGATGGCAAAGAATTTTGGATTACGAAGAATCAAGTAAGTCATTATTTGCAATCTGTGTCTTTTTTCTAGTTTGTAATTTGATGTATATATTTAGATCCTTAAAGCTATGCACTCAACATCAAATGACACCGTAGCTGATATGATAGCTTTATTTGAACTAGAAGAACACACGATTTTAAGAAATTTGTGCATGAGATACATGAAGAAGGAAATTTATGTGAGTATGGATATCCAATAAACTGTCCATAGATTGGTGATTCTATCCGTCCAATATTTGAACCACTGTTCAATACCAGAAAATCTAAAAAAAAATTAAAACATGCTTATAGCAAGACTGAATTTTAAAAGACAAGCTTAAAGCTTCTTTAAACTATCTTTTATAGAGTCTATTTATCAGACTTTGGTTATCAGAAGACGATATGACAGAAGTTCGCACGAAGCTTAAGACAATAAAATTCTATAATCCTTTAATCCATTAAAACTCATTGAATTTATAATAAGTAGCCGTCCATAAATTAATCATCACCTTATTATTTTTAAAAATTTATAGACGTACATAGGATCAATGCTAGTTGCTATAAATCCGTACGAAATTTTACCAATCTACACAAATAATGAAATCAATCACTACAAGAACCAAAACGTGCACATGCATTCTACGCCTCATATATTCGCAATAGGAAACAACGCTTACAAGGAAATGAGAACAAAAAACAGAAATCAATGTATTGTAATTTCCGGTGAGTCTGGAGCTGGCAAGGTATAACTATAGAATTTCCTTAATTAAATCACAAAATAATTATCTTTATTTCATCTCCACATAGACCGAGAGTACAAAATTGATTTTACAATATTTGGCTGCGGTGAGCGGAAAGCATTCGTGGATCGAACAACAGGTGCTTGATTCAAATCCAATTATGGAAGCATTTGGAAATGCTCGCACCATAAGAAATGACAATTCGTCGAGATTTGGAAAATATATTGACATTTTCTTCAATGATTCGGGAGCTATTGAAGGAGCTAAAATTGAACATTATTTGCTTGAAAAATCTAGAATTGTGTCTGCAAGTAAAGGCGAGAGGAACTATCATATATTCTATGCTATGCTAGCAGGCTTATCAAAGGAAGAGAGGAAAAGGTTAGAACTTGAAGATGCAACCAAATACAATTATCTTACTTGTGGTGGCATCATTAAGTGTGAAAATAGAAATGACGCAAATGAGTTTACAGCCATTAAGTCTGCGATGAGTGTTTTATCGTTTAGTGATGAAGAATTTTGGGAAATTATCAAGCTATTGTCAGCAATTTTACATATGGGAAATTTAAAGTATAAGGCAACCACTGTACAAAACCTTGATGCATGTGAAATTGCTGATAGTTTGAACATAGCAAGGATAGCAAGAGTTCTTGAAGTCCCACAGCAACTATTAAATAATGCACTTCTACAGAAAACAATTTTCGCTCATGGTGAACGCGTTACATCAAGTTTAACCAAAGAACAAGCTATTGAAGCTCGTGATGCATTTGTAAAAGCAATATATGGTAAATGCTTTGTAATGATTGTTGAGAAAATTAACCAAACAATTTACAAAACAATAAAAAAGAAGTGTTCTATCGGCGTGCTGGATATATTTGGTTTCGAGAATTTTGGATCAAATAGTTTTGAGCAACTTTGCATTAACTATGCAAATGAAAATCTACAACAATTTTTTGTAAAATACATCTTCAAACTCGAGCAGGAGGAATATACAAATGAAGGAATTGATTGGCAAAATATTGAGTTTATTGATAATCAAGAGATCCTTGATATGATTGGATTAAAGCCAATGAACATAATGGCATTGATAAATGAAGAGACAATCTTTCCAAAAGGTTCAGAATCAACACTCGTTGCTAAATTACATACAACACATGGTACAAAGACGATTTATGTAAAGCCAAAATATGAAGATTCAAGTGAATTTGGCATACAACATTATGCTGGAAATGTGTTTTATAATTCAAATGGATTTCTTGAAAAGAACCGAGACTCATTCAATTATGATTTGAAGGAATTGATTATGAAAACATCGAACAAATTTTTATTGAGCCTCTTTTCGGCAGATGATGCTTTAGATACATCAAAGAAATCGATTACTTTGTCATTACAATTTAGAAATTCACTTGAAGCTCTGATGAAGACACTCCTTGCTTGCGATCCTTCATTTGTAAGATGCATTAAACCAAACGAGCTACAACGACCAAATGTAAGTATCATAACATCCTACGAGTAATCAATTATTAAAAATTAAGCAATAAATGAACTCTTATCGTTTACAGATATTAGATAAGCCTCTTTGTGTTCGACAATTGCGCTATTCAGGAATGATGGAAACAGCCAAAATACGAAAAGCTGGTTTTGCTATTCGACATACTTATAAAGACTTTGTAACGCGTTATCGATTCCTTGTAAAGGGGATTACAACAAAATCAGATTTCCGTTCAGCTGCAAATAAAATTTGTACACAAATCTTAAGCTCAATGCCCAATTACGCTTTTGGCAAAACTAAAATATTCTTAAAAGAGCAGCACGATATGCTTCTTGAAACTATGAGAAATGATATTTATATGAGTGCAATAGCTGTGATTCAGCGTGGATTTAGAAGATTGATATTTAAAAAGTTTATGCAACGATACAGAAATGCCGCAACTGTTATTCAGAAAAACTGGCGTGCTCGTGCACCACGTCAAAGATTTCTTACTATGCAACGTGGATTTAAACGTCTACAAGCTGCAATTCACTCAAAAGCAGATGCAAATCGATACGATAATTTGAGAAATTCATACATTTGTCTTCAAGCAAGATGTCGAGGGTTCTTAACCCGTAGAAACTTGTTGAGTAAAATTTCAGAAAAATCACAACGAATGACTGAACTTGGAAGATTACGTGTCCAAGAAGAGCAAGAGCTTAAAAAGGCAAATCATCCTCGTTGGAAGCAAGAAGCTGAGATGCGTTTTCTTACACGTCTTTCTACATTAAATAAAGAATTAAAAATAGAAACAGAAAGAAAATCAAATCAACAATACCAAATGAGCATTGAAGAGGAAGATAAATTAGTTGACGATGTCTTTAGTTTCCTAACAGAACTTCCCACGCCAGTTGCAAAGCCTCGAACAACTTACACTCCATCATATAAAGTAAGCAAAATGATTTCATATCTCGAAGCAAAAAGTCGGAACCTTAAACACATTCCATCAAAGCTCTTATCTAGGCCTGTTAATTATTATGATTCAACAACTCGTCTTTAATGACTCTTATTTATAGCTAAATAACATAATAATAAACGGTAACAATTACATTTTACACGTGTACAAAAACATTTATGTATATCAAGGACTAATCATCATTTTCTTACTGCCACACATCATTTAATTATTAATTGTTGTTTATTTTAATGTTGGAACTTAAGGATTTGAAATTAATAAATTGTTATTTTTTACAGACATCCATGTTTGTGTTTTGGTCGTTTGGTGTAATTTTAATCCACAAAATTAAAACAGTTTCTCGATTGGCACAATTTTATACGTTGTTCGCTTGAAGGGCTTTAAGATACTTTATTTATAACAAACTGGAAGTTTTTTGATCTTCACCTTGGTTCTAAGTATAGTATTCATATGTCCACGGCGGAGAACGTTTGAGCCAATCAAAGTAAGAGACAACTTATGTAAATTAAAGTAATTAAAACGTTTAGTTCCATATTTTTGTTTTCATTAAATTTTATTCTTATCATCAATGCATTTCTAACCATTTTACTCAAAATTATGACAGGAGTAGAACAATTTTTTAATGTTTAATATTTTTTGTGGTCTCATCTAGATCTAAAAAACATCTAATCGTTGTAGCTACTAAATGTCAACTGATATATCAAAATCTTTTATTCTCTATAATTATTTTGGTACATACATGGCTATCATAAAACATTCCTATACCTAAGTCTTAAATAGATAAGTATAAAGATAAGAACAAAGAATTCCTTTCATTATGCTCGGCATGTTTGATCGATCAATGGAATTTATTGGAATTAATTAATAATTATTTGTTTGGTGAAGTGATAAGCAAAATTTATCTCAATGTTATCATGGGGGGAGATTCATTCACAACATGAAGCACTCACTGATACACAAGGACACAATCAGTAATCGCACTTTAGATAAATTCAATTCTTACGAATGTAATTAAATTAAAGTTATTTATAAATGACACAAATTAATGCGAAAACTGTTCATTCAGAGCTTTGGAACAAGCACAGATGATTTGAAAAGTAATCAACATAACAATGAAGTTGTATCTATGCAAAAAGGAGAAAAATTCCAAAAAGAAGATTTGTCAGCATACACATTTCAAAAATTTGCGGCGACGTATTTCTTAACAAATGTCTCTTATCAGTTCAGCAAGAGAACTATCAAGACTTCTCTTTTGGATTTGCCAATGATGATGCAAGTATCTGCTCAAGCTTTATGGATTACAATATTGAGATTTATGGGTGACTTGGGCGAAGCAAAATATGAAGATATAGAAAAGGAGACATTTTCACGACAAAATGTAATGCAAAAAATAACTTCAACATTAGGAAGAAGGTCACAACTAACAAAAGAATTTCAAGGAATTCTACAAACCAAACATCCTGAACGTAAACTTCTTTATGCAACTTTAAAAAATAAAAATAAGCTATCACGTGAATTTATGCAACTTGTACATAATAGTGAAGATTTGCAGCAATATCAAGAATGGATAAACATGCGAAGCAGTCATCTTGATAAATTGCATTTCATTGTAGGGCATGGGATATTACGTGAAGAATTGCGAGATGAAATATATTGTCAAATTTGCAAGCAACTTACCAATAATCCAACATCAATATCATTTAAAAAAGGATGGATTCTTATGGCTTTATGCATTGGATGCTTTCCACCTTCATTAAACTTTGAACCTTATTTAAGACAATTTATAAGAACCGGTCCTGAATTGTATGCACCATATTGTGAAAATAAATTGGATAGAACATTTCAAAATGGTGTAAGAAAGCAGCCACCATCATGGCATGAAATGCATTCATCTAAGTCCACTGAACCGATTGTCGTAACAGTTAACTTAATGGATGAAACATCTATAAATGTTGAAATAGATTCGTCTTCGACTTCAAATGAAGTTTGTATTGCTGTCGCAAAAGCTATACATTTAAAAGACCTTTTGGGATTCTCCCTTTTTGTGACGATTGAAAAAAAAGTAATGTCTTTGGGATGTGAACATCAATTTGTATTTGATGCGGTATCTCGTTGTGAACAATATGCAAAAGAACATGGAATTACTGAAAAAAATGTCAAGTGGCAATTATATTTACAAAAGGAAATGTTTACGCCTTGGTACAACCCAATGACAGATCCCGTTTCAACGAATTTAATTTACCATCAACTTGTCAAAGGTTTTCATTCTGGTGATTATGCATGTACAACAGAAAAGGATATAGCGATGATTTTGGCATTACGTTATTATGCTGAAATTGGTTCAAAATATGAAAAAGAAAAAATGATGTCGAAAATTGCTGATTTTCTTCCAATATCTATTTACCGAAAAGAAACTGCATCTAAATGGGAAGTAGTAGCTGCAAATTCTTTCATTAGAAGCAGATGTGTTCGTGATAATTTACCAGCAATAGCTGCTAAAGAAGACATCGTGTTCTTTGCAAAAATCACTTGGGTTTTGAAATTTTCAAGATTTTTCGAAGTATTGAAAATTGAGGACGAGGCTTCCGATACTGGTGACAATGTTTTTATATTAGCTATTAATTGTACTGGAGTTTATCTAATTGATAGCCAGGAGCAAGTTTTAGTGAGCTTAAGAATTCATAAAACCTTTGAATCTCATTAAATAATTAAAATAATTTTATATTCTAGCTTGAGTTATCATTTCCTGAAATCTCAAATGTGACTTATAAGGAAAATGAAGAAACAAATGCAAATGCAACATTTACATTAATCACTATAGCTAGTGAAATATTGAAATTCAAATCACACGACTCTTTTATAATTTTTAAATGGATTAATTTTCTATTAAATCATTTAAAGAAAAAGTCAACTTATGCAGTAGCTATTCGTTCTTTTGTGAAGGAATTGACAGATGAAAATGTTGAAGATTATTTGGAACTGAAAAGGGGTGATTTAGTTATGCTGGAGCAAACAGGTAAAATTAATTGAATTTTAATCAATATCGGATGTCATTTATGACAGACCTCTGATCTAATTTAAATTATAATTTTTAAAAAAAATCTACAAATTTCTTGTAAGGTGAAACTATTTCCAACTCAACCTCTATGTGGACTACTGGAAAAGTAAAAGATAAAAAAGGATATTTCCCAATAGATTCTATTATGATTCTTCCATGCATTGAACCACCAAATAAAGAAGTCATTGCACTTTATGCTAGAGACGGTCATAAAAAAGTTGCAGAACCCAGAAGCAAATATAATACTTTACAACGTCAGAAGATGCACACTCTTAAATTTTTTGCAGAGCAACATTTTAGACCAAACATTGAGTAAGCTTAATATATCAAATTTTTCAAAATGATCACTTATTTTAAATGAACAACTTTCATTTCCTTAGAATTACTAATATGTATGGAACATTAAATACATTCAGAAGACAATACCGTGAAATATGGTGCAATTCACGGGAACCAATAAAATCACCACTTTTAATGAAACTTCAAGGTGAAGGTGATAGATCCAATCTAGCAGTTCAAATGTTTATTAGCATTATGAAGTACATGGGAGATTTGCCTCAGTCAAAAAATTCTATTTCGCACGCTGAACAAGTCTTTGAAATTGTCATGAAGGATGAAGCACTTTGGGATGAATTATACTGTCAAATTATGAAGCAACTGACTGAAAATAATATTAATTCAAGTGAGGAACGTGGATGGGATTTAATGTGGCTTGCAACAGGTCTGTTGTCACCAACACAGCTCCTTTTGAAAGAACTTCAAGAATTCCTTAAGACAAGACCTCATCCTGTTGCAAAAGAATGTCTTCAAAGAATTCAGAAAACTTTAAAGAAAGGCAACAGAAAATGTCCTCCATATATTGTGGAAATTGAATCAATCAGGCAACGATCAATTCATATTTATCATAAAATATATTTCCCAGATGACACAGAAGAACCTTTTGAAATTGAATCATCTACAAAAGCAAGAGATTTGATTGAGCAAATATCAAAAAGTTTTGAAATGAAGTCAAGTGAAGGATTTAGCCTGTTTGTAAAAATAACTGATAAAGTTATTTCTGTTCCAGAAGATTATTATATCTTCGACTTCATTTATGAACTGATTGATTGGGTCAAGAGTCAAATGCCTTCAAGAGTCGATCAACAACATATTCAGCTTCACTATCAGTTATTTTTCCTGAAAAAAATGTGGATTAACTTTACACCTGGATATGATCCAATTGCAGATGATGTCTTCTATTTCTATCAGGAATTGCCAAAGTATTTGAATGGATACTACAAGGTTATTAATTTTATTGAAATGTAATAATCAAGCTACATCATCAATGGCTAGATGATAAAACATATGTGTCACTAAAGCTGATTGCTTGCTTTTAAAAAATTATTAACAAACATTTTCCTCTTTAAAATTTAGATTACAAAAAGTGAGGCAGTCAACAATGGTGCTTTAATTTATCGAGTTTATTTTGGAAATGATAAAACAAAATTTCAACACCTTCAAGGTCTCATCAATCAACTTGTACCAGAAGATTTAAGTAAAGATCAGAAAACTGATGATTGGAAAAAACAAATTTTATCAGTTTACTCCAAACAAATAGGTCTTTATAAATTTGTACTATATTTTGACGAACTTAACTTCTCTCATTTTTCACAGAAATGACCGAAAGTGAATGTAAATTAGAATTTCTTAAATTTCTCCAAAATCAAGATATGTTTGGATCTACATTTTTTGTTGTAAATCAAAAAACAATCAATCATTTTCCACCAACATTGCTTATAGCGATTAATAGAAATGGATTCTATATTATGGATGCTAAAAAGGTATGTTTCCGCATGCACATAAATAAATCTGACTTTTGGTTCTCAGATATATTGGGAATCTCGAGTGAGACTTAAAAAAACAGAGATTTACATTAGGGGTCGTTCGCTTATGACCTCCGACATTTATGATTTTGTTTTTAAATAACAATTAAATTTAAAAATGTCACAAATGAATTTATTTTTCCTGTAGAACAACTTGAAATCATACTCATACAATGAATTAAGCTTTTGGAGTTCTGGAAATACATACTTTCAAATAACATTCGGGAATATAATGGGTGGCACGAAGCTTTTGTGTGAAACGACTCAAGGATACAAACTGGATGATTTGTTGTCGTCTTATATTCAACATTTCAACAAAAAACAGCTATCCATTAATGTTTCTAATAGAAACTTTAGTAAAGATCAAAATATAAAAGTTATGATAAAATAATTAAGAATTATAAAATATCTTCTTATTTTTTTTGGATTTTTTTCTTGCAACAATTTACCCTTACACTCTTACACATTTAAAATTTACTTTTTTGGTTCTCTTACAACAATGAAATAAAGAAAATAAAAAATTTAAAATGAGATCTTGTGATTCTTACATTTAACTTTATTAGCTTGATCTTTTAAAATTTAAAAAAAATTAAAAAAAAGACAATAAGGCCACTTATAAAATTTTAATTGTTCAAATGGTCTTAATATTTTCACTGCAAGACAATAAGTCCACTTAGACAAAATTAAAATTTAAGGTGAAATAATTATTTTCACGTGCGGGTAAAAAAATCACTTCCATTTGTGTGTGGGATTTTTGTCTTCACTTGAAGTTAATAAATCCGCAACATTTTTAGGATTCGTCTTTAATATCTCACTATGAGGCAATTAGATCACTTGAAATCGTAAGTGGACTTATTACCTCACAGTGAGATATTTAATTCACCTATATTTCTTAGTGGACTTATTGTCCTTTTGTGCAAAACATTAAATAACATTACAATAAATAAATTTTCACCATTTTGCAACAAAATATTGATCATGTAAAAAAAGTTGTAACATATTTAATTACTTTTCATAAAATTGTCAAATTTAAACTTTATTTTTCATGCGGGTAAATTTACTATCTACTAGAATTCCATAGAATAGTTTTCCAAAGACATAATTTTCCAAAATTTTTTAAATTTTGAAAGGAATAAATATTTTATGAACGATTTTCATTATTTTAGATAAAATGAATTTTAAAAACAAGAGTTTTATGGATAGACAAAGATTTGCTTAGCATAAGTTTGCAGGTGTAAAGCTTAATAAGTCAGCTGAGCTTCGCTCAGCATAAGTTTGAAGATATAAGGCTTGATGAGTCATAAGTTTGAAGGGATAAACCTATCGAGTCAGCTGAGCTTCGCTCAGCATAAGTGTGAAGGTATAAAGCTAGCGAATCAGAAACTTTGCAAAAATATTCAAGTGCCTAAAACAAATACAAATAAAACATCCAAAAATTTTTTTGAGCAAAGAACCAAGTATGAAACTAGATTTTGACTAGACCTGTCCCAAATTCATAATTAAAAATGTATTTCCTACTTGGTTCTTTGCTCAAAAAAATTTTAAGATGTTTTTTTTTGTATTTGTTTTAAGCACTAGAATATTTATGCAAAGTTTCAATCCATTTGGATAAACCCTTGTAGAAAAAAGTGACAAAATTGATTTTGACTAGGGTCGCCTCTAGTTCAAAATTGAAAATGTATTTCCTTCTTGGTTCTTTGCTCAAAAAAATTTTGGGATGTTTTATTTGTATTTTTTTTAAGCACTTAAATATTTATGCAAAGTTTCAATCCATTTGGATAAACCCTCGAAGAAAAAAGTGACAAAATTGATTTTGACTAGGGTCGCCTCTAGTTCAAAATTGAAAATGTATTTCCTTCTTGGTTCTTTGCTCAAAAAAATTTTTGGATGTTTTATTTGTATTTTGTTAAGCACGTGAATATTTATGCAAAGTTTCAATCCATTTGGATAAACCCTTGAAGAAAAAAGTGACAAAATTGATTTTGACTAGGGTCGCCCCTAGTTTAAAATTGAAAATGTATTTCATTCTTGGTTCTTTGCTCAAAAAAATTTTGGGATGTTTTATTTGTATTTTTTTAAGCACTTAAATATTTATGCAAAGTTTCAATCCATTTGGATAAACCCTCGAAGAAAAAAGTGGACACAATTGATTTTGACAAGGGTCGCCCCTAGTCCAAAATTGAAAATGTATTTCCTATTTGGTTCTTTGCTCAAAAAATTTTAGGATGTTTTATTTGTATTTGATTTAAGCACGTGAATATTTATGCAAAGTTTCAATCCATTTGTAAAACCCTTGAAGAAAAAAGTGACCAAATTGATTTTGACTAGGGTCGCCCCTAGTCCAAAATTGAAAATGTATTTCCTATTTGGTTCTTTGTCAAAAAAATTTTTGGATGATTTATTTGTATTTGTTTTAAGCACGTGAATATTTATGCAAAGTTTCAATCCATTTGACTAGGGTCGCCCCTAGTCCAAAATTGAAAATGTATTTTTTTCTTGGTTCTTTGCTCAAAAAAATTTTAGAATGTTTTATTTGTATTTGTTTTAAGCATTAAAATATTTATGCAAAGTTTCAATCCATTTGGATAAACCCTTGAAGAAAAAAGTGACAAAATTGATTTCGCCCCTAGTTCAAAATTGAAAATGTATTTCCTTCTTGGTTCTTTGCTCAAAAAAATTTTAGGATGTTTTATTTGTATTTAATTTAAGCACTAGAACATTTATGAAAAAAAAGTGACCAAATTGATTTTGACAAGGGTCGCCCCTAGTCCAAAATTGAAAATGTATTTCCTATTTGGTTCTTTGCTCAAAAAAATTTTAGAATGTTTTATTTGTATTTGTTTTAAGCATTAAAATATTTATGCAAAGTTTCAATCCATTTGGATAAACCCTTGAAGAAAAAAGTAACAAAATTGATTTCGCCACTAGTTCAAAATTGAAAATGTATTTCCTTCTTGGTTCTTTGCTCAAAAAAATTTTAGGATGTTTTATTTGTATTTGTTTTAAGCACTAGAAGAATAGAATAGAATAGAATGTGATGAAGGGTTTTGCTAATAGCAAAAGCGGCACTGCGATCGATGATCTGTTGTACCATCCCAAGTCCCCTATGCTAGAATTCCAATGTCCTTAATAAAGCCAATAATGTCCTGATAATGCTGCTTGTTTATATCCTCATCATTCAAATAGTCCTCATCAAAATGCTTGACACGTTGTCCTCGTAATGACCTACATTTACAAAGTATATGAATGATTGTTTCTTCATTCACATTACAAAACCTGCAAATTTTACTATTAGACAAATTCAATTTAAAAAGAAAACTATTGATACTCATGTGTCCTGTCAAAGCACCAATTAAGATGCTAAGGTCTTTCCTTGGTAGTCTGAGAGCATCCGATATTTTATTCTTATTTTTAGGACCAAGAAGTCTTTTGGCTGTCATGGCTCCTTCCTCTAAATTCCAGATACGAAAATGCTGTCTCTCCATCCATTCTCGTATGTTTGACTTCAACAAGCCAAAACCATAGTATGTCGACTTGTCATAATCTTCCTTGTGTACTGCTTCTTTAGCTAATTGATCAGCTGTTTCATTACCTTCAATACCACTGTGTCCAGGTATCCATTTTAGGATGACTTCATTTTCTTGCCCCAATGCTGTTAAACAAGAAATACAATCAAGAACTGTTAAAGACTTCACAACACAATTGTTTAAAGCCGTCAAAGCTGATCGACAATCTGAAAGAAAGCAAATTTTACAGCCTTTCAAATCCATATCCAAACAGTAATTAGCACCCTCACAAATAGCTTGAACTTCTGCCTGAAAGACAGAAGCATGATCTTGCAGTTTGTAGGATGAATTCAAACTCAGCTCTTTGCTGAACAGACCGATGCCAACACCACTTTCTGACTTTGATGCATCAGTGTATACAGACATACAATTACTTTCCACCAAATCACAAGATTCAGCAGCATTATCTTCTGATACAACTACCTTAAAAGGTTTGTCAAAAACGTATTTTGACACTATATCATCCGATTCTAAGATAAATAAACTTACACTCCTTAGAAATCGATTTAATTCCATATGACCTGTAGAAATCCAGTCATTAACCCATAATTTATTAACCTTCAATTTGGATGCACTTGTTTGAGCTGCAGCTTCGATTCTCACTCGAAGTGGAGGAAGCTCAAGAAATCTATCCAAAGCCAGTTTTGGAGTAGTTTTCCAAGCACCGCAAATTGACAATTCTGCACTAGAATATTTATGAAAAAAAAGTGACCAAATTGATTTTGACAAGGGTCGCCCCTAGTCCAAAATTGAAAATGTATTTCCTATTTGGTTCTTTGCTCAAAAAATTTTAAGATGTTTTATTTGTATTTTTTGTAAGCATAAAAATATTTATGCAAAGTTTCAATCCATTTGGATAAACCCTTGAAGAAAAAAGTGACAAAATTGATTTTGACTAGGGTCGCCCCTAGTTCAAAATTGAAAATGTATTTCCTATTTGGTTCTTTGCTCGAAAAAATTTTAGAATGTTTTATTTGTATTTGTTTTAAGCATTAAAATATTTATGCAAAGTTTCAATCCATTTGGATAAACCCTCAAAGAAAAAAGTGACAAAATTGATTTTGACTAGGGTCGCCCCTAGTTCAAAATTGAAAATGTATTTCCTTCTTGGTTCTTTGCTCAAAACAATTTTAAAATGTTTTATTTGTTTTTTATTTAAGCACGTGAATATTTATGCAAAGTTTCAATCCATTTGGATAAACCCTTGAAGAAAAAAGTGACAAAATTGATTTTGACTAGGGTCGCCCCTAGTTCAAAATTGAAAATGTATTTCCTATTTGGTTCTTTGCTCGAAAAAATTTTAGAATGTTTTATTTGTATTTGTTTTAAGCATTAAAATATTTATGCAAAGTTTCAATCCATTTGGATAAACCCTCAAAGAAAAAAGTGACAAAATTGATTTTGACTAGGGTCGCCCCTAGTCCAAAATTGAAAATGTATTTCCTACTTGGTTCTTCGCTCAAAAAATTTTAGGATGTTTTATTTGTATTTGTTTTAAGCACTTGAATATTTATGAAAAGTTTTAATCCATTTGGATAAACCCTTGAAGAAAAAAGTGACAAAATTGAATTTGACTAGGGTCGCCCCTAGTCCAAATTTGAAAATGTATTTCCTTCTTGGTTCTTTGCTCAAAAAAATTTTAGGATGTTTTATTTGTATTTGTTTTAAGCACTTGAATATTTATGAAAAGTTTTAATCCATTTGGATAAAAATCCTTGAAGAAAAAAGTGACAAAATTGAATTTGACTAGGGTCGCCCCTAGTCCAAATTTGAAAATGTATTTCCTTCTTGGTTCTTTGATCGAAAAAATTTTAGAATGTTTTATTTGTATTTGTTTTAAGCATTAAAATATTTATGCAAAGTTTTAATCCATTTGGATAAACCCTTGAAGAAAAAAGTGACAAAATTGAATTTGACTAGGGTCGCCCCTAGTCCAAATTTGAAAATGTATTTCCTTCTTGGTTCTTTGCTCAAAAAAATTTTAGGATGTTTTATTTGTATTTGTTTTAAGCACTTGAATATTTATGAAAAGTTTTAATCCATTTGGATAAAAATCCTTGAAGAAAAAAGTGACAAAATTGAATTTGACTAGGGTCGCCCCTAGTCCAAATTTGAAAATGTATTTCCTTCTTGGTTCTTTGATCGAAAAAATTTTAGAATGTTTTATTTGTATTTGTTTTAAGCATTAAAATATTTATGCAAAGTTTCAATCCATTTGGATAAACCCTCGAAGAAAAAAATGACAAAGTTGATTTTGACTAGGGTCGCCCCTAGTCCAAAATTGAAAATGTATTTCCTTCTTGTTTCTTTGCTCGAAAAAATTTTAGAATGTTTTCTTTGTATTTGTTTTAAGCATTAAAATATTTATGCAAAGTTTCAATCCATTTGGATAAACCCTCAAAGAAAAAAGTGACAAAATTGATTTTGACTAGGGTCGCCCCTAGTTCAAAATTGAAAATGTATTTCATTCTTGGTTCTTTGCTCGAAAAAATTTTAGAATGTTTTCTTTGTATTTGTTTTAAGCATTAAAATATTTATGCAAAGTTTCAATCCATTTGGATAAACCCTCAAAGAAAAAAGTGACAAAATTGATTTTGACTAGGGTCGCCCCTAGTCCAAGATTGAAAATGTATTTCCTACTTGGTTCTTTGCTCAAAAAATTTTAGGATGTCTTATTTGTATTTGTTTTAAGCACTAGAATATTTATGCAAAGTTTCAATCCATTTGGATAAACCCTCAAAGAAAAAAGTGACAAAATTGATTTTGACTAGGGTCGCCCCTAGTTCAAAATTGAAAATGTATTTTCTTCTTGGTTCTTTGCTCAAAACAATTTTAAAATGTTTTATTTGTTTTTGTTTTAAGCACGTGAATATTTATGCAAAGTTTCAATCCATTTGTAAAACCCTTGAAGAAAAAAGTGACAAAATTGATTTTGACTAGGGTCGCCCCTAGTCCAAGATTGAAAATGTATTTCCTACTTGGTTCTTTGCTCAAAAAATTTTAGGATGTTTTATTTGTATTTGTTTTAAGCACCAGAATATTTATGCAAAGTTTCAATCCATTTGGATAAACCCTCGAAGAAAAAAATGACAAAGTTGATTTTGACTAGGGTCGGCCCTAGTCCAAAATTGAAAATGTATTTCCTACTTGGTTCTTTGCTCAAAAAAATTTTAGGATGTTTTATTTGTATTTGTTTTAAGCACGTGAATATTTATGCAAAGTTTCAATCCATTTGGATAAACCCTTGAAGAAAAAGTGACAAAATTGATTTTGACTAGGGTCGCCCCTAGTCCAAGATTGAAAATGTATTTCCTACTTGGTTCTTTGTTAAAAAAATTTTAGAAAGATTTATTTGTATTTTTTTTAAGCACTAGAATATTCATGAAAAGTTTTAATCCATTTGGATAAACCCTTGAAGAAAAAAGTGACAAAATTGATTTTGACTAGGGTCGCCCCTAGTTCAAATTTGAAAATGTATTTCCTTCTTGGTTCTTTGATCGAAAAAATATTAGAATGTTTTATTTGTATTTGTTTTAAGCATTGAAATATTTATGCAAAGTTTCAATCCATTTGGATAAACCCTCGAAGAAAAAAATGACAAAGTTGATTTTGACTAGGGTCGCCCCCAGTCCAAAATTGAAAATGTATTTCCTTCTTGGTTCTTTGCTCCAAAAAATTTTAGAATGTTTTATTTGTATTTGTTTTAAGCATTAAAATATTTATGCAAATTTTCAATCCATTTGGATAAACCTTTGAAGAAAAAAAGTGACAAAATTGATTTTGACTAGGGTCGCCCCTAGTCCAAGATTGAAAATGTATTTCCTTCTTGGTTCTTTGTTAAAAAAATTTTAGAAAGATTTAATTATATTTTTTTAAGCACTAGAATATTTATGCAAATTTTCAATCCATTTGGATAAACCTTTGAAGAAAAAAAGTGACAAAATTGATTTTGTCTAGGGTCGCCCCTAGTTCAAAATTGAAAATGTATTTCCTTCTTGGTTCTTTGCTCAAAAAAATTTTAGGATGTTTTATTTGTATTTGTTTTAAGCACTAAAATATTTATGCAAAGTTTCAATCCATTTGTAAAACCCTTGAAGAAAAAAGTGACAAAATTGATTTTGACTAGGGTCGCCCCTAGTCCAAGATTGAAAATGTATTTCCTACTTGGTTCTTTGCTCAAAAAAATTTAGAAAGATTTATTTGTATTTGTTTTAAGCACCAGAATATTTGTGCAAAGTTTCAAACCATTTGGAAAAATCCTTGAAGAAAAAAGTGACAAAATTGATTTTGACTAGGGTCGCCCCTAGTCCAAAATTGAAAATGTATTTCCTTCTTGGTTCTTTGCTCAAATAAATTTTGGAATGTTTTATTTGTATTTGTTTTAAGCATTAGAATATTTATGCAAAGTTTCAATCCATTTGTAAAACCCTTGAAGAAAAAAGTGACAAAATTGATTTTGACTAGGGTCGCCCCTAGTCCAAGATTGAAAATGTATTTCCTACTTGGTTCTTTGCTCAAAAAATTTTAGAAAGATTTATTTGTATTTGTATTAAGCACCAGAATATTTGTGCAAAGTTTCAATCCATTTGGATAAACCCTCGAAGAAAAAAATGACAAAGATGATTTTGACTAGGGTCGCCCCTAGTCCAAAATTGAAAATGTATTTCCTACTTGGTTCTTTGCTCAAAAAAATTTAGGATGCTTTATTTGTATTTGTTTTAAGCACTAGAATATTTATGCAAAGTTTCAATCCATTTGGAAAAATCCTTGAAGAAAAAAGTGACAAAATTGATTTTGACTAGGGTCGACCCTAGTCCAAAATTGAAAATGTATTTCCTTCTTGGTTCTTTGCTCAAAACAATTTTAAAATGTTTTATTTGTTTTTGTTTTAAGCACGTGAATATTTATGCAAAGTTTCAATCCATTTGTAAAACCCTTGAAGAAAAAAGTGACAAAATTGATTTTTACTAGGGTCGCCCCTAGTCCAAGATTGAAAATGTATTTCCTACTTGGTTCTTTGCTCAAAAAATTTTAGGATGTTTTATTTGTATTTGTTTTAAGCACCAGAATATTTATGCAAAGTTTCAATCCATTTGGATAAACCCTCGAAGAAAAAAATGACAAAATTGATTTTGACTAGGGTCGCCCCTAGTCCAAGATTGAAAATGTATTTCCTACTTGGTTCTTTGTTAAAAAAATTTTAGAAAGATTTATTTGTATTTTTTTTAAGCACTAGAATATTTATGAAAAAAAGTGACAAAATTGACGAGGGTCGCTCCTAGTTCAAAATTGAAAATGTATTTTCTTCTTGGTTCTTTGCTCAAAAAAATTTTAGGATGTTTTATTTGTATTTGTTTTAAGCACGTGAATATTTATGCAAAGTTTCAATCCATTTGGATAAACCCTTGAAGAAAAAGTGACAAAATTGATTTTGACTAGGGTCGCCCCTAGTCCAAGATTGAAAATGTATTTCCTACTTGGTTCTTTGTTAAAAAAATTTTAGAAAGATTTATTTGTATTTTTTTTAAGCACTAGAATATTCATGAAAAGTTTTAATCCATTTGGATAAACCCTTGAAGAAAAAAGTGACAAAATTGATTTTGACTAGGGTCGCCCCTAGTTCAAATTTGAAAATGTATTTCCTTCTTGGTTCTTTGATCGAAAAAATATTAGAATGTTTTATTTGTATTTGTTTTAAGCATTGAAATATTTATGCAAAGTTTCAATCCATTTGGATAAACCCTCGAAGAAAAAAATGACAAAGTTGATTTTGACTAGGGTCGCCCCCAGTCCAAAATTGAAAATGTATTTCCTTCTTGGTTCTTTGCTCCAAAAAATTTTAGAATGTTTTATTTGTATTTGTTTTAAGCATTAAAATATTTATGCAAATTTTCAATCCATTTGGATAAACCTTTGAAGAAAAAAAGTGACAAAATTGATTTTGACTAGGGTCGCCCCTAGTCCAAGATTGAAAATGTATTTCCTTCTTGGTTCTTTGTTAAAAAAATTTTAGAAAGATTTAATTATATTTTTTTAAGCACTAGAATATTTATGCAAATTTTCAATCCATTTGGATAAACCTTTGAAGAAAAAAAGTGACAAAATTGATTTTGTCTAGGGTCGCCCCTAGTTGAAAATTGAAAATGTATTTCCTTCTTGGTTCTTTGCTCAAAAAAATTTTAGGATGTTTTATTTGTATTTGTTTTAAGCACTAAAATATTTATGCAAAGTTTCAATCCATTTGTAAAACCCTTGAAGAAAAAAGTGACAAAATTGATTTTGACTAGGGTCGCCCCTAGTCCAAGATTGAAAACGTATTTCCTACTTGGTTCTTTGCTCAAAAAATTTTAGAAAGATTTATTTGTATTTGTTTTAAGCACCAGAATATTTGTGCAAAGTTTCAATCCATTTGGATAAACCCTCGAAGAAAAAAATGACAAAGTTGATTTTGACTAGGGTCGCCCCTAGTCCAAAATTGAAAATGTATTTCCTACTTGGTTCTTCGCTCAAAAAAATTTAAGATGCTTTATTTGTATTTGTTTTAAGCACTAGAATATTTATGCAAAGTTTCAAACCATTTGGAAAAATCCTTGAAGAAAAAAGTGACAAAATTGATTTTGACTAGGGTCGCCCCTAGTCCAAAATTGAAAATGTATTTCCTTCTTGGTTCTTTGCTCAAATAAATTTTGGAATGTTTTATTTGTATTTGTTTTAAGCATTAGAATATTTATGCAAAGTTTCAATCCATTTGTAAAACCCTTGAAGAAAAAAGTGACTAAATTGATTTTGACTAGGGTCGCCCCTAGTCCAAGATTGAAAATGTATTTCCTACTTGGTTCTTTGCTCAAAAAATTTTATAAAGATTTATTTGTATTTGTATTAAGCACCAGAATATTTGTGCAAAGTTTCAATCCATTTGGATAAACCCTCGAAGAAAAAAATGACAAAGATGATTTTGACTAGGGTCGCCCCTAGTCCAAAATTGAAAATGTATTTCCTACTTGGTTCTTTGCTCAAAAAAATTTAGGATGCTTTATTTGTATTTGTTTTAAGCACTAGAATATTTATGCAAAGTTTCAATCCATTTGGAAAAATCCTTGAAGAAAAAAGTGACAAAATTGATTTTGACTAGGGTCGCCCCTAGTCCAAAATTGAAAATGTATTTCCTTCTTGGTTCTTTGCTCAAATAAATTTTGGAATGTTTTATTTGTATTTGTTTTAAGCATTAGAATATTTATGCAAAGTTTCAATCCATTTGTAAAACCCTTGAAGAAAAAAGTGACTAAATTGATTTTGACTAGGGTCGCCCCTAGTCCAAGATTGAAAATGTATTTCCTACTTGGTTCTTTGCTCAAAAAATTTTATAAAGATTTATTTGTATTTGTATTAAGCACCAGAATATTTGTGCAAAGTTTCAATCCATTTGGATAAACCCTCGAAGAAAAAAATGACAAAGATGATTTTGACTAGGGTCGCCCCTAGTCCAAAATTGAAAATGTATTTCCTACTTGGTTCTTTGCTCAAAAAAATTTAGGATGCTTTATTTGTATTTGTTTTAAGCACTAGAATATTTATGCAAAGTTTCAATCCATTTGGAAAAATCCTTGAAGAAAAAAGTGACAAAATTGATTTTGACTAGGGTCGCCCCTAGTCCAAAATTGAAAATGTATTTCCTTCTTGGTTCTTTGCTCAAAACAATTTTAAAATGTTTTATTTGTTTTTTTTTAAGCACGTGAATATTTATGCAAAGTTTCAATCCATTTGTAAAACCCTTGAAGAAAAAAGTGACAAAATTGATTTTGACTAGGGTCGCCCCTAGTCCAAGATTGAAAATGTATTTCCTACTTGGTTCTTTGCTCAAAAAATTTTAGAAAGATTTATTTGTATTTGTTTTAAGCACCAGAATATTTGTGCAAAGTTTCAATCCATTTGGATAAACCCTCGAAGAAAAAAATGACAAAATTGATTTTGACTAGGGTCGCCCCTAGTCCAAAATTGAAAATGTATTTCCTACTTAGTTCTTTGCTCAAAAAAAGTTAAGATGCTTTATTTGTATTTGTTTTAAGCACTAGAATATTTATGCAAAGTTTCAATCCATTTGGAAAAATCCTTGAAGAAAAAAGTGACAAAATTGATTTTGACTAGGGTCGCCCCTAGTCCAAAATTAAAAATGTATTTCCTTCTTGGTTCTTTGCTCAGATAAATTTTGGAATGTTTTATTTGTATTTGTTTTAAGCATTAGAATATTTATGCAAAGTTTCAATCCATTTGTAAAACCCTTGAAGAAAAAAGTGACAAAATTGATTTTGACTAGGGTCGCCCCTAGTCCAAGATTGAAAATGTATTTCCTACTTGGTTCTTTGCTCAAAAAATTGTAGAAAGATTTATTTGTATTTGTTTTAAGCACCAGAATATTTGTGCAAAGTTTCAATCTATTTGGATAAACCCTCGAAGAAAAAAATGACAAAGATGATTTTGACTAGGGTCGCCCCTAGTCCAAAATTGAAAATGTATTTCCTACTTGGTTCTTTGCTCAAAAAAATTTAAGATGCTTTATTTGTATTTGTTTTAAGCACTAGAATATTTATGCAAAGTTTCAATCCATTTGGAAAAATCCTTGAAGAAAAAAGTGACAAAATTGATTTTGACTAGGGTCGCCCCTAGTCCAAAATTGAAAATGTATTTCCTTCTTGGTTCTTTGCTCAAAAAAATTTTGGAATGTTTTATTTGTATTTGTTTTAAGCATTAGAATATTTGTGCAAAGTTTCAATCCATTTGTAAAACCCTTGAAGAAAAAAGTGACAAAATTGATTTTGACTAGGGTCGCCCCTAGTCCAAGATTGAAAATGTATTTCCTACTTGGTTCTTTGCTCAAAAAATTTTAGAAAGATTTATTTGTATTTGTTTTAAGCACCAGAATATTTGTGCAAAGTTTCAATCCATTTGGATAAACCCTCGAAGAAAAAAATGACAAAGTTGATTTTGACTAAGGTCGCCCCTAGTTCAAAATTGAAAATGTATTTCCTTCTTGATTCTTTGCTCAAAACAATTTTAAAATGTTTTATTTGTTTTTTTTTAAACACGTGAATATTTATGCAAAGTTTCAATCCATTTGGATAAACCCTCGAAGAAAAAAATGACAAAGTTGATTTTGACTAGGGTCGCCCCCAGTCCAAAATTGAAAATGTATTTCCTTCTTGGTTCTTTGCTCCAAAAAATTTTAGAATGTTTTATTTGTATTTGTTTTAAGCATTAAAATATTTATGCAAATTTTCAATCCATTTGGATAAACCTTTGAAGAAAAAAAGTGACAAAATTGATTTTGACTAGGGTCGCCCCTAGTCCAAGATTGAAAATGTATTTCCTTCTTGGTTCTTTGTTAAAAAAATTTTAGAAAGATTTAATTATATTTTTTTAAGCACTAGAATATTTATGCAAATTTTCAATCCATTTGGATAAACCTTTGAAGAAAAAAAGTGACAAAATTGATTTTGTCTAGGGTCGCCCCTAGTTCAAAATTGAAAATGTATTTCCTTCTTGGTTCTTTGCTCAAAAAAATTTTAGGATGTTTTATTTGTATTTGTTTTAAGCACTAAAATATTTATGCAAAGTTTCAATCCATTTGTAAAACCCTTGAAGAAAAAAGTGACAAAATTGATTTTGACTAGGGTCGCCCCTAGTCCAAGATTGAAAATGTATTTCCTACTTGGTTCTTTGCTCAAAAAAATTTAGAAAGATTTATTTGTATTTGTTTTAAGCACCAGAATATTTGTGCAAAGTTTCAAACCATTTGGAAAAATCCTTGAAGAAAAAAGTGACAAAATTGATTTTGACTAGGGTCGCCCCTAGTCCAAAATTGAAAATGTATTTCCTTCTTGGTTCTTTGCTCAAATAAATTTTGGAATGTTTTATTTGTATTTGTTTTAAGCATTAGAATATTTATGCAAAGTTTCAATCCATTTGTAAAACCCTTGAAGAAAAAAGTGACAAAATTGATTTTGACTAGGGTCGCCCCTAGTCCAAGATTGAAAATGTATTTCCTACTTGGTTCTTTGATCGAAAAAATATTAGAATGTTTTATTTGTATTTGTTTTAAGCATTGAAATATTTATGCAAAGTTTCAATCCATTTGGATAAACCCTCGAAGAAAAAAATGACAAAGTTGATTTTGACTAGGGTCGCCCCCAGTCCAAAATTGAAAATGTATTTCCTTCTTGGTTCTTTGCTCCAAAAAATTTTAGAATGTTTTATTTGTATTTGTTTTAAGCATTAAAATATTTATGCAAATTTTCAATCCATTTGGATAAACCTTTGAAGAAAAAAAGTGACAAAATTGATTTTGACTAGGGTCGCCCCTAGTCCAAGATTGAAAATGTATTTCCTTCTTGGTTCTTTGTTAAAAAAATTTTAGAAAGATTTAATTATATTTTTTTAAGCACTAGAATATTTATGCAAATTTTCAATCCATTTGGATAAACCTTTGAAGAAAAAAAGTGACAAAATTGATTTTGTCTAGGGTCGCCCCTAGTTCAAAATTGAAAATGTATTTCCTTCTTGGTTCTTTGCTCAAAAAAATTTTAGGATGTTTTATTTGTATTTGTTTTAAGCACTAAAATATTTATGCAAAGTTTCAATCCATTTGTAAAACCCTTGAAGAAAAAAGTGACAAAATTGATTTTGACTAGGGTCGCCCCTAGTCCAAGATTGAAAATGTATTTCCTACTTGGTTCTTTGCTCAAAAAAATTTAGAAAGATTTATTTGTATTTGTTTTAAGCACCAGAATATTTGTGCAAAGTTTCAAACCATTTGGAAAAATCCTTGAAGAAAAAAGTGACAAAATTGATTTTGACTAGGGTCGCCCCTAGTCCAAAATTGAAAATGTATTTCCTTCTTGGTTCTTTGCTCAAATAAATTTTGGAATGTTTTATTTGTATTTGTTTTAAGCATTAGAATATTTATGCAAAGTTTCAATCCATTTGTAAAACCCTTGAAGAAAAAAGTGACAAAATTGATTTTGACTAGGGTCGCCCCTAGTCCAAGATTGAAAATGTATTTCCTACTTGGTTCTTTGCTCAAAAAATTTTAGAAAGATTTATTTGTATTTGTATTAAGCACCAGAATATTTGTGCAAAGTTTCAATCCATTTGGATAAACCCTCGAAGAAAAAAATGACAAAGATGATTTTGACTAGGGTCGCCCCTAGTCCAAAATTGAAAATGTATTTCCTACTTGGTTCTTTGCTCAAAAAAATTTAGGATGCTTTATTTGTATTTGTTTTAAGCACCAGAATATTTGTGCAAAGTTTCAATCCATTTGGATAAACCCTCGAAGAAAAAAATGACAAAATTGATTTTGACTAGGGTCGCCCCTAGTCCAAAATTGAAAATGTATTTCCTACTTAGTTCTTTGCTCAAAAAAAGTTAAGATGCTTTATTTGTATTTGTTTTAAGCACTAGAATATTTATGCAAAGTTTCAATCCATTTGGAAAAATCCTTGAAGAAAAAAGTGACAAAATTGATTTTGACTAGGGTCGCCCCTAGTCCAAAATTAAAAATGTATTTCCTTCTTGGTTCTTTGCTCAGATAAATTTTGGAATGTTTTATTTGTATTTGTTTTAAGCATTAGAATATTTATGCAAAGTTTCAATCCATTTGTAAAACCCTTGAAGAAAAAAGTGACAAAATTGATTTTGACTAGGGTCGCCCCTAGTCCAAGATTGAAAATGTATTTCCTACTTGGTTCTTTGCTCAAAAAATTGTAGAAAGATTTATTTGTATTTGTTTTAAGCACCAGAATATTTGTGCAAAGTTTCAATCTATTTGGATAAACCCTCGAAGAAAAAAATGACAAAGATGATTTTGACTAGGGTCGCCCCTAGTCCAAAATTGAAAATGTATTTCCTACTTGGTTCTTTGCTCAAAAAAATTTAAGATGCTTTATTTGTATTTGTTTTAAGCACTAGAATATTTATGCAAAGTTTCAATCCATTTGGAAAAATCCTTGAAGAAAAAAGTGACAAAATTGATTTTGACTAGGGTCGCCCCTAGTCCAAAATTGAAAATGTATTTCCTTCTTGGTTCTTTGCTCAAAAAAATTTTGGAATGTTTTATTTGTATTTGTTTTAAGCATTAGAATATTTGTGCAAAGTTTCAATCCATTTGTAAAACCCTTGAAGAAAAAAGTGACAAAATTGATTTTGACTAGGGTCGCCCCTAGTCCAAAATTGAAAATGTATTTCCTTCTTGGTTCTTTGCTCAAAAAAATTTTGGAATGTTTTATTTGTATTTGTTTTAAGCACTAGAATATTTATGCAAAGTTTCAATCCATTTGGATAAACCCTCGAAGAAAAAAATGACAAAGTTGATTTTGACTAAGGTCGCCCCTAGTTCAAAATTGAAAATGTATTTCCTTCTTGATTCTTTGCTCAAAACAATTTTAAAATGTTTTATTTGTTTTTTTTTAAACACGTGAATATTTATGCAAAGTTTCAATCCATTTGGATAAACCCTCGAAGAAAAAAATGACAAAGTTGATTTTGACTAGGGTCGCCCCCAGTCCAAAATTGAAAATGTATTTCCTTCTTGGTTCTTTGCTCCAAAAAATTTTAGAATGTTTTATTTGTATTTGTTTTAAGCATTAAAATATTTATGCAAATTTTCAATCCATTTGGATAAACCTTTGAAGAAAAAAAGTGACAAAATTGATTTTGACTAGGGTCGCCCCTAGTCCAAGATTGAAAATGTATTTCCTTCTTGGTTCTTTGTTAAAAAAATTTTAGAAAGATTTAATTATATTTTTTTAAGCACTAGAATATTTATGCAAATTTTCAATCCATTTGGATAAACCTTTGAAGAAAAAAAGTGACAAAATTGATTTTGTCTAGGGTCGCCCCTAGTTCAAAATTGAAAATGTATTTCCTTCTTGGTTCTTTGCTCAAAAAAATTTTAGGATGTTTTATTTGTATTTGTTTTAAGCACTAAAATATTTATGCAAAGTTTCAATCCATTTGTAAAACCCTTGAAGAAAAAAGTGACAAAATTGATTTTGACTAGGGTCGCCCCTAGTCCAAGATTGAAAATGTATTTCCTACTTGGTTCTTTGCTCAAAAAAATTTAGAAAGATTTATTTGTATTTGTTTTAAGCACCAGAATATTTGTGCAAAGTTTCAAACCATTTGGAAAAATCCTTGAAGAAAAAAGTGACAAAATTGATTTTGACTAGGGTCGCCCCTAGTCCAAAATTGAAAATGTATTTCCTTCTTGGTTCTTTGCTCAAATAAATTTTGGAATGTTTTATTTGTATTTGTTTTAAGCATTAGAATATTTATGCAAAGTTTCAATCCATTTGTAAAACCCTTGAAGAAAAAAGTGACAAAATTGATTTTGACTAGGGTCGCCCCTAGTCCAAGATTGAAAATGTATTTCCTACTTGGTTCTTTGATCGAAAAAATATTAGAATGTTTTATTTGTATTTGTTTTAAGCATTGAAATATTTATGCAAAGTTTCAATCCATTTGGATAAACCCTCGAAGAAAAAAATGACAAAGTTGATTTTGACTAGGGTCGCCCCCAGTCCAAAATTGAAAATGTATTTCCTTCTTGGTTCTTTGCTCCAAAAAATTTTAGAATGTTTTATTTGTATTTGTTTTAAGCATTAAAATATTTATGCAAATTTTCAATCCATTTGGATAAACCTTTGAAGAAAAAAAGTGACAAAATTGATTTTGACTAGGGTCGCCCCTAGTCCAAGATTGAAAATGTATTTCCTTCTTGGTTCTTTGTTAAAAAAATTTTAGAAAGATTTAATTATATTTTTTTAAGCACTAGAATATTTATGCAAATTTTCAATCCATTTGGATAAACCTTTGAAGAAAAAAAGTGACAAAATTGATTTTGTCTAGGGTCGCCCCTAGTTCAAAATTGAAAATGTATTTCCTTCTTGGTTCTTTGCTCAAAAAAATTTTAGGATGTTTTATTTGTATTTGTTTTAAGCACTAAAATATTTATGCAAAGTTTCAATCCATTTGTAAAACCCTTGAAGAAAAAAGTGACAAAATTGATTTTGACTAGGGTCGCCCCTAGTCCAAGATTGAAAATGTATTTCCTACTTGGTTCTTTGCTCAAAAAAATTTAGAAAGATTTATTTGTATTTGTTTTAAGCACCAGAATATTTGTGCAAAGTTTCAAACCATTTGGAAAAATCCTTGAAGAAAAAAGTGACAAAATTGATTTTGACTAGGGTCGCCCCTAGTCCAAAATTGAAAATGTATTTCCTTCTTGGTTCTTTGCTCAAATAAATTTTGGAATGTTTTATTTGTATTTGTTTTAAGCATTAGAATATTTATGCAATGTTTCAATCCATTTGTAAAACCCTTGAAGAAAAAAGTGACAAAATTGATTTTGACTAGGGTCGCCCCTAGTCCAAGATTGAAAATGTATTTCCTACTTGGTTCTTTGCTCAAAAAATTTTAGAAAGATTTATTTGTATTTGTATTAAGCACCAGAATATTTGTGCAAAGTTTCAATCCATTTGGATAAACCCTCGAAGAAAAAAATGACAAAGATGATTTTGACTAGGGTCGCCCCTAGTCCAAAATTGAAAATGTATTTCCTACTTGGTTCTTTGCTCAAAAAAATTTAGGATGCTTTATTTGTATTTGTTTTAAGCACCAGAATATTTGTGCAAAGTTTCAATCCATTTGGATAAACCCTCGAAGAAAAAAATGACAAAATTGATTTTGACTAGGGTCGCCCCTAGTCCAAAATTGAAAATGTATTTCCTACTTAGTTCTTTGCTCAAAAAAAGTTAAGATGCTTTATTTGTATTTGTTTTAAGCACTAGAATATTTATGCAAAGTTTCAATCCATTTGGAAAAATCCTTGAAGAAAAAAGTGACAAAATTGATTTTGACTAGGGTCGCCCCTAGTCCAAAATTAAAAATGTATTTCCTTCTTGGTTCTTTGCTCAGATAAATTTTGGAATGTTTTATTTGTATTTGTTTTAAGCATTAGAATATTTATGCAAAGTTTCAATCCATTTGTAAAACCCTTGAAGAAAAAAGTGACAAAATTGATTTTGACTAGGGTCGCCCCTAGTCCAAGATTGAAAATGTATTTCCTACTTGGTTCTTTGCTCAAAAAATTGTAGAAAGATTTATTTGTATTTGTTTTAAGCACCAGAATATTTGTGCAAAGTTTCAATCTATTTGGATAAACCCTCGAAGAAAAAAATGACAAAGATGATTTTGACTAGGGTCGCCCCTAGTCCAAAATTGAAAATGTATTTCCTACTTGGTTCTTTGCTCAAAAAAATTTAAGATGCTTTATTTGTATTTGTTTTAAGCACTAGAATATTTATGCAAAGTTTCAATCCATTTGGAAAAATCCTTGAAGAAAAAAGTGACAAAATTGATTTTGACTAGGGTCGCCCCTAGTCCAAAATTGAAAATGTATTTCCTTCTTGGTTCTTTGCTCAAAAAAATTTTGGAATGTTTTATTTGTATTTGTTTTAAGCATTAGAATATTTGTGCAAAGTTTCAATCCATTTGTAAAACCCTTGAAGAAAAAAGTGACAAAATTGATTTTGACTAGGGTCGCCCCTAGTCCAAAATTGAAAATGTATTTCCTTCTTGGTTCTTTGCTCAAAAAAATTTTGGAATGTTTTATTTGTATTTGTTTTAAGCACTAGAATATTTATGCAAAGTTTCAATCCATTTGGATAAACCCTCGAAGAAAAAAATGACAAAGTTGATTTTGACTAAGGTCGCCCCTAGTTCAAAATTGAAAATGTATTTCCTTCTTGATTCTTTGCTCAAAACAATTTTAAAATGTTTTATTTGTTTTTTTTTAAACACGTGAATATTTATGCAAAGTTTCAATCCATTTGGATAAACCCTCGAAGAAAAAAATGACAAAGTTGATTTTGACTAGGGTCGCCCCCAGTCCAAGATTGAAAATGTATTTCCTTCTTGGTTCTTTGCTCCAAAAAATTTTAGAATGTTTTATTTGTATTTGTTTTAAGCATTAAAATATTTATGCAAATTTTCAATCCATTTGGATAAACCTTTGAAGAAAAAAAGTGACAAAATTGATTTTGACTAGGGTCGCCCCTAGTCCAAGATTGAAAATGTATTTCCTTCTTGGTTCTTTGTTAAAAAAATTTTAGAAAGATTTAATTATATTTTTTTAAGCACTAGAATATTTATGCAAATTTTCAATCCATTTGGATAAACCTTTGAAGAAAAAAAGTGACAAAATTGATTTTGTCTAGGGTCGCCCCTAGTTCAAAATTGAAAATGTATTTCCTTCTTGGTTCTTTGCTCAAAAAAATTTTAGGATGTTTTATTTGTATTTGTTTTAAGCACTAAAATATTTATGCAAAGTTTCAATCCATTTGTAAAACCCTTGAAGAAAAAAGTGACAAAATTGATTTTGACTAGGGTCGCCCCTAGTCCAAGATTGAAAATGTATTTCCTACTTGGTTCTTTGCTCAAAAAAATTTAGAAAGATTTATTTGTATTTGTTTTAAGCACCAGAATATTTGTGCAAAGTTTCAAACCATTTGGAAAAATCCTTGAAGAAAAAAGTGACAAAATTGATTTTGACTAGGGTCGCCCCTAGTCCAAAATTGAAAATGTATTTCCTTCTTGGTTCTTTGCTCAAATAAATTTTGGAATGTTTTATTTGTATTTGTTTTAAGCATTAGAATATTTATGCAAAGTTTCAATCCATTTGTAAAACCCTTGAAGAAAAAAGTGACAAAATTGATTTTGACTAGGGTCGCCCCTAGTCCAAGATTGAAAATGTATTTCCTACTTGGTTCTTTGATCGAAAAAATATTAGAATGTTTTATTTGTATTTGTTTTAAGCATTGAAATATTTATGCAAAGTTTCAATCCATTTGGATAAACCCTCGAAGAAAAAAATGACAAAGTTGATTTTGACTAGGGTCGCCCCCAGTCCAAAATTGAAAATGTATTTCCTTCTTGGTTCTTTGCTCCAAAAAATTTTAGAATGTTTTATTTGTATTTGTTTTAAGCATTAAAATATTTATGCAAATTTTCAATCCATTTGGATAAACCTTTGAAGAAAAAAAGTGACAAAATTGATTTTGACTAGGGTCGCCCCTAGTCCAAGATTGAAAATGTATTTCCTTCTTGGTTCTTTGTTAAAAAAATTTTAGAAAGATTTAATTATATTTTTTTAAGCACTAGAATATTTATGCAAATTTTCAATCCATTTGGATAAACCTTTGAAGAAAAAAAGTGACAAAATTGATTTTGTCTAGGGTCGCCCCTAGTTCAAAATTGAAAATGTATTTCCTTCTTGGTTCTTTGCTCAAAAAAATTTTAGGATGTTTTATTTGTATTTGTTTTAAGCACTAAAATATTTATGCAAAGTTTCAATCCATTTGTAAAACCCTTGAAGAAAAAAGTGACAAAATTGATTTTGACTAGGGTCGCCCCTAGTCCAAGATTGAAAATGTATTTCCTACTTGGTTCTTTGCTCAAAAAAATTTAGAAAGATTTATTTGTATTTGTTTTAAGCACCAGAATATTTGTGCAAAGTTTCAAACCATTTGGAAAAATCCTTGAAGAAAAAAGTGACAAAATTGATTTTGACTAGGGTCGCCCCTAGTCCAAAATTGAAAATGTATTTCCTTCTTGGTTCTTTGCTCAAATAAATTTTGGAATGTTTTATTTGTATTTGTTTTAAGCATTAGAATATTTATGCAAAGTTTCAATCCATTTGTAAAACCCTTGAAGAAAAAAGTGACAAAATTGATTTTGACTAGGGTCGCCCCTAGTCCAAGATTGAAAATGTATTTCCTACTTGGTTCTTTGCTCAAAAAATTTTAGAAAGATTTATTTGTATTTGTATTAAGCACCAGAATATTTGTGCAAAGTTTCAATCCATTTGGATAAACCCTCGAAGAAAAAAATGACAAAGATGATTTTGACTAGGGTCGCCCCTAGTCCAAAATTGAAAATGTATTTCCTACTTGGTTCTTTGCTCAAAAAAATTTAGGATGCTTTATTTGTATTTGTTTTAAGCACTAGAATATTTATGCAAAGTTTCAATCCATTTGGAAAAATCCTTGAAGAAAAAAGTGACAAAATTGATTTTGACTAGGGTCGCCCCTAGTCCAAAATTGAAAATGTATTTCCTTCTTGGTTCTTTGTTAAAAAAATTTTAGAAAGATTTAATTATATTTTTTTAAGCACTAGAATATTTATACAAATTTTCAATCCATTTGGATAAACCTTTGAAGAAAAAAAGTGACAAAATTGATTTTGTCTAGGGTCGCCCCTAGTTCAAAATTGAAAATGTATTTCCTTCTTGGTTCTTTGCTCAAAAAAATTTTAGGATGTTTTATTTGTATTTGTTTTAAGCACTAAAATATTTATGCAAAGTTTCAATCCATTTGTAAAACCCTTGAAGAAAAAAGTGACAAAATTGATTTTGACTAGGGTCGCCCCTAGTCCAAGATTGAAAATGTATTTCCTACTTGGTTCTTTGCTCAAAAAAATTTAGAAAGATTTATTTGTATTTGTTTTAAGAACCAGAATATTTGTGCAAAGTTTCAAACCATTTGGAAAAATCCTTGAAGAAAAAAGTGACAAAATTGATTTTGACTAGGGTCGCCCCTAGTCCAAAATTGAAAATGTATTT
The DNA here is from genome assembly GCA_917627325.4 of Chironomus riparius. Taxonomy (NCBI): domain Eukaryota; kingdom Metazoa; phylum Arthropoda; class Insecta; order Diptera; family Chironomidae; genus Chironomus; species Chironomus riparius. Next base: position 25,552,583 of record OU895877.1, read on the forward strand.
CCTTCTTGGTTCTTTGCTCAAATAAATTTTGGAATGTTTTATTTGTATTTGTTTTAAGCATTAGAATATTTATGCAAAGTTTCAATCCATTTGTAAAACCCTTGAAGAAAAAAGTGACAAAATTGATTTTGACTAGGGTCGCCCCTAGTCCAAGATTGAAAATGTATTTCCTACTTGGTTCTTTGCTCAAAAAATTTTAGAAAGATTTATTTGTATTTGTATTAAGCACCAGAATATTTGTGCAAAGTTTCAATCCATTTGGATAAACCCTCGAAGAAAAAAATGACAAAGATGATTTTGACTAGGGTCGCCCCTAGTCCAAAATTGAAAATGTATTTCCTACTTGGTTCTTTGCTCAAAAAAATTTAGGATGCTTTATTTGTATTTGTTTTAAGCACTAGAATATTTATGCAAAGTTTCAATCCATTTGGAAAAATCTTTGAAGAAAAAAGTGACAAAATTGATTTTGACTAGGGTCGCCCCTAGTCCAAAATTGAAAATGTATTTCCTTCTTGGTTCTTTGCTCAAAACAATTTTAAAATGTTTTATTTGTTTTTGTTTTAAGCACGTGAATATTTATGCAAAGTTTCAATCCATTTGTAAAACCCTTGAAGAAAAAAGTGACAAAATTGATTTTTACTAGGGTCGCCCCTAGTCCAAGATTGAAAATGTATTTCCTACTTGGTTCTTTGCTCAAAAAATTTTAGGATGTTTTATTTGTATTTGTTTTAAGCACCAGAATATTTATGCAAAGTTTCAATCCATTTGGATAAACCCTCGAAGAAAAAAATGACAAAGTTGATTTTGACTAGGGTCGGCCCTAGTCCAAAATTGAAAATGTATTTCCTACTTGGTTCTTTGCTCAAAAAAATTTTAGAATGTTTTATTTGTATTTGTTTTAAGCACTAGAATATTTATGAAAAAAAGTGACAAAATTGACGAGGGTCGCTCCTAGTTCAAAATTGAAAATGTATTTTCTTCTTGGTTCTTTGCTCAAAAAAATTTTAGGATGTTTTATTTGTATTTGTTTTAAGCACGTGAATATTTATGCAAAGTTTCAATCCATTTGGATAAACCCTTGAAGAAAAAGTGACAAAATTGATTTTGACTAGGGTCGCCCCTAGTCCAAGATTGAAAATGTATTTCCTACTTGGTTCTTTGTTAAAAAAATTTTAGAAAGATTTATTTGTATTTTTTTTAAGCACTAGAATATTCATGAAAAGTTTTAATCCATTTGGATAAACCCTTGAAGAAAAAAGTGACAAAATTGATTTTGACTAGGGTCGCCCCTAGTTCAAATTTGAAAATGTATTTCCTTCTTGGTTCTTTGATCGAAAAAATATTAGAATGTTTTATTTGTATTTGTTTTAAGCATTGAAATATTTATGCAAAGTTTCAATCCATTTGGATAAACCCTCGAAGAAAAAAATGACAAAGTTGATTTTGACTAGGGTCGCCCCCAGTCCAAAATTGAAAATGTATTTCCTTCTTGGTTCTTTGCTCCAAAAAATTTTAGAATGTTTTATTTGTATTTGTTTTAAGCATTAAAATATTTATGCAAATTTTCAATCCATTTGGATAAACCTTTGAAGAAAAAAAGTGACAAAATTGATTTTGACTAGGGTCGCCCCTAGTCCAAGATTGAAAATGTATTTCCTTCTTGGTTCTTTGTTAAAAAAATTTTAGAAAGATTTAATTATATTTTTTTAAGCACTAGAATATTTATGCAAATTTTCAATCCATTTGGATAAACCTTTGAAGAAAAAAAGTGACAAAATTGATTTTGTCTAGGGTCGCCCCTAGTTCAAAATTGAAAATGTATTTCCTTCTTGGTTCTTTGCTCAAAAAAATTTTAGGATGTTTTATTTGTATTTGTTTTAAGCACTAAAATATTTATGCAAAGTTTCAATCCATTTGTAAAACCCTTGAAGAAAAAAGTGACAAAATTGATTTTGACTAGGGTCGCCCCTAGTCCAAGATTGAAAACGTATTTCCTACTTGGTTCTTTGCTCAAAAAATTTTAGAAAGATTTATTTGTATTTGTTTTAAGCACCAGAATATTTGTGCAAAGTTTCAATCCATTTGGATAAACCCTCGAAGAAAAAAATGACAAAGTTGATTTTGACTAGGGTCGCCCCTAGTCCAAAATTGAAAATGTATTTCCTACTTGGTTCTTTGCTCAAAAAAATTTAAGATGCTTTATTTGTATTTGTTTTAAGCACTAGAATATTTATGCAAAGTTTCAAACCATTTGGAAAAATCCTTGAAGAAAAAAGTGACAAAATTGATTTTGACTAGGGTCGCCCCTAGTCCAAAATTGAAAATGTATTTCCTTCTTGGTTCTTTGCTCAAATAAATTTTGGAATGTTTTATTTGTATTTGTTTTAAGCATTAGAATATTTATGCAAAGTTTCAATCCATTTGTAAAACCCTTGAAGAAAAAAGTGACTAAATTGATTTTGACTAGGGTCGCCCCTAGTCCAAGATTGAAAATGTATTTCCTACTTGGTTCTTTGCTCAAAAAATTTTAGAAAGATTTATTTGTATTTGTATTAAGCACCAGAATATTTGTGCAAAGTTTCAATCCATTTGGATAAACCCTCGAAGAAAAAAATGACAAAGATGATTTTGACTAGGGTCGCCCCTAGTCCAAAATCGAAAATGTATTTCCTACTTGGTTCTTTGCTCAAAAAAATTTAGGATGCTTTATTTGTATTTGTGTTAAGCACTAGAATATTTATGCAAAGTTTCAATCCATTTGGAAAAATCCTTGAAGAAAAAAGTGACAAAATTGATTTTGACTAGGGTCGCCCCTAGTCCAAAATTGAAAATGTATTTCCTTCTTGGTTCTTTGCTCAAAACAATTTTAAAATGTTTTATTTGTTTTTTTTAAGCACGTGAATATTTATGCAAAGTTTCAATCCATTTGTAAAACCCTTGAAGAAAAAAGTGACAAAATTGATTTTGACTAGGGTCGCCCCTAGTCCAAGATTGAAAATGTATTTCCTACTTGGTTCTTTGCTCAAAAAATTTTAGAAAGATTTATTTGTATTTGTTTTAAGCACCAGAATATTTGTGCAAAGTTTCAATCCATTTGGATAAACCCTCGAAGAAAAAAATGACAAAATTGATTTTGACTAGGGTCGCCCCTAGTCCAAAATTGAAAATGTATTTCCTACTTAGTTCTTTGCTCAAAAAAAGTTAAGATGCTTTATTTGTATTTGTTTTAAGCACTAGAATATTTATGCAAAGTTTCAATCCATTTGGAAAAATCCTTGAAGAAAAAAGTGACAAAATTGATTTTGACTAGGGTCGCCCCTAGTCCAAAATTAAAAATGTATTTCCTTCTTGGTTCTTTGCTCAAAACAATTTTAAAATGTTTTATTTGTTTTTTTTAAGCACGTGAATATTTATGCAAAGTTTCAATCCATTTGTAAAACCCTTGAAGAAAAAAGTGACAAAATTGATTTTGACTAGGGTCGCCCCTAGTCCAAGATTGAAAATGTATTTCCTACTTGGTTCTTTGCTCAAAAAATTTTAGAAAGATTTATTTGTATTTGTTTTAAGCACCAGAATATTTGTGCAAAGTTTCAATCTATTTGGATAAACCCTCGAAGAAAAAAATGACAAAGATGATTTTGACTAGGGTCGCCCCTAGTCCAAAATTGAAAATGTATTTCCTACTTGGTTCTTTGCTCAAAAAAATTTAAGATGCTTTATTTGTATTTGTTTTAAGCACTAGAATATTTATGCAAAGTTTCAATCCATTTGGAAAAATCCTTGAAGAAAAAAGTGACAAAATTGATTTTGACTAGGGTCGCCCCTAGTCCAAAATTGAAAATGTATTTCCTTCTTGGTTCTTTGCTCAAAAAGATTTTGGAATGTTTTATTTGTATTTGTTTTAAGCATTAGAATATTTGTGCAAAGCTTCAATCCATTTGTAAAACCCTTGAAGAAAAAAGTGACAAAATTGATTTTGACTAGGGTCGCCCCTAGTCCAAGATTGAAAATGTATTTCCTACTTGGTTCTTTGCTCAAAAAATTTTAGAAAGATTTATTTGTATTTGTTTTAAGCACCAGAATATTTGTGCAAAGTTTCAATCCATTTGGATAAACCCTCGAAGAAAAAAATGACAAAGTTGATTTTGACTAAGGTCGCCCCTAGTTCAAAATTGAAAATGTATTTCCTTCTTGATTCTTTGCTCAAAACAATTTTAAAATGTTTTATTTGTTTTTTTTTAAACACGTGAATATTTATGCAAAGTTTCAATCCATTTGTAAAACACTTGAAGAAAAAAGTGACAAAATTGATTTTGACTAGGGTCGCCCCTAGTCCAAATTTGAAAATGTATTTCCTTCTTGGTTCTTTAATCGAAAAAATTTTAAAATGTTTTATTTGTATTTGTTTTAAGCACTAGAATATTTATGCAAAGTTTCAATCCATTTGGATAAACCCTCGAAGAAAAAAATGACAAAGTTGATTTTGACTAGGGTCGCCCCTAGTTTAAAATTGAAAATGTATTTCCTTCTTGGTTCTTTGCTCAAAAAAATTTTTTAATGTTTTATTTGTATTTGTTTTAAGAATTGAAATATTTATGCAAAGTTTCAATCCATTTGGATAAACCCTCGAAGAAAAAAGTGACAAAATTGATTTTGACAAGGGTCGCCCCTAATCCAAATTTGAAAATGCATTTCCTTCTTGGTTCTTTGCTCAAAAAATTTTAGAAAGATTTATTTGTATTTGTTTTAAGCACCAGAATATTTGTGCAAAGTTTCAATCCATTTGGATAAACCCTCGAAGAAAAAAATGACAAAGATGATTTTGACTAGGGTCGCCCCTAGTCCAAAATTGAAAATGTATTTCCTACTTGGTTCTTTGCTCAAAAAAATTTAAGATGCTTTATTTGTATTTGTTTTAAGCACTAGAATATTTATGCAAAGTTTCAATCCATTTGGAAAAATCCTTGAAGAAAAAAGTGACAAAATTGATTTTGACTAGGGTCGCCCCTAGTCCAAAATTGAAAATGTATTTCCTACTTGGTTCTTTGCTCAAAAAAATTTAAGATGCTTTATTTGTATTTGTTTTAAGCACTAGAATATTTATGCAAAGTTTCAATCCATTTGGATAAATCCTTGAAGAAAAAAGTGACAAAATTGATTTTTACTAGGGTCGCCCCTAGTCCAAAATTGAAAATGTATTTCCTTCTTGGTTCTTTGCTCAAAAAAATTTTGGAATGTTTTATTTGTATTTGTTTTAAAAATTGAAATATTTATGCAAAGTTTCAATCCATTTAGATAAACCCTCGAAGAAAAAAGTGACAAAATTGATTTTGACTAGGGTCGCCCCTAGTCCAAAATTGAAAATGTATATCCTACTTGGTTCTTTGCTCAAAAAAATTTAAGATGCTTTATTTGTATTTGTTTTAAGCACTAAAATATTTATGCAAAGTTTTAATCCATTTGGATAAATCCTCGAGGAAAAAAGTGACAAAATTGATTTTGACTAGGGTCGCCCCTAGTCCAAAATTGAAAATGTATTTCCTACTTGGTTCTTTAATCAAAAAAATTTAGGATGTTTTATTTGTATTTGTTTTAAGCACTAGAATATTTATGCAAAGTTTCAATCCATTTGGATAAATCCTCGAAGAAAAAAGTGACAAAATTGATTTTGACTAGGGTCGCCCCTAGTCCAAAATTGAAAATGTATTTCCTACTTGGTTCTTTGCTCAAAAAAATTTTAGGATGTTTTATTCGTATTTGTTTTAAGCACTTGAATATTTATGCAAAGTTTCAATACATTTGGATAAACCCTTGAAGAAAAAAGTGACAAAATTGATTTTGACTAGAGTCGTCCCTAGTCCAAAATTGAAAATGTATTTCCTTCTTGGTTCTTTGCTCAAAAAATTTCGAAATGTTTTATTTGTATTTGTTTTAAGCATTGAAATATTTATGCAAAGTTTCAATCCATTTGGATAAACCCTCGAAGAAAAAAGTCACAAAATTGATTTTGACTAGGGTCGCCCCTAGTTTAAAATTGAAAATGTATTTCCTTCTTGGTTCTTTGCTCAAAAAAATTTTGGAATGTTTTATTTGTATTTGTTTTAAGCACTTGAATATTTTTGCAAAGTTTCAATCCATTTGTAAAACCCTTGGAGAAAAAAGTGACAAAATTGATTTTGACTAGGGTCGCCCCTAGTCCAAAATTGAAAATGTATTTCCTTCTTGGTTCTTTGCTCAAAAAAATTTTGGAATGTTTTATTTGTATTTGTTTTAAGCACTTGAATATTTTTGCAAAGTTTCAATCCATTTGGATAAATCCTCGAAGAAAAAAGTGACAAAATTGATTTTGACTAGGGTCGCCCCTAGTCCAAAATTGAAAATGTATTTCCTTCTTGGTTTTTTGCTCAAAGAAATTTAGGATCTTTTATTTGTATTTGTTTTAAGCACGTGAATATTTATGCAAAGTTTCAATCCATTTGGATAAACCCTTGAAGAAAAAGTGACAAAATTGATTTTGACTAGGGTCGCCCCTAGTCCAAAATTGAAAATGGATTTTCTATGGTGTACTTTTGTCAAAAAAATTTTTTGGATGTTTTATTTGAATTGACATAATTTTGACATAAATCACATACCAATATTACTTTTTGTAATGCATAGCTTAAAAAAAATTACAAAAGTCCTCGTGTTATTGATCGAGGGACTTCAGCGCATTTTTGACGAAGCGATCAGTATTTGATTATAATTAATAATTTGCTGCAATGAATTTCCATATAGAAAAAGTTTATCATTTAACGGTTTTTTAAAATTTGAAATTTTACAACGGCTAGAAAAAAATTGAAATTATAGAGGTAAATTTGAATTTATAGAGGTAAAACAAAATTTGAGCAGGTTACACTGAAAACAAAACAAAAACTCATTAATTATAGCATAAATACACTGCTTGAAGACTTTTAACTGTTCGATCGGACAATAAACAATAGTAACGGAGCTAATAAAACAAATCCGAGCTCTCTACGATGTCTGGTTGCAAAGTTTTTATGCTTGCCCGAACGAACGAACGAACGAACGAACGAACAAAGTGTATTATTGAGCTCCCTTTTCGAAAACAAGTTTTCAAAAATGCGCAAAAAGCGAAATCTAAAATTTCGACTACCCCATCTGAGTTTTGTTCATACTCTTCACTGTGGAAAAAAAAATTTTTATCTTAAAACACTTGACAAAATAGCGACATAATTCAGGATTAATTACTTTTTAATAATATTTTAACATTTACGAGAAAATGTGGTTCAAATAAGTGTGAAGTATGGCCGAGATTTGGACCAAAATCAGCTATACTGGTTCATAGTGTTCCCGAGGGTGACAAAATTCAAACTAAGTGTTTTTGTAGCTGACATAATTATGACATAAATTAGGTATAACTTTTGAACTGTGTCGATATGGGTCTCGGTCGTACTTTACGCCCACGGTATAAAGCTAGCAAGTCAGCTCAGCTTTGCTCAGCATATTTATGAAGGTGTAAAGCTTAATAAACATTCTTTAAAAGTTTTTTAAAAAAAATTTCTTCCAGAGTTGAATTTTATAAAAATCACAGTGAACTTTTGTTTTAAAAAATTCGTAAGAAAGGAAAGTTTTTTGCTTTTTCTGAAGCAACGGCTGTTCCTACCTTGCCCAAAAACAATACAGCTCTTCTATAGAGCAGCATGGATCAAATGTAAAAAACTAGAAGTCTCTACGATGTCTCGTTATTGAGATTTCTTGCTTGCTTGCTTGTTTGCTTACAGAAAGCGTATTTTGCGATTTTCTCAGCAATGCCTCAATCAATTTGAAATCTGTTTTTTGCAAATGATGTAAAATTTCAGGCACAAACTTTTCTTCTCGGACCTTTTATAACCAATTTTGCTTCATTTTCTCACAAAACGCAAAAAACTGATTTTTCAATATGAACAAAACCAATAGATTCACACGTAAAAACGGTGTGAATATAAAATAAAACCGTTCAACTCGTGGAACAAAAATAAAATTTGATAATGAAAATCCAGAGAGTGGCAATGTCAAAATCTAATTCTTTGACATTTGATTGTTGAACAATATAAACATGTTCGGAGATATTATAATAGATAATTTTGATGAAAAAAATATTTTCACTAATTTCATGGATTTATCGCTTTAAAAGCAATGTTTAAGATTCTAACAGCATAAGCATTTTTCAATAAGCAAACTATTGCGTAAAATTAAGTTAATATGAGCAAAGTGTAGTTAAATATTGTAAAGTGAAGCAAAGTTAACCAAAGTATAGTAGAATGTTGCAAAGTGTAGTAAAATAGTAGCAAGTGTAGTTTAAGTGTGGTAAAGTGTTGTAAAAGTATAGTCAGTATAGTAAGAGTATAGCAAGTGTAGTAAAAGTATTGAAAGTGCAGCATCCTAAAACTGTTTAAAACTTTAAAAACCAAAATGTTTAAAGTTGATGTGCATTAATTTTGAAATAATGCATATTTTACCGTACCATTTATTTATAAATAGTCAATATTATCGCAACTTAAGAACCGCTTATTATTTGAAATTTCATGCAATAAAATTCTTTTAAGTCTTGAGGAAATATTAACAAAAATAAAATGAATCTTTTATCATATAAAAAAATAAAACTGTTAAACTAAATTCAAATATTTCAACATTAAGGATCGTCAAAGAACAGTAACGAAAGAAAAGTGCGCTCATAGAAATAATTGTATGGTTTTGAGGAATATCAAATATTCAAATATGTACAAATTCTAATATTTTTTCTATGAGTGTTAGAATCAATGTTTTTGACATTGTTGGTTTTATGGAAAATGAAATGTTATCAACACTTTTGGTACTTATTCTTAAAAAGTTTGTTGAAAAGTTAATCTTGTTGATGAGCTTTTTTAAAAATTTAAACTTAATACAAATGGTCCTTATTAGTTTTTTAATGTAAGGTTGCGTGAAAAAATCAAATTCGAGAAGACATTCTTAAAGCTAAAGCAAAATTTTTCATAATTTTTTAATAATCAATAAAAAACATTACTTCTGAATTTTAAAATAAAGTTTTCAATTAAAAATGCTCATTTTTAAAAACAAAAGTACAACATTTCAGGTTTTTTTTTGACAAATTTCTTTACAAACGTAAGGTATTAATTAGAAATTTCTTTGACATGAATGAAATTATTTCTGCAAAAATAAAGTACAGAAAAGTAGGAGTAAAGTGCACTAAAGTGTACTAAAGTGTGGTAAATTTAAGCTTAGTGTGGTAAAGTATACTAAAGTATAGTTAAGTAAATTAAAGTGTAGTAAAGTATAGAATAGTGTACTTTAGTATAGTTAAAAGGAGAAAAGAGGAGTTAAGTGCAGTAATGTTTAGTAATTGCAGTGATTGTGATACATTGTATAGTAAGTGTACTGAAACATAAGTAAAAATTTGTAAAGTTGAGTAAAAACGTAGTGATTGCAGACAAAGTGCAGGGAGTTCTATGGTCTTGATTATTGATTTTTTCCTATCTTTTGAGCTTGAGTATTTTGAAAAATAAAGTAATTTAAGTAAAATCAACAATTTTTCAACTGGCTATTTTGACATTGCCTCTATGAAAATCTTTTGAAATCTGAATGAAAATTTTGATATTTTCATAAAATTTCGAATTCTTTAATAAAAGATTTTGTTTAATCGTAGATTTTGAGTTTCCTCACTTTGATTTTAACTGACAATCTTAAAAAGTCTCAATTTTAATTTAAAACTCATACTTTGATTTGAATTGTTTGAATAAACAAAGAAATTACCATTTTGTATTACACAGGTTCAGACAGAAAAAAAACATATTTTTCAATACTGGGGGGGGGGGGGAAATAGGTGCTTTGTTCCGGAAAAATACTATTCAAATCTACTCGAATCTAGGACCCATAGTGTAAGACAACGAAATTTATTCCGTTATTCTTTCAAAAAATTTCAATTTCTCGCACTTTTTAATGAGTTTGTCAAAATTGCTTTATTAGATGTCTAGTAATTTTAAAACCATTTAAAAAACTAAAACACAGCATATTTTTATCTAGTTTATAAGATTTAGTTTTGAATACAATATTGTAAAATTGTTGAAAATTACACAATTCAGTTCAAAAATTGTGAAACCTTAAATACCTTTTTGTATGAAGAACTTGATCAAATTGATAATTATATTTTTAGAAAAACATTCGAGTAGATAGTAAAGTAACCCACATGAAAAATAAAGTTTAAATTTGACAATTTTATGAAAAGTAATTAAATATGTTACAACTTTTTTTAACCTGATCAATATTTTGTTGCAAAATGGTGAAAATTTATTTATTGTAATGTTATTTAATGTTTTGCACAAAAGGACAATAAGTCCACTAAGAAATATAGGTTGATTAAATATCTCACTGTGAGGTAATAAGTCCACTTACGATTTCAAGTGATCTAATTGCCTCATAGTGAGATATTAAACAAGAATCCTAAAAATGTTGCGGATTTATTAACTTCAAGTGAAGACAAAAATCCCACACACAAATGGAAGTGATTTTTTTACCCGCACGTGAAAATAATTATTTCACCTTAAATTTTAATTTTGTCTAAGTGGACTTATTGTCTTGCAGTGAAAATATTAAGACCACTTGAAAAATTAAAATTTTATAAGTGGCCTTATTGTCTCTCCGTGATTTTTCATTTTTCGGGTTTATTATCCTCTAGTGTTGTGGACTTATTATTTTTCGGTGCAATTGTCTAGCCCATTTTTTAAGAAAATGAAGCAAAATTGGTTATAAAAGGTCCGAGAAGAAAAGTTTGTGCCTGAATTTTACATCAACAGATTTCAAATTGGTTGCAGCATTGCTGAGAAAATCGCAAAATACGCTTTCTATAAGCAAGCAAACAAGCATGCAAGTTAATCAGCAAGAAATCTCAATAACGAGATATCGTAGAGACTTCTAGTTTTTTACATTTGATCTGTGCTGCTCTATAGATGAGCTATATTGTTTTTGGGCAAGGTAGGAACAGCCGTTGCTTCAGAAAAAGCAAAAAACTTCCCTTTCTTACGAATTTTTCAAAACAAAAGTTCACCGCGATTTTTATAAAATTAGACTTTGGATGAAAAAATCTTTTAAAGAATATTTGTTAAGCTATAAACTTTCAAACTTATGCTGAGTGAAGCTCAGCTGACTCGCTAGTTTATACCTTCAAACTTATGCTGAGCAAATCTTGGTCTATCCATAAATATTTGATGGTACGGTGTGAATATATCCTCATTGGGTTCTACCCGATACACTAGTTTTACAAGTGTTTTCACTTGGTTAATGAGATCTCAATTTTGCGACTGCAGAACGAACGAACAAAGTGCAAAGTGCCTTTTAAAAAATATCGAAATATGACATTTCTCTCAGGCCGGTCTAGTATGATCACGTATAACGATAATAAAAAGAAGATGGAAAATACCCTTTCTTTAGCTAATTTGTAGCGCTTTAGCATCGGCAACATCAAAAAGCACATTCGGAATTTTTATGATGCTCAAGATCTCGTTTACACAATGACGTTGTGGGTCGTTTTGTTCCAGAGGATTTTCGTAAGCTTCACGAAAATACTCACTGAATGCGCTGGCATTTTCTTTGATGGTGATGAACATTTCACCCAAATTTGTCAATGGAGGCATTGTTTTTGAACCTTTAAACCACGTTTTTTTTGCAAATTTTGCTATTCGCCAAACTGAATCAAAAATCTTCAACATGAACCAAATTTAATGTGATATATTAAAAACTAGCCGTTTTACGTGGATCTTTATTTACGCTTGCACCTGAAATCAAATGTCGTTACTGACTAAATAAATGTAAAGGAAATTTAGTTTTTCTCGCGTGTACGAGTGTATTTGAAGGAATCATAAAATATTTAAATTAAAATCATTTAAAATTTATGAATCATCAAATTAGTAACTTATTAAAGACGAGTAAAGACGTTATTGTAAGTTTCGTCAATTGATTGGCCTTGAATTTTAAATTTCTCTTCTCATAAGAAAATGAGCTAAGTCATGAAATTGATCCTAGACAACTTGGGCAGTCTTATTATACTTTGACCTCAGCTTAATTTCATTTGCATGACGTTCCGTTAATTATAGATTAAGGCAATGTCATTATCATATCATGTTCAGCAGCAGATTTATTTAAAATAAAAATAAATAATAAAATTGTCATTTGTTGGCGATAAAATAAAATAAAAGTGAGATACATGCGTTAGTGCAATATTAGTTTGTTTTGAAGTTTTCACCTGCGAACAAGTAATTAAGGCTTTAAAAAGCCAGTGGCATTCATGGGAAAAATAACAGTAGAAAATGTCACATCGGCTGCTAGCAATGCATTCAATTCCTTTGCACGAAATAAGTCATATGTCATTCCGGGAATTTACGATTTAGAAGTAGAGGATACTAATTGGGTCCTCACCTCATCTTTTATAATTTTTACAATGCAAACAGGTTTTGGATTATTAGAATCAGGCTGTGTCTCAGTTAAAAATGAAGTTAATATCATGATGAAAAATATTATCGATGTTGTATTAGGTGGATTTACTTACTGGATTTTTGGATATGGACTTTCATTTGGAAGGGGCTCATTATCAAATCCTTTTGTAGCTCTTGGAGATTTTCTGATTGATCCCGGTAAGTCACATTCTATTATAGTTTTTATCAATAATAAATGTTCACATAGGAGCTAATTGTAAATAATTTCAAAAAGGATACATGCATATACAGGCATATACATAATTGGATAATTTCACCGTCACATGAAATGATTTTTTTAAAACCTTATTTGCATTTATAAATACGTCATATTTTCAGGTGTTGATGATCCTTTAATGGGCCAAATTTTCGCAGCTTTTCTTTTTCAACTCTCATTCTCAACGACAGCCACAACAATTGTAAGTGGAGCAATGGCTGAAAGATGTAATTTTAAAGCATACTGTTTATTTTCGTTGTTAAATACAATAATTTACTGTGTAAGATTAAATTTATTTTATTGGTAAAAATTGATTAAATTAATTATGAATTTTTTTGAGGCAGGTACCCGCAGGTTGGGTAAGTAATAACACAAATATGAACATCAGCTTCAAATGTTTGGTACTATATTTAAAAAAATGCATAGGTGTGGGGTGAACATGGATTTTTAAGGAATTTAGGAGTAGTCGATATTGCAGGCAGTGGACCAGTCCATTTAATTGGTGGAGCAAGTGCGTTTGCTAGTGCTGCTATGTTAGGGCCACGACTAGGTAGATATTCACATGGAAACGATCCATTACCTCTTGGTAATCCTGTTAATGCGTGCATGGGTATGTTTTGTCTGGTAAAACGTTAATGAATAATTTAATAATTGATATTTTTAGGTCTATTTGTCCTTTGGTGGGGATGGCTTGCTTTTAATTCTGGTTCAACTTATGGAATCTCAGGATCGAAGTAAATATTTTTTTAATATATCTTTTATACTCAAATTCAATAATATCGATTAGGTGGATATATTCAGCTCGTGCAGCTGTCATGACAATGCTTGCTTCATTTGGTGGTGGTTTTTGGTCTGTCATGTATTCAATGATTCGAAATGATGGAAAAGTAGATATTCTCGATCTGATTAATGGGATTTTAGCATCACTTGTTTCGGTGACTGCAGGATGTTTTTGCTATGGTGCTTGGGAAGCAATTTTAGTTGGATTTATTGGTTCAATCCTTGTTTGTTTCCTAGCACCTATTTTTGACAAGATGGGTGTTGATGATCCTGTTGGAGGTACATATGAATAAATTTAAAACAGGAGTAATTCTTTATCCAACTTAAAAAATATTTTAGCATCTGCTGTTCATGGACTAGGTGGCATATGGGGTGTCATTTCTGTTGGATTATTTGCTGACAATCCAAAACCACTAGGCACTACAAATGGTCGTACGGGGCTTTTTAAAGGAGGCGGTTGGTACTTGTTTGGTATTCAGTGTCTTGCTGCATTATGTTTGTTAAGTTGGGGTATCTTGTCAACTTTCATTTTATTGTACATTATCAACAAAATCGTTCCGATAAGAATGGATCCAAATGAGGAACTCTTAGGAGCTGATTTGATGGAGCATAGAGTTAGGCACAATGCGGTAAAATTGAACATTTCTAATGTTTTCTATTATTGAATGAAAATATTTATTTACAAAAAAATCATAGATCGGGTTGTCTCGAGCTTTATCTGCACTGATTCCAATTGATGTAGAGCTAAGAGAAATGATGAATGTCCCAAAAATAGGACATAATCCAGGTCATGAAAAATGTCTCGCTACTATTCGCGTAAGTTTTTCTAATTTTATATTCTATTATATTGCTAAAATGTGATTTTATAGGAACAAATTGAAGAACATCAGAATTGGATTTCAAATGAACAATCTCCTCCACCAAAAAAACTGAGGAGACGAAGCAAACCTAAATCAACATTAGTAAAGAAAAGTGCATTCTCATCAAAAAGACGAAGTCCTCGAGCATTATCTTTCGGAACTCTTTCATATGAAAAAGATAAAAATTATTCTCCAAATCTTATTTTAAGACGTGGTGGTCATATAATTCCTGCTGATCGTGATAGTGTAGCACAAAGAAACGAATTTATGCCAACCATATCGAGTCGAGTTGATAAACAGAATGGAACACAATTTGCGTGGATTGATTAAATTAAATTGAATGTGTGCTTTATTGAATGTAGGATGATAATAAAATTTGTGGTGAGAAATGGCGGATAAAATTACAACATTCAATGAATTTTTATTGCGTGACGTAAGCATGAAATTACATTAGATCTGAAAAACTTAATTTAAGGATTCATTTAACAAATGACGTCAAGCATTTGAAATATTAAAAAGCTGTGTAAGGATGTGTGGCTAATGAACATTATTTTTGAATGACTACTAGAATGAAAATGTGACGACAGTAATGATAATAGCTACATGGATATAGAATAAAAACACAGTTGCATAAGTTTTTGTTTATTTAACATTTAATAAACAATCTTTTAAGGTGTAACTAAAAACTATCTATCATATCTTTATCATCATCATTATGATTTGATTAAGTTCTTAATAATCTTTCACATCATTTGACTGAATTATAGTTTTTTTTTCGTCTGAATTTTATTGATCGTAATAATAATATATATGTAATAAATAATAATCAATTAATAGTTATCTTATTAATTTCTCATAATTTACGTTATCATTATTTTAATTATTATTTTTATTTATTATTAATTTTGTCTTTTTTTGCAAAGCTTAAACTCAACATGTTTAATTATTTATTTTTGTTTATTGTAATATACAGTGCATATTGCAAAAAATCCATACACACAATCGTCTTCTCCAACATACATGTTCAATAATTTCTACCAATCAAATTTAGATACGATTTTATTTTCTTCAACAAATTCAAAAAATGGAATAAGAATGGAATTAATGTTATCGTCACTTTGCTATTAGAATATAGGGATTTATTATTTCATTATTTTAATTATCTTCTCATCATTTTTGTTGTTATGATCTCGCCATTTTTTCTGTTTAAATATGTTACATAATAAATGTGGATTAGCTTTGTTCTCACTTTCATTTATTTTTTTTTCTCTTACTTTTTATATTTTGTGGTCTATTTTTAAATACATAACAATGTAACTAGTTTGCCAATTTTGTTTAGGTTTTTTTTTTATTTGGGCGCTTTTAGAGTCATTAATCATTTGTGTAATTATGAAAGTCCATGATGTAGGAAACAAGATTGTATATAGAATACTAACAGGTAGATTAAGATGATTAATTCGTGATGGTTGTGTTACTTATGTTTGCTGTGTTAACTTAGGCAAAAACAGTCAAAAACTAGTATTCATGAATTTAAAATGTACTAAAATTAAACTTTTAAGTTTTCGGGTTGATTTCTGGTTTTTATCCATTAAACATCTTCTGTAGATGATATAACTTCGAAAATGACATTAATTAAAATTCGTAACAATCGGTTTTTGATATCACATTGTATATATTTGGGTTACTAAGCACAACTTTTAAATACACAAACAAATAGTTTTATTGAAATTTCTTTTTCCTTTAAATATCACATACTTTTTATGAAAGCCTTCTAATAGATTAAGTTATTTTTTTGGGTTGAGTAGAATTACTAAAAGTACTACTACTCTTAGTTCTGTAAGGATTTTATCAATAATTCAAAATCAAGGAAAATATTTGACAGAATTAGAATTTATTAATGGTTAATTTTCATTAATTAAGTTCTATTCAATCCTGTCTTAAATTAAACTTTATTAGGGATGAAGGAAGTTCTCAAATACATTCAAAAATTAAAAATAGAACAAAATTGTACCATACCTTATGCCATTAATTTTCGAAATCCAATCATCTACACTTTAAAACATTTTTGTATACCTTAAAAATTTAAAAGAATTTTTTTAAATTCAATCCTTTGCCATTTATATTAATAACCTTTTAGTTTTTCTTTTAGTAAAAAGATCAATGCCTTTTTTGTTCGGATTAAATAGAAGGGAAAGCTTTTTTAAACAGTGAGTATACACTGAATTCAATGGAATTTTTCTGAATATAATAATAGACAATATAGATTTAGTTGTTAAAGACAATAGAAAATAGTCGACTAAGAAGAAATTTCAAGGCATCGCGACTTAAGAAAAGGTAAAAAAAATTGTGTAAACTCGAACAGCAATTTACGATGTTAAAGTGGTCGAAAGCTTTATTTTGTCAATTCCATAAAATGCTGTCAAAGTGTATAGCACATATAATTTTTTACTCACTCATTAAGTGAACAAGCCTTGAATAATAGACTAGAAAAATGAACAAACTAATGAGACGATCTTTTCTACTTTTCTGTTTGTTTTTCAAAACACATTCAATATTAATAATTCTGAGCACATTAAAAAAAGCCACTCATCCATTCATCGATATTCTATCATATGTATGTAGTTGATTGATTATTGTAAAATGATAAGAAATAAAATTTATGCTTGTTGATTTCTTTAATTTTTTTTAAATATTTTCATAATAGTTTATTTGTGTTAAATTTTGAGGGTTATAAGAGTAATGTTGATGATAAATTGTACATGATTTTTTTTAAATTATTTATTCTCATCTATCATGCCCTTTTATTCGTTATTGAATATTCGATTTTAGTGAGGATTCTTTTTCAAAAACAATGAAAATGCTTTCATTTTTTAATACTTTTCGCTTTCATGTTACATAATGAAAAAAATAGTAAATTAATCAGCGAGTTATGTATGGTCCCAATTGTGAAAATTTAGGTCATCAAAAACCACCCAAATTCCCAACATTGGATATTGTCTTCGAGCAATAAAAAAACTTAAAGTGGATGAAAGTAATGGATTTTTTGAATATGATTTCATTCAGTTAATTTTCATGATATTTCTTTAATTTCTTTCGTTTCAAAACTACTTATTAATTAAATAGATTATCGTACGATCACCTACAATTCATTACAGCGAATACTCATCTTTGCTTCATTCTATTTATGTTATGTTTATAATCATAATTAAATACTTCAATAAGAGATGATTTTTTTTTTATTCATTTTAATTTACAAATTTCATACTATTTTTGTTCTTAATAGATTTTCGTTTCACTGCGCATTGTATTGTTTTAAGTAAGTTGGTGTACTATTGGGATTCTTCATATATTTATAAATATATCAACTATCATCAATTAATAACAAAATGTAACAGAAGAAAATAACATTGAGAGGAAAATGAGGAGAAAAAATCATTTACGACGCTTTTTCGATACGCAGTTTTGTAAAGATATCAATTATTTAGAGGCATTGATTATTCTCAAACGCATTACATAGGCGTAGGAGAAGGAAAACAAAGGGTTCTTATTATGTTTTTTGTTTGCTTATTTGTTTGTTCTCTAAAGTCCCCTGATCTTTTTTTAAAAATTCTTTTCTCTGTATGTATTCTTATTACAAGACTTGGTAAATTGAGATAACTTTAATGTAAATTTAAAATACCTTTAATGTTGTATTTATTGGACTTTCTTTAGAAAAAATTGTTTGCATTAGTTTGAGCTTGAAATGCTTAATTTTGAGAGATATTACGAAAGTTATATTTTTAAAGATTCTCATCTGTTACATAATTGTCTTCGTGCTTTCGAAGAGAATGAACAAGAAAATTTTGTAAAACTTTTAATTGTTTATTTCTATTTTTAATGATGTATTTGAAACTGTTACTAATTTTGTCCAATTTAAATTTTTAATTTAGATTTTTGTGACTTTATTGGAAAATAACAAAAGTAGACGTCTTGAAACGATCCTGAATGTTTATTCAGAAAACTGTTTATACTTCTGAGATCACTTAATTCCTCATTTTTTTAAAAAAAAAAATGAGCTACTAGAAATCAGTTAATAAAAAAAATTATTTCAATTTACCAATACACGCAATAGTTTTTCAGTAAAATTAAAATTTCAATATATAATATTTATATAAACTTTTTTTTTTTATTATATATTTAATTTTTATGTTGCGTGTGTGTGTGTGGCAATTTTTATTCGTAAACTTTCATTTCTCATTTTATATGTCACTAGATTAATTTTCTCACTTTATAAATTATTGATATATACTTTTCATTATTTATATATTTTTAAAGAGATTTTAAAACTTTTTTTATATAATTTTCTTTAAATATTATCAAGAAGTTAGAATAGGGATATTCATTGTTGTTTTGTTTTTTTTTTTGCTTTCATCTATATGAGAAAGATTAAGAGAAAAATTTGCTTAAAACTTGATCTTAAGATTTTCTTCGTATGAAAGAGAAAGAAATTAAATGAAAATTTCTTCCTTTTCATAGCTTTTTTTTTTAAATATTTGAAACAACAAAAAATGAATAATATGTATTCATCAGAGTCAAAAATATTTATATCCCGTTAAGTATGGCATTTTTAGCACTTTATGTTTTCCGTTTATTTCATAACTTCTTGCACATGATATTATGCACAGACATCATAATTTTCATTATAATTAGTATTTACTTATGCATATTATCTTGAAAATATTATCTACGCACATTATCAGGCTGTTTATTTCTTATCTCCAGGCATTTCCTCTTCTGGATCTTTAAGTGTGTGCCATTGAGCAATAGGTCTCCTCGGGGATGCAAGCATGTCTGACCAATGTCTTAATTCTGTGCCACTTGCATTGTATCCCAGAACAACCTTCCCAATAGGCTCCGATGTACCGATCCTATCGTAGTCAACAACTGTAACAACCAAATTTACTTTCTGGATTTGTAAAACAATCATGAAGACAATCATTGATGATGATGACGTTGAGAGGGTTGTTTCGTTGATAAGGTGAGCAAAAATAGAAAAGAAAGAGAAAAAACAAAGAGAAAAAAATCCATTAATCACATTCATATCAATATGAAATTCTGGCTTTAAATTATTGTTGATAGACACGCGAATTCTACTTCACGCGCGCTTTCACTACTTATTTTAAATATATTATAGTTGTTATTATTATTATTATTATTATTACATTATAAAGCTGTAAACATAAAAGACACATAATTATTTACACACTAAATATATAAATATATGTTGTATAAACATATTGGAGGTTTTGATATAACAGTAGATAGGGGGGTAGAAGGATAATAAAATAGATATGTTATGCTGTTTATTAATGTTATTTCAATGTGGGATTAATTCTTTTTTAAAGGTATAAAAAATTTGGGTGTTTTTTTTATCAATTAACAGTTGGAGGAAAAAAATCAAATAACTGGAAAGTGTCTTACCTCAAAACATGTAGTAATGAGAGATTATTTTATACAAACTTTTTTTATTTGTGGGTTTGGTGTCGGATGTCGTTTATTTGAGGGAAGTTTGTTTTGTCATTTTTTTTGTTAAGGTTATAAAGAAAAGGAAAATCTTCACAATTACCATATGTTTAAGAACGCCATTAAAATATAATTTTAGCCATATTCATCTTTTTGGTCTGCTTCATCTTCGTTCAAACGATGACTGGCGTTCTAAACATGTGATAATTTTTATCTAATTTTTCATAAAATTTTTTTAACAAAAATTCTCAACAAAATAATAAACAAACAAAATGCAAAATATTTTGGTATCCAAAAAACATTTTTTTAACGGCTCATATAAGGGTATAAAATTTATGATGGAATCGAAGTCACATGCATCTGAGGACATTTAGAAATTTTCATTTACATTTTACATTAACATCAAAGGATTTTTTTAATACTTGTGCAATCTTGGAATGGTAGAGGAGTAAGAAATTTTAATTCAAGAATTTTAAATTTTATAGTTTTACAGCAAAAATTCGTCGAGGAAAAACAGGAACACGTATCGAATGACTTTTTTTTGACTAATTTTCACAAAATAATTTACAATAAAGTAAAGTTACTTTTAAACAAATGAAATCCAGAAAACACAAGTAGAAAAGTGCAGCTAGTCATCGCACCGGTATAATAACAAAATATTAATCTTTTTGGCGCAATGTGTCTTAGAGCTAAGAAAGCTTTATTATGCAATACAGATTCTATATTATATTATTAAAAACAATATATTGCGTGATTGATTGATGCTTTTATATAATTTTCAAAAGCGCAATGAGGGACACAATTGGAACATTCGAAAGCTGCATTTTTAGAGCACTAGAACTAAATTTCCATCAAACCTTTATATGAAAAATAAATTATAATCATTAAAAAAAAATTCACTAAAACTGCCTTAATGGATGTTTGTAGCAATGAATGCAACAAAACCATCCGAAAAGCGCTATTTATGTGAATCAAAATTAAAAGTGTTTTTGATCTACAAATCATAATTTTAATTTTGGTGTATAATTTATTTTTATAGCCTATTAGGTACATTTTGTTAAATTTTCTGGTTGTTAAAGAATATTCATAAAAAATTGCAAGAATTCAATTGTGTTTAGATTTACAATTGATAAGTGTCAAACGAAATGTACAAGGCCACTTTTGGTTAAAACAGCATAGCGAGACATAAAAGACATCTATGAAATTAAACTATAAGAAAATGGGGATGGGGGGGATTTTTTTTGTGGTGAACTTGACTATAAACTAATATCATCTAAACTTTTTTAACATCTAATTATATAGTGCCAATTATTTAATGCTAATTTAAAGAGAAAATTCTCTGGAATTTTTTAGAATTTATAAAAGTTTTTTTAAAAAAAAAACTAAAGAATTTTATCTTCAATGGGATGCTATATCAGTGTAGAATTGTGTGTATTTTTCCAATTAGCGACAAATTATGATTCATTAAATTTTAATGATTAATTTTGTGTTAATTTGTGTGAGTTTATATGATGAAATTTAAAGATTTACAGGAAATGCATTGCGAAAATTGCATTAAGCATAATTTCTATTGAATAAGCACAAGCATGTGTTTCCAATAAATCCTTTTTTAATTTAAAAAATACATTTCAATTTTGATCAAATTTTAATAATGAAATTTCAAATTTCAACAAAATTGAATAAATTCCATCATTGGTATAGTAGTATTAATGAATGATTGATTGAAATTTTTGGCATAAAATTTAGAAAAACTTTATTTTCTGTTTTGAGCTTAATCGGAAAACGTCGCTGCACTGTTTTAGGAAAAAGTGGAAAAATTTGTTATTTTTTTATTGTATTTTACTGAATCGACAATGACCAATAATCATAAAATTGTGTAAGAATGTTTCGTAATGGATTTGGAACCATGTAATTAGTTAATGAAAACTCTCACAAAAATTAATGATATTGGTCAATGAAACTCTGTAAAAATTCTGAAGTGAATTTTGTTTGATGAGCTTTTCAATGAACTTTTTATATTGAGATGTGCCAAATGTAATGATTATTGTTAAAAATGGAACAATTTTTTTTTTGATGATT
Source organism: Chironomus riparius (assembly GCA_917627325.4). Taxonomy (NCBI): domain Eukaryota; kingdom Metazoa; phylum Arthropoda; class Insecta; order Diptera; family Chironomidae; genus Chironomus; species Chironomus riparius. The sequence continues at coordinate 25,574,524 of OU895877.1, forward strand.
TAAATACTGGTAAACGGAAATGTAATATACTTGAGAGGTTTGCTTTTGTTTTCGAAGATTTTTCTTTACACACGATTCTCTCTCGCCTGTTTTTCTTTTTTTTTTGTTTAAACTGTGGACATGAAAATCATTTTTCATTTTTTTCGTATGATCAGAAAATTTCAGATTTTAGACTTTAAGAAAAATTGAATTTATGAAGGGAGAGAGAAATTGGTACGAAGGCTTTTATTTTTTTAGAATATTCATTTACGTATATTGTCATAATAAAGTTTTATTGTCGTGAAGTGTCTCTGTTTGGTTTGTAAATTTGTAAATTATCTACATTTTATAGTTTAACTTTGGTTTTGTATATTACCATTACGTTAAATACTTTAGTGATTTTAATATATATTGTGAAAAATTTCAGAGAAAGTTAAAGTAGAAAAGGGGTAGTAAAAGTAGGGTAGGGGGAAATATAGAATATAAAATTTTTGATGTATATTATATCACAACATTTATATATCTTTGTATATTTTTTGTAATTATCGGTATCATGCATACAGAACATATAATTCATAAATGTATAGCAATATATAACAATCAACTAAGTAATTCTTCAAACAAAAAATATTTGAATGCTCCACCGGAGAAAATAACTTGAACATTGTGTTTACGTCTTAAATATGCTGCTTTTTAAAATTTGAGAATTTGTGGAAAATAACTTAATTTTTAGAAAAAGATAATTCTTGGGAGTCTAAGTCAAAGTCCACGAAAAATAAAAACAAGATAAAAAACCACGAAAATACTCTAATAAATAAAAAAGCCACGATAAAAAAAAATTTTCTTCGGTGTTTTCATTCAAAACCAAACTTAACTCAAAATTAATTAAAATCATAGTTTTGATTAAAACATATCAATTCACAATTAAATCAATCTATATGTATCACATTTCGTTAAAGAAAACACGCGGGATTGTCATTTGTTGAAAGATACACGAACTTTGTGAGAATCATAGAAACGAAATCACGATTATATTCACATAATTTTCACAACAAAAAAGTCTTGTTTACATGTAAAATCAATACAAAAGATTGACAAAAATCGAATAAAAATAAAATAAATAAAAAGCAAGCACGTTGTTTGTAATCTCATACATAATACATGTATGTGGCTCTTCCAACAATATGTACGTAAATTTAGTACTTTGATGAAAGAGGCAAAGAGATTATTCTCTTAGAAAGAAAGAGACATTGGTTGTATATTTTTCGAAAACAAAGAATAAAAACTAATAAAACTTAATAACTTAATAAAAACACGCCAACACAAAATGTATTGAATTATATATAAATTAATACACACGCAACGAACATGATACATTTTCATTATTTGCACTTCAAGCTAGACATTGACGTTTGCGAATAGGTTTGTTGCGAAAGAAGTGGTTTCCTTCTTGGAAAAAAAAGTGGATGAATAAGAGACTTAAGTCACTTGTATTGAAAAATCTTCTATTTTTGATCATTTCAAAAAACAAAATATGAACAAAAAGTCTTTGTGGGTCTATGTTTATATAGCGCTTCAAATCTTCGCTCATGTCAATATCAACGTAATGTGATTATTATTAGATGCATAATATATATTTTTTTATATCTCTTTATGATAGTATAGTACATTTTCGCATACTTGTATTTGTTCGAATGGTACTTCAAATGAAAACGACTCATTGTAGTATGGATTCAATGTACATTTCTTGATACTTGTTTTCTTTTTCTTTAAACGCTTTCCATTCTGCATAATTGCTATCTTAACATATGGATCTGAAAATAAAATTGATTTTTTTATGTCACTTTTTATAATAAGAATTTGACTCTTTTGCTGTAAAAATTTCCTAATGAAACATAAGCATTAAAAATCCAAAGTAAAAAATACTCAGTTCATTCTTTCTTCACTACACAAGAAAGAATTTCAACCTCGACACGATATATCTACCTGATAATCCACCAACGTCCATCTTCTTCAGATTCTTTGCCTCCAATATTACGACAGTTAACTTGCCAGCCGTTGGAACGTATCTCAATGAGAAGCAAATGTCACCCAACTTTTCCTATATAATTCCATCATTCAGTTATTGAGTAATGTCGCCAGTTTACCAGACATTATCGTAACAACAATTCAATTACAGTTTTATATATTATTTATATTATTTTTAAACGAAGAAAGGAAGCGACGCAATATTTCCAAGATGTAAAATAAATCCAATGTTGTTTATCATCAGGAGGTTGATGTCAAGACATTATGTTGCCCATGCGTTGATTTAATTTTGTTTTTTTGAAAAAATTATGGTAATGAAGTGAAGAGCATCATAGAAAGTAAAAAAGAAGAAAGAAGAAAAAGAAAGAAAAAAAGCATTAGATTAATTTTGTTTTGCATGATATTTCTTATTTGACCATTTAACTTAAATATAAGGTTCTTTTATTGCTTTAAAGCTTGTTTAAATATTTTGTACATCCTACATGAACCTGCATGAATCTTAATTTATATTTCTTGATATGATATTAATTTAAATGTAGATTTACTTTTAAAAAAAAATGGTAATGGCAAAATACGAAAATTAAAAAAAAAGCTTTACAAAAACTTTTGTCATTGAAAATATTTATAAACATTAAAGAAAACACAATGGAAAATTTTCTTGTTTACTAGTAGTTAATCAAAGTTCCAAATTTTGAATTTAATGCACAAGAGAGAACTTATATTTTCGTATTTTTAAATATTCAAATTATGCTAATTTTTTAATTATTACATTTTATATACTGTAATTCAAATACTTGTGACTTATCCATATCAAACTGTTATTAGCGGGGGTATAACATGCAGTAAAGAGTATAACAAGTCAAAAGAGCCATGTAAAATTCATAAATTTTCCATTGTCAAATCTTCAAATCTTATATTTTTTACATGACAAAACTTTTTACCATTATTGGACTTGAAAGAAATTGAAAATTTATCATTATTTTTACTTTATTATTTCTTTTTTAGTTGAGCATTTAAAACATAAATAAATATTTATATTTAGAGCATATGTAGTGAAAAAGGATGTGATTATAATACATAACTTTGACAAAAAAAATTCTACAACACAACATAGCACTTAACGTTGAAAGGATGATGACAAAAAAATACTTAAAATCTAAACTTATAACAAAAATTCATTCTTAGTGAAAGGATTTATCAAGGAGGAGAGCAAAATGATTGTTTCTATCCTCCAAAACATACTTTTCTCAACTCTTTTATAGCATTTTATTCTATGCAATCATTCGCCTTAATTTGTATGATAATTTAAAAAAAATAATAATTTGAATTTGCATCAAAATATATAAAGTGAAAAAAAAACATAAAAAATCAAAAGTAAAGTGTATTAGATCTGAACAATATTGTTACATAAAAATCACGTTGGACAGCTGTATGGACAATTTTTTTGCCGTAACTCTATTCGTTTATCACCATCATTGCTCTAAATCTTGCTACAATAAAATGTACGACGCAATTCAATTTTTTTACATAAGTTTAATGAATTCTCAGTTGTATCATACTTGATTACAATGTCATGTAAATGGCATCAAATGACACTGAGATGAAACTTTTTTCTTGATTAAAAATTCTGCATTATCGTTGTGTATAAAAATATATAGAACATTGCCAATTCAAATTAATAAACACCCAGCTCAAGCAAAAGATTATATATTTTTTTAGACAATTGATTGATAATTTTTCTTTAAGTTTATGAGTGTATGAAACATTGTTTTAAGAGAAATCAAATAATGCTGGTGATATATGGATTGATCTTTATTCCAAATTGGTTTTATGTTTATACAAAAATTATAAACTTCTTTAGTGTAGTGTAGGACATTTATGACATAAAGTAAGAGAAAAAGTTTTTGATTGGGGAAGAGGAATTGAAGTGTGTGAGGAAATGTAAAGGAAAAAAATTTAAACATTCTATAATTACTTGCTGCATTCCGTTGCATCATCCTACAAAAAGCATTATTATAGACAACTAATTGTTATAAACAAAACTACTTAAAAGCTTTTTCTCTACTGCAACTAATGTCATACTAAATAATTTAATATAAAAAGGTCAATCATAATTGAATTTACGACAAAAAAAAATTAAAATTTAAGCTAGTGAAGAAGAAAACAATGCATTATAAAATCAAGACTTGCAATCTTAATCTTCACGTGAATTTTTAAAAATCATTTCAAAAATTTGAAACAAAATTGAACTAAAAAAATTATTTTATTAATCCAAATTATAACAAGAATTCGGGAACACATTTTTATCTTGTTTAATAACATTTTTCATTTTCGTAATAAAATGCTACAGTTTTCAAGGAAAATAATTTTCAAAGATATTATTTAACCATCATAATCGCCTATTAACTCCCTCTTTTATTGAACATGATATTTATCTTTAATTAAATCACCAACAGGCAAAAGCACTTATCAAAAAATAACTCGAGTCCAAAGTTTTTTAATGCCTATTTAAAGATCATTTTTGAAGTACTCTGAAAATATTGCTTTCAGCTTTTTTTGCCTTTGACACACCAAGTGAATAAAATCATCAAGCATAAACTCGCTATTAGACAACGTCGTAGCTGAAGGGTCGAGTTTTTTTTTGCTGCTGCAGAGGAGGACGAAACAACACTGAATATACTGCATCTAGTTCTCATTCAAATAAAACTAACATTTTTACATGGAAAAAGCATAATTCTTTTGGCTTTAAGTATCATACAACAAAACATTTACTTTTTCAATTACTTGAGATTTTGATTAATATTTTTATTTTCAATTATCAAAACCCAAGAAATCAAAATTAGAGCGGAAATAAAAATCTATGAGGACAATATCACAACATCGACAACGAATATAGCAACAAAGGTAATAATTTCAAAAGATATAAAGTAGAGAAAAGCTTTTGCACGAAAATAAACACCTTCCGAATTTAAAAGAATAAACATTGTGAACTTCTTAACATTCAACATAGAATCTCATGTGAGTAAAGAGAAGTTTTTGAATTGTTTAAAAAAAGTTTCCAATTCATGTACACGTTTTAGTTAATTTATTATTTTGCCAATGGATGTTACCAAAATTCTTTTTTTCTCTTGTTCACAAACATACCTCTTGATTTTTTTTTTTGTATTTTGTAGTCTAATTAGTTCTTTGATGTTGAACTTGTGGTATTATTTACATTTGTGGCTCACAACGGTTTTATAATTTGAAGCTTTTTGAAAATCGGTAATATTTTAGATTAAAAAATTGAAGATATTCAGCCAACATATGTATAAAATTTTATAAACAAACAAATTTGGAACATCACCCCACCTCTAAGAAATTTTTTATTCTATTTTAAGCTTTATTCATTAAATCTTCCAATACTGTCCCTGACAAATCAAAAAAAACCATTGATCATTATTAAGCCCAACATCAATTATAATACAACAAAAATGTCAAGGATATATGTTTTTAATGGAATCAAGAATTAGAAAAGAAATTTGCGATTTTTTATGATTTCAAAACAAAAAATCAATTTCTAACACTCAATAATTTTTTCTTATCAATCAATTTGATACTTACGCAAAATTCCAGATGAAATAGCCAGATTCGGTCCGATTCAGGAAAATAATTTTTTATTTTATTTTATTTTTTTAGAGATTGAAATTTTTGGAGGCATTTTTGCATGCAATTTAATTGGATGATTTTTCAATAAGATTTTGATCGATTTTTTAAGATTAAAGGTATTTTTAATTAATTTTTTAGATTTTTAAATGTTTTTTGTTTTGATTTAAAATATTTTATTGGATTGATTGATGAAGATAACCATTCATTCACAGGCGAAGCACAGCAGAGGAAAAAATTGTGGAAAGAGAAAAGTAATTTAAACGTCAATACAATTAATTTTCATTAAGAGTAATTTTTTGATTCAATAAATCAAGAGAAAATAAAAATAAATTAAGAGATTTGAAAATAAATAATATCAATTTTGGAAAGGATTTTTTTGTTTGATTTATGTGGATTTTTATTGTTTTAAAACATAAACTTTAAAAAAAGTTATTTGAAACCCCTACTCAAGTATTTTGTTAAATTGTAGGGATTAAAATTCTAGATCTGATTTTAAATTCTAAAACATTAGGTTTTTGAAAAGCATTTGACGCAATCAAAAACATTTGTCTTTGATTTTTTTTTAAAAAAGAATAAACAAATCTTTAAATAAAGTTGTAATTTAATAAAAAAATTCATCAGTTTTCTTAAAATTATGAGATTCGTTAGGACACTTTAAAAATTATGACCCTTTTATATAATTAAAGATATTTTAAAAATTAATAAGGATTAAAAAACTCAATTTTGTTCACTTGAGTTTAATAAAAGAATAAGATTAAAAATTATAATTGATATTTACCTAAACTAAAAAGCGAATAATTTTCCAATTTCAAGTTCAATTTTTTTATATCATTTTTTGTTTTATTAAAAATTACTGGAATAAAAATCAATTCCAATAATTTTAAAAATTTGGTTTTTTTTCTCAAGCATTTTAAAAATAATAAAATAGAATTTAGATAAAATGAATAAACATACAATAAACGAAAGACACAAAGAAAAAAGTAGTGGAAATTTAAAAAACATAAAGAAGACAGAAACGAAAGATAATAAAAATATATTGATTTGAATTTTCATCTTATTGATTTTCCGTGCAAAAATATAAATTTTCTTTTCCTTCTTATGAAAGTAACTGAGCGAAAGCTGATTAGAAACAGAAGAAAAATGCTCTTTGGAGTGAAGGAAAAAAAATTCAATGATGTGAAAATTTTGTCTTTATATAAGAGCATTAAATTTTCATGGTGCTTTATTTTCTCACTTTGATGAGACATAATAAATAAACGAGGACGCATATAACCGTATTACAGGAAGTTGAAGGCAACAATGATGCATGGAAAAGAAAGATGTTGAAGAAGGTATAGGATTGCTAATGTATAGATACCCTTTTCAATAACAAATTAATGAAACCTTGAATTTTCTTTGTATCATTGCAGATATTATTAGCCTCCTTTCTTTAAATCCAATTGTTTTTATTTGACTTTAAAAAACTAAAGTCATTTTATTTGCAATGTTGATTTTTTGTCCAAAAATTAATTAAAAATGTAAATATTCAATCATATTAAGTGTCAAAATACAAACTAGCTAAAAAATTTTTTACTTAAAAAAAATAGGAATGAAAATTCACAATGAAAAATCAAAACAAGAAGACGCTTAAAAATGCAAAGTTAGTTTCTCATTGACAAAATTAAAAGAATATTCTTAGAAAAAGAATATATCAATACTTCCTGTTCGTTAATACTTCTATTTTGCATGTATATTTATAATTTTACACGCGTTAAGTTTTAATGAATTAAAGAAAAAATATAAATTGAACAACCTTTTTTATCAGCTAAAATACTTAACAATATTTTAAAAAATCAAAAAAGTAATTTAGTAAAAGATTTGTCAAGATAAGAAAGAATCGGAATCCAAAGTAAAAAGTATTAAAAAAGATTAAATTAATAAAAATTATAATTTCATAAACAGCAAAATGCAAGAATAAGCGAATTATTTCATTTCAAAAAAGTAAATAGATTAGTAAGATTATTAATAAAATAAGTGCTTGAGAAAAATGCATTATCAAGAGAGAGTTAGAGAGATAGGTATATTGATATATATAATTAAATAAATGTTGAAAAATATTATGTTCAGGATTAAAAGTATTCGTTTTTTTTGTAGAAGTATATGAACTTGTTTGAAGGTTGAATGATAAAATTGGAAAATTACAAACGATTTTTATTAAAATAATAAATAAAAAGAAGATGAGAATTAATGAGAGTGATATGGGATAAAGGACAAAATGTAGGGAAATATTTAAGTAAAAAAAATCGAACAGAGTTTTTTTTTTGGAAATATAAAAATGATTAAAATTTTCCGAATATGACGATGAAAATGATCGAAGAATCGAAGTTCTTACTGCATTTTAGTTCAGTTTTTTTAAATTACGTATTATAGATTTTTAACTAAGGTTGCAGGTTGACAACATGAAATGAAAGTTAAAAACTGAAGTACATAAAAAATTTTGTTGATGGAATAATGAAAGTAAATTTGAACTGGGTGTAGAATATTTTTCCATCAAACATAAATAAAATAGATTGTAAGTTGACCATTTACTCTTTGCAAAGGACTTTAATAATTTTAAAAAAGATTTTCAGAAATTTTTCATATTTTAATTTTTTAGAAAAGAAGGTTATTTTAAGTTATTTTTGGTGTGTATGTAGATGCACAGCTTTTTAAGCATGGTTTAACAAAGAAATATCAACTGTATTTTTTAAATATAACCATTTGTCAAAGTTGTTATTCATATATTAGAGAGAATAATAAATAAATAAAGACGATTATTTAAATAAAAAATAAAAATATTAATTGTCCTTAGTTTAGGGATTTTCAGATTAAACATTCCATAAAGTGTGTGAGAAAACTGAAAATTAAAGTAAACTAAAGGTTGAAGAAAAAAATTAAAAATTAATGATAAAAAATGTATCTCCGAAAGTATTTTTTGACTTAAGTTGTCAATAAATTGAAATAAAATAAATAAGTATAATATGGAAAAGTTTTCATAGAAAGATAAAGAAAAAGGTGAATTGATTGTCTTACCTGACCACCTTCGCCTTCAACACTTTGCAATTCACGCCATTCTTCAATAGTTTGAGCCAAATCAATTTGACACAGTGGAACTTTTACTTCACCAATTTGGTCGTGTTTTGAGAATCGATCGAAATCAAAGATGGCAAACACCAAAGTTTTATTCATTGCCTCAGCATACGGCAAATTCTACAATGATTCATTAAGCAATGCAAAAAAAATATTTCGTTAGCTTTTAAGTCTTAAAAAGTTTTCATTTGTTTTCTAATATTTCACCTTGAACACAAATGTCTCATTAAATTCTGGATTGAGAGTCTTTCGATGCACCTTTGTTTCAAACTTTTTCTTCTTGTCAGGAAGTAAATAAACCTTAACGTAAGGATCCGATGTTCCTCCCATATCAAGTGCAGGCAATTCTTCGGCTTTAATAACACTAACAGCCAAACTGTTTGAGTTGAAATCATATTCCAGCTACAAAAATGAAGAAATTATTAGAATTATAGAAAAGATTGAGGGTTGTTCACTTCTGCCGTCCAAAAACAACAAACTTTTTGAAGCAATAAAAAAAAACGTCGTAAATGAACAAATTCTATTTTAAGCATTACCACATTTATCGCCATATTAAAAATTAACTCACTTTATATTGCAATTTTCCAAGTTTCTGTTCACTTTGTTTGCTGCCTTCATCTTCTTGCTCTTCAGCATTATCAGTCAATTCTTCCATATCAGGCTGGACCTATGTGATTGAATTTTTTGTGTCCAATTTAAATGACAAAGTTTTGAACGAGAAAGAAGGTTCGAATTAGATTTTAATTCTTAGAAATTTTATGCACTATAATAATTTTTATGACATATGGAAAAGCGATTAAAATTGTTCAAAAATGATAGTTGAAAATGATATAAATGACCAAAAATATTCATGTCTCTACACACGATTTACACGTATTTGTATAGAATTGTTTGGCACAATAATAAAATTTAACACAATATCAAGTTAATTTACATCTACACAGAGATAGATTAAGGGAAAGAAAATAACTCATTTAATCTCATATATATATTTGGTATAAGTTATTGCTTTATGTACTTTTTGTTATGTAATGTGTGATGATGGAAAGTAATGAAACATATAAGTATAGCTGAATAAGTAAATGATCAAACTCAAGTTGATTTTTCTTATTTACACTTTAATAGTGCACTACGTCGAAAAAGATTTATATAAATTATCCTAGCATTTTGATTTTTCTTGACCTATGAATTTTATTGATCTACCTCTCTGAAGTGATTCTTTCAAACCATAACTTGTTAATCGCCCGAAGCTTATCATTTCAGAACAAAAGCTATGAATTTCTTAAGCATTTTCAACAAAAAAAATTAATGCATATTTTTAAACGGGAAGCATTTAAATTAAAATAAGACATATCAGCAGATCATTCCTATATGACCATAGATTTTAGGCATAATCGTTACTATTTTACTTTTTTTTGCTTTTTAATAAGTAATAAATATTCTTGAGTTTTTATCGATACATATTGACTTTTGATGACGAAATAATCCTATTTATGAATCCTATAAAAAAATGCTTTCACTTTCTCATCTTACATTTCCTTCCGATTTAAATCTTTTCTGTTGTTTAGGCTCGTGTGTATAAAATACTAGATATGTAAGTGCGTGCTAAAATAACAATTTACTTAATTAACGAATTGATCCTTTTGCAGTACGATATTATCAATTTGCTCCTACTTTATTTTTTATTTAATATCCTTAGATTATTATATTTAATAACCTTTCTGGTTCACTCGTATTCTGACTACACGTTTTATGTGGAAATACTTTCAGGCTAAATCTTTTGTTCTAATTGTAAAATTTTAAATATTTTTAATGTTTGTGTATGTATTTACATAAAAAGATATTAAAAACTCAAGAAAATTGCACTAAAATATAAATCTAATGAAGACAAAAATCTATGGAAAATTTCTGGATACAAATTCGTAATTATAAAAATGATAAATTTATGCAATAAAACAATAAATTAATTTTGTTTTTGCTAAAAATGACGACAATAATGTTTTTAAATCACGTTAGGGTAAACATAAAGTTTTAAACTGTCTTAATAAAATCAATTCTCATTTTCAATCATCTTTTGCTTAATGATTAAATTTCATTAAGAATGACAGTCTAAAGCAGCGCTGTCCAAATTTTTTAAGCCACAGCACACTTTAGGGGTAAGCCATTACCAAAGTCGCACATAGTATGCGTCATTTCCAAAATCTCATTTTGATGAGAGATGATCAAAATGATTTTCAGTTATTTTTCTACAGCACTTAAGTGCTACGGCACACAGTTTGGACATCACTGGTCTAAAGCATTAAGGAAACAATATACTTTCTTGTATGATGTGATTAAAAATAAACTATTGTTGGTAAAAAAAAAACTATCGAGAGGAACAAGATAAAAATAGGAAAAAGGAACAATATGCAACATAATAATAATAATGTCATAGAGTAGAAATGAAAATGCGCGTCACCTGCATACAATATGTTCATTTATAAATACTTGGTAGTGTGGAATTAGAATGCTAGATCATTTCTAGGGAAATAGAGCCGAGAATGTCTTCAGTTTTAGCATAAACTTGTAGCATCAAATTGAATATACACAATATACACAGTCAATCAATCAATAAAGAAAGATAGAAAATGTTTTTCAGGCTCAATAGAATAATAAAAAGAAAGTCATGTACATAAGAATCAGAAATTATGTTTGTCAATAAGATTATATTATACGTGAATTACTCAAAAATAGAATTTAGAACAGAAAAGTTTGTAGACAGAAAAGATAAAAGATAACAAAAATTAGAATTACACACACAACATTCAATTAAGTACATAATATTATACGATTAACTTTATATATAGATCATTATTTTCATAGATATTGAACAGCCAAACATTCATGGACATGATTATATTAACCTTTTCTTTATAAGCAGATCCAAGTAACTGTACCGATTTCAAATCAACGCCTTTCATTCCCTTCTTTCCATCTTTAGAGCGTCGTTTACGGAAGCAACGTCGAATGCAAAATCCACATATGCCGAGGATAATAAGTGCGATGAGAATAAAGATTGCTACGACTCCCCATGGTGGTATGCCAGTCTTATCGCCTATAACGTTTGCTGCATTCATCCCAATATCTACACTCTTAGATACAATCGATTTCGTCGGTTCTGCAGTTGATTCCTCTTCTTTATTGGTATAAAGAGGAGAAATGATTTTTTTTTATAAAAAAAAAACAATTTTGCTTCCTTTTTTAATTTGCTTACCTTCTAACTCTGTGGTGGTCGATGGTGTTGTAATTCTAACTTTGTGCAGATGTTTACCAAAAATATGTGTACCCAGCGTCGTTGATCTTTGCTCCTCGTCCAAGTACTCATCTTCATCAGCTTGTGTGCCAGCTTGACGCTTCACTAATACTCTTTCTAAACCTGGAGCCATTTTTTCACACTACACAATGGTACACAGAAAAAAAAAACAATAAAACTAACATTAATCACAATCATTAAACAAGCCACACAATCGTTGATATTATGTATGTGACATAGATCGATAATATTTAATTTTTATTGTTTCTGCACTTTCATATGTTTTGTTTTTCTACGTCTCTATCTTATTTCACTATTTTGTCAACATTTATATTACTTTATTATGGATAAATGAAAATCATGCCGATTTATCTTCATATTCGTGCTCATTTATTGTTTTTTTTTTTTGGATTTGCTATGTTTTCATAGTCTATAAGTATAAATATGAATTGTAAGATATGATGAAATTAGGAATGCTTGTCAAAAGATTTATTAATCCATTAACGTAAGATTAACATGAGATAAAGATGATAAAGATTTTTAATGTCATTCGTTACTTGCATTAAAATATTTTAAAAAGCCTTAAAAATTGAAGGTTCATAATTCAAAGTTCATAATCAAGACTTAAAAGTAGATTTCTACGTGGAAAATAATTTAAGTTGAAGTTGGCAATCTGCCAAGTTTTTTTGGTAAAACTCGATAGCTTAATGATAAGATCATGTGAGAATAAATTAGAAGGGCGTGGGTTCAATGCACACTCGTGATTAAAGCTTCATTTTTAAAATGATTTCTTTCAAAAAATGGATATAAAACATACAAAAATCTTAGATAACGATTGTTAATTCACTAGAATAATTTCAAATCATTTCCATTGAGATTTTTCTGTGTTGGTTGTGAGCACTTTTTTCATGGTATGTGTTCCATTTTCTAAATCTTGGCTACAACTTGAGTTTCACTTTGCATAAAAGAACACTTAAAATCTGATATGATTCACCAATCTTGCCAATTTTCACAATGAGAATTGTAGGATATTTTTTTAATCCACAGAATTTAGTATCCCTTTTTCCAAATTTTCACTTCCATTTTAAACTTATTATGGATTTAAAATTTAAATTCTTGCAATAGTAAATGAATAAAATCCAAAGATATGGTAATTGCCACTTTTTCTCAATGAAAAGCTCATTTCCTTCTTTCTTCTTCGATTTTTTTTACATATAAAAAAGAGAATGAGAAAAACGGAACGAAAAAAAAATTATTGATCCAAAAAAATTTATTTGTTCTGCTTTCAAGAACACTTTATAGTTCATATACACAAAATTATCCATTTCCATAATTGATTGTTTTTACAAATCTTTCACTAAGAAAACTTTATATAATTCACTATTCATTGATCTGAATGCTCACCTATAATATTCACTTTAAAAAAAATCCAGTATTTCTAATAAAATATGTGTAACTAAAGTTTCAACTCTTAGGGAAAAATTAATGAAAGAAAAAATTTTCTCTATTTTCTCTGTGCTAAGGAAAAAGGAAAAATGGATTCCTTTTAGATTTTTTCTTGCACTCGTTGAAGTTGGAAATTTTGAATTTTTTATTGTACTTGAACTATTTTCACAATATATTCGTGCACATTCTGGATTCTCCTTATATGTACACCAATTAACACATCAATTTAACTCCAAATTTTGTTGATTAATCCAATAATCTAAATTAAAAATATTTTCTCGTCCTTTTCACTCTGACGATAGTCGCGAATTTCCGAATTTTTCACTACTGGACGGAGGAAAAATTTTCTTGAATGGAAATGGAAAAAAGAACGGCAGACACGAGAAACATAGAGAAAAAGTTTCGTATGTAGGGAAAATCGATAGCAATGACGATGAACGAAGAGAAAAAAGTTCATGCGCTTTTCGAAAGCTTTTCGATGCGCAAGGCTTTAATATAGAATGGAAGGAATGTGAACATAAAGTATACGCAGTGTTGATAAATGTGCGTTAGGCAACATCAGCATTTTGTACTACAAGATTGTATAGTGGAAAGTAAATAAAAAGAGCATCAGCATATTTGCCACGTTACTGACTTTTCAGGGTTTTGTTTCAATTAAAGTCACGTGCATTTTCTTGTAAATTTATCGTCAGTTAAAAGCGAATGTTGAGTTCAATCATTATCTCAGAATATGCACAAGAATATTTTCAAATGAATTCTGAGAATACCTTAATAACGCCATATTAACTATGCTGAAAAAAAGCTTTGAGGATGTAAAAAATAAATAAAATGCGTAAGCAATAATGTTGTACAAAGAAGAATTATTAGTTTATTTTTTATTTAAACTCAAGACTGCTTGCAGAATGTAGGCTACGTGATGTAGCACGTGTTAAAATTTATTTCTAAAATTTTATCACAGATTTAAATTATTTTTGAGGGCAGACATTTCGGTTTTATTGAGCGGCTTTAAACCAAACCCACTAGGCATGATATCCATCTCGAGATCTTTGTGCTTCTTTATCATCAGCAATTGCTCATCTCTCAAATTGTCAATCTCCTTATCAATATTTTTTTGTTCTATTTAATGTCAAATATTTTTATTTAAAATAAATATTAAGTTTAATGAAGATATTGTCATACCTTCCAATAATGCATCAATTGCTTTGTCACGTTCCATTTCAATTAATATAGAGCCAACCGTCATCCACACATTTTTTTCTTCGGATTTTCTTAGTTCCCTTAGTGCTTCTCGATTGCCTTGACGTTTCATGTCATATTCAACAATCAGTTGCTTGTTTTGAAGTATCTGATCTGCTACTCTTTCATTTTCCAAAATAATCTCATAAACTTTGGTATTAACTGCCATCTGCAAGTACAAAGAGCAGAAAAGATTATGAAAGTTCACGTCTAATTAATTGTTCGCGTTTCTTTTCTTTTAAACTTTGCTTTAAAATTTCTTTTCGTGTCAAAGCAGGTAGTTGTGGCTTAAAATGAACAGCACGAGTATCGTTAGCTTTAAAATGTGTAATTTTAGGATCATCTTGTTTTATTCCAAGTCCAGTTCGACCTTTTCTTAAAACAGTTTTTACTGGATACATTTTTCCATTTCTTTTAGCACCCAAGGCAGAGCTTCCATCCCAACCAATAGTTTTCATGATCTTAAATCCTTTATTTGAATTAGCAATACCAAATGACTTAACACTCGCGTCAGTATTGTACTTGCAACTAAATAAATGAACTGTTGAAGACTGATGTGACTTTGATGAAGACTTTTTAATTTCTATCTTGCAATCAGGACAAAAAAGAATTTCATCTTGCTGTTCTCCTTCTACTTCTTCATTAGATGATACAGAGAAGTTTCTATTGCTGTAATACTCCTCTATGATATTCAAGATTTCATTATGATTATTCTTTTTAGCTAATGAGACTGCTGTATTTCCTGTTCGATCTTTAAAATCCAAACTTGCATTATAATCTATGAGCAGCGATTTAAAGCTATCAGTTGAACCCTCACAAGCTGATATCATTAATGCTGTCCATCCAAAATTATCAACCGCATTTATATCAACATCAATGGATGTTTTAATTAGATTATTAATCCCGTCTGGATCATTATTTAAAGCTAAACGAAAGAATTTTGTCTTACAAAACGGAACTTTTTTTATTTTTTCCTTCTTCAGACTATTTTTGGGTTTTGGCTGTTCAATTTCAATTGGATTTTGATTTGAAGTTGATGGCATATTTAAAACTTCCTGATAAAACTCACTAGAATGTCTTTCCGAAATTTCATATTTTATTTCTTCAGATTTCACAAATTTGTGATTTTCAGTTCCACTGGATTTAATAAATATTTTAGGCTTAAAATGCACAGATGCCAATGCTCTCCAATTTGCATGTAATTGTTGTGCATTATTATCATTTAATTCGCTAGTATCCTCCATTGAACATTCTTATATTGCTTAAAATTAAAAATAAAATATCTTACTTCTGTTTGTTTACAAACAAATCGACAGACAGCTGAAATCGTTTCGAAAATAGTGCGGCAAGTGTTGATTTCAAATATTATTTAACCATTACATTCCCCGCACACATACATACAAAACAATTTGACGAAACTTTTTGCTCGAAGCAATTTCATTAACTTTAGTTTATTTAATCATTCCAGATTGTTAATTGTAGATCGTTGTTATTGATAAAATAATACGTACAATAATAACTAGATAGATACGACGCAACAATAATTTGTTTTATATTAAAGAGTGGAAAGAACGTACATTTTTAAAAAATATTAAGTGCTATGTTGAAATATCTTGTTTTGCTTGTGATTTGTTTTTGGTCAATTCATTCACTTCCAGTAAAAGAGTCATCGACTCAAAAAAGTTCTACTGAACATAATGAGGAAGAAAATCCAGCACAGAACTTAGAAAATATTATAGGTAGCTATTTGTTTTTTTTTTGACACATCTCACTTTTTTCATCATCATCATTATTACAAAATTTCTTACAGAATATGAAAGATACTTAAAGGAAGTAGTTTCTTTATTGGAATCAGACACTGAATTCAGAAAAAAATTAGACTCTGCAAATGAGGCTGATATAAGGAGTGGTAAAATTGCACAAGAATTAGAATTAGTTGATCATAATGTGAGAACTAAGCTTGATGAGTTAAAGCGTAGTGAACTAGAGCGATTACGTGGCCTTGCAATGCAAATGTATGAGAGAACCAATGAAATTGACAGAAGGCATTTGAAAATAGCTGAACATCTTGATCATGATAATCAACATACATTTGAAATCGAGGACTTACGAAAATTGATCGTAAAGACAGGTGAAGACTTGGCAGAAGCTGATAGAAGACGTCGTGAAGAGTTCAAGGAATATGAATTACAAAAGGAATTTGAAAAGCAAGAAAAGTTGAGGGAAATGGATGAAGACCATCGTAAGAAATTTGAGCAAGATATTAAACAAATGACAGAAAAGCATAACAAGCATCAAAAAGTTCATCATCCTGGCTCGAAAGATCAACTTGAAGAAGTATGGGAAAAACAGGACCATATGAGTCCTGAAGATTTTGATCCTAAAAAGTTCTTTATGATGCATGACGTTGATGGAAATGGCTTTTGGGATGAACAAGAAGTAAAGGCACTTTTTAAGACGGAATTAGATAAGGTTTATCAACAAGGTTTACCAGAAGATGATATGCGCGAAAGGGCTGAAGAAATGGAAAGAATGCGAGAACATGTATTCAAAGAAGCCGACACTGATCGTGACCATTTAATTAGTTTTAATGAATTTATTGACCAAACAAGGAGGCGTGAGTTCCAACAAGACCAAGGTAAATTTTATGACATTTTTTAACGACATAATTATTTGTTAACGACATGCTTACTTATTTGTACAATATGGTTTGCCTGTGTGCATTCAAAATGTTTCAAGTGTAATAAGCACATAGTTTTTCAATGAATGAAAAAAACTTGGATAATCATAGTTGATTTAAAACATGCAGTGATTTTGTGACTAATTTTTTCTTTGCTCAATTTAATTGTGTTTACTTGAATATTGTAAAATCCCAACGTATTGTGAAAACAAAACTGACGTATTATTTATTTAAGGATGGGATACTGTTGATCAACAACCACAGTTTTCGCACGATGAATATTTGGAATTCGAAAGACGAAGACAAGAAGAGATCCAACGACTAATCGCTGAGGGTAGACTTCCTCCCCATCCTCAAATGCCTTATGCTTATGATCCAAACATGGCTGGTGTAAGTTTTTACTACTAATTTGTGTTATTTTAATAGTTTTAAATTAAAAACTTGTTTCCTTTAGGGTCAATATCAAGTTCCCCATCCAAATGCCGTTCCTCAATATCATCCCAATGTAGTTCCCGCTAATCAATATCATCCTAATGCAGTACCACAAAATCATCCACAACCAGAGCAACAGAATAATCATGGCCAAAATATTCAGTCTCAGCATCAACAGCAAATGAATCAACAATACTCCGCTCAACAAGCCCAACAAGCCCTACATAATCAACAAATGGGACAAAACGTACAGCAGCAGCAGCAACAACAACAACCACCTGCCCAAAATCAACCGAACACAGTACAGCAAGCAGTACAAAGCCAACCTAAACCATCATCCGAAAAACAACCCCCAAATGCTCATCCTCAATCGAATGAAATTCCACATAAACAATAATTTTTTTACAGCCTGACTTAATATTCTTCCTACATATTTGAACTATTAGCGAAATTACAATTTTAATTTTGTACTTTAAACATTCTGCTATCAACTATGAAAATATCTTAATTTTCATGCATGCATTTTTTTAAAAAATGAGACGAATGTGCTGAAAACTGACTAAAGTGATTGTGAAAGTTATAAAACCAATATAATAAATTATAAATTGTTGATGGACGAATAATCACTTGTCATTTCTTTTGCTAATTTATAATTTTAATTTCTATAATAAAAAAGCCAAATTCCTTGAATCACTGACTATAGAATGAAAGCCGTGTGAAGCCAATGATTTGGGGGGTGTTGACAAGGTGGGTTTTGTGTATTCACACAAAATTTTGAGGAAAGACTGATTGATCCTATAAACATTAAGGTTATATGCGTCTTGCAGTTATTTACAAAATAGGAATCAAATTTACAAATTAGGAATGCCTGAATTTCTTTAATTTTATATTTCCAAGTGGCTTCGTCATCATATCAGCTATATTCACATCAGTGCTGCAATATTTCAGTTCAATCTCTCCTAAATCAACCAATTGCTTCACATAGTGATATTTAGTATCGATGTGC
Organism: Chironomus riparius; assembly: GCA_917627325.4. Lineage (NCBI taxonomy): Eukaryota > Metazoa > Arthropoda > Insecta > Diptera > Chironomidae > Chironomus > Chironomus riparius. The sequence continues at coordinate 25,593,376 of OU895877.1, forward strand.
TTGCTTCTGTTGCTAAATTTCTGATTGGATATCAGCTTCATACTACTTTGACTGTCTGTATACAGAGTAATTTTATCAGGAACGGCAAACTCAGAAAAAGAATTGGTCAACATTTTAACCCATTTTAGCTCTTTGCAACTTTCTGAGAGTGCGATGTATTCAGCCTCCATCGATGATAACGATGATTCTGCTGCACCATAAAACAACACCTCCATTAATTCCACAAAGAAAACCACTGATCGATTTTCGGTCCAACGAATCTTCAGCCCAGTTTGCATCAGAATAAACTTCCAACTCTCCAACTTTTTTCTTATCACTCAACATCAAACTTAGATTCTTGGTACCATTCAAATAGCGAATAATTCTCCTCGCTTCTATCAAATCGGTCTTTGTTGGTTTTGAAATCTTTTGACTCAATATTCCAACAGATGCAGCGATATCAGGTCTTGTATTTGTGCTAACATACAACAGTTTACCAATGAGTTTTCTATACTCATTATTTGATTCTAAATAATTCTCATCATGATGCCTAAAATAGCCAGTCATCAAAGGATATTTTGAAAATTTTCCATCATTAAGTCCAGCTTCTTCCACAATCTTCTCAATGTATTGTTTCTGATTTATATGAAAATTTCCATCTTTATCACGTTTCACATCAATTCCTAAAAAGTGCTTTACACTTCCCATATCTTTTACTTCAAAAAGACTTGCAATGTGATTTTTAAATTGTTCTATCAATTTTTCATTAATCGATGCGACTAGAATGTCATCGACGTGAACAATCATATAGCAAGTATCATTTCCTTTCTTCATGCTATACCAGAGATCGAAGCCGATTTTTTCGGCTTAACTCAATTTTTGATTTTTTTGATAGAAAAAAGCCATTTAACACCCATTTTAAGTATTTAAATTGAACTTTACATGCTTTACTATGATTCTGTGAAATATTTTTTCAGCATGTAGCTATAGTAAGCTCAGAATTTCAATTTAGTCGATTATAAGCCGATCGGCTTAAATTTCGGCTTAACATTCTTTAACTTAAAATTCTGAGCTCACTATAGCTACATGCTGAAAAAATATTTCACAGAATCATAGTAAAGCATGTAAAGTTCAATTTAAATACTTAAAATGGGTGTTAAATGGCTTTTTTCTTTAAAAAAAATCAAAAATTGAGTCAAGCCGAAAAGATTGGCTTCGATCTCTGTGCTATACAGACATTTATCAACTTCGCTTTGCTTAAATCCAAAACTAATCACTGCTTCATGATAAATTTTATTCCATGCTCTTGCTGCTTGCTTTAATCCATAAAGGCTTTTTCTTAACTTGCAAGCATCATTTCCCTTCTCAAATCCAGGTGGTTGCTTCATATATATCACCTCCTCGATATTGCCATTCAAAAATGCAGTCTTAATATCAAACTGCTTAACATGAAAATTATTAACACCAGCTATCGACATAAGAATCCTAAATGTTGCTGATCGAGCTACTGGTGCAAACACTTCATCATAATCTTCACCATACTTCTGAGAAAATCCTTGAGCAACCAATCTTGCTTTATATGATACCTGACCATTATCATCTCGCTTAAGCTTGTAAACCCATTTAAAACCTATTGCACGTTTATTCTTTGGCAATTTCACAAGATCCCAGGTTTTATTTTGATTAATGGACTTAATCTCGTCTTCCATAGCTTTTTTCCACTTATCAGCATCAACACAACTCATAGCCTGTTTGAGTGTCTTAGGCTCAAAATCAACTCTTGATGAATAAGTAACAAAATCACCAAGACGTTCTGGTTTTTGACCTTTATTTCTTCTACTTGATACTCTGATTTCATCACTTCTTCCATTCTCCTCCTGAACCGAAACGTTTTGATCATTCATTAAATTATGATCATCGACGATTTCCTGACTTTAGTCATTCTCAAATTCTCCATGTTCAAAATGATCTTTATCTTCATCATCTAAATGATCTTCTACCTCATATTCATCTTGTGAGTCCTCAGCATCAAAGAACAATTCAGAATTATTTAGACTTTGAACATCATTCCTTGCATCAGTCGAAAATGGAAACGGCACCAAATCACTGTTGCTATTGTTCATTTCATTGGATGAATTCTGACTTATCCTCATAAACTTTTCTTTCAAAAACACAACATCACGTGACACAATTATCTTGCGCTGTTTCACATTTGCAAGTCGATATGCTTTCGACCATCCGTCATATCCTACGAACGCTAACTTTTCTGCCTTGTGATTTAACTTCTTTCTCTTTTGATGAGGAATCATCACATAAGCACTAACTCCAAATTCTTTAAAGTTTGAAAAATCTGGCTTCTTGTCAAAGAACTTCTCATATGGAGACTTTGGATCATCTTTGCTCACAACACGATTCAATGAGAAATTGGCATTCATTATAGCTTCGTCCCAGTACTCTCGTGGCATTTCTGACTCAGTTTGCATCGTCCTACATGCCTCAACTAAAGTTCTATTCTTTCTCTCAGAAATACCATTTTGCTCTGGTGAGTAAGCCACAGTACACTGAAATCGAATACCCTCTGAACGTAAATACTTCTGAGCTTCCTCACTTAAGTATTCTGTGCCTCGATCTGTGCGGAACATTTTAACTTTCCGACCGAAAGTGTTTTTCAACAGTTCAAAATACTCTATGACTTTAGACTGCACTTCACTCTTTGCTTTCAAAAGATATACTGCCGTACATTTTGAATAAACATCCGTAAATGTTGCAAAATATCTATATCCTCCAACTGAGGTAGTTGGCATAGGGCCACAAATATCACTGACTACACAGTCAAGTGTATTTTCAACAGGTATTGCCTTCTTTGGAAACGGATTTCTAGAAATCTTCTCTACAATGCACGATTCACACACATTTGTGCAATCACAATCGGCAATCTTCAAACCTTTATCCCTCATCGCGAGTATATCATGCAAATTTCTTTGAGCTAGTTTTCGATGCCATTCATGTACACAGCATCTATCCACTCTGTCGTTATTTAAACATGATCTTTCGACTTCAGCTCTTACAACATACATATCGCCTGATTTCTCAGCAATCTGCAATTGTTCCACACCTTCTACTTTAAGGTAACAACCAGCTGAATCAAAGACAGTTTTATAGCCCTTATTACAGAGCTTTGAGACAGAGATCAAATTACTGTCAATGCATGGCACCAGAAGTACGTCAGTTAAATCTACACTAAAACTTTCGTTTCGTACAAATACATTCAAACGGACATTTCCTCTCCCTATGTACTCAACCTTCTCACCATTAGCAATAGTAACTGTTCCCTTAACACTTTCATCAAAAGTAATGAAAAACGACTTACTGTATGTCATGTGAGACGAAGCTCCTGAGTCGATACACCACTGAGAGTCTCTCGGATCATAAGAACTTCTGGGCCCTCCTCTAAATTTTGCCATTTTGACAGTTTCATCCTTGCCTTCTTCCTTTTCTTCAATATTCAACATCGGACAATTTCGCTTGATATGTCCTTCTTGCTTGCATTTAAAGCACATGATGTGTTTTTTCATATCAATTTCAGCACTATTGACACAATAAACATCAGATCTTTTGCTTGCATGTTCACTTCGCCTTTCCCATTCATCGATAAGTTTGAGTTTAACATTATGCACAGTTAGCTCCTTCTCTTTCCATGATTCCAATCCAGTCACTAAATTATCATATTCAGCATGTAGACTTGACAGAATTGCATTCACAACCATTTTGTCTTCAAGCTCATCACCACAATCCTTGATATTTTGAACTATCTCTAACAATTTTTGCAAATGTTTCTGCATGTCACCACCAATTGATAATTCAGTCTTGAATAATTGCTTGTAAAGCCTCACCTTATGTCCAACTGAATCATTATGGTGAAAACTCTTCAATGAATCCCATGCTTCTTTGCCATCTTTTGCTTCCGAAACATGGACCAGTTGATCATTATCAATTATCAATACAATGTGCGCCAATGCTTTCAAGCTTCTAACTGCATCTTTTGGTTTTGAGCTCTCTGGTTCGATGACATCCCATAGATCTTCCCTGATCAAAATCATCTTCATTCCAAACGCCCAAACACGATAATTTAAGCAGTTCAACCGCTCGTACATGGCAAATTCCTTTTCTAACAGCTTCATTGCGTTAAGGCCCATAACCTCTTAGATAATGTAAAAATGGTATACTTTATTTTAATCCTTCCAAATAACAAAATGTAATTTAACTTCAAATAATCCTTTTTCTCAATAATAACTATTCAATAATAGTAAGATTCCTACGATCAATATAAATGTAACATAATAATTCAACATCCTATGATCAATAATGTTGATCCTATTCGTATGAAATAGGATATCTAGGAAGATTTGAGAGTAAAAACGACACTCGACTTTGTTCGCAAAATATTTATTTTCGTAATTGCTTTTAAACCACTCACTCACTTCGAATCTTACGTCTATTTTCATTCATTCATTTACATCTATATTCTTTAATATTTTTTTGTCATATCAGCAGGTAATTTATTCCTTTGTGAAGAAAAGTCACGTAGTGAAAAATTTTAATAATGAAAGACTTTTCTTTGAGGGAATTTTCATCTCACCATGTGAATACCACCGTCACTATCATCATCATTTTCAATTTCTTCTTCGTATTCATCTACTTGATTTACAAAGCTACAGCTGTTCATCGTGTCTCTTTCTAATATTTCATTAATTTCTCGCAAAAGTTCCTCGTGTCTTTTTGCAGAACATAAAGCAGTATCAATTTGTATGATCTCGTCTAATCTATCTATATTCATGACATATTGTAAATGTTTTCTATCATAATGAATTATATTTGTAAATCGATATCCCCACAAGATTTCTGTTGAAAGATAGCTACTACGTGCCTGACACATCTGACCAGTATGTCTTGAGATACCTGTCATTGAAGCAACTAGCTCAAACCTAAATGATCATGAGAAAAATTAAAAATTATAGAAAAACTAGTAATGAAGCAGATCACGCTTCATGGAAATATTCACACCATCCTTTAGAACTCTCTATGTATTGCTCAGAGATCGAAGCCGATTTTTTCGGCTTAACTCAATTTTTGATTTTTTTGATAGAAAAAAGCCATTTGACACCCATTTCAAGTATTTAAATTGAACTTTACATGCTTTACTTTGATTCTGTGTAATATTTTGTCAGCATGTAGCTATAGTGAGCTCAGAATTTCAATTTAGCCGATTTTAAGCCGATCGGGGGGAGGGGGTTCTGAGTTGTAACATATTGTAACAAGGAGGTGAGGGAGGGGGGGTGAAAAAAGTCGTTTTTTTCGTAACGTAATAAGTGAACAGCCTCTTACCCGACTTTACATAAACACTTTGTTGCAATATGTATCAACGCAAATAAAAGTTTTACAACGAAAATTTAGAAATCATGGACACATTTTTTGATTCCATTTCCTGCATAGAATACAGTTTTCTTATATTCTTTATCCTTATTCAGTTCCTACATACAAATGTTTTCTCTAATATGAAAACAAAAACAATAATGCTATGATCGGCTATATTTTATCCAAAATTGACAGGCACTGACTTTTACATACCAGCCTGAAGCAGCAAGTTAAAAAACAGTAGTTTCACTGTATTATCAAAAACAATATATTCGCCCAGATTAAAAAATTTGGTGTGAATATGAAATAAAATTAAGAAGCGAACCTTCTTTCTAGTAAATCCTTTGCACTCATATCATAAAATGGTGATTGCTCGTCAATAAAATGACAAATTGTCTGTGGCCAAATGAGAAAAACTCGTCCATTATTCTCTAAATCTATTCTTTTTTGACCCTTTCCTATCCTTTCACCTTCGGGACTTATTTGTTCTTCAAATAAGTATGCTCTTATCTTTGTATCAATAGAATGAGATTGATTGAAGTCAGCAACACGAAATAGTAAACAAAGTTTTCCGTCTCGTTGACATATTACTGCTCTCTTACTGAATTTAAAATCTGCGTATTTTGGGGGTCGCACAATTTTTACATAGAATATTCCTACAACTGCTGCATCAATGACTAATCCTATGATTAATTGAACGATTAACACAAAAATAGCTTCAGGACATTGCTCAGTCGGATACCTTGTCGACATAAATATGAAAATATTATTGTTTTAACGAATGTTCAATCAATTATAGAATTAAGTGATTAAAAATGTAAAGCACATACCAAGTTCCATAGCCTGTTGAAACCTGACTTTCAACACTAAATAAGAAAAACCCGGCAAATGATTTTGCTTCAACAATGCATGGAATATGTCCATTAGGTATTCTTTTACCACTATCATCAAATTCAAGGTCACCATTTGCCCATGCTATAACCCAATAAATTAGAGCAAAAGAAATCCATGATCCGAAGAATGCAAAAGCAAAAAATAATAATACATAACGCCATTGAGTCTCTACGAGCGTATGCACGAGATCTTTGATAAATCTATATGATTTTTCCGGAAGATTTTTGGCATGAATATTTCGATCGCCGGCTTTATTGACTACTCGAGCAGGTTTAATTGCTCGAATACCATGATATTGCGGATCTCTTCTATTTCTCAAACTCAGCATACTAGGTTCTTTTTTCATTACAATCGGTAGCTGAAAATCTATAGATGAGATTTCACTATACTTTGTTATCAAACCTACACATTTAGATTATAAATGATTACCCTTAAGCTTATGATTCATATTTTCATTAAACTTGTCGATTTCATCGTCCGATGAAGGTTGCATTAAAATTGATGACCATTTGTCTTCTGGCTCAATTCCTTCTGTAATTTTTATTTCAGATGCTGAGATTTTATTTTTATAAGGACTTGTGGATAGCGGCTCAAGTAAAATGTTGTCTATTCCAATAGTTCTTTGCGGAATTTCATCACAACGATTCACTCTTATTAAAGGCATTGATACAATTTGAGGAAAAGTCTTTTTTGGCATTTTGATTTTGAGTTACTATCTTTTACTTCGGGATTACTTTAAATCTAAATTAATGTAATTATTTTTGACGCGAACAAATAAGAATTCTCTTATTATATGAGTTTATTCAACCGATAGTTATTATTTTTAGATTGTAAAACAGATGACCAGTCATGAAATGCTACAATTTAACCGATATTTTATTAAACTTTCTTTCTTTCGGAGAGAACAGACTTCCAGTAAATTGAAGACGAAAAAAAAGAATTTTTATTTACGATTTAAGCGTACGACATCTAAGCTATGTCTAAATGTGACTGATTATTTGGAATATTTTTCTCACACATTTTTATTATCACTGAAATGAGAATACCAAAACAAAGCTTAAATCGTAGTGATGATAAGGGGTCCTGAACAAATGATGTGTTATTTCTAAGAGAGAATCATAGCTTGGAATAAAGTGATAATATACCCAAAACAGAATTAAATGAAGATCTCATATTTTGATGAACATCATTTACAGACGAGCTTCTATACTGTGGAAAGGCTCTAGTCATAGCGAGTATTATGGAAAAATATTGTTATCAATAATAATATGTGTGAATAAAAATTGCATTCATTCTGTTTCTGTTCTTAAAGTGTATGTTGACATATACAGTAATAATAAATTGAGAGGGAGATCTTGAGTAGGATGAATCATGTTACAGTATTGTTTGTTCGCTAAAAAGTCGATTAAAGTTTATTTCTCACGTTACGATGCCCAAAAAGAAATACATTATTATTTTTAAACAAAACATAGACGATCTTTAAAAAAATGTCAAAACTTATAAATGGTTTACAATTTCTCATATTCATATGAGGTAAATGTACGAGTGTATGAACTGAGACATAATTTAAATAGGCCAAAAATATATAAATTAATGATGAAGAAAAAAGTTTAGGTTGCAATTAGATACACTCAATCAGGTGATTCCTCATTTTCTTGCCAAAAGATCTCATCAGTATATGATGCCCCAGTATGAAAATTTGACAAAATAAATCTTCATCAAATATGAAATAATATATTTTGTTTTTACAAGACACACTTTATACTTCCGGACATCTCAAAATAAAAGCGTGTAAAAATTGAGAACATTCTCATTGTTTTAAATTGAAGTCAATCAAGATGTTTATAATACAATATTTTTGGGCTTAAAAAATATATAAATTACTAAGAAAATAAGATACTTTGTTTTGTTCGCCTGCCAGTTCCTTATTCGTACACGTACCATGGGATATTTAATGAATCATCTTTACCAGAAATATTTTATGAAGTAAATGATGAAATTGTTTTTGATACAATTCTTGGTACCAATTCGCAGTTAATACCAAACGAAAATAATCTTTGCTTTCAATTGATTGTAAAATTTTCGCATGAGCATTTGTGGAAATTATAAATCTATAGTCATGAGTGCAAAACTGAAAATTCGTTTTCCTGCTGTGAACGAGAAAAATTAAATATCAATTAACCCGTAAAGATGAGGAAAATTGCGTTTTTTCTTTCAAAAATATTGATTTCATCATATCAAGTAACTCTAAGTAGCTTAAAGGATTTATTTAATATTACTCTGCAAAATGTTTATCACGTGGAAATAGTCTGATTTTTTAAAAAAATAATATAATTAATTAATTCCTTCCTACGAAAAGTTAAGTCAAAATTTAAAAGAATCATCTTCATGATGTTATGATTTACTCAAATCCTGGAATTATTGGTTTGTAAATATTCATTTGAAAGGTTTCCAATAAACATTTCTCAGATTTTCAAAAGATATTTTTTTTGATAGAAATCTTTTTGAGCACGAGAACTAAAACATTTATGAAATGATTTCATGCAGTTTGCTTTTTTGGAACAAGATCTTGAAAAATGAATTTAAATAAAAATGTATTCAAAAAATGAAGAATTAGGACGTTTGTTAACCTGTCGCACTATCTAATGATTACTTTGGAAGAGAATCAAAATCTGTATCTGCACATAGTTTTGTTTTAAACACAAATATATGAACCATCTTGTCTGATAAACAAACATATGATGGACATTAATAAAAAATTACAGACATATTAATATGACAATATCTCACACAGCTTCGAATGTCGTCAGAGTCAGACTTACTCTTGTTTTTACTCACTTTTATGCGATAGAAATAAATAAGTGGAAAGCGTTAAAATAAAATTGCATCTATATTCATATTTACAACTACGTATAGAGAAGATCTGTGTAACATGTGAAGGAGAATACACATGTGATGTTAAAAAAAAAGAAGAAACAATTTTCTTTTAAAAATAGCCCACCTTTATTTAAATTATAATTCCTTTATGTATGTAAATCGTCACTGGTCAGTGAATTATAAATTTCCTTCTGCGAAATGTAATTGTGAAAACAATTAAAGTGCACATCAAATTACACTCATATGTAGGAGTGGAAGCAGATGAAAATTACCGGCTAGCTAATCGACAAAATTGCAATACTAGGAAAAACAATTTCTCCTTCCATAAAATCCAAACAAATATTACACACATTGTGGAATCATCTGCTGACTCATGTGTTTACATTTAAAATCCACTTTCCTGCTCGCTAAATGCTTTAACTTTGTTAAGTTTTAATGGCTTAAATTTGTAATTTCTTTCATGTACGGAAACTTTTGATGCTCCCTAACAAGTATTGTGTTGAGATTTTTATCGGATAATCTGACGATTTAATTCTCATAATATGGAGTTGCTTCACAAGACACTCGATAACAACAAATTAAATGAAAACGTTTTTTGAGTGAAAAACAAGAAGAAAGAAGTAAAAATATAAATCTAAAATTAGAACTGACTGTCCATTTTCAATTCAAAAACCGTGTGTACCGATTCTCAATATTTTCTTTTCTTCCTTTAAACATCAAATGAAGAGAAAGAAAACAGTTTTTCTTTAGTATATAAGCGGGTAAATAACATGTATATGCAAAGAATAAGACTTTTGGTTTTTTTGGCAAGCAATTCCCTTACGTTTCAAAACCCCAATAATTGAATTGTGATGACAAAAAAAAAACTATTTTTTCCTCTTAAGCATCACAGTGTGAAAAGTTTGTTTGCTTCTTTGTATATGCATCACAGTTACGAAATAGAATTTTTATTTCTTCTTGATGTTCTTTATTATTCATTTATTATTTTAATGGAAATCACCTGCGAGATTGAGATGCAATATTTGATGAAAAATTTACATGATGATAACATTTTTTATTTTACTCATTTTCACGTAGGATGTTTACTTTCCTCTTTTACTTTTCAGTTTACAATTTAGGTTAATGTTTTCTTAATATATACATTAACTTTCGAAATATATTCATGCATTTTTTATCATATTTTTCATGCCAATCTATATAAGATGTCTATGAACTGTCTTCACTCATAACTTTACTTTTAGAAATGTCTTTTCACATCATACAGTTGACGCAACTTAGACATTAAATATTTTTTATTATCGAAAGGAAAAAAATGATCTAAATCATAATAAATGGCTTTCAATTGATGCTTTTGTTTGGTTTTTAATAATTGGGTCATTATGTTCCATCATGTAATCATTATTATCCTATTCCCGAATAGCACAAGTCGGTTAATCGAGTAAAAATACGGCGCCAAGCCAGCATGACTCAAGCAAGGTGCTGACTTTGATTTAAATCCAGCACAATGCCAGAGTCACACCGATTTAAGTCGGATTTCTGATCGAATTACCGGCTTGTGCTATTCGGGATTGTCATAAATGATCACGTTTGTCTATGTCATAAAACGGGCGAGTTCATGGTAATGAAAATCCGATAATCATTTCTATTCTAGCTTGATCGAAATTGTATACACAATGTTGTGATAATAGGGAGAGTGGATCTGAAAATTCAAAAGTAATAATGAAGATCTTTGTAGATTAATCATAGAACAAGTCGCAATTTATTCAAAAAAGGATAAAATATGGCATATAAATTAAAGTAGTTCCAATCGACAACGTTTTAAAAAACTTAAACTGCTAAATTTCTCAATTAAATTGTTATGACATTAAAGAAATTCGAATTTTTTTAAATTGGTGCGCAAATATAAACTCGCACGTGCATTTGAAGTCATAATTTTGTCAATCTTTTTTTGTATGCGATTTTTAATTCAAACATTTGATATTAAAATTAGGAAGAAAGTGATTGTAATTTGCACTTTTCTTTCTCTTCATTGTGAATTTTTTTTTCTTACTGCACACATGTAAATCTAAGAAAAATCTCCTGAATAGAAAATAAGTTGCTATTTGTATTCGCACATTTGATCTGTGTTTGTAGTTTGTTTCAAAAAAATATAACAATACAGACAAAATATTCGGTTCATAATCATCACTATAAGCAGTGTCGGATGAAGACAAATTATTGGATATTCCTGTGAATTTATTTTTCCCCTATGTCCACATCATACATTTCACAAATACTTGTAAATGAAAAGAAATGAAAAAAAAGTTTCATCCGAAGATGTTCATTTAAAAGCAGTTGGAAAACTCATTTTCATTTTAACCGAGATTATTAAACGATCACGAGCTATTTTTTCGCGTAAAAAGTGTAAGAATTTTTTTTACTAATAGCTACACACAGTGCTCAAAAGTAATAGTGAAAAAATACTTTTTCTTTGAATTAAAATGTAAAAATTATTAACTTAAATCATAAAAAGACAAAAAGTGAAATAATATTTCAAATGATGATATAAAATGTTGGCAATTAGTGTACTGATTGATAGCCGTTTTTTATGCAAATTAAATGAAAATTAATAGAGTGCAAAAGAAGAAAAGAGAAAATAAAAATGTTCGTTTTTCTTCCTCAACTTGTTAAAGAAAAAAAAAAGTGTGAAGGAGTAAAATTTTCTGTCTTTTGAAATATAAAAGAAATTTATTTTTTTTTTTTGAGAATACAAGAAGAAGAAAAATAAGAAATGAAATAATTCTTGGAAAAAAAATAAAAAATGTGTAAAGTCAGACATACGAATATGAATAATTTCGTAAAGGAAAAATAAGCATGACATAAATGTGAAGGAAGACAGAAGAATTTTTTTTAAATAAATTAAATTTATGGGAAAACTTGCCGCATGATTTTTAAAGTATTTTCATAGCATTTAGTTGCATATTTTTTGCTTACTTAGCGAAATGGTGTAGTAAAAATTGTGTTCAAAGTAAAACAAAAGATGAGCAGAAAGGAGTAAATTTCTCATTAGCAGACAATGAAGTTCATCAAGACAAACGCAAATTTGTAAAAGGAATTTATTACCAGTGTGACTGAAACAATAGAATCTTTATGAAACTCAATTAAAGAAGATAATTATATAGTGCTAAGTGATTTACGATATTGTATCGTCAATGGACTGTTGACAATTCATACTATCCATGTGCCGCGTAAATTTTGTGAACTAAAAGTAACCCCAAGACAAAAACATCATAATAATAAGAATTAATTTATTAAAATTAAAAGTGAAATCAAAAGAACATTTGTCTGATATTTATTAAACATCATCGTCATCAGACTGAATGATCGCGCACACAAAAAGGAAAATTGAATGCAACTAAAAATACTCTTTAAGATAAACTTTTATCGGAATTTCGAATGAAAATTTAACATTTTCCTTAGCAATCCAATACTGAATGGCGAAAACAACTGTGAAACTGAAATTTTAAAGTTTTTATTATTATATAAATAATAAATTTCTTATCAGAAGAAAAAGACAAGAAAATTTTCTTACTGCGAAGAATTTTCTCTGGTGTAAATCGCTTATGTGAAAGTGGTTGAGATCTTAAAAAATGCCACCATACTAAATAAGAATCACATAATAGTAATAGCTTTTTTTAAACACAACGCGCAAAAAGATCTTTAAATATTATTATTATTATTAATTTGTGAAGATTTCTTTCTTGGCTCTCAAAGAAAGATTTTTTTTTATTTTCGAACGTGATTGCGCCGCTTGTATTCTTCATTTTCTTTTTCCTTGAAATTTGACAAGGAAGTGGAGCTTTCATCAACGTCATCAATTAAGCGGTGACACAAATAAACAAATTTTCATCATAATAAAATAGAGACTAATATTCTGAAGGTACAAGGTACATTGAAACATTATTTGAGTGGACAAATCAATTGAAGATTTACAAATAAAATGCATGTGTGTTTTTGAAAAATTTAAAGCAAAAATAAATGGTTTTCTGACTACAAACAGACTATTCAGAGTGGAGGTGTTAAACGGGTGATTAAAAGCAGTTTAAATATATCCTACGTAGAACAAAATTTACCAAAATGATGCAAACAATTATTTTCTACCAAATGATTAAATCTGCTATTCACACAATCTGTTTATAAGAACTAGTGCTAGTCAGACACATCACGAGGAAATTCCCAAAAGTTTCTCTTTATTCTCTCCTCACATCATGATCTGATTAAGATTTTCTTATTCTTCAAACTCGTGCTTTTTTAAGTAATTTGATCGGTGACCTCACATGTAAACATATCCCTTCATCATAAATGAAAATTTATTTTTCTTTTTTTTCTTATGCAAAAAGATCAAATTTTTTAATAAGACGATCGTGAGATATAAAACCGTTTCTGCAAAACAGATTCGTAAATCATTCCTGTAATCTTCATTTATTTCTTTTTACTTTTTTTATGCCTCAAACTTTTAGGGTGAAGGCAAAGAATTTATGATGAAAAGAAAATTAATATCTATCAATATTTCAGTATAAGATTGTCTCCAAATAATAAAATTTTGATTTTGATTTTTGGAGCAATTAAAAAAATATATTTTTTTTTGTTTTGGTCCAATATTGAATAAATTCTTACTTTTTTGTTTCGATACAACTGAACACCCAAATTTACAAAATAAAAAAAAAATACGATGAATTTTATTTAAATGTGCTCATAAAGTACAAAATAAATTTATAATGTAATAAAATTGTTACCAGTTAAAAAGGCTGGATTCTTCACACATTGCTATCATTTACTGTGTACAATAGATAAAAACTATGTCTGCTTTTTTTCAATTTAGAAAAGAATCAATTTTTAAATGAAAACAAAAACTAGATAAAAGAAAAATGGGCTATTTTTTTGTTAATTTTCACGAAATATAATTTACTTTTGCGTACATAAAATTAAACATAACACGAATATAATAGCTAACGTGAGAGAAAAATAAGAAGATTTATTCAAGATGATGAAAAATGGAGAGATGCTGTGATGAACATGTGATATGTCGCAAGAAATAAAAATTTCAAGCTGTATGAAAACTGACAAACAAACAACAAATAATATTTGACGAAGATTTAACAAACAACTTTATTACTTTCACGTAAAGTGTTGAAAAATTGTTTATTCGCAATTAATTTATAAAATCATTGTTTTTGTCCTTTCTCAAATAATAGAAGAAAAAACTTGAAATTATTCAGACATTTAGGAAATCTCATGAAAATTTTCCTTTTTTTATAGTTTTTAAATCCTGCACACTGCCCGATTTTTTGTGTATTTTATACTTTTTACCTACCAACGACGTAGCAGCGCACGATTTCGTTCGTCTCATCAAAGCAGTTGATACTCGGAAATACTAGTAATTTTTTTTTCTTCTTACGAGATATATTTTTGATAATAAACAGTGTATTTTTCACATTTTCGTGTGTCTAGAGAGTAAACTAGTAAAAATAGTAACCAGAAATCCTTCATCATTCAATATAAGACAAGACAGGAAAATAAATAAACATCATCATGAAGTGGTAAGTCAAGGAGAAAATTATTTTTATTATTACTTTCTTGCTTGCTATTTGTTGTTTTCATTGATTTATTGATACCCAGTGGTGTTTAAATTATACAAAATATTTACTGTGAACAATAAAATCATGCGGACCAAAAGGAGCTCATGCATATTAAAAGTTGATAGAAAATACGGAAAATATACAATTTTTTTCCTGTCAAAAAAAAATCATTTACCGACACACTAAACAAGTTGCAAGAATGTATTTTCTTTTGGCAAGAGTATTCAATTGAGCAATGGAAAAGTATACTTAAAATATGTGTCGAATTGAGGTCGATTGAGTTCATACTCTTATTTAACGTAGGAGTGTTGAAACACAGAAATACTTTTGTTTATTTTTTTGACAAAAATCCATAATGATCTTTGTCTCTCATTGCTCTCCTTCATCAGTATCTAACTTATCAGACAAGATTCAGATAAAAATCTAAAGAATACTACGTGACATCGAAAGGCGTGTGAGCTGTCAAATACATATAGGCGAAATTTAAAAAAAAAAAGAAAAACACATTATTTATCACACGACAATGTAGATCATTAAAATGTATTTATGAGGTAGACACTGTGTTTTCACATTGATCCCTTTCAGATCAAGTATCACGCACGCGAAAAGATTTTCCTTTTTGTTTATTTTATTCTAATTTATGATAGGTGGTCATTTGAAAAGTCATGAAGAATTTAACTACAACCCACAATAATCACAATTGATAATTTGCCGAATTTTTGTTTAAACCATTGAAATATTTAAGATATCTTTATCTTTTTGGCAAACACGTGGTTGCAATTTTTTTTTCATTTTCTATGAAATTATTTAATTTTTTTTTAAAAAAAAATCTTCGTATCTAGGGAACCAAAAAATATATTCTTTTTCACTTCCTTTTCTTGCAAAATAATCAATTTCGTGCAATTTCTTTTTCTTGCAATGTGCTAAAAACTTGAAATAATATAATAGATCGTTGCTCTATAAACATGGATTTTCATGTGTTCTTTTATTTTCACAAATTTTTCTCCTATTTTTAACTCATCTGAAAAAATAGCAAAAAGGTTTCTACCTCAAATAAACGAAATATTCATTCATTAATTTTCCGATGAAGTGACACCATCGGTTTTTTTTATGATTCGTAATAATTGAGAGAGAAACGACAACAATGGACTCTGAGAAAATAAATCATAATTTTAGATGCTTGACTAATTAAATGGATTTTTATTTTGATAATTAAATCTAATAAGTATGTAAAATGGCTAATCCACAAATAAAGAGTACTGAAATTCTTGAAAAATATTTGACACGATTTCTTAGTTTCTTAATTTTATGCTCTTTAAATTAATTTTGAATATTGTATAAATATACAATTTAAAAGCTTTTGTTGAAAAAAATCTCTTTAATTAAACTTTTATGCAGAATAAAACAGGCATGAACTTAAAACTCTAGTAAGCGAAAATCGATTCAATACTATACTAGCAGTTCAGAGATTATAATTAACAGCAATTTGTCAAAAAAATTGAAAAATTAAATTTTTGACTTTTTATAAAATTAACTCAGTGAAACTTATAAAGTAAAATAATTCTTTACCTAAATAAGCTGCAGAGCTGATTCAGCAAGAATATAATAGAATTTTGAATGCATTACTCAAAATAAGTTAACATAATTGCAGACACTTTATGATTTTCATAAAGAAATTTCTTTGGTGGATTTGCCCATAATTTTAATCAGAGATTTGGTCAAAATATTTCGGGATCTTTCTTATAGAAATAAATAAAATTTGGATTATTTGGATATCCAAAAGTAATAAACATTATACTCAAGTTTTATTAAAAAATTATTTTTTACATTTAAATGCCAAAACTGATTTTACAATATATTTTATCAATTCTTAAAATCTCACAATAAAGCTTATTTTTTATAATTTTAAATTTCTTAATAAAATTGTTCTCTAAGCGGCTATTGGGCAATTAAATATTACATTTCATCTTGTCAACACTTGCACTTAGCTTTTGCATTATCGCACTAATGAATTACAAAAACTTAAGTTCAAAAACATTTGTGTAATTAACTTCCGACGTGAAAAACTTAATTAAAATTTTAAAATGTTAGGAGTTTTTAAAAAAATTAAATTATTTGACAGTAGTCTGACCATAAAATCTAAGAATAATGCTGAACAACGATCAAGACTGTAATAAAAATTATTTAAGTATCTACTCATCATGAAAATTATTTTTGTAGAATTTATTAAACTTTTCACTTGACATAACGTTTGTAGAAATTTTAAATAAACAAGTGTGATAACCAACACATGCAAGCAGAATCAATTTTTCCTTATGTTGCCATATAAATACGAAACAACATAACATTTTGCTTCTTATTTTCTATGTTGCGCATGCAGTATAACAAACCCTGCACCGTTCGTAGACTTTTCCTACAATTGATTTACTTGAATATATTTTTCAATCAGTTACGTGCCCTCTATTCTCGCATAAAACCAATTTTTTCTTCTGATTTTTTTCTCTCAATTAAATAATAAGTCTATATGGTAACAATTTAAATATATCAAAAGAAAAGTAAAACTATTTATCAAAATAAAAGTGTTGTAATAATTTGTTGATTGAGTATTCATCATGGTAATATGTTTATTGTTAATAAAACACTAAATGAAAAAAAATTTAAATTGTAAATCAAAATCGAAGAGGTGAAAATTTTTTTTTGCTTTGCAATGAGAAAAACTGGAAAAGATTTTTTTTCACAATTTTTTTTTTCGCCATATGATAATGGCAAAATGTTCTTTACTTAATGTCAATTTGATAATAGAATTACAACTTTTGTGGGGCTTAGTTTCATGAATATTTCATAAATACGATAGTCATTTGCTTCCAAAAGAAAAAAAAGTGGGTATATTGAATATGATATTGTGTGTCCTATGTACAGTGAGAATGTTCCGTGCGAGAAAAAAAAATCGATGAAAATAAGGCAGGAGATATTCAATGTTAAAATAAATGAAAGAAAAATTGTTACATTAACAACGACGCTAACAAAATAAAGAGTCAAGTTAATACAATTAAATAAGTAGAAGAATCAGATAAAAGTTATTCAAGTGAAAGAGAATCTCGTGATATTTTTAAATCAAAGTGTCTATCTTGCCATCAACAAAGCAACAAAATGAGAGAAAATTAAAGTATGAAAAATTTAATATAGCTAAGAGGTACTCAAACATGGATAGATAGATAGATAGATTGGTTTATTTACCTTAAGGTATTAAAAGTACAAAAGTATTGAGATTTATAATTCTCGACATAAAACAAAAAAATTAAGAAAAACATGATAACAAGCAATGTAAAGAATGTGACTGTGTGGTTGTTAAAAATTTTAACTTAAAATGTAGCCTAAGTGGCTAGATATGAAATATTTTGTAAAAATATGGAAGCTTCTATAGCTGCAATTTGTGAATATATAGCATGTGGCTAAAACTTGATTAGAGTTTAAAAAAATTAAAAAAAAAATTAAATAAAAGATTAAGAAGGAAAACGTAAGAGACTCTGCAAGTCATAAATTTTTCTTTTTGTCCCGACGTGTTATGTAAAAAACGTGTGTTTTGAGTCACACACATACAACATTTGAAAAAATGATTTTTCTTTTTCAAACAATTTTTGTCGATATTGTAACTTTAATATTATGAAAGCTGTCATCAATTTCAAATCAAATATTTCCAAAAATAGCCGAAATAAAATTGCATAAAAAAATCATTATTGTACTTCATTGCATGTTCAGTAGTGGGTTTTGCACTTAAACATAAGGAGCAATAAGATATGACAGAAAACCAACTAATGTGAAAAATAGAGAGAAAATTATTATGACACTAAAGATTATCTCTCGTCGTGCTTGCTCCTTTCTTCTCTCTCGTGTGGTTAAATCACACAATTTTTTTACGGAATGAAAGTTTAAGGATATTATTGCCAGAGTAAAGCTCAATATTCTTTTAAAATACAGAAGCAAAAAAATATTTTGTAAAAATCAATTGCAATTTGCTTATTAAGTGTCAAAATAGCAAATAATAATTTGCAACTATTTATAAATATTTAGAAACATTTTTTCAATTATTTAATCAAAAATTTTCGATCATTTTTCAAGGTTTGATAACTATTTTTAAATTAATTCTGACAATTTTCATCGAATTAAATTTAAAAAGTAATTATTGATTTAACTTTTACGCAATAATCTATCCTTAAATACTCGCTATTTTATGTCTAAATTATAAGCTTATTAGAAGGTTTCCACATATTTTTGGAAAGCTTTATGATATTTGCGATAAAGACCATGACATTCGATTTTTTTTTCTACACAATATATCCATAATATCATGTGTTTATTTTATTGACTTAACATAAAAATCTTTCTTTAGATGACAACTTGATAGTCAGAAGAATTTTATGGATTGCTGTTTGATTACTGAAAAATTATTTTTATATTGACATGTCTAGCAGCGAAACAATTTATAAATTTTATCTACAGAATTTACATGCGATGAGCGTGGATTATGAAGCAGTAAAAATAAAAGTTAAATTTCATTTGACAAATTTTTGCATAAATAATGTTAATAAGTCATTTAAAAAGAAGATTATCTTCGAGACCTTAATTTGAAAAAATTATTAAAATTGCTTTTTTTAAGCTTTAATCTTTTAAATTACCTATTGCTACTCAAATTTTTTTAAATTAAATGATTCTTGAATAAATTCATCAGAAATCTACAACTTTAATGAAATAAATTAAAATAAAATCACACTGAAATTAAATGAGTTCAACAGACTTGCAACTTTGTTAGTAAATTAAGACTTTACATATAAAATCAATTTAAATTCACATTTCATTCTTTTTGATAACTTTTCTTTATTTTCAAAAAACAAGAAACAAAATCAATTTAGTTTAAAATTTTGAATTTTTTTAATAAATTTGTTTAACAAATTACAATTGTAATTTCTTTTATCAAAGGAATGATATCGAAAGTAAAAGCCCTTTAGTTCCACCGCGCGGTGGTACTACTTTACAAAGAAGTGCAACACTTCCAGCCAATCCAAAACTAGCTAAGAGAACTGTTCCCATTCGTGTTAGATCGCCATCGACAGACCAGGTTAGTATTTACATCCATTAAAATGTTATGTTGGCAAGAGCTATAAAAAATCCACATAGAAAAAGGTGTCTAATTGAAAGCTTGCTATGTACTTTAATTAGAATTGAGAAGTTTAATTTTACACAACTTTAATTCTCATCCTATAGAATAATCACCAAAATATAACAATGACGTCAGAAGACTTATTACAACCAGGCCACGTTGTTAAAGAACGTTGGAAGGTTGTACGGAAAATTGGTGGTGGTGGATTCGGTGAAATTTATGAGGGACAAGATCTGATAACTCGTGAGCAAGTAGCACTCAAAGTTGAATCCGCTCGTATGCCTAAGCAGGTTCTTAAAATGGAAGTAGCTGTTTTAAAGAAGCTGCAGGGCAAAGAGCATGTATGCCGTTTTATTGGCTGTGGCAGAAATGATCGATTCAATTATGTTGTAATGCAATTGCAAGGAAAAAATCTAGCTGAATTGAGGCGTAGTCAACCGCGTGGTGCTTTTTCCTTGAGTACCACGCTGAGATTAGGCATTCAAATATTAAAAGCTATTGAATCGATTCATTCTGTTGGATTCTTACACCGAGATATTAAACCGGTATGTATTTGCGGAAAAAAAATACTTGTCAATTTATTTTCTATCTCATCGATCGATTTCATTTAAATGCCTTTTCTTTTTTACTCATTATATCTATTAATATGTAGAGCAATTTTTCTATGGGTCGCTTACCGTTTAATAACCGTCGTGTATATATGTTGGACTTTGGATTAGCACGTCAATATACAACAACAAGTGGAGAAGTGAGATGCCCAAGAGCAGCAGCCGGTTTTCGCGGTACTGTTCGATATGCATCAATTAATGCACATAGAAATCGAGAAATGGGTCGTCATGATGATCTCTGGTCATTATTTTATATGCTAGTCGAATTTGTAAATGGACAATTACCTTGGAGAAAAATCAAGGATAAGGAACAAGTTGGTCTCATGAAAGAGAAATATGATCATAGACTTTTATTAAAGCATTTACCATCAGATTTCAAGCAATTTTTAGAGCACATACAGTCACTTAGCTATGCTGATAAACCTGATTATGGTATGTTGGCATCACTATTTGAGCGTTGTATGAAACGTCGTGCAATTAAAGAAACTGATCCATATGATTGGGAAAAGACAGAGCAGCTGTCGCAAATCAATAATCAAGTTAATTGTTCATCGATATTGAACAGTAATGCGCAAGCGAAAAATGACGTTACAAATACTAATCATGCCGTGCCACAAGTTACAGTTCAAGCATCAAATATTAGCAGTGTTGAACAAAAACAGCGTAATAAATTGGATAGTGATATGATGAATAATGTTGCAGCTACAACTGAGCCTGTTCGAGCTATTGAAAAGGTCAAAAGTGATAAAAATCAAAATGTCAATATAGGACAGGTTGTTTACAAGACATCACCAAAACAGAATAATTCAGAAAAACAAGAAAATCCAATTGTGATGGAAAAGACACCTCCAATACCAATAAAACAATTTATTATTCAGCAAGAACAGGCACAAACTCCCGAAACAGATGGTGATTTAGATTATCCAATGATGCATAAACTACAAAAAACAGCATCAGAGGCTATGATAAGAGAACATCGCCATCATCCACCAGCAAATAAGCCAACCGATAATGTTATTATGAATGAAATGAAAAAAGCAGCTAGTCCCGTTAAACGTCGTTCAACATCGCAAGTTGAGGTAACCTAATTACTAAACTATGTATTGCACTTTTACTTAAAGCATTGAATGGTCGAAGGTGTTTATTTATTATTTCCTTCATCATTAAATGGTTGTTCTTTATGAATTTATGACATTTTCATATTTAGCAATTTGCTAATTAATGTCAACAAAAATTTCTTTTGTTAATGTTTATTTTAGAACGATGCTGAAAAGTCAAACAATAATAATAATAACAATAATAATGAGAATGTTAATCCTATTCAAATAAAACAGGAGAAGACAACATATGGGCGATTGAGAGTACTTACAGCACCTCCAACAAGTGTGGCAAATGTTCATGAACTGGCACAAGAGAGTACAGGATCTCCACGTGACAGTGAAAATGTTCCATTCCAGTATGATGTAAAAATTGTCGGTGGTAATGAAAGTAGAAAAGGACAAAGACGTCATCGTCCAAATTCTGGCTCAAGTGTTAATTTACAACGACTAAATAGTGCTTCGGCTACAACACGCGATCATTCAATTACACAATTTGCATTGATTGATGATGAAAACATTTCAGCACTCCAAAACATGACCAAGGGTGGTGGTGGAGGATTGACACTTGCCTCTCAATGGAAATCACAGTTTGATGATTCGGAAGAGACAACAGACAATGAATGGAAACAAGAACCACAGAGTCCAGAGCATCAGAAAATTCAATACATACAGCAGCACCACAAAGAACAACATCCACATTATCACACATTGCCTAGCAAGCACCATCAAAGCAATAATAGTCATGATCATGTGGTTCATATCAAATCATCGGCTACTCAACCACAATCTTTGCAAAATACCCCATCACAGCCAATTGCACCACTTTCATCACAACAACTTCATCATCAGCTACAAAAAGACACAAATCAAACACGAGAATTTTATATTCAGCATAGATCAAGATCTAGAGAAGATCCATTATTAAAATTAAAATTGAAGAAAAAGAAAAAGTAAGTAACAGCTGATGGCTAAAGATATTTTGCTTTATTTATAGATTATAAATTTCACACATTCAGATAGCTGTGAAATAATTTGAGAAATATTAATGATTTAATTATTGTTTCAGATGCCATCTTAATATTGCTGGTATTGAGAGCTTTCCAAACATTCAGGATCATTTGCCACGATGCTGGTCAGAACCGGCTTTAGGAAATATTTTACGTCATAATCTCGAGCCTCCATTATTGCAACAGGCTGCATTTGATGATACGGTTTGTAAAGAAACTTTAAATCTAAGTTCGAAACTATAACTTTTGTTCTTCATTAATTTAATAGATTTTCAAAATGGACGTAAATCGTAATGTTGGAGTACGTGATATTTGCAATGATGATAATGGTCCATCGCCATGCCAGCCATTTGCAAAACTCTTCCAATATAAAAGTCTCCCAAATATTGCATTTGCTGAATATGAATTAAAAATGAGTCCCAAGATTCGTGAAACTGAAACCACATTCTATTATCGTGCATCGAGTGAACCAAATAATAACTATATTTCAAATCCATGCATTTTAGCAGATAAAGAGAATGGTGTAAATGAGGCGACAAATGACCAACAGGAGGAAGAAGAGCAGCATGCTATAAGTGGACGTTTGGAGATACGTGTTTTGAGCAAAGATAAAATTTCAAAAGAAGCTAGTCCAAATCCAGAAGAATCAATTTATTTTGATGCCGTTGTTACAAATGGACCTCAAACTAATCCTACTTCCATTGGTGATGTCGCAGACGAATCAAAGTTAAAAGGTGATGAACAAAAAAAGGAAAATGTTCAATATGAAGAGGAATTTATATGGATCAATAAGAAAGAGCCTCAAGAGAAGAAATATGACATAAAAGTATATGAAGATAGTTTAAAAATTCAAAAATATAAAATCGTGACTGTGGATAAATCTGATGATGCACTTGATGGGCCAGATGAGGATGAAAAAGAGGATGATGGCAAGGAGAAAGAAGTTGGTGATATTGAGGTCAAAGAAGCAGAAAGTGATAATAAAATTGATGAATGTGCCCAAGCAGCAGGAACATCTTCAATAGCAGCTACTAATCTTCAAAATGATCGTGAAGACATAGAAAGCACAACTGACAATCGCATAGATAATGAGCGATTGAGAGATTGTAGTAATAGTAGTAATAGCAAAATTCCAGTATTCAACCCTTCCGGGTCTTCACGTATGCTTTCACAGAGATCGTCATGGGCTGGAGTTGAGGAAGGTCCTGATATATCGGATTTGACACCAGGTGATAAATGATGAAAATCTGTAAAGCTCAATTTGATCTAATTACTATTTTATTTATGTCGTCCTTCATTATGTCCGCCTACGTCTTCCTTGTTCCTTCTTCACATGTTTTTCTATAACGATTCAATGTCTACAGGATTACGTCGACGTAGACAAAATGCTGAGAAATATGTCACAGATCCATCACAACTAAATCTTAGATTTACAAGGCCAAAATCACGTCCTGTCATTAGGTGAGTTGGAGTGTTCTCATAACTGTTATTATTGTCATTACTTTTCTTTTTTTCCATTCTCATCAAAAAATGAAAATGGTTTTATTTATTTTTTTATTTTTGTTTTTTGTTTTCATCATCATCATTTTTACCCAAAATCACACTGCCGTAAATGACACTATAACACGTCAAGTAGAGTGAAATGAAAGGACAGAGAAGAGCTTACTTCTTTTTTCTTTCCTTTTCGTCTACACTTACTGACAAATTTGAAACACCTTCTATTTTTAACCACAACATAAAATCCCATTTAACTTTGAAAATGTTGTCGTCATATTTTTGTATTTTATTATTATTACCATTATGTTTATATATATTTTTTTATTTTATTTTACTTTATTTGTTTTTTTTTTCTTTCTTTTATTATAGTGCTGGCATTGAATAATGAAAATTGTTCGTTATACGTTTTTATACTTATGATACAAAAAAGAAAATTATTTCCAAAAAAAAATCATGCATAAGAATAGATAGAATCACGTTTAAAAAATCTTTTTCGTACGTATCTCCTCTGTTTATTTATGTTATTTATATATTTAGTTTATTTAAGTTAAATCTATCAACATATTTGCCCCATGCTCAGAAAATCAACTCTGATTTTTGTTCTATTTGATTGTTTATCAACCAAATATCTATTTGGATATTATCTGGAACAAATATCTGTTTCAGTATGTCAATTTTATTGTGTCTTTTAAAAAGCATATCCTTAAAATTATTTTACAATATTTGATTAAATTCTGAGTATTTACCTTATCTTTTTCCTTTTCCATTTCGTATTCTTTATTTGAAGAAAACAATGTTTTTTAAAATGGAATTTTTTGTAAAATGTTATTGATTAAATTTATTTTGTATGCTCATTTTCATTATTAATTTTATAATCAATGAATTACTATCTTGCAACTAGCGTTCTTCAAGCTTAACAATCTGAATTTGATTAATCCCGGTAAACTCTGTTTCCATGAGAATTACATATATAAGCATATATTGACATCAAATTTTAAAAAGTTTCTCTAATAGGGTTTCTATCAGTTTCGATTTGTTACCCAAAAACCAATATAATTTTAACCCTATATCCACGCTATGAAAAAAATAAATTTTGCAAGATTAGAGTTTATTCAGAGAAACATTAAAATAAGGAAGAAAGATTTATTTATAAAAGGAACTGATCAAATTCTAATTTATTAGCTGCGCACTCTTGTTCCAACACTCAAAGTTTATTTCAAAATTTTGTTATAATCCTCAAAAATCGTATTGATTTCATTAAAAGAGTGTCACCTAGCTAAAGATCATAATAATCTTTATCAACAGCAAACATTTAAAGTCAGTTCCTTGTGAATGAATCTTGAGAGTAATTAATTAAAATCGATCAGAGTTTCATTTCTAGTTTTGAATGTTATATATAAATTGTAGACGCCATAAGCAAATGACACCTATGCTATTAAGGATAAGCAGCATTCTAATAGCATGAAAAATGAATGTATTCAATCGATTGTTTCCTTAAAGAATAGTAACAATGGAAGTATGAGCATACAAAATGTTTTTATGTTTTTGACTACTAAATGTAGAATGAAATCAATAATGAAACTAATAAGCATGAAATGAGACTTAATGACATTGTTGCCATTATTTCTTTAATAACTATGAGTGATATGGATGAATGAAATAAGCAAATTTAGCAAGAATTAATTACGTCTGGTGGTGGTGGTTTTTTATTAAAATCTTATATATATAAATATTTTCTTTTCTCTTAATTTTTTCTATAAAAATATCAAAGAACTCGCGGCATTCCATCACATCTATTGGGCGCACAGCCAAACGGCCGACAAGAGGTGCCGCTTAATGATACTGAATACAATTCATCAGACACAAGTGTCGAGGACAGTAAAATACAATTTCAAAATAATTTACGTAAATTTAAAGCAAAATGTGATAATGAATTGGAAAAGTTATTGGAGAAGTGTGAGAGTCGTAGAAAAACACATGACAGAAAATTTTTCGGGAGCGGCGGCATTGATATAGGCACATCATCATCATCACGTTTGTTGATGAGCGATTTGACAACACGAAATATTCGTCGCTTTGATAGTGCTAACAACAATAGTAATAATCTAAATAATAGTAGCAATTTAGTGGCAAAGGATGATGATGAAAATGGAGGTAGTGGGGGAGGGGGAACATGAATAAAAGTATCAGTGACTTACGATAATGATATTGGACTATTAATATGAGAAACTGAGATACATACACATAATTATAGTCTGGTGACAAGACACATGCTATATTATGCGTAAATCAAATTATATTCCCTAATAAAATATTGATAGTATATTTTGTGCTTGTTGATTCGCCAAAGCCAGCTCCGCAAATGTAAATTTTATGAGCTTTGACAAATCAGACAATGTGAAGCTTTTATTCGTGCGACGATCGCTCTCTTTCAATTTCTGTATCTCAAAAATTTCCGTACTAACGTTTCCTCACTACATTCATTCATGCATCAGCATCTTTATAATTCTTCTTTTCTTCGACATATTAAATATATTTATATTATACATACATTGTATGTATAAAACCATATGAAGAAGATGGAATCAAATGATATTTAAGGATATTTTACATAAATACACGTTTAAAACACATAAAGTTAAACTTTTATGATTAGTCAAGTGAAAAGAAAAAAAGAGGAAAATCAAATCGTTTTGGTCTGTCATTTTCTAGTCAACTAGTCAGTAAATCATTATATAAAGAGAAGAAGGAAAAAAATAAACTCATAATGTTTCTTTTTCTTTTTCTTCATTTATTCTAAAAGAAATATCGAAGAAAAAAAGAAGTAAAAATTCATAAACACACAAAAAAAACCAACATGACATGCATAACATTATATAAATACATAACATTGAGATCAGCAAAAAAAATATTGTTCTATTTATATGATAATATCAAAAAAAAAAATCTATAAGAAAGTAAAAACAATGAAATGAAAAGCAGTAAAAAATGAGAAAATGAAAAAGAGAATTAAATTAAATCATTGACATTGCAAGGATATTTATATAAATAAATTAAATATAAATCAGTTTTTGAAATAATAAATTATTAATTAATTTATAATTATAAAAAAGTTTATTCACACGCTTAAAACTATTTGACAAAAATTAAAAAAAAATAATTCTGTAAATTATTGAAAAAAAAATAATGATGGTGAAAAGTTTATTATATAAAATGAAATGAAGTGAATAATTTTAAGTAGCATATATTAGAATTTAAAAAATTGGATGCAACTACTGCTAAAGGTAAAAACATAAAAAAAATAATGATACAAAAGAAGAAATTGTGACAAAATATTTTTTGAAGTGGATTAAAAAAGTTGAAAATTTTTCTAGAAATTCACAAAAATTTTCTCTTAGAGATTAAAATTCCCCAAAATAATTGATACTTTATACAAATATCTCTCTAAATCAAAATAAAAATATATGCACTCTCGAGAAGGTTTCAGAAGTTCGTTACTGACACAAAAATATGAAGCAGCTTAAAAGAAAATATATTTATTAATACAAACTTGATTAAATTGTAATAATTAAAAATGAAAAAGCACTTTATCTTCTCGAGAGTATGCATATAAAATACAGGAGCGAATAATGAGCAGTCATGAATGAATCGTCCATTAAACGGAAAATCTATATTTTGATATTTTTGAAGATACTCAAAAACTTACCTTTTTGTATTTTTATTCCCAAAGAACTTGATTTTTAAGGACCTGCTTCCATCCAAAATTTATACTTGTTATTATTTAACCAAAGATTATCGTACTGTTTGGGCTGTTTAAGATATAATTTTATTAAATGACTTTTTTTATTATTTGTTAATCTTTTTTTCTCGAATTAACAATTTGGAAATATTAACACCAAAAAATATTGACATTAAAATGTAATCAGTATCAAAGCGTTCGCATTTAAATATTATTTCTTGAATTGAATTCAAGAATGTTAAATTTTTAAAAAGCACTTTTAATAATGTTTATTTATCATCCATAAAATGCACAATTATTTTCTTAATTAAAAAGAAGATAAGTTCTTGATATTATAATTTCTAAAGAATCTCATAGTCAGTTGTCGAATGATTGCTTTATCCCAGAGTAGGTTCTACCTAGTGTCCTGTAGTATTTACTTGATCTATAGGACCGCTAAAGTATGCCAATGGCTAGACTTTAAATATAATATACTCTTAGATCCAGCAAGCATCAGACTCCAGGAATTTTAATGAACAAATTTAAACAAATTTAGAAGTTTTAGTTTTATCTTTTTCTAATTAAATTAAAGAAAGCTTAAAAAAAGTGTCAAGAAAGCGTCTTTGCATTTTTTTCGTCAAATGATTTCTACTCTTAAAATACCTGCAAAAAAAAAATATAAATTACAGAAAAAAGTTTGCACTAATCCATAAACAAAAATTGAAGACGAAAATAATCAAAATACTGTCTACTTATTATATTTATTGAAATAAATATTAAATATAAAAATGTAAAAATTTTCAAACAAATAAAAAATTGCAAAAATAAAAAATAAATAGAAAATGATGAAAAACTCGGCAAAGAATTTTTTGGATGACAAAAAAAGATGGATCGTAATTTTTATAAAATGAACTCTATCCTTTATTATGTAATATTGATGAAAAGTATCTAGTGAAAAGCAAAAAAAAATCAGTGAATGTTGTCAAATAAAACATAAGCAAAGAGAAACAATTCTTAAGTGAAGATGAAAAAAATGCTTTAAATGTAGTTAAATGTAATATTTTTTTGTTTCTTTCTCCAAATTTTAAAAGCAAATTTTTGATTAATAAAATAATGTTTCAATTTCCATTTGTTAGAAATGAAAACCACTTTTTTCTCTTGATGAAAAATACAGGAGACTCAAAAAAATATATAAAACGGATAACCGCTAGAAATTTCTTTATTCTGCATGATTTTTTTCCTTCAAACAAACCAACTGAAAATTCTGTTCTTTAAGAAAATTTTAAAAACTAAATGCAAATGAATAAATAATATATTTCGCAGTAGATGAGAGTTTTGCATTAATTCTGACGATAGTCAACGTCATTAAAGCAAAAAACCTTCTTTTTAATTTGCATTGAAAATAAAAATCAAGATATTAAGTAAATATTAAAATGAAAACAAACCATTTAAACTCGTGCAATGAAATCATGAATGTGGTGCGATAAACGCTATGTACTCGTAGTTTAAATTCAAAAAAGTTATAAAAATGATGAATAAATGAAGTAAAATAAAAAAAATTAAATCAAAAATAAACATGAAAAGGTTCGAAAAATATTTAATTTTTTAGAATTCATTAATGAATGAGGAAATAAAAAAAAATAAAAAAGGGTTTTGTGAAAGCATTGAAAGTTCATTAAATTTGAACAAAAAAATTAATACAAATAAAAATGATGAAAATCTTAAAATCTCAATTTTTATTCCTTTATTACTTATAATTATTTCTTACATTTCAGAAAATTGATTTTGTAGCTTTTTATTCGAAAATTTAATTTATTGTTTTCAATAAGTTTCATAAACTTAATATCTAAATGAGTTATTCGCTCTTTTTCTTTTTACTTTTATTATTCTTAAAGTTGTTGGTTTTTTGTCCTTCAGTCTTATCAGTTGATAGTTTGTTGAACAATTTTCTAATGAAATCATAAATAATGTAGAGAGCCCCGAAAATAACAAAAGCAATATCAAGTGACAAATACCGAAACCATGGAAGATTTCTTGCCGGTGATTGAAGATGTGGTGCACCATTAAATTTAAGCACATATTCTATCCACCATAATGCCGTTTCCAGTGGACTGTTTTGATTCGCTTTGAAAATTTCTGATTTGATTTTTATATTTTTGTAAAATGTTTCATTATGGATTACATGATTTATAGCATGTAATAAGGATTCTGTAGAGAGTTCATCCATTGATTGCAATATTCCTATTCCACTTTGTTCAATTTTGAATCCATTTAAATGTTGGTCGCCATAAAATGGATATATTATCATAGGCTTTCCATAATATACAGCTTCTTGTGCTCCGAAAATACCTCCATGACCTATCATCAATTTTACATTTTTATGTGCTAGAATTTCGGCTTGTGGTAACCATTTACTTGTGTAGATATTTGGCGGAAATTTTTTATCATCTTCCCATTTCCAAATGATTCTTTGTTTCAATGAACTAAAGGCATCAATCATTGCCTGATATTTTTCTGGTGGCATTTTAGAGCTTTGTAAAAATGTTCCAAAACTAACAAGAATAACTCCATCATTAGCATCATCGAGAAATTTTTGAATATCATTTGGTAATGGCTTTAAAGCTTTGATATGAACACCAGCAATGTCCACCATTCCTGGCATTTTCGGACGAGGGTAAGAAAAAGCAGGATGAGCATTCATTAAATGTACTGATATTCTCTTCTCTAATTGTTCAACAGACGGCAGTCTTCCTCCTTGTTGATTTTCTAATTTTTCAAATGCTTTTCTTGCTAATTCAGTCATTTTTGGTAGATAATACAATTTTCTTCCAATTGCATCATACAGCGATACAAAAATATTTTCAAGACGCTCCATAAAACTCATCTTATCAGTGCTGTAGCTAACGAAATGTGGAACATGCGACCATGGAGTTATTTGACCCTGTGCGTTATGCATGTAATCTGCATAATCTAATGTTCCAATTGTTATAAGAGGGGAATTGTACTTGTGAGCAAACATATTCATAGATTCTTGTTGAAATTGTTCACTAATCACAAGATCAAATTTTGAGTTATCATTTTCAATAAAACTTTTAACAGATGGAGATTCAAGAGTAAATTGTGTTGTTGAGATTCCAAAACCCCATAAAGAGGTTATCTTGAAAATGACACTTTCTTTTCGGACAGCTCGAGTAAAATATGCTGACATATTTACTTTTTCGTCCCATATCCAAGGTGGATTTATTAATATTTCTTTATAACTTTTTGAATCGGTTTTTAATGGGTAATGTGTGATTGTTGTCACCTCGTGGCCTCTGTTTAATAGCTAAGTTAGAACGAAATTAGTTTTCGAAATACAGTACCGTTCAAAACTGTTTCTATGTTTCAAGAAAATTTTTCTTTCCAACATATTTCTTATAAAACGTAATATTTTCCCAACATGTTATATATCGTTTTAAAGCTTGTTTAATAAGCTATTTAAAAATGATAAGCAACTTTGGAAAATATTTAATTAAAGTAGATTTTTTGCTTAAAATATACACTGTCACATGGAAACACTTTTGAGCTCATAATTGTTTTTCCAAATTTTGATGCATAGCAGAACTAATTGACTAAAGTTTGTATATTATAGTAAAAAGCAAGTAAAATATTAGATAAAAGCACATAAATTAAGTTGCTAGACATAGTTAAAATATTTATATAAGAATGTTAAATCACATGATAAATTTTCACATAATTTTGCAAAAAATTACTGAATTAAAGCCAAATGTTGTGACGTTTACATCCATACAAATGTATTTTAGCTTATTAAATCTGAAAAACAGTTTTTAATTGTAAATAGAAGCATTTGAATGCAAAAAACTTGATAAGATTTCATGGAAACACTTAAATTTTCTTACTTGCAAACACAAACATTCAAAATTTTTTATTACTTCCTCCACTTCTAAGAACTTTAATCGCTTTTTCTGATAGATTTTATGTTAACAAAGATAACCATATATGATTTATGTAGTCATTGTGAGAGTAAAAGGATGTTTTTTACAATTTTGTTGGTCAATGACAGCCATATTCAAAATTTTTTATAAGCATTTACAAAAATTCAATTTTTTTACGTAAATATCGACTTAAGACAACACAAAATGATTAAAATAATTAAAATATCCAATTCATAATAATAAATTATCATATTTGACTATCAAAAGTCGATATTTACATAAAAAAATTGAATTTTTGTAAATGCTTATAAAAATTTTTGAATATGGCTGTCATTGACCAACAAAATTGTAAAAAACATCCTTTTACTCTCACAATGACTACATAAATCATATATGGTTATCTTTGTTAACATAAAGTCTATCAGAAAAAGCGATTAAAGTTCTTTGAAGTGGAGGAAGTAATAAAAAATTTTGAATGTTTGTGTTTTCAAGTAAGAAAATTTAAGTGTTTCCATGAAATCTTATCAATTTTTTTGCATTCAAATGCTTCTATTTACAATTAAAAACTGTTTTTCAGATTTAATAAGCTAAAATACATTTGTATGGATGCAAACGTCACAACATTTGGCTTTAATTCAGTAATTTTTTGCAAAATTATGTGAAAATTTATCATGTGATTTAACATTCTTATATAAATATTTTAACTATGTCTAGCAACTTAATTTATGTGCTTTTATCTAATATTTTACTTGCTTTTTACTATAATATACAAACTTTAGTCAATTAGTTCTGCTATGCATCAAAATTTGGAAAAACAATTATGAGCTCAAAAGTGTTTCCATGTGACAGTGTATATTTTAAGCAAAAAATCTACTTTAATTAAATATTTTCCAAAGTTGCTTTTCATTTTTAAATAGCTTATTAAACAAGCTTTAAAACGATATATAACATGTTGGGAAAATATTACGTTTTATAAGAAATATGTTGGAAAGAAAAATTTTCATGAAACATGGAAACAGTTTTGAACGGTACTGTATATTCATGATAAAGTTATAAAAAAGCAATATTAAGCAATTGCCTACCTCATTAATAAGCGGCTCAAACATCAGCCAATGACTCTTACCAGGAAAAGCCACAACAAACAATATTCTTGATGACGTAGTTACATTAAGAATTGAAAAGAAAGCGAGAGTAGAAAGCAATGAGATGAATTTCTGTAAATGATTTGGAATAATAAAACAATGTTAATAATGACTAAACTTTTAAACCTGTTTTAATTTATAGATCAATAAATTCACTCACCATTATGCACAATTTATTTTATTTAATATGTCTGGAGTTTCAAATATGAAAAAGTCAATGAACTATAATTCTATTAATTCTCATCTATTACACATTTGATTCTAATGTACTAAACAATTTTTATGTGAGGCACTTTACGGTTGCAAATCAAAGAAGTTCTATCAATTGAATGAATTCGTGATCAGTTTTAACCAAACTATCACAAATAATTATTAAAAAAGGGAATTACAGCACAATTTTAAATCACGCTTTTTAAACAATATTGCAATGAACAACAAACTCGTCTATTTGATTCGACAGACTTAAACTAACTGTTTGACTGATCGCTCAGAAAGAGAACAAGTGAAAGAATTGAGAGTATGAGAGAATCAAAGAAAATTTTCATCAGCTGATGAGTTCATGCAAATGTTTGAGAGATGTAGCTTTATTCTTCAAAGTTTTTGCATGCAGAAATTTTAACTGACAGGATTCTTTTTTTAATTCATATTTTCTACTGAATTATAAGAACAATAAAATGATAAATTAAAGTTGAAATTGAAATTTTGAAATTTAAGCTTTTAGAATTTACTTTTTTTAACTCCAAAACAGATGTCAATTGCTTGATGTTGTACAATTTCCAAATATTTCATACACATTTCAAATTATATTTCTTCAATTTTCAGACTTGATCGACAAAAGTTGTATTCAGCCTTTTTTTTAATTCAGTCGCTTGCTGTTATTTGAGGAAATAAGTTCAAGTATAGTAAATTAATTTTTTAATTATTTCTAAACATTAAATTAAACTTACTTGTACTTAATTACATTTACTAAGTTTAAATGAAGTTTATGAAAATTTATTTGTACTTAAGAAAATTTTCACAAACATTTATTTTTTAATATTTTTTCAATTAATTTTTTTTCAATAACCTGAATAATTTAATTGTGCTTTATTCCTTTAAATATGATTTTTAAAAATCAAATGCTTTTTGAGTAAGCTTAAAATTAATGTAAAAATGTTTTATTCCAGCATTTTTTGGTTCATTTTGAATTTTAAAATGATATTCAAAGTAATTGCCATATCACTTGTGGTGATGTCATCAATGACAACTGCTTATGATATCTTAGTTGTTGCACCGATTCCCTATCAATCGCATTGGATTTTAATGGAAAGAATCATTAAGCAGTTAATAGATCGTGGACATTCTGTGACAACAGTTTCTCCATTTAAATATAGAAGTGATGACTACAAGAATGAAAATTTGAAAGAATATTTGATTCCAAAATACAAAATTGAAGACTTATGTAAGTGCCATGCAGCTTAAAATTCCTTAATTGAGAATATAATTAGCATATAAAAAATGAACTTTTCTAGTTTCTTCAAAAGATGTGTTCACCGGAAAGTACGAAAGTGACATCAGCTATATTCAAGCACAATACAAAATTGGCCTTGCATTATCAGAACACACCTTGAATCAACCAGATGTTAAAAAGCTCATCAATAGAAATGATTATAAATTTGATGTTATTTTAGCTGATAACAATCATCTCGAATCACTTTACATGTTGGCATATAAATATGACTGCCCTTTAATCACAATAGGTAAGTTCTAGTCAAGAAATAATTCTAATCCTTGATTATAAATAAAATCCTTTTTAATAGATGTCAATGGAATTAGTCATTCTGTAGATGAAGCAATGGGAGTCTTAACTCCTTATTCTTTCATTCCACATCCAGTTTCCAAATATGAAAATAATATGACATATATTCAACGATGTTATAATACATTATTACATCTTTTTGAAGCAGCAGTTCGCAAATTTTCTTACATTCCAGCACAAGATAGATTGGCAAAAAAATATTTTCATGATGGTATTAAAGGAAACGTGCCTCATATACAAGACGTCATTAAAAATATTTCTGTAGTGTTGTCTAATAGCTTTCGAGTAGCACAAAAGCGACCGAAAATGGCATCCCAAATCGATATTGGTTCTGCACATATTAGAGATACTTACTCTTTGCCTACTGATTTGAAAGTGAGCTTTTTAGTAGATAAAAAATAACCATAAATGTTTAATGTTTTTATTTGTAGGAAATCCTTTCGAATTCCCCCAGCAGTGTAATTTACTTTTCTCTCGGTTCGTACTTAAAGCCTTCCGAAATGCCCAAAGAAAAACTCGATGAAATCGTTAAAGCTTTTGGTAAAATTAAGAAAACAATTTTATGGCAATATGATGGAGATATTCCTGCGGGACTACCAGACAACATTATAATGCAAAAATGGTTTCCACAAAATGATTTATTAGGAAATAAAAAAGTTGTACTTTTCATCACACAAGGTAATATAATTTGGATTTAATGGATTCAAGAAAATTCTAAAAGTAGTTTAAATTAAGGTGGGACTTTAAGTTATCAAGAAGCTATATCAAATTTCGTTCCAATGTTAATAATTCCATTTACTGGAGAACAATACAGAAATGCTCTTCAAGCTGAACGTGGACATTACGGAGAACTGCTTCTATTTGATGATCTCAATGAAGAAACTTTAATTCAAAAGATTAAACAGATTACCGAAGATAATACATATTTTACAAATATTGGAAAGACAAGTTCAAAACTTTTAGATTATCCCATGGAGCCAGTGAAGGAAGCTGTATTTTGGATACAACATGTTTGCAAACACAAAGGAATTGAAAAATCACCATCAGTTAATATGAGTTGGATTTCATATTATAATTTAGATGTTGCTGCTTTATACGTTGCAATCTTACTGATTTGTATATTATTCTGGGTACTTACAATAAAACTCATCGTACGTCGTTATCGTAAGAGAGAGCAAAGAGGAAAATTTAAATACTATTGAGTGGAAAGTCAAGAATACTTGTATAAATGCTTGATAAGACTAAATATTGTTCGTAATAAAAATTTTCATAAATAATTGAGCAGCTAATCATTAGTTTTTAGTCGATATTTGGATTAGAAAGAGTCTACCGATTTACTTGGAGAAGATGGTTGGTTTTGAACAAAGTGTTGGTATTACTATAACTAAAATTTGATTTTTTACAGCACATCTTTAGCATTCTGTGTTTTTGTTTTATTATTGGGAGTGTAAATAGCTATAGAATCCTTGTTTTAATACCATTCCCAGGAAACAGCCATTTTATGATGTTCAAAGTTGTTATAAAAGAGTTAATTCAGAGAGGACATGAAATTAAATTAATCTCACCATTTTCATTCGACGAGAAACTTGTAAACTATACCGAAATTGTTATAGATCCTCCATGGAGTCCTGGAAGTCAATGTAAAGCCATATAATTTTATTAATAATCTGATTTATTTTTTATATCTTTTGCATGATTTAGTCACTCAGGAACAAATATTTGATCTTAAATTTATGAATCAAATCGACATGCTTGGTGTTTATTGGTGGTTGGGAATAGAAAGTACTCAATATTGTCTTGAAAATCCTTTGGTCAGAAATTTCACACTTTATGATGACTCACATTTTGATCTAATATTAGCAGAACAATTTTTTCAAGAGGCTCTTCTTATGTTTTCACATAAATATAAAGCACCAATCGTTTCATTAAGTATACATCACAAAACATTATAGCGTCTCAAATTGAAACGTTTCTACTGTATTTCAGGTACATATGGCTATTCGGATTTTTTTGATCGTATCATGGGATCAATTACTCCCTATTCACTTGTGCCACATATGATTTTATCAGATTATGATGACAACATGACATTCATTCAACGTCTACATAACTTTATTTTTTCAATGGCAGACGTTCTCATTAGAGAATTTTATTATCTACCAGCCATGAATAAAATGGCACATAAATATTTTTCCCACTTGTCAAATCTACCTTCAATTCAAGACATGGAAAAATCAATATCAGCTATTTTGGTAAATAATCATGTAGCAATGTTCAAGCCACGACCTTTGATGCATGGGATTATTGATATTGCCGGAGCACATATAAAGCCTTTGAAGCCACTGCCGAAGAATTTGAAAAAATTTCTTGATGAAGCAGAAAATGGTGTTATCTATATGTCATTAGGGTCATATGTTCAGAGTTCAAACATGCCTAAAGAGAAATTGAAACTATTGATTAATGTTTTTAGATCAGTAAAGCAAAAAGTTTTATGGAAGTATGAAAAAGATGATTTGGAAAATTTGCCATCGAATTTAATGATTTTAAAATGGACACCTCAAGCTGAAATCCTTAATCATCCAAATGTGTTACTTTTTATATCTCATGGTGGACTTTTTGGAACAATAGAAAGCTTGCATTTTGGTGTTCCTACTCTTTTCATGCCATTTTTTGGTGATCAATATAGAAATGCTAAAATGGCTGAAAAGCTTGGATATGGTCACTATATCTTATTTTCCAGTATGACAGAATATTCTTTAAAATCAAAAATTGATAAAATGATTGGAAACAAAAAGTATCTTGAAAAGTCGAAAGAATTGTCGTTTATAGTAAGAGATAATCAAGTAAATCCTTTAAACACGTCAATGTATTGGATTGAATATGTTATTAAGCATAATGGAGCAAAACATTTGAAATCACATGCTATTGAACTTTCTTGGTATCAATATTTGATGCTCGATGTAGTTTGTTTCATTGCATTGAGTTCATGGGTTATTTTTAAAGTGATTGAATTAATTTATCAATTTGTATTCAGAAGAATTTATCATAAAATAAAAGTTGAATAAACTGTAGAATAAAATAAATTTAAAAATATGGCAATTAAAATGTAAAAGCTAACATGGCAACAAAATTGAAGTTGAATTTTCTTAAATTATATAACGGTAATATTTAATTTGAATTTCTGTTTTCGGGAGACAAAAAAAATCAAAACAAAGTTTTTGGAACACAGTTAAAAACATTAATTGTCCAAAATATAAGGCATAAATGGCTGAATTTCCATCAGAATTACTTGCAACTGCTCAACCTTTAATAGGATTTTATGGATTAGACCTAAATAGTTCGTCGCATAAGGCAATTTATGACTCTTTTAATAGAATTGAAAGGTAAAATATTTTTCACACATCACTAAAACTTAATTTAACAAAAAGTCACAATTTACAGACCTTCGATTCAGTACAAGATAATTCCTAATAATTATGAATTTCCTACGAAAAAACCGAAAAGACAGAGTTTTGAATGGTACAATCCAAAGCATATATTGAAGAAGAACTGGATGTTAAAATATCAACATGTAGTCCCGTCTTTGGTAATTTCTTAGACTTTATTCAGCATATAAAATCTTCATTTACAAATGACATCTTTCAGATTGTTGTTTTTATGGAATTAGAATGGAAAGAGCCTCAATGGTCAGAGAAGCAAGTTCAGTGCTCTGCAATGATCCAACAATTAAAATCTAAACTTCAGGATCGTTTAACTAAAATTGCTTTAGTCCTTTTGCATAAATCAACGCCTGTTTTAGCAAGTGATGATTTGATAGCTACAGAGCGAGCATCTGCTTTGGCTAATGCTTGTGAGATCAACACAAAACATCTTTACGTTCTTCCAGTTAATGATCATAATCTTATTGGGTACACTGTTAGACTTGAATCAGCATTTTTGGAATTAGCACAGTCTTTCTATATTGGAATTTTAAAAAACTATCGATCACATCCAACTGGTTCTCAGCATCAGACACTTAAAGTTAGACATCAATTTAAAATGGGATTCATTTCAGAACTTCGCTTAGATTTACCAACTGCTCTAAAGTAAGTCATACCTAATTATATTTTTATATTTATTTGTAATTAATATTAATGAATTGTTAGGCATTATACTCAATCATATGTTAATTTGGAGAATATACGAGTTGTTGATACAAACTGTTTAGAAATCAAAACTGTTGCTGGTTTCATCAATTATAAGATCTGTCGATTGATGTTTAAATTAAATTTACCGAGAGATTCAATCACTCAATTTAAGGCACACATTGAAAAATATAAATCCCGAACTGGATTCAAGGAATTACTGTTTGAACATCATGGTTGGTTATCATCACAATTTAATTATTTTGGTGAAATATTCAATGAGGCAGTTAAAAATGGATTAGCTGCGATACAGACTCAAAATCCGGCTATTTATTATCTAAAAGCTGCTGAGCATCTGTACAAAAGGCGTGAAATATTTCTACAAAGCAATCGTAAGTGAATCATGTCCATCAAATTGTGTCAATTTTTGTTAACTAGTTTAATCTGCAGCATATTTAGCTACTTCGAATGACGAAAATATATCCCCAACAACTCAATTTTCACTTCTGTACAGTGACTTTTTTGGCGTTCGAAGTGGAAATGATCGAGATCAAGGCATTGATCAACAAATTATAACATTGGTTCGTGAAATGGAAATGAAGTTTAATTATTCTGTAAGAAACACTTTTTTTATCCTAAATCTAATAATAACAAATACATTTTATGGACCTGAATAGGCTGTGATTATAAACCTATTGAGTCAAGCTATGTCTCAGTTCAAAATTTATCGATGCGGACGATCACGCAAAAAGTGTGCAGTAATGATGGCTGATGAATATTTTAAAAGTGGAGAGTACACGAAAGCATTAACGTAAGTTTTATTATTATATGAATCCAATGACTCTATAATCTTTAATTCTACAGCTTGTATTCGTTAATGCTACAAGATTTCCGTGCTGAAAAATGGTATTCAATATTTACTGCAATTCTTACTAAAACTGTTCAGTCTGCAACTTTATCGGCATCTGTAAATGATTTTGTGTCTAGCAGTATAGAAGCACTTTCTCCTAATATGAAAATATCAGTGGCTGAACGACAGCATATTCTGGAGAATTTATGGAAGGTTTTTAATGTAAGCTCCTATTTATTTCCGTATCGTTTTATTTAATCAATTTGTTAATCTTATTGCAGAACTCTGCTCCAACATTTCAAAATCAAATAGCACCTGAAGTGATCCAGTTATGGAAAGATGCTTTGGCTAATTATCGCACACCAATAACAGTGAATTTAGATGACATTCCAAAATTAATTGACTGTAAATTTTCATTCGAAAGCAATCAAGTGAAATTTACAGATCCAATTGACTTATGTGTTTATTTACGATCAAATACACTTGTGCCAGTAAAAATTGCAAAAATTTCAGTCATTCTTCTGTCAAATAGCGGATCAAAGCAAAAGATTGAAGCAACTGTTGGCTATGAATATGAAGTTGATTCAACTACAAAAGCTGCAAAATTAGGCGAATGCTTTGACGCAAAGAATTTTATATTAGAGCGAGGAAAGTGCTACAAATTCACAAACTTAATCAAACCTGGACAGTTTGTAGAAAACTCTGAAGTCACAGTAAGTAGTCTTGAACAGCTTATTTTTATGCATTGGATATTAAATTATTTGCAATTTTAGGTAAATGCTGTTGAGCTATTGATGGGAACTGAAAAAATATCAGCAATTTTAATGTTTCAAAAGTCATTAAATGCTACAAAGTATTTTCAATCTTACAACATCCACTCCGATTTCTTGGAATTCATTAAAATATTCAGAACTTGCTACATAATCCCAACGTAAGTAAACTTAAATTTAAACATGCTGAAAATGAGAACAACATTATTTTCTGTTTGCAGTTTTCATTTGAATTCAAATGTTGTGCATAATCAGCCAATGCTGTTAAACGAATACTATAAAATTCAGCTAAATCTAAGTAATAATCATGATGAAGTAGTGCAAAATGTCACTGTCAAAGTGTCATTGCCAGCTAGCTATAAAAATAAAGGTAAACTGACCAACAAAATAATTATTTTCCTTTAATAAGCCTTATAAAAAAAAATTCCAGTTTTTTTGGCCAAAAATTCAACGGAATCAACAACAAAGCTAAGTTCATGTATTAATTTTACCATTGGAAATTTGGAAA
The DNA here is from genome assembly GCA_917627325.4 of Chironomus riparius. NCBI lineage: Eukaryota > Metazoa > Arthropoda > Insecta > Diptera > Chironomidae > Chironomus > Chironomus riparius. The sequence continues at coordinate 25,634,374 of OU895877.1, forward strand.
GACATTCTAATACATCAATTGAATACTTTTTAACAAGTTTAATTGAAGGAAATATTGAGCTAAAGCAGTCATTATATTACGAGATTATAGATACAACAGAATCAAATATGCTTTCACCAACGGAGAAGGAATCATCTCCATCACTTGAAGTAGCTCCAACAACATTTACTGGAAGTGAAGAGCATCTTGACATAAATGTAGAAAGATTAGAAAATAACTTAGTAAGAAAGCGACATGATAATATTTTAATAGTTCCATGTGTCGAAGAGTTTAGTTTTGAAAGCCGACTTTACAGTTTGGATAGAAAAGCACTTACTAGTTGTTACGAGAATGAAGAATTTCTGATGAGATTATCACTTAAACCCAGATCACCTTTTAATATTGATATCTTGGATGCATTTTTCATTGCTGATGTTAACATAACTGAGAAATACAATCACAATCAATTTTTTATTGGAAATGATATAAGTCGTGGATTTGATATGGAAAACATTTTGACTTTGATTCCAACAAGAACGACTGATAGCTGGTTAACGAAAGAAAAACTGAATGCAAATATTATTTTGGATGCTTCTATGCTTTTTTCAAAAGTGAAATTAACTGAAAATGAGTTGAAATCAAAAATTGTTTCAGAAGTAGTCAGCGTAAAAGACGAAGATGATCCGTTTAGTATTAAAAAGAAGGATCAAAAGTCAATGGATTTTTCGACCTCAGATGATGAGAAATTCAATATTAATAGCACTCTGGATATTGTTGAATTAGTAAACGACTCTGCACATAAGAAAGGATTTATTAATGCAAAGGTTAATGTTGTGCTTGAGAAGAAGGTCGTTGATCAGGATAAAAAATTCGGACTTTATTGTATCAAATGGAGAAAATCTAACACAAATATTATAAATGAATCGAAGTTCCTCATTGAAGGAGTTGGTAAGTTTTTTTTTTGTTTATATTGAAAGCTCCAGGGCAATAAATATTTTTTTTTAAAAATTTTAGATGTAATTGTTCCTCTGTTAAACATTTACTGTACATCTCCAACAGAACGAGTCTTTGTAAGAGAAATTTTCACTTACAAGATTCTATTAAAGAATCCAGGAGATGAAGTTTTACATTTCCATGCATCAATTGGAAATTCTGATGGTTTTATGCTTTCTGGACATAAGCAACTAACATTTACATTATTCTCCCATTCAAATTTCGAACTTACATTTAACTTGTATCCATTAAAGTCTAATTTTCAAAAATTACCAGAACTGAAATTAGATATTAAAAGCTACTCAGAAGAAATTGTTGCAATTGTTGAGAAAGATGGAAATGTCGTTGATTCAGGTACTGAAATAACACGAAAACAAGCAGAAGTTAACAATTTACTGGAGAGATGGTTGCCAAAATCTATTTTTGTACATCCTGCTAATAGAAAAGCGGCATAATAAAATTATTGTAACTTAATATTACCTCAATCTAGAAATCTCTAAAATGCAGCTACCCTAATATGCAGATAGTACTGCCAAGATGCAGATGGTACTGCTAAAGTGCAGATGAAATTTATTTTCCCTAAAATGCAGATGAAATGCTGTTGCTTTAAAAAAAGGTATAATGCAGATGATTTTTATCGTATAAAGTGCAGATAAGATGCTGCCCAAATGTAGATCGTATAATTTTATTAAAATACATCATATTCAATGACTTTTTTTTCTTGATACGTGTTAATAAAAAAAAAAATCCATACAAATTTTCACCTTAAAGTGATTTAAAATCCCAAAAAAATCCCCATACAAAATGATTTAAATCATAAATCAAAAATAAATCACTTGGGAAAGATGATTTTAATCCCCTCCATGCTAATTACATCAAAATTTCGTGTAGCAAAGTAATTTAAAGTTACGATACAACTAGTGTATCGGGTAGAAACCCAATGCGGATTATATTCACACCGTACTAGGGCAATTCTTTGGATGACTTTCGGAAAATTTTCAGCAAAAAATCGAAATTTTATTAATTTTTCCCATCAGAGGCACTGATTTTATGACTCTTATCGATGTAAAAATATAAAATGTACACTCCTTTTGATATCATATACTTCTAATCGCTGTATTAATTAAGTTATTTGGATTCTTTTGTCAATAACTCGATGACAGAAATCGGAATTTTCAATTTTCATCATCCAAAGAATCGAAAATTAGAGAAAACTATTGAAATTAACATTGAATAACTTTTACTGAGTTATAGAACAGACAAAAATCTTTAATTAGGTTGCTTTTTTGTGTGCATTAAGCCAGTAATTAATGAAATATTTCAATTCTTTGAAAAATTTCCTTGTGTCATCGAGTTATAAAGAAGCTTTTTTTTTGTCTTAATCCGTGAAAAAATACAAAATTTTCAAACATATTTTTTCAATTTTTCACTTAATTTGGGTGAGTTGTAACATTTCAATAGATCACTTGTAAAGAATTAATTATGCTTAATGATCTACGAAAGTTCTGGCTTATTATTCCTTCACAGTAATATGAAATTAAAGAAAACATTTTTTTGACACAAAACTCATTGACATTGGATTATGAAAGCTCATTTTTTTCAAATTCCACTCATCCAAAGAATTGCCCACTATCAAAAGTCTTATGGATAGACCAAGATTTGCCCAGCATAAGTATTAAGGTATGAAGCTTGATAAGTTAACTGAGCTTCGCTCAGCATAAGTTTTGAGATATAAAGCTAGCGAGTCAGCTGAGCTTTGCTCAGCATAAGTTTGAAGGTCTAAAGCTTAACGTCAAAAGTTGAATTTTATAAAAATCACAGTAAACTTTTGTTTTAAAAAATTCGTAAGAAAGGAAAGTTTTTTGCTTTTTCTGAAGCAACGGCTGTTCCTACCTTGCCTAAAAACTATACAGCTATTCTATAGAGCAGCACGGATCAAATGTAAAAAACTAGAGGTCTCTACGATGTCTCGTTATTGAGATTTTCTGCCGATTAACTTGCTTGCTTGCTTTCAGAAAGCGTATTTTTCGATTTTCTCAGCAATGCCGCAACCAATTTGAAATCTGTTTTTTGCATAAGATGTAAAATTTCAGGCACAAACTTTTCTTATTAATACATTTATAGCTAAAATGCTTCGTTAACTCACAAAATCCAAAAAACTGATTTTTCAATCTGAACAAAAACAAAACATTCACACGTGAAAACGGTGTGAATATAAAAAGTCTCAGAAGTAAAGTTTGTGCTTGAAATTTTACATCTTATGCAAAAAAACAGATTTCAAATTGGTTGCGGCATTGCTGAGAAAATCGAAAAATACGCTTTCTGTAAGCAAGCAAGCAAGTTAATCAGCAAGAAATCTCAATAACGAGACATTGTAGAGACTTCTAGTTTTTTACATTTGATCCGTGCTGCTCTATAGAATAGCTGTATAGTTTTTGGGCAAGGTAGGAACAGCCGTTGCTTCAGAAAAAGCAAAAAACTTTCCTTTCTTACGAATTTTTTAAAACAAAAGTTTACTGTGATTTTTATAAAATTAAACTTTGGATGAAAAATAATTTATAAAAAAAACTTTTTTAAAAACCACGTTTTTACCCGTGGACTAAAAAGTAGAAAATAATTTTTTTAATGGGTTCAAAGGATATTGGTTTGAAAATTTGAGATTGATTTGAAAGTTTCATACTAAAGTCATGACCATACATGAATTGCAAATTTGTTCACTTCGACCATATCGTATAGTTCTACATCTTAAAACGTGGGCGCTTTTTTATGAAATTTAAGCTCCTCCTACTTATAACGGCTTTTTGAAATTTAAAATTATTGAAAGTTGTGCATATGTTATGTAAAAATAAGCTAAGCCTTAACCAGTAGAAAATTTAATTTAATTGTACTATAATTAAGCATTTTTGAGTTTCCAAAATGCTTGAATATTGTATTGTCATCGGAAAGATAAGTGCATGCAAAATTTCAGAACACAGAATTTCAGACAAGCAGAAAGACAGAAAGACAAGAAATCAAGTTAAGAAAAACGTGGTAAAAATGTTCTTAAAAACTTTAAAGAATGCTCGTTTAGCTTTAAACCTCCAAACATATGCTGAGCACAGCTCAGCTGGTTCGTAAAGATTCATACTTTCAAATTAATACTGAGCCAAGCTTGGTCTTTCCACAAGACTTTTGATGGTACGGTGCGAATATATCCGCATTGGGTTTCTACCCGATACAATAGTTGATGTTATTAAAAAAGTTCAGAAAAAAAAATGCATTTTTGAATACATTGCAAACTTTATGACTTTAAATTACTTTGCTACACGAAATTTTGATGTAATTAGCATGGAGGGGATTTAAATCATCTTTCCCAAGTGATTTATTTTTGATTTATGATTTAAATCATTTTGTATAGGGATTTTTTTGGGATTTTAAATCACTTGAAGGTGAAAATTTGTATGGAATTTTTTTTTATTAACACGTATCAAGAAAAAAAAGTCATCGAATATGATGTATTTTAATAAAATTATACGATCTACATTTGGGCAGCATCTTATCTGCACTTTATACGATAAAAATCATCTGCATTATACCTTTTTTAAAGCAACAGCATTTCATCTGCATTTTAGGGAAAATTAATTTCATCTGCACTTTAGCAGTACCATCTGCATCTTGGCAGTACTATCTGCATATTAGGGTAGCTGCATTTTAGGGATTTCTAGATTGAGGTCTTAATATTGACTAAATACCTAATAAAATATTAAATATTAATCTAAAATTGAAAATACTGCTTCCTTAATCTCCAAAATTTGAGAATGAATTTATTTCATTAATATAACAATTAATGCAATTAAGCCAATGAAAATATTTGTTTTAAAGATTGCGGCACTGGCAGGAACGTTTAAAACAGTTTCCTTTAATTCACAAGAGCCAAAAGTATTATTTTCTGGTTTGATAATTAGTTCCTCTACTCTATTAAATGTAATAGGTGAGTCAACTTTTGCTTCATATTCCTCATTTGAGGGACTTAAAGTAATCTTAATTGGGTGATCTTTATTAACGTCTGTAAAAAACACAGTGGCTACATCGTTTTTAATTTCTAAATTAAAACGATTATTTAGGTAGGTTATGCCTTTCAAAATTAATCCGTTTGTGCTCGGTGGATTATAGAAGTTAGTAATTGAAAGATGATCAAAATGTAATCTTATTCCACCATAACCGTTCATAACTGACTGTAAGAATCCTCCAACACCTGTGATGAAATTGCCACTTCCTTCTACGCCTGGTTGATTTTCACTCCATGTCTTAAAAGGTTCATGATTGTAGACACTGTAACTCTTTCTAAATGTTCTTGCTGCATTTTGTTCATCCTGAATATCTAAGAAACCGATTGTATGCATTGACCAAGTCATAGCAGGTCCTGTGTCACGAGTAACGTTGTCATACATATGAAGATTATTATGCTTCGTGGTACTAAAAAGTTAAATTAAGTTAAATCCTTGCAATATTGTTTAAAACAAAAATTCACCTATTCATTGGCAATTGTAATGGATATCCTATCAAGACGACATCAGCTTGTTTAATTTCAGCACCTTCATACCCTTCAAATTGGGGATGAAAGTCGTTTTCTTCATCATATACCATTTTTAATGATTTTGCAATTTTAGCAAAATTGTCTGCATCCAAATCCTTCAGTTCTTCTTTGCATGAACAAGCAGCAAAATCACCGAAATATAAATTGATAGCAGCAATGACATTCGTATACACATTATTTGTTACATTGTAATGATCTTCATCAGGTCCCATAATATCTATTGACGAAATTAAGGATTAATGCTGTGCTTACATTAATGATTTATTACGTACTTTTGATGTCATAGAATTTTGTTGACTCGTTAAATTGTACTCTAGATTCCCAAAACTTGGCTGTGTTATAAGCAATATCACATCCATACTTTTTCCACCAGTCTAAATTATGAGTTGCTGCCAAATGTGATCTATAAGCGAATGCAATATCTGCAGATATGTGATGTTGGAACTCTATAACTTCCCATGCAAATAAAGGCGTCACTTCACGACCAGTAAAGCCTGATTCCCATGGATATCTATATCCTTTGTAAGTTGTATTCGTTGCATGATCTTCAGCTGCTTTCCTTACATTATATCTATAGCTTAAAATATCCTCACTCCATTTTGGATTTAATAAAAGTAGTGGCGGATGCATCCATATTTCTGTATCCCAAAATGAATGACCTTGGGAATGACAAACTAGAGTGCATGATTTGATTTAATTCCTTGTTATCCTCAACAGTCATTTCATAACTGTTCATGTGCTTTTCCCATATTGATTTGTGCTTATCAAAGATTGCTGAATATGATTGTGCCATAACATCCGCCAATTCTTTTTTGACTTCTGCTTCTGTCGATCCAATGGCAGTAAAATGGACATATTCTGCACTTTGTTGTCCCAAACTTACCGTCAACTGGATTGGGACAGTTGTGTAAGCAACACAAACTGTTGTTAGATCTGATTGATATCTATTATCTTCTATTGTTCGTGTCATATAGCACCTGACTGTAACTTCTCCGTTCTCAGTAGAATATTTGGACTCATCATATTTGACAATGTCAACGCTAGTCTCATTTCCAGGATTTAATCGTAACTGTACAGAATATTCAAGCGTTCCATCAAGTTGTTCCAAGACAAATCTGTTGACAATGATTCGATTGTAATATCGATGTGCATACATCTGCTGAGAAATTTTAAAACTTCTTCCTTTATAGGCAATTCTCTCAAAATAACCCTGTTTCAAGTTAAGCTGGTATGCACAATTATTCTCTAAACATTCTAAATCAGTTTCAATATTTCCATAATTGGGTATCCTTGCACGATGAGAATTTCCATTTTGCCCATTGTATAATCCATTCATGAAGATTGAGTCTCCATAAATAACAAAACCAATGTGTCCATTGCTTAATGTTGGTACTTCATACACATCTGGTAAACTAAATGAAAATTTATAAAATCATATTTCCTTAAAATTAGAGATCTGATCATTTACTTACTAATTAGAACCTAAAATCCATTCATCATCGACAAATTCCACAGGTTCATCACTAATCTTTTTTCCAGTGACCGTCTCTTTCATTTCACATCCTTTAGACTCACCGAATTTTTTAAGAGGCTTTAGTGTTATCGCAGAGTCAGCAGGAATAAGCAAAGGTATATCTTTATAGGTAGTTAAATTTTCTTGTTCAATTCCATCGACAAAAACTTGAACATCTTCTTCTCCATTCGTTATCAAAGTAAGAGTTTTAAAGCCAGCTATAATTTCCAAGCGAAAGACATTTCCCAAATATACAATTCCATTTAATGTAAGTTTTGAGCTATTAGCTGGTAAATACGATTTTGTAATGACCAAGTTATCAAAGTTCAAGCGTATTCCTGCATATCCATTAATAACAGATTGCAAAAATCCACCGGCACCAGTAATGAAATTTCCAGCAGCTGGTTGATCAGGAATTGCTTCACTCCACGCGTTAAATGGTGCTCTTGTATACAGAGAATAGCTTCGTTCAAAATATTTTGCAGCTGTATTCTGATCTTCAAGATCGAGAAATCCGATCGTATGGATTGCCCATGTCATTGCTGGTCCATTTTCTCTTGTCTTATTGTCATAATATTCCAAGTCATTTCGTTTTGTAGATCTAAAAAAGAGTATTACAACTTAAAAGGAATGAATAATTGTGTTTTATAATTAATACTTACGCGTTCATTGGCAATTGCAACGGATAACCTAACATTACAGTATCAGCTTGCTTTATGTTTTCACCAGCATACCCTTCATATTGAGGATGACGATCATTTTCTTTGTCATACAAAAGTGTTAAACTTTTAGCAATTTTCTCAAACCTTTTATAATCATTATCGGAAATGTTCAAAACATTCTTACAATGACAACCAGCAAAGTCTCCAAAATAGAGATTAAATGCTGCAATCACATTTGTGTACCCATTATTATCAATATCGTGATGGTCTTCATCAGGTCCCATAACATCTAAAATTATAAAATATTTTAAGTTGTCAAATTTATTTCGAATCTTAACTTCTAAGACTCACTTCGGATATCATAATTCTCTGTGCTGTCATTATACTTTACTCTCGACTCCCAAAATTTGGCAGTATTATAAGCAATGTCACAACCGAAATTATTCCACCATTCTTCATCATGGGTTGCAGCTAAATGAGATCTATATGCAAAGGCAATATCTGCAATAATATGATGTTGAAACTCAACGACTTCTGGGCAGCAATCAGGTGTAACTTCACATCCTGTAAAACCAGATTCCCATGGATATCTATAGCCTTTATAATTCGTGTTCAATGCATTATCTGCTGCTGCTTTTTTCACGTTATATCGATAGCTTAATATTTCTTCGCTCCATTTTGGATTTAACAATAGAATTGGAGGATGCATCCATATTTCAGTATCCCAAAATGAATGCCCTTGATATTCCATATAAACCTGACCTCCTTTTGGTAAACCACCAGGACTTAAACCATAATAAGGGTCTTTCGGTTGATTCGTCTGTTCCGATGGTAAATTGCTAATCAAATAAAACATACTGGAATGAATGATTTCATTGACTTTACTATTTCCTTCAATAAATATTCCGAAACGTGCCCAATGTTCTTCCCAAATTGATGAATGTTTTTCAAAAATATCGGTAGCTTGAATAATGTCCTCTAATTCTTTAACAACTTCTTCTTCAGTTTTTGCTACAGCAGTAATGTGATGGTAAGTGAAAGTATTTTCATTCTCGTTAAGGAACAAATTTTCTGGTGGAATAGTGAACCCAATGCAAACCTTTGATGGTGATGTTTGGTAACGAGGATCTTCAATCGATTTTGTAGCATAACAGTTAATTCGTAGTTTTAGATCCAAAACATCTCTCGAATGAACTAATTCTAAATCAACGCTTGTCTCATCTCCTTGATTAATTTCCAATCCAACCGAAATATTTCCTCCTTGTACTGTTCGTTCGATCGTAAAGGAATTAATAACAGCTCGATTATAAAATCTATGAGCATATAATTGTTGGACAACATTAAAATTGCTTTCATTAATGGTGTTTTGAAAATATCCATTTTTCATGTTAAGTTGATAAAGACAGTTTTCATTGCATTCAATATTAGGGACAAGATTTGAAAAATTTGGTATCCTTGCACGATGTGATTCTCCACGTACTCCATTATACAATCCATTCATTAATATCGAATCCCCATATATCACAAATCCAATGTGTCCATTTGCAAGTGTTGGCATATCAGCTGCACCAGGTAATCTAGAAAAGAACGTATTTTTAACAGCTTATCAGTTATAAATTTCAAGTACTTCGTGTATGGTCGATAAATTGCATGCGAGCTGCCAAGAACTATGGATAATCTCAAATTGATAAATGTAGAAAAGAGATTAATGATAAAGCTATGAACAACTAGCAATGAATGTTAAGCCTTATCATGCTACTTGATAGAAAAAAAGGCACACATTAGTAGGGCGACCAGACTAGTCACCATAAACATAATTCAACACTTATAACAAAATAAATTTAAAATACCCTTTTTAGTAAAGGATCCAATTTACAAGCACACTATTAATGAATGAAAAAAAAAAACTATCAATAAGGAAGATCTTTTTAATTAATATTTTATTTTTTCGAGAAATTAATATTAAAGATCTTACGTAACATGAAATATTCAATAATCAAAAATTTTAGCACTTACTCTGTGCTTTCAATAATTAGGTTATCATCGTCACTTTTCACTTCCCGACACAGAAGGACCACAAACATCCATAAGAAAAATTTAAATTTATTTTTCATTGATTTTTTTTTGAAAACTTTCACTTTTCCTTTATTTAAGTATTAAACAGGTTCCAAATATAAAACGTTAATCCACAAAGTAAATGTCACTTAATGAAATCAAAAGCATTTTACACACTTTTTATAGGGAGCCAGATGGGACTTGAAACTTTAATAATCAATAATTATCAATTTTGCTAAAAATGATTAGATAATAATGGATTAATCACAAGTGGTTGTTATTAGTTGTTGCTGATAAATTTCTGGAATATCAAGTGCAAATTTTTCAAGTATTTTTGGAGTAATTCATTGTAATAAAACAATTAGGGAGAGATATTTGGAAGAGGGCTCTTGAAAAAGTTATTAATATTTTTAAGGACATGCTTGATTTAAAAAGCCTAGATCCAAAGTTTTTAAAAAAAAATTGTAACTCTCTGCTAAAATTCTTGAAAACTTACAAACAAATAAACATCATAACTCTGAATTCGCTATTGATTCTGGAAACTGTGAAGGCTACATGCTGATACATTTGATGAAGACTGTTGAACTCTTCATGAAATTTTGTCTCATTTTTGTTTTGGATATCCATTGTTCATTGGCATAAATGCTGGGCATGAAAATTCGCTTATCGAAAACTTCGAAGCTTGTGGTAATGTGTTTTAATGATTTGTGATGAATCTTTGTTGAGATGGGCTCTATTAATTTTTCTTATGGTGCTTTTGTCGCCCAGTTAAGATTAGACACTATCTTTGCTGCATTTTTATAATAAAATTTTAAGCACTCTAAGTGCCGAAAAAAAAAATTGGGCAGGACGGTGGGGCATTTTCTCTTTTTATATACATGAAAAGGCTAAATCCTAAGTTTAAAAAAATTATTTTAACTCTAGGCTAAAATTTTGGAATTAAATATATTAAATTATGGAAGTAAAAATATGAAATAAATTAATAAACAACACAACATGGATGGACAGATTGAAAAAACAAACTCAAGACCTTTTACGTTAAGACGAATTTGCGACAGCCACCCCTTACAATTTTATAAATTTAATCCCGCTCTTACTTTAAAAAAATCGGATTATCCATAATGACAAAATTAAAAGACAAACACGAGAGAAAAAAGCTCTAACTGACCTTATTACAGACGAAAATCCTTCTGATGATGATGTGCGCTTTTTCTGCTATAACTTCATTGATTGCTACCTAAAATACATATTTGCATGTGATTAGTATATTTGAAATTGCTTATTAATGATTAAATTGCTTACCGCCTGTAGATCGACCCGTTATTTTTCCGTCTTTTAACTCTACTGTCTCGGCTATCTGTATTTAGCCATCGACTACTTCCATTGTTGTAGTCTGGACATGATTCAGGAAAATAATCAATTTTATCCTTTTAACGACTCTGACTTCGATTGTTTCCACTTTCTCCTCTAAGTCTCAAGAACTCGTCATTTTGTAAGTCTGAATTATTTTAATTATTATTCCTATGATCTTGATTCAGCATGTCATTCGATGTTGATTGATTTCCTTGCATCCTGAGTGAATTTAGTATATGGTTGACTATCATTTGATTTCATTGTATGCTATTCATCTTCATTTATGTAAGAAAAATTACGAAAGAAAAACATTAAGCATAATAAGTCGTGATAAACCAGTTAAAGGTGGCGTTGCTGGCAAAAGGGACGCATTTGACGATGGTTGACTTGTATCTATGTTTCAGACATTTGCAGGTATATCAAAAAATTATGTTCTCATTTCTTTTGGAGCTGGCTATTGCAGTTGTTTCATCTTTTCGTCATCTCATGAAGGCTTCGTTTCTTCATCATAGATAGATAGATTGAATTAGATGTAGGGTTCGTTATACACGAAAAGGCACTGCGATCATAGATCTGTTGTCCCATCCCTTTAGATTCAGCTACAGAATTCCAATGTCCTTAATAAATCCCACTAAGTCGAAATAGCGTTGCTTCCTTATGCCACCTATATTGACAACATCCTCCTTGAAGTGTTTGTGGCGAAAAGCACATAGTGACTTACAGTCACATAGAATGTGTGCCGTGTCTCCTCAGCTGTACTACAAAACCTACAAAATTTAGAGTTACTCAAATTGAGCTTAACAAGAAAACTATTGATACTCATGTGTCCAGTCAAAGCACCAATTAAGATGCTTAGATCCCTTCTTGTCAGTTTCAATGCATCATTTAGACTGTTCTTGTTGGTAGGGCCTAGCAGATTTTTAGCTGTTAGGGATCCTTTCTCTGAGCACCATATGCGAAAGTGTTGCCTGATAAGCCACTCACGAATCTCCCGTTTTACGATGTCCAAACCGTAATAAACAGTCTCTTCGTGATCTGTTTTAGAACACGCTTCTTTAGCAAGTTGATCCGCTGTTTCATTTCCTACGTTTCCATTATGTCCTTGTACACAATGAAGTGTAACTTCATTGTCCAATCCTAGAGATGAAAGACTAGAAATACAATCATAAACAGTTTTAGACTTTATGTTACAGTTGCTAAGTGCTGCTAACGCAGATTTGCTGTCAGAAAAGAAGCAAATCTTGCAGTCCTTTACTTTCATATCGCTAATATGCTTTGCACCTACACATATAGCCTGCACTTCAGCTTGGAAAACACTTGCATGTTCCTGTAAACTAAAGGATAATGAAATTTCCAAATCTTTACTGAAAACACCAATCTCGACTCCATCTTCTGATTTGGATGCATCGGTGTGTACACAAATAACATTTGCCTCAACCATTATGACTTCATCTTCTGAGGTGACAACTTTAAACGGTTTGTCAAATACGTGCTTACAAATTGGATGATCTGCTTCCACAGTTTGCGTGATAAGCTTCCAGAATAGCTGTGTTTACATACAAAGATAGCTCCTCCATTTCATTTATTGATGAAATGTTCGGTACTAAGCTTTGAAGCTTATTAGTAAGTACACATTTTTAGCCTAACCAATCAGTATTTCTTGGATTCCTAAAACCATCACCAGAAAAGAATTCTGATGCGACTTCAAACGTAATATCCTTGTGATCTGAAAGCGATGGCTCTACACAATCAGCAGCTACACAAGGTTCATCATAACAAACAAGTTAATAACTATTTAAATTAAAAGCATATAAATTAATTTTAATTAAATTCATCATTTATTTTATAAAAATGTTCCCTATAAAGGCATTAATGCAGGTGTTGGCAAAATGCCGCCCTATATGTCATCAACCTTTCCATCTACCACACTAGGTTCACAATCCATGATTCCAGTGTCCATATTGATAATGGAAGCATTATCATTTAAATCATCTGAATCGGTTTTGGCAACTTTGCCGCCCGATCCATTCTCAATTAAATGATCAAAACCAAAAATGTTTTAAATTGCAATTTTAAAACATATCTAGGTATTCTAAATGATAAAGAATGCTAATATAGATATAAAATTGATATTTTTTTGAAAATAGCCAATTATGATCAAAACCAAAAATGCTTCACATTTCAATATTAAAACATATCTAGGTATTACAAATGATAAAGAATGCTAATTTGGATATAAAATCGATATTTTTTTGAAAATAGCCTACTATGATCAAAACAAAAAATGCTTTAAATTGCAATTTCAAAGCATATCTAGGTATTACAAATGATAAAGAATGCTAATATAGATATAAAATCGATATTTTTTTGAAAATAGCCTACTATGATCAAAACAAAAAATGCTTTACATTTCAATTTTAAAACATATCTAGGTATTATAAATGATAAAGAATGCTAATATAGATATAAAATTGATATTTTTTTGAAAATAGCCTACTATGATCAAAACCAAAAATGCTTTACATTCCAATTTTAAAACATATCTAGGTATTACAAATGATAAAGAATGCTAATTTATATATAAAATCGATATTTTTTTGAAAATAGCCTACTATGATCAAAACAAAAAATGCTTTAAATTGCAATTTCAAAACATATCTAGGTATTACAAATGATAAAGAATGCTAATATAGATATAAAATCGATATTTTTTTGAAAATAGCCAACTATGATCAAAACCAAAAATGCTTTACATTCCAATTTTAAAACATATCTAGGTATTACAAATGATAAAGAATGCTAATTTATATATAAAATCGATATTTTTTTGAAAATAGCCTACTATGATCAAAACAAAAAATGCTTTACATTGCAATTTTATAACATATCTAGGTATTATAAATGATAAAGAATGCTAATATAGATATAAAATCGATATTTTTTTGAAAATAGCCTACTATGATCAAAACAAAAAATGCTTTAAATTGCAATTTCAAAACATATCTAGGTATTATAAATGATGAAGAATGCTAATATAGATATAAAATCGACATTTTTTTTGAAAAAAACCTACTAAGATCAAAACAAAAAATGCTTTAAATTGCAATTTTAAAACATATCTAGGTATTACAAATGATAAAGAATGCTAATTTAGATATAAAATCGATATTTTTTTGAAAATAGCCTACTATGATCAAAACAAAAAATGCTTTAAATTGCAATTTTAAAACATATCTAGGTATTATAAATGATAAAGAATGCTAATATAGATATAAAATTGATATTTTTTTGAAAATAGCCTACTATGATCAAAACAAAAAATGCTTTACATTTCAATTTTAAAACATATCTAGGTATTATAAATGATGAAGAATGCTAATATAGATATAAAATCGACATTTTTTTTGAAAAAAGCCTACTATGATCAAAACAAAAAATGCTTTAAATTGCAATTTTAAAACATATCTAGGTATTATAAATGATGAAGAATGCTAATATAGATATAAAATCGACATTTTTTTTTTAAAAAGCCTACTATGATCAAAACAAAAAATGCTTTAAATTGCAATTTTATAACATATCTAGGTATTATAAATGATAAAGAATGCTAATATAGATATAAAATCGATATTTTTTTGAAAATAGCCTACTATGATCAAAACCTAAAATGCTTTAAATTGCATTTTAAAACATATCTAGGTATTATAAATGATGAAGAATGCTAATATAGATATAAAATCGACATTTTTTTTGAAAAAAGCCTACTATGATCAAAACAAAAAATGCTTTAAATTGCAATTTTAAAACATATCTAGGTATTACAAATGATAAAGAATGCTAATATAGATATAAAATTGATATTTTTTTTAAAATAGCCTACTATGATCAAAACAAACAGTGCTTCAAATTGCAATTTCAAAACATAGCTAGGTATTACAAATGATAAAGAATGCTAATATATATATAAAATCGATATTTTTTTGAAAATATCCTACTATGATCAAAACCAAAAATGCTTTACATTTCAATTTTAAAACATATCTAGGTATTACAAATGATAAAGAATGCTAATATATATATAAAATCGATATTTTTTTGAAAATAGCCTACTATGATCAAAACAAAAAATGCTTTAAATTGCAATTTTAAAACATATCTAGGTATTACAAATGATAAAGAAAGCTAATATATATATAAAATCGATATTTTTTTGAACATAGCCTACTATGATCAAAACAAAAATGCTTTACATTTCAATTTCAAAGCATATCTAGGTATTACAATTGATAAAGAATACTAATATATATATAAAATCGATATTTTTTTGAAAATAGCCTACTATGATCAAAACCAAAAATGCTTTACATTTCAATTTTAAAACATATCTAGGTATTACAAATGATAAAGAATGCTAATATATATATAAAATCGATATTTTTTTTGAAAATAGCCTACTATGATCAAAACAAAAAATGCTTTAAATTGCAATTTTAAAACATATCTAGGTATTATAAATGATAAAGAATGCTAATATAGATATAAAATTGATATTTTTTTGAAAATAGCCTACCATGATCAAAACAAACAGTGCTTCAAATTGCAATTTCAAAACATAGCTAGGTATTACAAATGATAAAGAATGCTAATATATATATATAAAATCGATATTTTTTTGAAAATAGCCTACTATGATCAAAACAAAAAGTGCTTCAAATTGCAATTTCAAAACAAAGCTAGGTATTACAAATGATAAGGAATGCTAATTTAGATATAAAATCGATATTTTTTTGAACATAGCCTACTATGATCAAAACAAAAATGCTTTACATTTCAATTTCAAAGCATATCTAGGTATTACAATTGATAAAGAATACTAATATATATATAAAATCGATATTTTTTTGAAAATAGCCTACTATGATCAAAACCAAAAATGCTTTAAATTGCAATTTCAAAACATATCTAGGTATTACAAATGATAAAGAATGCTAATTTAGATATAAAATCGATATTTTTTTGAACATAGCCTACTATGATCAAAACAAAAATGCTTTACATTTCAATTTCAAAACATAGCTAGGTATTACAAATGATAAAGAATGCTAATATATATATAAAATCGATATTTTTTTGAAAATAGCCTACTATGATCAAAACAAAAATGCTTTACATTTCAATTTCAAAGCATATCTAGGTATTACAATTGATAAAGAATACTAATATATATATATAAAATCGATATTTTTTTGAAAATAGCCTACTATGATCAAAACCAAAAATGCTTTAAATTGCAATTTCAAAACATAGCTAGGTATTACAAATGATAAAAAATGCTTTACATTTCAATTTTAAAACATATCTAGGTATTACAAATGATAAAGAATGCTAATATATATATAAAATTGATATTTTTTTGAACATAGCCTACTATGATCAAAACAAAAAGTGCTTTACATTTCAATTTCAAAGCATATCTAGGTATTACAATTGATAAAGAATACTAATATATATATAAAATCGATATTTTTTTGAAAATAGCCTACTATGATCAAAACAAAAATGCTTTAAATTGCAATTTCAAAACATATCTAGGTATTACAAATGATAAAGAATGCTAATTTAGATATAAAATCGATATTTTTTTGAACATAGCCTACTATGATCAAAACAAAAATGCTTTACATTTCAATTTCAAAGCATATCTAGGTATTACAATTGATAAAGAATACTAATATATATATAAAATCGATATTTTTTTGAAAATAGCCTACTATGATCAAAACAAAAATGCTTTAAATTGCAATTTCAAAACATATCTAGGTATTACAAATGATAAAGAATGCTAATTTAGATATAAAATCGATATTTTTTTGAAAAAAGCCTACTATGATCAAAACCAAAAATGCTTTACATTTCAAATTTAAAACATATCTAGGTATTACAAATGATAAAGAATGCTAATATATATATAAAATCGATATTTTTTTGAAAATAGCCTACTATGATCAAAACAAAAATGCTTTACATTTCAATTTCAAAGCATATCTAGGTATTACAATTGATAAAGAATACTAATATATATATAAAATCGATATTTTTTTGAAAAAAGCCTACTATGATCAAAACCAAAAATGCTTTACATTTCAAATTTAAAACATATCTAGGTATTACAAATGATAAAGAATGCTAATATATATATAAAATCGATATTTTTTTGAAAATATCCTACTATGATCAAAACAAAAAGTGTTTTACATTTCAATTTCAAAACATAGCTAGGTATTACAAATGATAAAGAATGCTAATATATATATAAAATCGATATTTTTTTGAAAAAAGCCTACTATGATCAAAACCAAAAATGCTTTACATTTCAAATTTAAAACATATCTAGGTATTACAAATGATAAAGAATGCTAATTTTGATATAAAATCGATATTTTTTTGAAAATAGCCAACTATGATCAAAGACAAAAATGCTTTAAATTGCAATTTTAAACATATCTAGGTATTATAAATGATAAAGAATGCTAATTTATATATAAAATCGATATTTTTTCGAACATAGCCTACTATGATCAAAACCAAAAATGCTTTACATTTCAATTTTAAAACATATCTAGGTATTACAAATGATAAAGAATGCTAATATATATATAAAATCGATATTGTTTTGAAAATAGCCAATTATGATCAAAACCAAAAATGCTTCACATTTCAATATTAAAACATATCTAGGTATTACAAATGATGAAGAATGCTAATATAGATATAAAATCGACATTTTTTTTGAAAAAAGCCTACTATGATCAAAACAAAAAATGCTTTAAATTGCAATTTTAAAACATATCTAGGTATTACAAATGATAAAGAATGCTAATTTAGATATAAAATCGATATTTTTTTGAACATAGCCTACTATGATCAAAACAAAAAATGCTTTAAATTGCAATTTTAAAACATATCTAGGTATTATAAATGATAAAGAATGCTAATATAGATATAAAATTGATATTTTTTTGAAAATAGCCTACTATGATCAAAACAAAAAATGCTTTACATTTCAATTTTAAAACATATCTAGGTATTATAAATGATGAAGAATGCTAATATAGATATAAAATCGACATTTTTTTTTTAAAAAGCCTACTATGATCAAAACAAAAAATGCTTTAAATTGCAATTTTATAACATATCTAGGTATTATAAATGATAAAGAATGCTAATATAGATATAAAATCGATATTTTTTTGAAAATAGCCTACTATGATCAAAACAAAAAATGCTTTACATTTCAATTTTAAAACATATCTAGGTATTATAAATGATGAAGAATGCTAATATAGATATAAAATCGACATTTTTTTTTTAAAAAGCCTACTATGATCAAAACCTAAAATGCTTTAAATTGCATTTTAAAACATATCTAGGTATTATAAATGATGAAGAATGCTAATATAGATATAAAATCGACATTTTTTTTGAAAAAAGCCTACTATGATCAAAACAAAAAATGCTTTAAATTGCAATTTTAAAACATATCTAGGTATTATAAATGATAAAGAATGCTAATATAGATATAAAATCGATATTTTTTTGAAAATATCCTACTATGATCAAAACCAAAAATGCTTTACATTTCAATTTTAAAACATATCTAGGTATTACAAATGATAAAGAATGCTAATATAGATATAAAATTGATATTTTTTTTAAAATAGCCTACTATGATCAAAACAAACAGTGCTTCAAATTGCAATTTCAAAACATAGCTAGGTATTACAAATGATAAAGAATGCTAATATATATATAAAATCGATATTTTTTTGAAAATAGCCTACTATGATCAAAACCAAAAATGCTTTACATTTCAATTTTAAAACATATCTAGGTATTACAAATAATAAAGAATGCTAATATATATATAAAATCGATATTTTTTTGAAAATAGCCTACTATGATCAAAACAAAAAGTGCTTCAAATTGCAATTTCAAAACAAAGCTAGGTATTACAAATGATAAGGAATGCTAATATAGATATAAAATTGATATTTTTTTGAAAATAGCCTACTATGATCAAAACAAAAAATGCTTTAAATTGCAATTTTAAAACATATCTAGGTATTATAAATGATAAAGAATGCTAATATAGATATAAAATCGATATTTTTTTGAAAATATCCTACTATGATCAAAACCAAAAATGCTTTACATTTCAATTTTAAAACATATCTAGGTATTACAAATGATAAAGAATGCTAATATAGATATAAAATTGATATTTTTTTTAAAATAGCCTACTATGATCAAAACAAACAGTGCTTCAAATTGCAATTTCAAAACATAGCTAGGTATTACAAATGATAAAGAATGCTAATATATATATAAAATCGATATTTTTTTGAAAATAGCCTACTATGATCAAAACCAAAAATGCTTTACATTTCAATTTTAAAACATATCTAGGTATTACAAATGATAAAGAATGCTAATATATATATAAAATCGATATTTTTTTGAAAATAGCCTACTATGATCAAAACCAAAAATGCTTTACATTTCAATTTTAAAACATATCTAGGTATTACAAATGATAAAGAATGCTAATATATATATAAAATCGATATTTTTTTGAAAATAGCCTACTATGATCAAAACCAAAAATGCTTTACATTTCAATTTTAAAACATATCTAGGTATTACAAATGATAAAGAATGCTAATATATATATAAAATCGATATTTTTTTGAAAATAGCCTACTATGATCAAAACAAAAAGTGCTTCAAATTGCAATTTCAAAACAAAGCTAGGTATTACAAATGATAAGGAATGCTAATATATATATAAAATCGATATTTTTTTGAAAATAGCCTACTATGATCAAAACAAAAAGTGCTTCAAATTGCAATTTCAAAACAAAGCTAGGTATTACAATTGATAAAGAATACTAATATATATATAAAATCGATATTTTTTTGAAAATAGCCTACTATGATCAAAACCAAAAATGCTTTAAATTGCAATTTCAAAGCATATCTAGGTATTACAATTGATAAAGAATGCTAATATATATATAAAATCGATATTTTTTTGAAAATATCCTACTATGATCAAAACCAAAAATGCTTTACATTTCAATTTCAAAGCATATCTAGGTATTACAATTGATAAAGAATGCTAATATATATATAAAATCGATATTTTTTTGAAAATATCCTACTATGATCAAAACCAAAAATGCTTTACATTTCAATTTCAAAGCATATCTAGGTATTACAATTGATAAAGAATGCTAATATATATATAAAATCGATATTTTTTTGAAAATAGCCTACTATGATCAAAACCAAAAATGCTTTACATTTCAATTTCAAAGCATATCTAGGTATTACAATTGATAAAGAATGCTAATATATATATAAAATCGATATTTTTTTGAAAATATCCTACTATGATCAAAACCAAAAATGCTTTACATTTCAATTTTAAAACATATCTAGGTATTACAAATGATAAAGAATGCTAATATATATATAAAATCGATATTTTTTTGAAAATAGCCTACTATGATCAAAACAAAAAATGCTTTAAATTGCAATTTTAAAACATATCTAGGTATTATAAATGATAAAGAATGCTAATATAGATATAAAATCGATATTTTTTTGAAAATAGCCTACTATGATCAAAACAAAAAATGCTTTACATTTCAATTTTAAAACATATCTAGGTATTACAAATGATAAAGAATGCTAATATATATATAAAATCGATATTTTTTTTGAAAATAGCCTACTATGATCAAAACAAAAAATGCTTTAAATTGCAATTTTAAAACATATCTAGGTATTATAAATGATAAAGAATGCTAATATAGATATAAAATTGATATTTTTTTGAAAATAGCCTACTATGATCAAAACCAAAAATGCTTTAAATTGCAATTTTAAAACATATCTAGGTATTATAAATGATAAAGAATGCTAATATAGATATAAAATCGATATTTTTTTGAAAATAGCCTACTATGATCAAAACAAAAAATGCTTTAAATTGCAATTTTAAAACATATCTAGGTATTATAAATGATAAAGAATGCTAATATATATATAAAATCGATATTTTTTTGAAAATAGCCTACTATGATCAAAACAAAAAATGCTTTAAATTGCAATTTTAAAACATATCTAGGTATTATAAATGATAAAGAATGCTAATATAGATATAAAATTGATATTTTTTTGAAAATAGCCTACTATGATCAAAACCTAAAATGCTTTAAATTGCATTTCAAAACATAGCTAGGTATTACAAATGATAAAGAATGCTAATATATATATAAAATCGATATTTTTTTGAAAATATCCTACTATGATCAAAACCAAAAATGCTTTACATTTCAATTTTAAAACATATCTAGGTATTACAAATGATAAAGAATGCTAATATATATATAAAATCGATATTTTTTTTGAAAATAGCCTACTATGATCAAAACAAAAAATGCTTTAAATTGCAATTTTAAAACATATCTAGGTATTATAAATGATAAAGAATGCTAATATAGATATAAAATTGATATTTTTTTGAAAATAGCCTACTATGATCAAAACCAAAAATGCTTTACATTTCAATTTTAAAACATATCTAGGTATTACAAATGATAAAGAATGCTAATATATATATAAAATCGATATTTTTTTGAAAATAGCCTACTATGATCAAAACCAAAAATGCTTTACATTTCAATTTTAAAACATATCTAGGTATTACAAATGATAAGGAATGCTAATTTAGATATAAAATCGATATTTTTTTGAACATAGCCTACTATGATCAAAACAAAAATGCTTTACATTTCAATTTCAAAGCATATCTAGGTATTACAATTGATAAAGAATACTAATATATATATAAAATCGATATTTTTTTGAAAATAGCCTACTATGATCAAAACCAAAAATGCTTTAAATTGCAATTTCAAAACATATCTAGGTATTACAAATGATAAAGAATGCTAATTTAGATATAAAATCGATATTTTTTTGAAAATAGCCTACTATGATCAAAACAAAAATGCTTTACATTTCAATTTCAAAGCATATCTAGGTATTATAATTGATAAAGAATACTAATATATATATAAAATCGATATTTTTTTGAACATAGCCTACTATGATCAAAACAAAAATGCTTTACATTTCAATTTCAAAACATATCTAGGTATTACAAATGATAAAGAATGCTAATTTAGATATAAAATCGATATTTTTTTGAACATAGCCTACTATGATCAAAACAAAAAGTGCTTTACATTTCAATTTCAAAACATAGCTAGGTATTACAAATGATAAAGAATGCTAATATATATATAAAATCGATATTTTTTTGAAAATAGCCTACTATGATCAAAACAAAAATGCTTTACATTTCAATTTCAAAGCATATCTAGGTATTACAATTGATAAAGAATACTAATATATATATAAAATCGATATTTTTTTGAAAATAGCCTACTATGATCAAAACCAAAAATGCTTTAAATTGCAATTTCAAAACATAGCTAGGTATTACAAATGATAAAAAATGCTTTACATTTCAATTTTAAAACATATCTAGGTATTACAAATGATAAAGAATGCTAATATATATATAAAATTGATATTTTTTTGAACATAGCCTACTATGATCAAAACAAAAAGTGCTTTACATTTCAATTTCAAAGCATATCTAGGTATTACAATTGATAAAGAATACTAATATATATATAAAATCGATATTTTTTTGAAAATAGCCTACTATGATCAAAACAAAAATGCTTTAAATTGCAATTTCAAAACATATCTAGGTATTACAAATGATAAAGAATGCTAATTTAGATATAAAATCGATATTTTTTTGAACATAGCCTACTATGATCAAAACAAAAATGCTTTACATTTCAATTTCAAAGCATATCTAGGTATTACAATTGATAAAGAATACTAATATATATATAAAATCGATATTTTTTTGAAAATAGCCTACTATGATCAAAACAAAAATGCTTTAAATTGCAATTTCAAAACATATCTAGGTATTACAAATGATAAAGAATGCTAATTTAGATATAAAATCGATATTTTTTTGAAAAAAGCCTACTATGATCAAAACCAAAAATGCTTTACATTTCAAATTTAAAACATATCTAGGTATTACAAATGATAAAGAATGCTAATATATATATAAAATCGATATTTTTTTGAAAATAGCCTACTATGATCAAAACAAAAATGCTTTACATTTCAATTTCAAAGCATATCTAGGTATTACAATTGATAAAGAATACTAATATATATATAAAATCGATATTTTTTTGAAAAAAGCCTACTATGATCAAAACCAAAAATGCTTTACATTTCAAATTTAAAACATATCTAGGTATTACAAATGATAAAGAATGCTAATATATATATAAAATCGATATTTTTTTGAAAATAGCCTACTATGATCAAAACCTAAAATGCTTTAAATTGCATTTTAAAACATATCTAGGTATTACAAATGATAAAGAATGCTAATTTAGATATAAAATCGATATTTTTTTGAAAATAGCCTACTATGATCAAAACAAAAAATGCTTTAAATTGCAATTTCAAAACATATCTAGGTATTATAAATGATGAAGAATGCTAATATAGATATAAAATCGACATTTTTTTTGAAAAAAGCCTACTATGATCAAAACAAAAAATGCTTTAAATTGCAATTTTAAAACATATCTAGGTATTACAAATGATAAAGAATGCTAATTTAGATATAAAATCGATATTTTTTTGAAAATAGCCTACTATGATCAAAACAAAAAATGCTTTAAATTGCAATTTTAAAACATATCTAGGTATTATAAATGATAAAGAATGCTAATATAGATATAAAATTGATATTTTTTTGAAAATAGCCTACTATGATCAAAACAAAAAATGCTTTACATTTCAATTTTAAAACATATCTAGGTATTACAAATGATAAAGAATGCTAATATAGATATAAAATTGATATTTTTTTTAAAATAGCCTACTATGATCAAAACAAACAGTGCTTCAAATTGCAATTTCAAAACATAGCTAGGTATTACAAATGATAAAGAATGCTAATATATATATAAAATCGATATTTTTTTGAAAAAAGCCTACTATGATCAAAACCAAAAATGCTTTACATTTCAAATTTAAAACATATCTAGGTATTACAAATGATAAAGAATGCTAATTTTGATATAAAATCGATATTTTTTTGAAAATAGCCTACTATGATCAAAACAAAAAATGCTTTAAATTGCAATTTTAAAACATATCTAGGTATTACAAATGATAAAGAAAGCTAATATATATATAAAATCGATATTTTTTTGAACATAGCCTACTATGATCAAAACAAAAATGCTTTACATTTCAATTTCAAAGCATATCTAGGTATTACAATTGATAAAGAATACTAATATATATATAAAATCGATATTTTTTTGAAAATAGCCTACTATGATCAAAACCAAAAATGCTTTACATTTCAATTTTAAAACATATCTAGGTATTACAAATGATAAAGAATGCTAATATATATATAAAATCGATATTTTTTTTGAAAATAGCCTACTATGATCAAAACAAAAAATGCTTTAAATTGCAATTTTAAAACATATCTAGGTATTATAAATGATAAAGAATGCTAATATAGATATAAAATTGATATTTTTTTGAAAATAGCCTACCATGATCAAAACAAACAGTGCTTCAAATTGCAATTTCAAAACATAGCTAGGTATTACAAATGATAAAGAATGCTAATATATATATATAAAATCGATATTTTTTTGAAAATAGCCTACTATGATCAAAACAAAAAGTGCTTCAAATTGCAATTTCAAAACAAAGCTAGGTATTACAAATGATAAGGAATGCTAATTTAGATATAAAATCGATATTTTTTTGAACATAGCCTACTATGATCAAAACAAAAATGCTTTACATTTCAATTTCAAAGCATATCTAGGTATTACAATTGATAAAGAATGCTAATATAGATATAAAATCGATATTTTTTTGAAAATATCCTACTATGATCAAAACCAAAAATGCTTTACATTTCAATTTTAAAACATATCTAGGTGTTACTTTTTTGGTGACTTCAACATTAATCTCTTCGCAGACACGTCACAAGTAACAGAATATAAAGATAAAGTTTTTACAAATGGATTTAAATTTATAAACAGTTTTTCACGTGAATATCCAACACGCATTAATAGGCGTTTTGAATCAACAACATGCATTGATCACATTATTACAGACCTACATTTTCATAAAGATAATCTCCTTCATAATATGTACTTATTCGATGGCATAGGTGATCACAAAAATATAATTCTAAATATTAACACAGATCGAAATCAAGATACGCAAAAATCATGCACTAATTTCAGTCTTATAAACAATACAAAGATTCAAAACTTAAAGCTTTTAGAATGTATTAAAGCAACTAACTTTGAAAATTTCTTAAACGAAATTGCTTTGACGATTGATGCAAATACAATAAGTTTTAAACAAAATAATAAAGCAAAGAAGCCATATGTTAACATTCACATACTAAAACTAATACAAATAAGAAATCGACTGATGATACTGAAAGCAAAATTTCCACAATCTAGCTACATTTTAGAACGTTTTAATTTCTATAAAAAATTAGTGTTTAAAAAGGTGAAAGAATCAAAAAAGAAATTTTACGAAAAAGTCTTTAAAGAAAATATAACAAACTCAAGAATAACATGGAAACACATCAACAATCTTCTTTATAATAAAAATAACATAAAAACACCTGAGTGCAGTCTATTAAAGCACAATGGAATACCCATATCTGATCCTGAGGCAATTGCGAATCACTTAAATAACTATTTCATTAATGTTCCTAACATAATAACCAACAACTTAAATGTTAATACACATAATCTCAACCAACAGCATGAAGAAGAACAGTATGATATTAATTCAGAATTTACATGTCCAAAAGTGACAGAAGATGAAATAACACTCATCATCAACAATATGGCCTCATCCAATGCGCGTGATTTATATGGCATGTCCAATAATTTTGTAAAATTCCATCAAAAATCCATACTTACAAATCTTACCACACTTATTAACAAACACATGTTTCTAGGAACATTTCCTGACTGTCTTAAATTAGGAATTGTAACACCAATCCACAAAGGCGGAGACAAAACAAGCACCAACAACTTTCGTCCAATTACAATAAACCCGATATTAGGAAAGATATTTGAATATGTAATTCTTAGAAGATTAGAAGACCATGTTATCACTAACGATATAATTAATCCTAGTCAATTTGGATATGTAAAACAGTCTAACACAGAAATTGCAATTTCACACATTCTAGACCCAATATACTCACATTTAGACACTAGAAATGCAGTCTCACTAACATGCATAGACCTCAGCAAAGCATATGATTGTATTAATCATGAAATCCTAATAATGAAATTTAAGAAATTAAAATTAAGCAAATTCTTTTTAAATCTTTTGATTTCCTATTTAAAAAATAGGAAACAAGCCACAAAAGTAGCAAATAAACTAAGCATTTTCATGACAATAATTTTTGGTACTCCACAAGGTGGTGTTTTATCTGGTCTGTTCTTTAACATTTATGTTAATTCTATATTTCGCATTCAACTATCTGGTAAAATTTCGCTTTACTGTGACGATATGTCGATAGTAAATTTTGCACCAAACTCACAAATCTTGAAAGAAGAAATTGAAAATGACCTCAAACTAATTAGCAACTGGCTCGAAATTCACATTCTAGCACCAAACATCTCTAAAACCAAATACATACTTTTTCACAACAAAATGCGATTCGAAACTTTCACTGAGCAGGCTTTAAACATAAAATTCAAAGATATAACAATCGAGCGTGTGGAAGTAGTTCAAATACTAGGCATTAAAATTGATGAAACTCTATCCTTTAAATGGCACATTCAAGCAATACAAAGTAAAATAATTTCATTCACCTATGCCTTAAAAAGAATTAGTTATCTTTTATCTGATAAAACTTTGATAATGTTGTACTATGCACACGTTCAATGCCACTTAAACTATATGAACTTTATTTGGGCACCGATTACACAAAACTTAATGCAATCAATTGAAATAACACAACGAAAAGCTCTTAGAGTCATTTTAAAAAAAAGCTGGCATTGTAGTAGAAGTGAACTATATAGTGTTAAAATTCTACCAGTATCGGCACTTTGTAATGTGAGCACATGCTTACAAATTTTCAAGATCTCAAAACAATTACTTAAAAACAACATTCAAATCCACACAGCCAGTCAATTCCATCAACATACAACACGTCATCGTGAAAATTTCGTTGCTAGGAAATATAATTCCGTCTTAGGTAGTCACACATTTTATATACGAGGTCCTAATCTTTTCAACACAGTGCCACAAGACATTAAGAAATTTAACTCAATTAGCATTTTCAAAAACCGTATTAGGGAACATTTTTTCGAAATTTATTGTAATGCAAATAATATTAATAATTAAAAAACTTTACAAATTAAAATTATAAATATTCATAGCACAATTGAAAAATGATTTATGAATCAATAAAACTAAGAATTTAAAAAAAAAAAAAAAAAAAATGATCAAAACCAAAAATGCTTTACATTTCAATTTTAAAACATATCTAGGTATTACAAATGATAAAGAATGCTAATATAGATATAAAATTGATATTTTTTTTAAAATAGCCTACTATGATCAAAACAAACAGTGCTTCAAATTGCAATTTCAAAACATAGCTAGGTATTACAAATGATAAAGAATGCTAATATATATATAAAATCGATATTTTTTTGAAAATATCCTACTATGATCAAAACCAAAAATGCTTTACATTTCAATTTTAAAACATATCTAGGTATTACAAATGATAAAGAATGCTAATATATATATAAAATCGATATTTTTTTGAAAATAGCCTACTATGATCAAAACAAAAAATGCTTTAAATTGCAATTTTAAAACATATCTAGGTATTACAAATGATAAAGAAAGCTAATATATATATAAAATCGATATTTTTTTGAACATAGCCTACTATGATCAAAACAAAAATGCTTTACATTTCAATTTCAAAGCATATCTAGGTATTACAATTGATAAAGAATACTAATATATATATAAAATCGATATTTTTTTGAAAATAGCCTACTATGATCAAAACCAAAAATGCTTTACATTTCAATTTTAAAACATATCTAGGTATTACAAATGATAAAGAATGCTAATATATATATAAAATCGATATTTTTTTTGAAAATAGCCTACTATGATCAAAACAAAAAATGCTTTAAATTGCAATTTTAAAACATATCTAGGTATTATAAATGATAAAGAATGCTAATATAGATATAAAATTGA
Source organism: Chironomus riparius (assembly GCA_917627325.4). Classification (NCBI taxonomy): domain Eukaryota; kingdom Metazoa; phylum Arthropoda; class Insecta; order Diptera; family Chironomidae; genus Chironomus; species Chironomus riparius. The sequence continues at coordinate 25,662,980 of OU895877.1, forward strand.
TATTTTTTTGAAAATAGCCTACCATGATCAAAACAAACAGTGCTTCAAATTGCAATTTCAAAACATAGCTAGGTATTACAAATGATAAAGAATGCTAATATATATATATAAAATCGATATTTTTTTGAAAATAGCCTACTATGATCAAAACAAAAAGTGCTTCAAATTGCAATTTCAAAACAAAGCTAGGTATTACAAATGATAAGGAATGCTAATTTAGATATAAAATCGATATTTTTTTGAACATAGCCTACTATGATCAAAACAAAAATGCTTTACATTTCAATTTCAAAGCATATCTAGGTATTACAATTGATAAAGAATACTAATATATATATAAAATCGATATTTTTTTGAAAATAGCCTACTATGATCAAAACCAAAAATGCTTTAAATTGCAATTTCAAAACATATCTAGGTATTACAAATGATAAAGAATGCTAATTTAGATATAAAATCGATATTTTTTTGAACATAGCCTACTATGATCAAAACAAAAATGCTTTACATTTCAATTTCAAAACATAGCTAGGTATTACAAATGATAAAGAATGCTAATATATATATAAAATCGATATTTTTTTGAAAATAGCCTACTATGATCAAAACAAAAATGCTTTACATTTCAATTTCAAAGCATATCTAGGTATTACAATTGATAAAGAATACTAATATATATATATAAAATCGATATTTTTTTGAAAATAGCCTACTATGATCAAAACCAAAAATGCTTTAAATTGCAATTTCAAAACATAGCTAGGTATTACAAATGATAAAAAATGCTTTACATTTCAATTTTAAAACATATCTAGGTATTACAAATGATAAAGAATGCTAATATATATATAAAATTGATATTTTTTTGAACATAGCCTACTATGATCAAAACAAAAAGTGCTTTACATTTCAATTTCAAAGCATATCTAGGTATTACAATTGATAAAGAATACTAATATAGATATAAAATCGATATTTTTTTGAAAATAGCCTACTATGATCAAAACAAAAATGCTTTAAATTGCAATTTCAAAACATATCTAGGTATTACAAATGATAAAGAATGCTAATTTAGATATAAAATCGATATTTTTTTGAACATAGCCTACTATGATCAAAACAAAAATGCTTTACATTTCAATTTCAAAGCATATCTAGGTATTACAATTGATAAAGAATACTAATATATATATAAAATCGATATTTTTTTGAAAATAGCCTACTATGATCAAAACAAAAATGCTTTAAATTGCAATTTCAAAACATATCTAGGTATTACAAATGATAAAGAATGCTAATTTAGATATAAAATCGATATTTTTTTGAAAAAAGCCTACTATGATCAAAACCAAAAATGCTTTACATTTCAAATTTAAAACATATCTAGGTATTACAAATGATAAAGAATGCTAATATATATATAAAATCGATATTTTTTTGAAAATAGCCTACTATGATCAAAACAAAAATGCTTTACATTTCAATTTCAAAGCATATCTAGGTATTACAATTGATAAAGAATACTAATATATATATAAAATCGATATTTTTTTGAAAAAAGCCTACTATGATCAAAACCAAAAATGCTTTACATTTCAAATTTAAAACATATCTAGGTATTACAAATGATAAAGAATGCTAATATATATATAAAATCGATATTTTTTTGAAAATATCCTACTATGATCAAAACAAAAAGTGTTTTACATTTCAATTTCAAAACATAGCTAGGTATTACAAATGATAAAGAATGCTAATATATATATAAAATCGATATTTTTTTGAAAAAAGCCTACTATGATCAAAACCAAAAATGCTTTACATTTCAAATTTAAAACATATCTAGGTATTACAAATGATAAAGAATGCTAATTTTGATATAAAATCGATATTTTTTTGAAAATAGCCAACTATGATCAAAGACAAAAATGCTTTAAATTGCAATTTTAAACATATCTAGGTATTATAAATGATAAAGAATGCTAATTTATATATAAAATCGATATTTTTTCGAACATAGCCTACTATGATCAAAACCAAAAATGCTTTAAATTGCAATTTTAAAACATATCTAGGTATTATAAATGATAAAGAATGCTAATATAGATATAAAATTGATATTTTTTTGAAAATAGCCTACTATGATCAAAACAAAAAATGCTTTACATTTCAATTTTAAAACATATCTAGGTATTATAAATGATGAAGAATGCTAATATAGATATAAAATCGACATTTTTTTTTTAAAAAGCCTACTATGATCAAAACAAAAAATGCTTTAAATTGCAATTTTATAACATATCTAGGTATTATAAATGATAAAGAATGCTAATATAGATATAAAATCGATATTTTTTTGAAAATAGCCTACTATGATCAAAACAAAAAATGCTTTACATTTCAATTTTAAAACATATCTAGGTATTATAAATGATGAAGAATGCTAATATAGATATAAAATCGACATTTTTTTTTTAAAAAGCCTACTATGATCAAAACCTAAAATGCTTTAAATTGCATTTTAAAACATATCTAGGTATTATAAATGATGAAGAATGCTAATATAGATATAAAATCGACATTTTTTTTGAAAAAAGCCTACTATGATCAAAACAAAAAATGCTTTAAATTGCAATTTTAAAACATATCTAGGTATTATAAATGATAAAGAATGCTAATATAGATATAAAATCGATATTTTTTTGAAAATATCCTACTATGATCAAAACCAAAAATGCTTTACATTTCAATTTTAAAACATATCTAGGTATTACAAATGATAAAGAATGCTAATATAGATATAAAATTGATATTTTTTTTAAAATAGCCTACTATGATCAAAACAAACAGTGCTTCAAATTGCAATTTCAAAACATAGCTAGGTATTACAAATGATAAAGAATGCTAATATATATATAAAATCGATATTTTTTTGAAAATAGCCTACTATGATCAAAACCAAAAATGCTTTACATTTCAATTTTAAAACATATCTAGGTATTACAAATAATAAAGAATGCTAATATATATATAAAATCGATATTTTTTTGAAAATAGCCTACTATGATCAAAACAAAAAGTGCTTCAAATTGCAATTTCAAAACAAAGCTAGGTATTACAAATGATAAGGAATGCTAATATAGATATAAAATTGATATTTTTTTGAAAATAGCCTACTATGATCAAAACAAAAAATGCTTTAAATTGCAATTTTAAAACATATCTAGGTATTATAAATGATAAAGAATGCTAATATAGATATAAAATCGATATTTTTTTGAAAATATCCTACTATGATCAAAACCAAAAATGCTTTACATTTCAATTTTAAAACATATCTAGGTATTACAAATGATAAAGAATGCTAATATAGATATAAAATTGATATTTTTTTTAAAATAGCCTACTATGATCAAAACAAACAGTGCTTCAAATTGCAATTTCAAAACATAGCTAGGTATTACAAATGATAAAGAATGCTAATATATATATAAAATCGATATTTTTTTGAAAATAGCCTACTATGATCAAAACCAAAAATGCTTTACATTTCAATTTTAAAACATATCTAGGTATTACAAATGATAAAGAATGCTAATATATATATAAAATCGATATTTTTTTGAAAATAGCCTACTATGATCAAAACCAAAAATGCTTTACATTTCAATTTTAAAACATATCTAGGTATTACAAATGATAAAGAATGCTAATATATATATAAAATCGATATTTTTTTGAAAATAGCCTACTATGATCAAAACCAAAAATGCTTTACATTTCAATTTTAAAACATATCTAGGTATTACAAATGATAAAGAATGCTAATATATATATAAAATCGATATTTTTTTGAAAATAGCCTACTATGATCAAAACAAAAAGTGCTTCAAATTGCAATTTCAAAACAAAGCTAGGTATTACAAATGATAAGGAATGCTAATATATATATAAAATCGATATTTTTTTGAAAATAGCCTACTATGATCAAAACAAAAAGTGCTTCAAATTGCAATTTCAAAACAAAGCTAGGTATTACAATTGATAAAGAATACTAATATATATATAAAATCGATATTTTTTTGAAAATAGCCTACTATGATCAAAACCAAAAATGCTTTAAATTGCAATTTCAAAGCATATCTAGGTATTACAATTGATAAAGAATGCTAATATATATATAAAATCGATATTTTTTTGAAAATATCCTACTATGATCAAAACCAAAAATGCTTTACATTTCAATTTCAAAGCATATCTAGGTATTACAATTGATAAAGAATGCTAATATATATATAAAATCGATATTTTTTTGAAAATATCCTACTATGATCAAAACCAAAAATGCTTTACATTTCAATTTCAAAGCATATCTAGGTATTACAATTGATAAAGAATGCTAATATATATATAAAATCGATATTTTTTTGAAAATAGCCTACTATGATCAAAACCAAAAATGCTTTACATTTCAATTTCAAAGCATATCTAGGTATTACAATTGATAAAGAATGCTAATATATATATAAAATCGATATTTTTTTGAAAATATCCTACTATGATCAAAACCAAAAATGCTTTACATTTCAATTTTAAAACATATCTAGGTATTACAAATGATAAAGAATGCTAATATATATATAAAATCGATATTTTTTTGAAAATAGCCTACTATGATCAAAACAAAAAATGCTTTAAATTGCAATTTTAAAACATATCTAGGTATTATAAATGATAAAGAATGCTAATATAGATATAAAATCGATATTTTTTTGAAAATAGCCTACTATGATCAAAACAAAAAATGCTTTACATTTCAATTTTAAAACATATCTAGGTATTACAAATGATAAAGAATGCTAATATATATATAAAATCGATATTTTTTTTGAAAATAGCCTACTATGATCAAAACAAAAAATGCTTTAAATTGCAATTTTAAAACATATCTAGGTATTATAAATGATAAAGAATGCTAATATAGATATAAAATCGATATTTTTTTGAAAATAGCCTACTATGATCAAAACAAAAAATGCTTTAAATTGCAATTTTAAAACATATCTAGGTATTATAAATGATAAAGAATGCTAATTTATATATAAAATCGATATTTTTTTGAAAATAGCCTACTATGATCAAAACAAAAAATGCTTTAAATTGCAATTTTAAAACATATCTAGGTATTATAAATGATAAAGAATGCTAATATAGATATAAAATTGATATTTTTTTGAAAATAGCCTACTATGATCAAAACCTAAAATGCTTTAAATTGCATTTCAAAACATAGCTAGGTATTACAAATGATAAAGAATGCTAATATATATATAAAATCGATATTTTTTTGAAAATATCCTACTATGATCAAAACCAAAAATGCTTTACATTTCAATTTTAAAACATATCTAGGTATTACAAATGATAAAGAATGCTAATATATATATAAAATCGATATTTTTTTTGAAAATAGCCTACTATGATCAAAACAAAAAATGCTTTAAATTGCAATTTTAAAACATATCTAGGTATTATAAATGATAAAGAATGCTAATATAGATATAAAATTGATATTTTTTTGAAAATAGCCTACTATGATCAAAACCAAAAATGCTTTACATTTCAATTTTAAAACATATCTAGGTATTACAAATGATAAAGAATGCTAATATATATATAAAATCGATATTTTTTTGAAAATAGCCTACTATGATCAAAACCAAAAATGCTTTACATTTCAATTTTAAAACATATCTAGGTATTACAAATGATAAGGAATGCTAATTTAGATTTAAAATCGATATTTTTTTGAACATAGCCTACTATGATCAAAACAAAAATGCTTTACATTTCAATTTCAAAGCATATCTAGGTATTACAATTGATAAAGAATACTAATATATATATAAAATCGATATTTTTTTGAAAATAGCCTACTATGATCAAAACCAAAAATGCTTTAAATTGCAATTTCAAAACATATCTAGGTATTACAAATGATAAAGAATGCTAATTTAGATATAAAATCGATATTTTTTTGAAAATAGCCTACTATGATCAAAACAAAAATGCTTTACATTTCAATTTCAAAGCATATCTAGGTATTATAATTGATAAAGAATACTAATATATATATAAAATCGATATTTTTTTGAACATAGCCTACTATGATCAAAACAAAAATGCTTTACATTTCAATTTCAAAACATATCTAGGTATTACAAATGATAAAGAATGCTAATTTAGATATAAAATCGATATTTTTTTGAACATAGCCTACTATGATCAAAACAAAAAGTGCTTTACATTTCAATTTCAAAACATAGCTAGGTATTACAAATGATAAAGAATGCTAATATATATATAAAATCGATATTTTTTTGAAAATAGCCTACTATGATCAAAACAAAAATGCTTTACATTTCAATTTCAAAGCATATCTAGGTATTACAATTGATAAAGAATACTAATATATATATAAAATCGATATTTTTTTGAAAATAGCCTACTATGATCAAAACCAAAAATGCTTTAAATTGCAATTTCAAAACATAGCTAGGTATTACAAATGATAAAAAATGCTTTACATTTCAATTTTAAAACATATCTAGGTATTACAAATGATAAAGAATGCTAATATATATATAAAATTGATATTTTTTTGAACATAGCCTACTATGATCAAAACAAAAAGTGCTTTACATTTCAATTTCAAAGCATATCTAGGTATTACAATTGATAAAGAATACTAATATATATATAAAATCGATATTTTTTTGAAAATAGCCTACTATGATCAAAACAAAAATGCTTTAAATTGCAATTTCAAAACATATCTAGGTATTACAAATGATAAAGAATGCTAATTTAGATATAAAATCGATATTTTTTTGAACATAGCCTACTATGATCAAAACAAAAATGCTTTACATTTCAATTTCAAAGCATATCTAGGTATTACAATTGATAAAGAATACTAATATATATATAAAATCGATATTTTTTTGAAAATAGCCTACTATGATCAAAACAAAAATGCTTTAAATTGCAATTTCAAAACATATCTAGGTATTACAAATGATAAAGAATGCTAATTTAGATATAAAATCGATATTTTTTTGAAAAAAGCCTACTATGATCAAAACCAAAAATGCTTTACATTTCAAATTTAAAACATATCTAGGTATTACAAATGATAAAGAATGCTAATATATATATAAAATCGATATTTTTTTGAAAATAGCCTACTATGATCAAAACAAAAATGCTTTACATTTCAATTTCAAAGCATATCTAGGTATTACAATTGATAAAGAATACTAATATATATATAAAATCGATATTTTTTTGAAAAAAGCCTACTATGATCAAAACCAAAAATGCTTTACATTTCAAATTTAAAACATATCTAGGTATTACAAATGATAAAGAATGCTAATATATATATAAAATCGATATTTTTTTGAAAATAGCCTACTATGATCAAAACCTAAAATGCTTTAAATTGCATTTTAAAACATATCTAGGTATTACAAATGATAAAGAATGCTAATTTAGATATAAAATCGATATTTTTTTGAAAATAGCCTACTATGATCAAAACAAAAAATGCTTTAAATTGCAATTTCAAAACATATCTAGGTATTATAAATGATGAAGAATGCTAATATAGATATAAAATCGACATTTTTTTTGAAAAAAGCCTACTATGATCAAAACAAAAAATGCTTTAAATTGCAATTTTAAAACATATCTAGGTATTACAAATGATAAAGAATGCTAATTTAGATATAAAATCGATATTTTTTTGAAAATAGCCTACTATGATCAAAACAAAAAATGCTTTAAATTGCAATTTTAAAACATATCTAGGTATTATAAATGATAAAGAATGCTAATATAGATATAAAATTGATATTTTTTTGAAAATAGCCTACTATGATCAAAACAAAAAATGCTTTACATTTCAATTTTAAAACATATCTAGGTATTATAAATGATGAAGAATGCTAATATAGATATAAAATCGACATTTTTTTTTAAAAAGCCTACTATGATCAAAACAAAAAATGCTTTAAATTGCAATTTTATAACATATCTAGGTATTATAAATGATAAAGAATGCTAATATAGATATAAAATCGATATTTTTTTGAAAATAGCCTACTATGATCAAAACCTAAAATGTTTTAAATTGCATTTTAAAACATATCTAGGTATTATAAATGATGAAGAATGCTAATATAGATATAAAATCGACATTTTTTTTGAAAAAAGCCTACTATGATCAAAACAAAAAATGCTTTAAATTGCAATTTTAAAACATATCTAGGTATTATAAATGATAAAGAATGCTAATATAGATATAAAATTGATATTTTTTTGAAAATAGCCTACTATGATCAAAACCTAAAATGCTTTAAATTGCATTTCAAAACATAGCTAGGTATTACAAATGATAAAGAATGCTAATATATATATAAAATCGATATTTTTTTGAAAATATCCTACTATGATCAAAACCAAAAATGCTTTACATTTCAATTTTAAAACATATCTAGGTATTACAAATGATAAAGAATGCTAATATATATATAAAATCGATATTTTTTTTGAAAATAGCCTACTATGATCAAAACAAAAAATGCTTTAAATTGCAATTTTAAAACATATCTAGGTATTATAAATGATAAAGAATGCTAATATAGATATAAAATTGATATTTTTTTGAAAATAGCCTACTATGATCAAAACCAAAAATGCTTTACATTTCAATTTTAAAACATATCTAGGTATTACAAATGATAAAGAATGCTAATATATATATAAAATCGATATTTTTTTGAAAATAGCCTACTATGATCAAAACCAAAAATGCTTTACATTTCAATTTTAAAACATATCTAGGTATTACAAATGATAAGGAATGCTAATTTAGATTTAAAATCGATATTTTTTTGAACATAGCCTACTATGATCAAAACAAAAATGCTTTACATTTCAATTTCAAAGCATATCTAGGTATTACAATTGATAAAGAATACTAATATATATATAAAATCGATATTTTTTTGAAAATAGCCTACTATGATCAAAACCAAAAATGCTTTAAATTGCAATTTCAAAACATATCTAGGTATTACAAATGATAAAGAATGCTAATTTAGATATAAAATCGATATTTTTTTGAAAATAGCCTACTATGATCAAAACAAAAATGCTTTACATTTCAATTTCAAAGCATATCTAGGTATTATAATTGATAAAGAATACTAATATATATATAAAATCGATATTTTTTTGAACATAGCCTACTATGATCAAAACAAAAATGCTTTACATTTCAATTTCAAAACATATCTAGGTATTACAAATGATAAAGAATGCTAATTTAGATATAAAATCGATATTTTTTTGAACATAGCCTACTATGATCAAAACAAAAAGTGCTTTACATTTCAATTTCAAAACATAGCTAGGTATTACAAATGATAAAGAATGCTAATATATATATAAAATCGATATTTTTTTGAAAATAGCCTACTATGATCAAAACAAAAATGCTTTACATTTCAATTTCAAAGCATATCTAGGTATTACAATTGATAAAGAATACTAATATATATATAAAATCGATATTTTTTTGAAAATAGCCTACTATGATCAAAACCAAAAATGCTTTAAATTGCAATTTCAAAACATAGCTAGGTATTACAAATGATAAAAAATGCTTTACATTTCAATTTTAAAACATATCTAGGTATTACAAATGATAAAGAATGCTAATATATATATAAAATTGATATTTTTTTGAACATAGCCTACTATGATCAAAACAAAAAGTGCTTTACATTTCAATTTCAAAGCATATCTAGGTATTACAATTGATAAAGAATACTAATATATATATAAAATCGATATTTTTTTGAAAATAGCCTACTATGATCAAAACAAAAATGCTTTAAATTGCAATTTCAAAACATATCTAGGTATTACAAATGATAAAGAATGCTAATTTAGATATAAAATCGATATTTTTTTGAACATAGCCTACTATGATCAAAACAAAAATGCTTTACATTTCAATTTCAAAGCATATCTAGGTATTACAATTGATAAAGAATACTAATATATATATAAAATCGATATTTTTTTGAAAATAGCCTACTATGATCAAAACAAAAATGCTTTAAATTGCAATTTCAAAACATATCTAGGTATTACAAATGATAAAGAATGCTAATTTAGATATAAAATCGATATTTTTTTGAAAAAAGCCTACTATGATCAAAACCAAAAATGCTTTACATTTCAAATTTAAAACATATCTAGGTATTACAAATGATAAAGAATGCTAATATATATATAAAATCGATATTTTTTTGAAAATAGCCTACTATGATCAAAACAAAAATGCTTTACATTTCAATTTCAAAGCATATCTAGGTATTACAATTGATAAAGAATACTAATATATATATAAAATCGATATTTTTTTGAAAAAAGCCTACTATGATCAAAACCAAAAATGCTTTACATTTCAAATTTAAAACATATCTAGGTATTACAAATGATAAAGAATGCTAATATATATATAAAATCGATATTTTTTTGAAAATAGCCTACTATGATCAAAACCTAAAATGCTTTAAATTGCATTTTAAAACATATCTAGGTATTACAAATGATAAAGAATGCTAATTTAGATATAAAATCGATATTTTTTTGAAAATAGCCTACTATGATCAAAACAAAAAATGCTTTAAATTGCAATTTCAAAACATATCTAGGTATTATAAATGATGAAGAATGCTAATATAGATATAAAATCGACATTTTTTTTGAAAAAAGCCTACTATGATCAAAACAAAAAATGCTTTAAATTGCAATTTTAAAACATATCTAGGTATTACAAATGATAAAGAATGCTAATTTAGATATAAAATCGATATTTTTTTGAAAATAGCCTACTATGATCAAAACAAAAAATGCTTTAAATTGCAATTTTAAAACATATCTAGGTATTATAAATGATAAAGAATGCTAATATAGATATAAAATTGATATTTTTTTGAAAATAGCCTACTATGATCAAAACAAAAAATGCTTTACATTTCAATTTTAAAACATATCTAGGTATTATAAATGATGAAGAATGCTAATATAGATATAAAATCGACATTTTTTTTTAAAAAGCCTACTATGATCAAAACAAAAAATGCTTTAAATTGCAATTTTATAACATATCTAGGTATTATAAATGATAAAGAATGCTAATATAGATATAAAATCGATATTTTTTTGAAAATAGCCTACTATGATCAAAACCTAAAATGTTTTAAATTGCATTTTAAAACATATCTAGGTATTATAAATGATGAAGAATGCTAATATAGATATAAAATCGACATTTTTTTTGAAAAAAGCCTACTATGATCAAAACAAAAAATGCTTTAAATTGCAATTTTAAAACATATCTAGGTATTATAAATGATAAAGAATGCTAATATAGATATAAAATCGATATTTTTTTGAAAATAGCCTACTATGATCAAAACAAAAAATGCTTTACATTTCAATTTTAAAACATATCTAGGTATTACAAATGATAAAGAATGCTAATATATATATAAAATCGATATTTTTTTTGAAAATAGCCTACTATGATCAAAACAAAAAATGCTTTAAATTGCAATTTTAAAACATATCTAGGTATTATAAATGATAAAGAATGCTAATATAGATATAAAATTGATATTTTTTTGAAAATAGCCTACTATGATCAAAACCAAAAATGCTTTAAATTGCAATTTTAAAACATATCTAGGTATTATAAATGATAAAGAATGCTAATATAGATATAAAATCGATATTTTTTTGAAAATAGCCTACTATGATCAAAACAAAAAATGCTTTAAATTGCAATTTTAAAACATATCTAGGTATTATAAATGATAAAGAATGCTAATATATATATAAAATCGATATTTTTTTGAAAATAGCCTACTATGATCAAAACAAAAAATGCTTTAAATTGCAATTTTAAAACATATCTAGGTATTATAAATGATAAAGAATGCTAATATAGATATAAAATTGATATTTTTTTGAAAATAGCCTACTATGATCAAAACCTAAAATGCTTTAAATTGCATTTCAAAACATAGCTAGGTATTACAAATGATAAAGAATGCTAATATATATATAAAATCGATATTTTTTTGAAAATATCCTACTATGATCAAAACCAAAAATGCTTTACATTTCAATTTTAAAACATATCTAGGTATTACAAATGATAAAGAATGCTAATATATATATAAAATCGATATTTTTTTTGAAAATAGCCTACTATGATCAAAACAAAAAATGCTTTAAATTGCAATTTTAAAACATATCTAGGTATTATAAATGATAAAGAATGCTAATATAGATATAAAATTGATATTTTTTTGAAAATAGCCTACTATGATCAAAACCAAAAATGCTTTACATTTCAATTTTAAAACATATCTAGGTATTACAAATGATAAAGAATGCTAATATATATATAAAATCGATATTTTTTTGAAAATAGCCTACTATGATCAAAACCAAAAATGCTTTACATTTCAATTTTAAAACATATCTAGGTATTACAAATGATAAGGAATGCTAATTTAGATATAAAATCGATATTTTTTTGAACATAGCCTACTATGATCAAAACAAAAATGCTTTACATTTCAATTTCAAAGCATATCTAGGTATTACAATTGATAAAGAATACTAATATATATATAAAATCGATATTTTTTTGAAAATAGCCTACTATGATCAAAACCAAAAATGCTTTAAATTGCAATTTCAAAACATATCTAGGTATTACAAATGATAAAGAATGCTAATTTAGATATAAAATCGATATTTTTTTGAAAATAGCCTACTATGATCAAAACAAAAATGCTTTACATTTCAATTTCAAAGCATATCTAGGTATTATAATTGATAAAGAATACTAATATATATATAAAATCGATATTTTTTTGAACATAGCCTACTATGATCAAAACAAAAATGCTTTACATTTCAATTTCAAAACATATCTAGGTATTACAAATGATAAAGAATGCTAATTTAGATATAAAATCGATATTTTTTTGAACATAGCCTACTATGATCAAAACAAAAAGTGCTTTACATTTCAATTTCAAAACATAGCTAGGTATTACAAATGATAAAGAATGCTAATATATATATAAAATCGATATTTTTTTGAAAATAGCCTACTATGATCAAAACAAAAATGCTTTACATTTCAATTTCAAAGCATATCTAGGTATTACAATTGATAAAGAATACTAATATATATATAAAATCGATATTTTTTTGAAAATAGCCTACTATGATCAAAACCAAAAATGCTTTAAATTGCAATTTCAAAACATAGCTAGGTATTACAAATGATAAAAAATGCTTTACATTTCAATTTTAAAACATATCTAGGTATTACAAATGATAAAGAATGCTAATATATATATAAAATTGATATTTTTTTGAACATAGCCTACTATGATCAAAACAAAAAGTGCTTTACATTTCAATTTCAAAGCATATCTAGGTATTACAATTGATAAAGAATACTAATATATATATAAAATCGATATTTTTTTGAAAATAGCCTACTATGATCAAAACAAAAATGCTTTAAATTGCAATTTCAAAACATATCTAGGTATTACAAATGATAAAGAATGCTAATTTAGATATAAAATCGATATTTTTTTGAACATAGCCTACTATGATCAAAACAAAAATGCTTTACATTTCAATTTCAAAGCATATCTAGGTATTACAATTGATAAAGAATACTAATATATATATAAAATCGATATTTTTTTGAAAATAGCCTACTATGATCAAAACAAAAATGCTTTAAATTGCAATTTCAAAACATATCTAGGTATTACAAATGATAAAGAATGCTAATTTAGATATAAAATCGATATTTTTTTGAAAAAAGCCTACTATGATCAAAACCAAAAATGCTTTACATTTCAAATTTAAAACATATCTAGGTATTACAAATGATAAAGAATGCTAATATATATATAAAATCGATATTTTTTTGAAAATAGCCTACTATGATCAAAACAAAAATGCTTTACATTTCAATTTCAAAGCATATCTAGGTATTACAATTGATAAAGAATACTAATATATATATAAAATCGATATTTTTTTGAAAAAAGCCTACTATGATCAAAACCAAAAATGCTTTACATTTCAAATTTAAAACATATCTAGGTATTACAAATGATAAAGAATGCTAATATATATATAAAATCGATATTTTTTTGAAAATAGCCTACTATGATCAAAACCTAAAATGCTTTAAATTGCATTTTAAAACATATCTAGGTATTACAAATGATAAAGAATGCTAATTTAGATATAAAATCGATATTTTTTTGAAAATAGCCTACTATGATCAAAACAAAAAATGCTTTAAATTGCAATTTCAAAACATATCTAGGTATTATAAATGATGAAGAATGCTAATATAGATATAAAATCGACATTTTTTTTGAAAAAAGCCTACTATGATCAAAACAAAAAATGCTTTAAATTGCAATTTTAAAACATATCTAGGTATTACAAATGATTAAGAATGCTAATTTAGATATAAAATCGATATTTTTTTGAAAATAGCCTACTATGATCAAAACAAAAAATGCTTTACATTTCAATTTTAAAACATATCTAGGTATTATAAATGATGAAGAATGCTAATATAGATATAAAATCGACATTTTTTTTTAAAAAGCCTACTATGATCAAAACAAAAAATGCTTTAAATTGCAATTTTATAACATATCTAGGTATTATAAATGATAAAGAATGCTAATATAGATATAAAATCGATATTTTTTTGAAAATAGCCTACTATGATCAAAACCTAAAATGCTTTAAATTGCATTTTAAAACATATCTAGGTATTATAAATGATGAAGAATGCTAATATAGATATAAAATCGACATTTTTTTTGAAAAAAGCCTACTATGATCAAAACAAAAAATGCTTTAAATTGCAATTTTAAAACATATCTAGGTATTATAAATGATAAAGAATGCTAATATAGATATAAAATCGATATTTTTTTGAAAATAGCCTACTATGATCAAAACCAAAAATGCTTTACATTTCAATTTTAAAACAAAGCTAGGTATTACAAATGATAAGGAATGCTAATATATATATAAAATCGATATTTTTTTGAAAATAGCCTACTATGATCAAAACCAAAAATGCTTTACATTTCAATTTCAAAGCATATCTAGGTATTACAATTGATAAAGAATACTAATATATATATAAAATCGATATTTTTTTGAAAATAGCCTACTATGATCAAAACCAAAAATGCTTTAAATTGCAATTTCAAAACATATCTAGGTATTACAAATGATAAAGAATGCTAATATATATATAAAATCGATATTTTTTTGAAAATATCCTACTATGATCAAAACCAAAAATGCTTTACATTTCAATTTTAAAACATATCTAGGTATTACAAATGATAAAGAATGCTAATATATATATAAAATCGATATTTTTTTGAAAATAGCCTACTATGATCAAAACAAAAAATGCTTTAAATTGCAATTTTAAAACATATCTAGGTATTATAAATGATAAAGAATGCTAATATAGATATAAAATCGATATTTTTTTGAAAATAGCCTACTATGATCAAAACAAAAAATGCTTTACATTTTAATTTTAAAACATATCTAGGTATTATAAATGATAAAGAATGCTAATATAGATATAAAATCGATATTTTTTTGAAAATAGCCTACTATGATCAAAACCTAAAATGCTTTAAATTGCATTTTAAAACATATCTAGGTATTATAAATGATGAAGAATGCTAATATAGATATAAAATCGATATTTTTTTGAAAATAGCCTACTATGATCAAAACCTAAAATGCTTTAAATTGCATTTCAAAACATAGCTAGGTATTACAAATGATAAAGAATGCTAATATATATATAAAATCGATATTTTTTTGAAAATATCCTACTATGATCAAAACCAAAAATGCTTTACATTTCAATTTTAAAACATATCTAGGTATTACAAATGATAAAGAATGCTAATATATATATAAAATCGATATTTTTTTTGAAAATAGCCTACTATGATCAAAACAAAAAATGCTTTAAATTGCAATTTTAAAACATATCTAGGTATTATAAATGATAAAGAATGCTAATATATATATAAAATCGATATTTTTTTGAAAATAGCCTACTATGATCAAAACAAACAGTGCTTCAAATTGCAATTTCAAAACATAGCTAGGTATTACAAATGATAAAGAATGCTAATGTATATATAAAATCGATATTTTTTTGAAAATAGCCTACTATGATCAAAACCAAAAATGCTTTACATTTCAATTTTAAAACATATCTAGGTATTACAAATGATAAAGAATGCTAATATATATATAAAATCGATATTTTTTTGAAAATAGCCTACTATGATCAAAACAAAAATGCTTTACATTTCAATTTCAAAGCATATCTAGGTATTACAATTGATAAAGAATACTAATATATATATAAAATCGATATTTTTTTGAAAATAGCCTACTATGATCAAAACCAAAAATGCTTTAAATTTGCAATTTTAAAACATATCTAGGTATTATAAATGATAAAGAATGCTAATATATATATAAAATCGATATTTTTTTGAAAATAGCCTACTATGATCAAAACCAAAAATGCTTTACATTTCAATTTTAAAACATAGCTAGGTATTACAAATGATAAAGAATGCTAATATATATATAAAATCGATATTTTTTGAAAATAGCCTACTATGATCAAAACCAAAAATGCTTTAAATTGCATTTTAAAACATATCTAGGTATTACAAATGATAAAGAATGCTAATTTAGATATAAATCGATATTTTTTGAAAATAGCCAACTATGATCAAAACCAAAAATGCTTAAAATTACATTTTAAAACATATCTAGGTATTACAAATGATAAAGAATGCTAATATATATATAAAATCGATATTTTTTGAAAATAGCCTACTATGATCAAAACCAAAAATGCTTTACATTTCAATTTCAAAACATAGCTAGGTATTACAAATGATAAAGAATGCTAATATATATATATAAAATCGTTATTTTTTTGAAAATAGCCTACTATGATCAAAACCAAAAATGCTTAAAATTACATTTTAAAACATATCTAGGTATTACAAATGATAAAGAATGCTAATATATATATAAAATCGATATTTTTTGAAAATAGCCTACTATGATCAAAACCAAAAATGCTTTAAATTGCATTTTAAAACATATCTAGGTATTACAAATGATAAAGAATGCTAATTTAGATATAAATCGATATTTTTTGAAAATAGCCAACTATGATCAAAACCAAAAATGCTTAAAATTACATTTTAAAACATATCTAGGTATTACAAATGATAAAGAATGCTAATATATATATAAAATCGATATTTTTTGAAAATAGCCTACTATGATCAAAACCAAAAATGCTTTACATTTCAATTTCAAAACATAGCTAGGTATTACAAATGATAAAGAATGCTAATATATATATATAAAATCGTTATTTTTTTGAAAATAGCCTACTATGATCAAAACCAAAAATGCTTAAAATTACATTTTAAAACATATCTAGGTATTACAAATGATAAAGAATGCTAATATATATATAAAATCGATATTTTTTGAAAATAGCCTACTATGATCAAAACCAAAAATGCTTTAAATTGCATTTTAAAACATATCTAGGTATTACAAATGATAAAGAATGCTAATTTAGATATAAATCGATATTTTTTGAAAATAGCCAACTATGATCAAAACCAAAAATGCTTTACATTTCAATTTTAAAACATATCTAGGTATTACAAATGATAAAGAATGCTAATTTAGATATAAATCGATATTTTTTGAAAATAGCCAACTATGATCAAAACCAAAAATGCTTTAAATTTCAATTTCAAAACATAGCTAGGTATTACAAATGATAAAGAATGCTAATATATATATAAAATCGATATTTTTTGAAAATAGCCTACTATGATCAAAACCAAAAATGCTTTACATTTCAATTTCAAAACATATCTAGGTATTACAATTGATAAAGAATACTAATATATATATATAAAATCGATATTTTTTTGAAAAAAGCCTACTATGATCAAAACAAAAATGCTTTACATTTCAATTTCAAAGCATATCTAGGTATTACAATTGATAAAGAATACTAATATATATATAAAATCGATATTTTTTTGAAAATAGCCTACTATGATCAAAACCAAAAATGCTTTAAATTGCAATTTCAAAACATATCTAGGTATTACAACTGATAAAGAATGCTAATTTAGATATAAAATCGATATTTTTTTGAAAATAGCCTACTATGATCAAAACAAAAATGCTTTACATTTCAATTTAAAAGCATATCTAGGTATTACAATTGATAAAGAATACTAATATATATATATAAAATCGATATTTTTTTGAAAATAGCCTACTATGATCAAAACCAAAAATGCTTTACATTTCAATTTTAAAACATATCTAGGTATTACAAATGATAAAGAATGCTAATTTAGATATAAAATCGACATTTTTTTGAAAATAGCCTACTATGATCAAAACCAAAAATGCTTTAAATTGCATTTTAAAACATATCTAGGTATTATAAATGATAAAGAGTGCTAATTTAGATATAAATCGATATTTTTTTGAAAATAGCCAACTTTGATCAAAACCAAAAATGCTTTAAATTGCATTTTAAAACATATCTAGGTATTACGAATGATAAAGAATGCTAATATATATATAAAATCGATATTTTTTTGAAAATAGCCAACTTTGATCAAAACCAAAAATGCTTAAAATTACATTTTAAAACATATCTAGGTATTATAAATGATAAAGAGTGCTAATTTAGATATAAAATCGATATTTTTTTGAAAATAGCCTACTATGATCAAAACCAAAAATGCTTTACATTTCAATTTTAAAACATATCTAGGTATTACAAATGATAAAGAATGCTAATTTAGATATAAAATCGACATTTTTTTGAAAATAGCCTACTATGATCAAAACCAAAAATGCTTTAAATTGCATTTTAAAACATATCTAGGTATTATAAATGATAAAGAGTGCTAATTTAGATATAAAATCGATATTTTTTTGAAAATAGCCTACTATGATCAAAACCAAAAATGCTTTACATTTCAATTTTAAAACATATCTAGGTATTACAAATGATAAAGAATGCTAATTTAGATATAAAATCGACATTTTTTTGAAAATAGCCTACTATGATCAAAACCAAAAATGCTTTAAATTGCATTTTAAAACATATCTAGGTATTATAAATGATAAAGAGTGCTAATTTAGATATAAAATCGATATTTTTTTGAAAATAGCCTACTATGATCAAAACCAAAAATGCTTTACATTTCAATTTTAAAACATATCTAGGTATTACAAATGATAAAGAGTGCTAATTTAGATATAAAATCGACATTTTTTTGAAAATAGCCTACTATGATCAAAACCAAAAATGCTTTAAATTGCATTTTAAAACATATCTAGGTATTATAAATGATAAAGAGTGCTAATTTAGATATAAATCGATATTTTTTTGAAAATAGCCAACTTTGATCAAAACCAAAAATGCTTAAAATTACATTTTAAAACATACCTAGGTATTACGAATGATAAAGAATACTAATATACATATATAAAATCGATATTTTTTTGAAAATAGCCTACTATGATCAAAACCAAAAATGCTTAACATTTCAATTTTAAAACATATCTAGGTATTACAAATGATAAAGAATGCTAATTTAGATATAAAATCGACATTTTTTTGAAAATAGCCAACTTTGATCAAAACCAAAAATGCTTAAAATTGCATTTTAAAACATATCTAGGTATTATAAATGATAAAGAGTGCTAATTTAGATATAAATCGATATTTTTTTGAAAATAGCCAACTTTGATCAAAACCAAAAATGCTTAAAATTACATTTTAAAACATACCTAGGTATTACGAATGATAAAGAATGCTAATATATATATATATATAAAATCGATATTTTTTTGAAAATAGCCTACTATGATCAAAACCAAAAATGCTTTACATTTCAATTTTAAAACATATCTAGGTATTACAAATGATAAAGAGTGCTAATTTAGATATAAAATCGACATTTTTTTGAAAATAGCCTACTATGATCAAAACCAAAAATGAATTAAATTGCATTTTAAAACATATCTAGGTATTATAAATGATAAAGAGTGCTAATTTAGATATAAAATCGACATTTTTTTGAAAATAGCCTACTATGATCAAAACCAAAAATGCTTTAAATTGCATTTTAAAACATATCTAGGTATTATAAATGATAAAGAGTGCTAATTTAGATATAAAATCGACATTTTTTTGAAAATAGCCTACTATGATCAAAACCAAAAATGCTTTAAATTGCATTTTAAAACATATCTAGGTATTATAAATGATAAAGAGTGCTAATTTAGATATAAATCGATATTTTTTTGAAAATAGCCAACTATGATCAATACCAAAAATGCTTAAAATTACATTTTAAAACATATCTAGGTATTACGAATGATAAAGAATGCTAATATATATATATAAAATCGATATTTTTTTGAAAATAGCCTACTATGATCAAAACCAAAAATGCTTTACATTTCAATTTTAAAACATATCTAGGTATTACAAATGATAAAGAATGTTAATTTAGATATAAAATCGACATTTTTTTTGAATATAGCCTACTATGATCAAAAGAAAAATGCTTTAAATTACATTTTAAAACATACCTAGGTATTACGAATGATAAAGAATACTAATATACATATATAAAATCGATATTTTTTTGAAAATAGCCTACTATGATCAAAACCAAAAATGCTTAACATTTCAATTTTAAAACATATCTAGGTATTACAAATGATAAAGAATGCTAATTTAGATATAAAATCGACATTTTTTTGAAAATAGCCAACTTTGATCAAAACCAAAAATGCTTTAAATTTCAATTTCAAAACATAGCTAGGTATTACAAATGATAAAGAATGCTAATATATATATAAAATCGATATTTTTTGAAAATAGCCTACTATGATCAAAACCAAAAATGCTTTACATTTCAATTTTAAAACATATCTAGGTATTACAATTGATAAAGAATACTAATATATATATATATAAAATCGATATTTTTTTGAAAAAAGCCTACTATGATCAAAACAAAAATGCTTTACATTTCAATTTCAAAGCATATCTAGGTATTACAATTGATAAAGAATACTAATATATATATAAAATCGATATTTTTTTGAAAATAGCCTACTATGATCAAAACCAAAAATGCTTTAAATTGCAATTTCAAAACATATCTAGGTATTACAACTGATAAAGAATGCTAATTTAGATATAAAATCGATATTTTTTTGAAAATAGCCTACTATGATCAAAACAAAAATGCTTTACATTTCAATTTAAAAGCATATCTAGGTATTACAATTGATAAAGAATACTAATATATATATATAAAATCGATATTTTTTTGAAAATAGCCTACTATGATCAAAACCAAAAATGCTTTACATTTCAATTTTAAAACATATCTAGGTATTACAAATGATAAAGAATGCTAATTTAGATATAAAATCGACATTTTTTTGAAAATAGCCTACTATGATCAAAACCAAAAATGCTTTAAATTGCATTTTAAAACATATCTAGGTATTATAAATGATAAAGAGTGCTAATTTAGATATAAATCGATATTTTTTTGAAAATAGCCAACTTTGATCAAAACCAAAAATGCTTAAAATTACATTTTAAAACATACCTAGGTATTACGAATGATAAAGAATGCTAATATATATATAAAATCGATATTTTTTTGAAAATAGCCTACTATGATCAAAACCAAAAATGCTTTAAATTGCATTTTAAAACATATCTAGGTATTATAAATGATAAAGAGTGCTAATTTAGATATAAATCGATATTTTTTTGAAAATAGCCAACTTTGATCAAAACCAAAAATGCTTAAAATTACATTTTATAACATATCTAGGTATTATAAATGATAAAGAGTGCTAATTTAGATATAAAATCGATATTTTTTTGAAAATAGCCTACTATGATCAAAACCAAAAATGCTTTACATTTCAATTTTAAAACATATCTAGGTATTACAAATGATAAAGAATGCTAATTTAGATATAAAATCGACATTTTTTTGAAAATAGCCTACTATGATCAAAACCAAAAATGCTTTAAATTGCATTTTAAAACATATCTAGGTATTATAAATGATAAAGAGTGCTAATTTAGATATAAATCGATATTTTTTTGAAAATAGCCAACTTTGATCAAAACCAAAAATGCTTAAAATTACATTTTAAAACATATCTAGGTATTATAAATGATAAAGAGTGCTAATTTAGATATAAAATCGATATTTTTTTGAAAATAGCCTACTATGATCAAAACCAAAAATGCTTTACATTTCAATTTTAAAACATATCTAGGTATTACATATGATAAAGAATGCTAATTTAGATATAAAATCGACATTTTTTTGAAAATAGCCTACTATGATCAAAACCAAAAATGCTTTAAATTGCATTTTAAAACATATCTAGGTATTATAAATGATAAAGAGTGCTAATTTAGATATAAAATCGATATTTTTTTGAAAATAGCCTACTATGATCAAAACCAAAAATGCTTTACATTTCAATTTTAAAACATATCTAGGTATTACAAATGATAAAGAATGCTAATTTAGATATAAAATCGACATTTTTTTGAAAATAGCCTACTATGATCAAAACCAAAAATGCTTTAAATTGCATTTTAAAACATATCTAGGTATTATAAATGATAAAGAGTGCTAATTTAGATATAAAATCGATATTTTTTTGAAAATAGCCTACTATGATCAAAACCAAAAATGCTTTACATTTCAATTTTAAAACATATCTAGGTATTACAAATGATAAAGAGTGCTAATTTAGATATAAAATCGACATTTTTTTGAAAATAGCCTACTATGATCAAAACCAAAAATGCTTTAAATTGCATTTTAAAACATATCTAGGTATTATAAATGATAAAGAGTGCTAATTTAGATATAAATCGATATTTTTTTGAAAATAGCCAACTTTGATCAAAACCAAAAATGCTTAAAATTACATTTTAAAACATACCTAGGTATTACGAATGATAAAGAATACTAATATACATATATAAAATCGATATTTTTTTGAAAATAGCCTACTATGATCAAAACCAAAAATGCTTAACATTTCAATTTTAAAACATATCTAGGTATTACAAATGATAAAGAATGCTAATTTAGATATAAAATCGACATTTTTTTGAAAATAGCCAACTTTGATCAAAACCAAAAATGCTTAAAATTGCATTTTAAAACATATCTAGGTATTATAAATGATAAAGAGTGCTAATTTAGATATAAATCGATATTTTTTTGAAAATAGCCAACTTTGATCAAAACCAAAAATGCTTAAAATTACATTTTAAAACATACCTAGGTATTACGAATGATAAAGAATGCTAATATATATATATATATAAAATCGATATTTTTTTGAAAATAGCCTACTATGATCAAAACCAAAAATGCTTTACATTTCAATTTTAAAACATATCTAGGTATTACAAATGATAAAGAGTGCTAATTTAGATATAAAATCGACATTTTTTTGAAAATAGCCTACTATGATCAAAACCAAAAATGAATTAAATTGCATTTTAAAACATATCTAGGTATTATAAATGATAAAGAGTGCTAATTTAGATATAAAATCGACATTTTTTTGAAAATAGCCTACTATGATCAAAACCAAAAATGCTTTAAATTGCATTTTAAAACATATCTAGGTATTATAAATGATAAAGAGTGCTAATTTAGATATAAAATCGACATTTTTTTGAAAATAGCCTACTATGATCAAAACCAAAAATGCTTTAAATTGCATTTTAAAACATATCTAGGTATTATAAATGATAAAGAGTGCTAATTTAGATATAAATCGATATTTTTTTGAAAATAGCCAACTATGATCAATACCAAAAATGCTTAAAATTACATTTTAAAACATATCTAGGTATTACGAATGATAAAGAATGCTAATATATATATATAAAATCGATATTTTTTTGAAAATAGCCTACTATGATCAAAACCAAAAATGCTTTACATTTCAATTTTAAAACATATCTAGGTATTACAAATGATAAAGAATGTTAATTTAGATATAAAATCGACATTTTTTTTGAATATAGCCTACTATGATCAAAAGAAAAATGCTTTAAATTACATTTTAAAACATACCTAGGTATTACGAATGATAAAGAATACTAATATACATATATAAAATCGATATTTTTTTGAAAATAGCCTACTATGATCAAAACCAAAAATGCTTAACATTTCAATTTTAAAACATATCTAGGTATTACAAATGATAAAGAATGCTAATTTAGATATAAAATCGACATTTTTTTGAAAATAGCCAACTTTGATCAAAACCAAAAATGCTTAAAATTGCATTTTAAAACATATCTAGGTATTATAAATGATAAAGAGTGCTAATTTAGATATAAATCGATATTTTTTTGAAAATAGCCAACTTTGATCAAAACCAAAAATGCTTAAAATTACATTTTAAAACATACCTAGGTATTACGAATGATAAAGAATGCTAATATATATATATATATATATAAAATCGATATTTTTTTGAAAATAGCCTACTATGATCAAAACCAAAAATGCTTTACATTTCAATTTTAAAACATATCTAGGTATTACAAATGATAAAGAGTGCTAATTTAGATATAAAATCGACATTTTTTTGAAAATAGCCTAATTTGATCAAAACCAAAAATGCTTTAAATTGCATTTTAAAACATATCTAGGTATTATAAATGATAAAGAGTGCTAATTTAGATATAAAATCGATATTTTTTTGAAAATAGCCAACTATGATCAAAACCAAAAATGCTTAAAATTACATTTTAAAACATATCTAGGTATTACGAATGATAAAGAATGCTAATATATATATATATATAAAATCGATATTTTTTTGAAAATAGCCTACTATGATCAAAACCAAAAATGCTTTACATTTCAATTTTAAAACATATCTAGGTATTACAAATGATAAAAAATGCTCATATAGATATAAAATCGATATTTTTTTGAAAAAAGCCTACTATGATCATAACCAAATGTTAAAGAATGTTAATATAGATATAAAATTGACATTTTTTTGAAAATAGCCTACTATGATCAAAACCAAAAATGTTTCAAATTGTATTTTAAAACATATCTAGGTATTACAAATGATAAAGAATGTTAATTTAGATATAAAATCGACATTTTTTTTGAATATAGCCTACTATGATCAAAACAAAAATGCTTTAAATTACATTTTAAAACATATCTAGGTATTACAAATGATAACGAATGATAATTTATATATAAAATCGATATTTTTTTGAAAATAGCCTACTATGATCAAAACCAAAAATGCTTAAAATTACATTTTAAAACATATCTAGGTATTACGAATGATAAAGAATGCTAATATATATATATATATAAAATCGATATTTTTTTGAAAATAGCCTACTATGATCAAAACCAAAAATGCTTTACATTTCAATTTTAAAACATATCTAGGTATTACAAATGATAAAAAATGCTCATATAGATATAAAATCGATATTTTTTTGAAAAAAGCCTACTATGATCATAACCAAATGTTAAAGAATGTTAATATAGATATAAAATTGACATTTTTTTGAAAATAGCCTACTATGATCAAAACCAAAAATGTTTCAAATTGTATTTTAAAACATATCTAGGTATTACAAATGATAAAGAATGTTAATTTAGATATAAAATCGACATTTTTTTTGAATATAGCCTACTATGATCAAAACAAAAATGCTTTAAATTACATTTTAAAACATATCTAGGTATTACAAATGATAACGAATGATAATTTATATATAAAATCGATATTTTTTTGAAAATAGCCTACTATGATCAAAACCAAAAATGCTTTACATTTCAATTTTAAAACATATCTAGGTATTACAAATGATAAAGAATGCTAATTTAGATATAAAATCGACATTTTTTTGAAAATAGCCTACTTTGATCAAAACCAAAAATGCTTTAAATTTGCAATTTTAAAACATATCTAGGTATTATAAATGATAAAGAGTGCTAATTTAGATATAAAATCGACATTTTTTTGAAAATAGCCTACTATGATCAAAACCAAAAATGCTTTAAATTGCATTTTAAAACATATCTAGGTATTATAAATGATAAAGAGTGCTAATTTAGATATAAAATCGACATTTTTTTGAAAATAGCCTACTATGATCAAAACCAAAAATGAATTAAATTGCATTTTAAAACATATCTAGGTATTATAAATGATAAAGAGTGCTAATTTAGATATAAAATCGACATTTTTTTGAAAATAGCCTACTATGATCAAAACCAAAAATGCTTTAAATTGCATTTTAAAACATATCTAGGTATTATAAATGATAAAGAGTGCTAATTTAGATATAAAATCGACATTTTTTTGAAAATAGCCTACTATGATCAAAACCAAAAATGCTTTAAATTGCATTTTAAAACATATCTAGGTATTATAAATGATAAAGAGTGCTAATTTAGATATAAATCGATATTTTTTTGAAAATAGCCAACTATGATCAATACCAAAAATGCTTAAAATTACATTTTAAAACATATCTAGGTATTACGAATGATAAAGAATGCTAATATATATATATATATAAAATCGATATTTTTTTGAAAATAGCCTACTATGATCAAAACCAAAAATGCTTTACATTTCAATTTTAAAACATATCTAGGTATTACAAATGATAAAGAATGTTAATTTAGATATAAAATCGACATTTTTTTTGAATATAGCCTACTATGATCAAAAGAAAAATGCTTTAAATTACATTTTAAAACATATCTAGGTATTACAAATGATAAAGAATGCTAATATATATATATATATATATAAAATCGATATTTTTTTGAAAATAGCCTACTATGATCAAAACCAAAAATGCTTTAAATTGCATTTTCAAAACATATCTAGGTATTAGATAGAATTAATTGAGGTTTCGTTATACACGAAATGGCACTGCGATCATAGATCTGTTGTACCATCCCTTTAGGTTCAGCTACAGAATTCCAATGTTTTTAATAAATCCCAGCAAGTCCAAATAGCGCTGCTTCCTTGTGCCACCTATATTGACAACATCCTCCTTGAAGTGGTAATGGCGAAAAGCACATGGTGACTTACAGTCACATAGAATGTGTGCCGTGTCTCCTCAGCTGTACTACAAAACCTACAAAATTTAGAGTTACTCAAATTGAGCTTAACAAGAAAACTATTGATACTCATGTGTCCAGTCAAAGCACTAATTAAGATGCTAAGATCCCTTCTTGTCAGTTTCAATGCATTATTTAGACTGTTCTTGTTGGTAGGGCCTAGCAGATTTTTAGCTGTTAGGGATCCTTTCTCTGAGCACCATATGCGAAAGTGTTGCGTGATAAGCCTATGCTTTCTCGCTATCGGGATCGGGATCGGGATTTCCCGGGATTTACCGATCCCGATCAATCCCGGGATCCCGAAATTTATCGGGATCGGGATTGAAAATCCCGGTTATTTAGTTTAGGAAATTATTGATGTTTTAGAACCTGCTAAATACGCGACAGAAGAATTATTGCGTAAATCAAACGATTTATTAATTGCTGAAGGAACAATTAACTTTTTGCTAGACGAATTGTTGCTACAAGGAACATTATTGTCTCAAAAGGTTTACGATATGAATTGCGCTCGCATAGGTGCACGAAGAAATGGAACATTAATTGACTTAATACTTTACCTGAATAATCCTCAATATATTTCTTTAGACAAGCATTTTAAATCGTCAACAAAAGCTGCAATACATAAACTTGGCATTGACTTATTGAAGAAGTATTTTGCAGAGGGCGAAGTCGACTCGAAATTTGTATGAAGTCGAGTGAACTCAAGTCGACTTTTCCATACAAAATCCGAGTCGACTTCGCCCTCTGGTATTTTGTCAAAAACTCTACAAATGGAGCTATGGAAGCTTCAACATCCAGTGCAAATCAAATCCAACCGTCAAACATTTCTATTCAAGATAGACTGAAACTAAGCATATCTGAATATACATCATTAACAACAGATGCAGCAGCAACAGAACCAAATAACTTGAAAAGAGAGTTTAATTGGTATGACAAAAATAAGAAGAGAACCGTTTTATTAGATCAACTTTACGATGCATTGATAACAATGCAGCCGACCTCAACTCAAAGCGAACGAAATTTCTCTATTAGTAACAACATTCTTACAAAACAAAGAAAACGTTTACTTGACAAGAATCTAAATGCAATTGCATTTGTTAAAAGTTTTTTCATTAATGCTTAATTTTTATTATTATATTCACACCGTTTTCTATAACCTTTTAACTTACATCTTTAGCAACATTTATTTTCTATTTTTGTTTATGTTCACATTTTTCAAAGGAAACATGG
Source organism: Chironomus riparius (assembly GCA_917627325.4). Taxonomy (NCBI): domain Eukaryota; kingdom Metazoa; phylum Arthropoda; class Insecta; order Diptera; family Chironomidae; genus Chironomus; species Chironomus riparius. Next base: position 25,691,746 of record OU895877.1, read on the forward strand.
ATTAAAACATCTATCTTGTAACACATAAAGTATAACTAATTAATTAAGGAATAAATGACCGTATAAGTAGCAAAAAAATATGCAATTTTTTTTGGGAAAAAAAGCAGAAAAATGCTGTTTTTTAAATTTTTTTACATATTCGGGATTCCCGGGATTTCCCGGGAAATCCCGAAAAATTTCAATCCCGATCCCGATCCCGAAAATTTGTCGGGACCGGGATTTCGAGAAAGCATAGATAAGCCACTCACGAATCTCCCGTTTTACGATGTCCAAACCGTAATAAACAGTCTCTTCGTGATCTGTTTTAGAACACGCTTCTTTAGCAAGTTGATCCGCTGTTTCATTTCCTACGTTTCCATTATGTCCTTGTACCCAATGAAGTGTAACTTCATTGTCCAATCCTAGAGATGAAAGACTAGAAATACAATCATAAACAGTTTTAGACTTTATGTTACAGTTGCCAAGTGCTGCTAACGCAGATTTGCTGTCAGAAAAGAAGCAAATCTTGCAGTCCTTTACTTTCATATCGCTAATATGCTTTGCACCTACACATATAGCCTGCACTTCAGCTTGGAAAACACTTGCATGTTCCTGTAAACTAAAGGATAATGAAATTTCCAAATCTTTACTGAAAACACCAATCTCGACTCCATCTTCTGATTTGGATGCATCGGTGTGTACACAAATAACATTTGCCTCAACCATTATGACTTCATCTTCTGAGGTGACAACTTTAAACGGTTTGTCAAATACGTGCCTACAAATTGGATGATCTGCTTCCACAGTTTGCGTGATAAGCTTCCAGAATAGCTGTGTTTACATACAAAGATAGCTCCTCCATTTCATTTATTGATGAAATGTTTGGTACTAAGCTTTGAAGCTTATTAGTAAGTACACATTTTTAGCCTAACCAATCAGTATTTCTTGGATTCCTAAAACCATCACCAGAAAATAATTCTGATGCGACTTCAAACGTAATATACTTGTGATCTGAAAGCGATGGCTCTTCAGACACTTGCCAATTTAAGATTCTGTCGCTAATTGCTCTATTAGAGAAAGTAATATCAATAACTTCCTCTCTGATACTGTTATAAAAAGTAGCCGCATTACCTTCATTCGCAATCATCAGTTCCTTAATTGCAATGAATTTAAAAAGACTTTCTCCTCTAGGATTGTTATTACTACTACCCTTTATCATACATTGCACCTTCTTCTAGCAATTCAAAATCTGTACTGCATACCGAAAATGCGATTTCTTCATGATCTTGAACGCCAGCGTGTACTTCTTAAGCTCCTTCATCTTTCATATCTCTCTCTCTCTCTCTCTTTTTTTGAAACGATGATGTCCGCTTTTCCTGCTATAATTTCTGAATTGCTACCTAAAATATGTAGTTTCATGTCATTATTATAATTGAAACAACAAGCACTTTTAAGGACGACTACTTACTTCTTGTTATTGTTATTATTGGTCACATAATTGAACAACTTCTTAAATTTAGTAACACTCTATTCATTCATTTTCCAGTTGTAGTCTGAATTTTCAAAGCTAGTTGGCTCCATGTCTTGCTGGAATTTTCAATTTGATTGGAATATCTGTGTCTTTAGAAATTTCCTTGTAGCTTACACGTTTCGGATATCATTTATGCTCAAAACTATCTAGGCTTACTATTATCTTCAGTACAAGATGCAATAGCTATTGTATAAATATCTACTTCTACTAATTCTGTCGTTGATTTGATATTTTTGCACGTTTCTTGCAATCAATTGATGTCTGTGTAGTTACATGCTTCATTCATTATCTTTATCATCACTGCTTGGCGTTGAGCTTGCTTGTTTATAATCTGTCTTCATTCTCTTCTTTTAACCTGTGTTACTTTTATCCACCCAAAGTGGGTTCTCGGGTTCATCATTTAATTTAATATCTGTTGAGAAGTGGTTGCTTAATTAAAAATTAAGACAAAATAAGAATAGATAAAAATTAATGAAGTTTATTTGATATGTGGAAGTAATTAAGGAATAGTCAGATTCAGGACGAGAACCTTCGCTATTAGTAAATTTATTTGAAAGAGAATCAAATTTTTAAAGAATTAGCAGTATGGCAATCTTCTTCATTCATTCAGATGTGCTAAGAGGAATTACATGGATAGAAAATGAATATTTGGAGGATTTTGACTATGGAGATGATGCATTGTTTTGACGGCAGAAGTCAGTTTAGACATTCCCATCAAGAAGACCAAGGAGATTCGAGTGAAAGAGAGAAACAATCGACAACTGCACATTGCATTGTTTACTAATCTACATACCAATCAAGTTGAACACTTCAGTTATCCGGAAGCAACATATCAATTGTTTGAAGCGCACTAAAGTACCGAAGCATACGAATTTAATAAGCGTGAGGAGCTTTTACAAATCCTCAGGATATGGTGGAAAGGGAATCCAAAAATTAGCCTTCGAATGAAAAGCTTCTTGAAAAAGTATTCAAAAAGACATCAACGTACCCTGAGAGAATGTCAATGCTGGTACAATAAGCTGCAAATGAGCTCCAAAAGATATTCTATATCAAATTAATTCACATTACTTACAATAATATGAAGTTTGAGATCTTGAACGCTGGTTTCCATCATTACTGAATTTATTTGTGGATGACTATCTTTTCATGATGATTTGTTGATGATGTCAATTAAATTGTTGTTGTAATTTTTCTTACATATTTTTCCAAAGGAAATTGTTGAAGGAAAGAAATTTTTTCTAAAGGTTGCTGGATTTTTGTTTTTGCATTTTTCAATATTAATAATTGAGCTTATCCACTCATTTTCTGTCCAATAGATTTTTTTAACGGAAATTCAAAATTTTAAATGTATTGTTTTGTGAACGTCAAAGCTCAAATTTGAAAAAATATTCAATGCAAGGAACAGTCTTGATATTCGAAATCTTTACGTAGGATTTGCTTACATACGAAAATCATGATTTTTTTCAATCGCCAAAAAACGTGATTTTATAAAATCACGAGCGTTTCAACGCCTCACGAGCCCTGAAATTTCATATTTAGGGCCGTTTAAGAAAAGGGACATAGGTTTTTTGCAAATTCAGAATTCTGCAGAACATAATGAAATACCCCAAAATTTATTGGTTTTATTTTATCAAGTTTTTCTTAACTTGTTTTCTTTTAGTGCAAAAAATACAACTTTTCTGCGTCACGTTACGTGATAATGGTCATGATCGATCAGAATATCTTATGACCTTGATTTTCTATAAGCAACTTTTCATGATATGATGAAAAACTTCTTTATTTTCTTAAGTTTATCTCTTATCACTTTTATGATCTCGTTAAAGAACAATATTTATTTTAAGTCACCAACAATCAGGTTAAGAGAGACAAATATTAATTTAAAAAGATCAACAGTGATATTATGATATAAAAACTCTATTATCTCCATAGAACATTCAGTCTTTCAGTGGAATTTCAGTTTATATTATTGAGAAGTAACAAAAAAAAATGTCATCCTCAGACGATAACAAGTACATTCTAGAAGATCACAATTATGGAAAGAACGGAGTGAAAATTTTACATCTCGTTAGAAATGGTAATTACAGGCATATTTTAAATAGAATTTTTTTTTTCACTGACTCATGTACTTCAATAGGTCTCGTTCATATTGTAAAGGAGCTTGAAGTGTCAACACGTCTCACACTATCTTCACAAAAAGATTATCTGCAAGGTGACAATTCTGACATCATTGCTACTGACTCGCAGAAAAATATAGTGTACTTGCTAGCAAAGAAGTATGGCATAAAGTCACCAGAGGATTTTGGAATCTTGCTGTGCAATCATTTTATGTCCAAATACGAACATGTGCTAAAAGTTTCTATACGCGTTGAAGAACTCATGTGGAATCGAGTGAATTATGGTGATCATGCAAATGTCAAGTTGCATAACCATGCATTCGTTCATACTCCTATGTGTACACGATCTGCAAGTGTCGTTCTTAAAAAATATGGTATGTACCTTGCACAGCAAATACGCTTAAAACCTTAATATCATTCTCTTTAACTGCTCTATAGAAAAATATCCAGTCATAATTAGTGGCATTAAGAATTTGCGTGTCTTGAAGACAACAAAAAGTTCATTTGTTAATTTTATTAATGACGAATACCGCACACTTCCCGATGCCGATGATAGAATTTTCAGGTAAATATAAATTAGCCTTAGATATGTCTTATTAAATATAATGGCAAAACAATAATAATTTGTATTTAATAATCAGCACAATCGTTGACTGCTCGTGGGTTTATTGTTCTAATCCACAAATAGATTATGATAAAGCATGGGAACTTGTCAAGTACTGCGTTCTCAATAATTTTGCTGGAGATTTAGATCAAGGAATACCATCTCCAAGTGTTCAAAATACACTTTATATTACTGAAAAGGATGTTTTGGAAAAGATTCAGCAAATAAGTTCTATTGAAATGACGTTGCCAAATAAGCATTATGTCAGTGTTGATTTTTCGAAATTTAAGAATCTTGTTCGGGATGATGAACAAACAGTATATTTGCCAATGGATAAGCCATCAGGTGTGATTTATGCCAAGCTAGATAGAAAAAATATTACAAATAAATTGTAGGTGAATACCTTAAATATTAGAAAGTGAATAAAAATTTCCATGGTATTAAATGCAACATAAAAAGTTTGTTAATTCTTTATTTGAATTTTCACAGATCCATTTTTAGGGATTTTATCTAAAAAGCGCAATTAAAAATTATATTTTTTGATAATATTGAAATACAATAGGTATCTTACATGCTATTGATTCTTGAATTTCGAATTCATTGCTCTCGTTTGATGTGTAATATAAAGCATCACGGAGTTTGCTGAACCGAAATGAAGATATATTGCTGTTAATATCAATGCCAAAAACTGAATTAAGATACAAAAATCCTTTCACATTAACTTGATCCTTCAAGCAGTTGAGGGTTTTTTAATTCCAAATATTTTAAATGAATCCTTATGCCCAAATATCCATTAAAGATTGCTTGCAAAAATCCACCAGCACCTGTAATAAAATTAGCAGCACCTTCTTCTCCTTCAACAACTTCACTCCACACATTAAATGGCTTCCGAATGTAAGGCTTAAAACTTTTGTTCAACATCTCATTAGCATCTGCGACATCATCTATATCAAGATAATTAATCGCAAACATTGAATATGTCATAGCAGGTCCGCTCTTTCTGGTTGCATGCATATAAAAATTCAAATCATTTCTTCTAGTTGATTCGTTCATGGGAAATTGAAGTGGATAGCCAATTAAAATTGTATCAGCCTGCTTAACTTTCATGCCTTTATTATATCCCTCGTATTCTGGATGGTAGTTTAGCACTTCATCATAAATTATTTTCATATTCTTGGCAATTTTAAGCCATTTATCTTCAGTCGTATGATTCATTTCAGTACATAATGTTCGCATCAGTCTAAATGAAAAAATATAGGTATAAAAGTATAGAGGACACGTTGAGTGTAACAAATCAATTTGAGCTACAAAGAACTTCATGTAAAATGTGAAGTTTGTAGCACGAAACTGAAAAAAAATATACTCCATGAGAAAAAAACTATTTTGATGATCATTTTCAATTGCCAGACACCGCGATAGTAATTATTTTGTGTATTTGTCCCCTTCACTTCACAGTCGATTTCTTCTTCGTTTTCTTCAAACTTAAATCTCGTTTTACATTACTACTTCTCAAAACTTCTATGTTAAATTATAGCAATTACTTCGATATTATTTTACAATTTTTTAAATTATATCACAGAACATGTCTTTTGTTTAACAAATACATGCTTAAATGTTCAAAGATGCCGTGTGACATCATGACATCACGACCTTAAAAAACGACACAAATTACCAAGTGTCAAATTTTTTTTCCTCGTCTTCATTTTCTTCTTTTTTTTCTCACATGGAAATTATTTTCTTTTATTGAGACTTCCATTTAGAAAATTGAGACCTTTTCCAACAACAAAAAAAGACCTTTTATTCGGATATCGTGTTTCTTTGTTGTTAGAAACAAACAAAAAACTACTATAAACGCAATAGTAATTTAGAATGAGAAAGAAAATCATTATGCTTGATATTTTAATTTCGAAAAAAAAGATGAAAGCTACAAAAACAAAATTTGTATGAACGATGATGTTATTGAATATAGCTTTAAGCAAATTTAAGAATATTCTTTTAGAACAAATATTAAGATAGTTAAGATGAAAAAAAAAATTAAAGTCTTAGAACTATTTTTGTAAACATAAAGATATATAAACTTAAAAAAAAAACTTACGATCCGAATTTCAATGCATTAATAGCGACGACATTTGTATAGACATTGTTTTTTGTGTCGCAATGATCTTCATCAGGACCCATTATGTGATCAATTTCATAGAGACCGTTTGTTTCATTTAAATTCACACGACTTTCCCAAAACTTTGCTATGTCTTGAGCCATTTCACAACCTTCATCTTTTGCCCACTGAACATCTTGAGTCAGTGCAAAATATTGCTGCATAGCAAAGCTAATGTCACCAGTAATATGATGTTGATATTCGGCAATGTACTCATAGTTTGGTTGAATTGTTTCATAACCTGTTGCTGCACTTTCCCAAGGAAATCTTGCTCCCTTATAGCCAGTCAATTTTGCATATTCACGGGCAGAATTAAGCATAATGTAACGATAATGTAATAAACTCTTTGCCCAAAAATGATTGATTAATGCAATTGTTGGAAACATAAAAATTTCAGTATCCCAAAAATTATGACCTTCATAATCATCAAGATTACCTCGACCAAGACCCGTTGGACTGAGACCATAAAAAGGATGTTGTTGTGGTAAATTTACTCGTTCTGATGGTAAATTACATGCAATATTAAATGTACTAGATATAATTGCCCGCAGCTAAATAGAAATTTCATTTGTTACTTACAGGAAAACCACAACTGAATTTTAGCCATCATATCTTACCAATTCGTCGTTGCCATTAATTTCAATGCGAAAATTATTCCAAAATCTTTTCCACTCATTAATGTGACTTATCAGCAGATCGTCATTAGTTATGCTAAAAACTGGAAAGTAGAAAGTAAGAGAATCAATTAAGGATTCATGTCATAATGTAATCAAAAAAAAAAAATTCTTTACGCAATGTTGAACAAGTAGTAAAAATGTCCATTCATTATGAGAATATATCAGCATATTTTCATTGCATAATTAAAGTAATGAACTAAAAGTTTCATGAACTGAAACATAACAGAGGCACTTCGCATAAAGATCATCTTCATTTCATATTTTTATATTCTTATAGCATAGAGTAAATCATGTAAACATCACATTACCATCAATCATTTCCTGTCTGACATCAGCTTCATGTATATCAACAGCCATAACAAATTTATAAGAAATTGAGGATGCCATTTTGCTGAGTGTGAGCTGTTCTGGAACATGATTCCATAGAACACAAGCATTTTCTTCTTGATGAATTGGTTCCTCTTGAGTTAATCTCTCCATTTCCACTATGTGACCACAAAGAAGTTGAAAATCATTTTCATTAAAATGAATTGTTTCATTTTTTGTAAATTCTAGATCATCTTTCGCTTGCGCTGCTTGTGTTTCATTGTTTATATTACTTCCGGAGATATTTTGGTAAATCTTTACTTCTATATCGTCTAGAAATAAAGAATACAGCTTTAAAATTTCTCATTTTTTTTCTCTATTTCTTTAACAATTTTTTGGTTTTTAATGGATGGATTTTGTTTTGTCCATTTTCAAATTTGGCAAAGCTAAAACATGATTTCTTAAAGAAGCATGTAAAAGAATCTTTTTTTAACGATGACAACCCTGTTGATCCAAAACAGATAGAATACTCATAAACTTCAATGGAAGTTCATCAAAATCTTATTTGATCCGCTTTAACAACTAAAGATTGACTTTAAATTTAATCATACTATTTCATCTTCCTTCATTAAAAAATATAAAAATAATAATAAGAAATACTTAAGCAGGAATGTTGTTAAGCAACAAGTAAAAAGTTATTTCATTATTGGGGTGAATTTTTATTATTATTAAATTTTAATTATTGCACTTGTTCTCACATTCTACATCCTACATACTCAGTGGTATTTCATTTTCATTTAAAACGTATTTTTCATGCAAACAGGATTCGTCATGCTCTGAGGAATATGAGACTATAATATTCATTCATTTGGTTCGCCGACAGTGAAAGTGCAGTAATAATTTGGTCACACAACAAAAAATAATAAAATATAAATTCATTTGTCATTGGAATGTAAAGATGAAAATTTATTTTCCCATGACTGTTTCAAGTTCTAATCCCTCAGTATTTAACATGAATACAGGAAAGAACAATCAGAACAAAAGAAGAGAAAATTGAATTAGAGTAGAGAAATGAATGATGAAGAGATGATTTGTATTACAAATAGATTTTAGCAAATAACCTGATTGATTGCTAAGAATATTAAGAACAGAGTAAGTCGAGTAGCAGAAAAATAATAATAATTAAGCTACCACGCAAAAACTTTACCTTTTGACCTCAAACGTTGAATGAAGAATTGATTGACTACTGCACGATTATAATATCGATGCGCATAAATCAAATGAGTTACATAGAATTCATTCCCTACATTCATTTCGACCATAAAATATCCATTTTTTGCATTTAATGTATATTTGCATTTTTCTACGGCTCCACAGTTGGTTAATTGAATATTTGAAAAGTTGGGAATACAGGCACGATGAGATAGTCCACCATGTCCATTATAAAGTGCATTCATATAGACAGAATCAGAGAACAATGTAAATCCAATATGGCCATTACTTAGAGTCGGTAAGAGCTTTGAATCTTTGGGTATGCTGTAAAAGGTCGTATTGAGGGTATCATAAAAAAATATTTTCGAATTGCTCTACAATTAATTAGCACCTTTTTGTTGTGAATATAAAATGATCATCATCAGTATTATGATTGTAGTCGTTACCGCTTCCATTTCCGATGATATCATTCGTTTGAATCATAAAAAATGGTTTATTGTTTCTAGACAAATACTGTATCAAATTGCCTTTGCTACCACAAACTAAAACACAGCCAATTACGAATAATAATTCAACACAATTTAATTGAATCATTGCTTAAATTTTATGTTCACTTTTTTATAATTTTTGTTTGTTATTTGCTACTGCTACGAATCGCTAATATGTTGTGGATAAATGAGTTATGAATCATCCAATCTGTAATTTTATTTGATTAAATTTTTAATGAAACAACAGATTATGCAGAGTAAATTTCATAACAAAAACTACATTCGAAATTGCTTATTATGCTGTTTAAAAGAATTTATTGATCTCGGAATTATGCAATTGCAATTTGACTTGTTCTAATAATTTATTTTTTTTTTAAAATTCTGAATAATCAAACTGAAACTTGATGCAACTGATCTAAATTTTGTAATGAACATTGTTATGAGCAGCTCATCAAAAAATTTATAAAAGATCATGAAATCATGCAATTTGTTTTAATTTTAAATATATATGGCATGAATAAAAGCTAATTGGTTAAAATTATAAAAGTTTTCTATTGCATAAGAAAACTAAGGGGTTGTTTGTATATTCAAAACGTTTAAGGCGAGGGAGTTTAAATTATGTTTTGCTTTATTTTAATATGTTTTTACGGAATATGTGATCAACTCATAAATGGAATTTGTTCCGAAATACTGATAACTTTAATCACACAAATGAGATTTTGTTTAACTTTATTAATCAGAGCAAATATTTTTTTTTTCATAAATACACACTTGAAGCTTGTGAGCTAAAAGAAATTGGTTGATTCATTTTTTTTTTAAAGAAAGTATTTAAGTAAAAGAGAATAATAGAGGTTAAAGTCCAGATTAGCATTTTAACAGACAAAACGCAAGCAAAACATAAAATTAAAGTCAATCATAAGAAATTATGATTGTTATGTTTGCGTTGCTTGCTCATTTAACGAGGATACGGTTCAAAAAATTTCTTAAATTTAGTTTTTATATCTTCAATTAGAAATTCAAATGTATATTAAAGGAATTTCATCAATTTTTATGTACTTTTATTTCTTCAAGTAGAACCAACGAAAATTATTATTTTTCTTTTTAGAAACATCAAAAAAAATGAAATAGATTTATAAAAATAAAATGATAATAATTATTTCAATTGTGGAATAAACAAGAAATATTTTATGAACAAAGTCTAGCAAGCAAGCGGCAGGTTCACTTAAATTTTTTTTAACTTTTTACATCTTTTTTGTTATTCTGAAAACCACTCACAGGAAAATCACTGAACTGAAACATTTCAAGAATGAAAAAGTTATAATAAGAACGAGAGAGACAGAGAAAGAGTTGTGAGTTCTTATATAAAATTGTTATTCTCTCATTTTTGTTACGACGAGCGTCAAACATACAATTTGTAAGCTGAATTATCAATTTTTTTTCTTTCATTATTCCAAAATTTATTCTCCATGCTTTATAATAATTTGAATGAAATTATTTCATTTATTATAAAAAGAATAACTTTTCATGATTCTTTTAAACTGACCTTAGTAGTTAGACATAGAATGTGAAGAATGCTTTTGTGATGAATTAAATTGTATCCATGTGATTTCATCACGATATTTAATAAAATTTCAATTTTTGAATATTAAAACATGACTTTCTTCGATATGATTTAGTGCAGCATTGAAGCCAGCAACTAGAAAGCACTTTGGAGGACCTTAACTATAATAAAACATTTTTGAAAAAATCATACAGGAAATAAAGAGTGTATGAAGTAGGTGACAAAATCAAAATGAAACTTACATCTGTTTCATGAGACCTAGGGAAGCAAAATTCTGATTTAAAATTAGATCTCAAATGTAGAAACTTTTGCAATAATTAATTACAGTTAAATGACTAGACGTTGTTCTGATTCTTTATAATTGCACAAAGTTTAATAAGTTTTTTGTGGGAATAGCTTGATTCTTTTTTGCAATAAATGAGACGACAATTCAAAAATTAATTCATTGTGACACCATTCACAACCCATAGGTGCTTTAGAAAATATAAAAGAAATTGGAGTTGATTAAATAATGATAAAGAGTAAATAATAAGAATTAAAGAAAAAAGAGCAATAAGAAATAAAATCTGCGCTAGAAAGGTAAGGCAAACAATGTGAAAGTGTTGAATTCAGAAAAAAAAATTCATTTTATATTCTTTTGTCCTAAGGAATTAATAAAAAATAATGCATTCGTCGTACTGTCAATAGATTTTTCTCAGCAATAAATCTGATTATTAATGCTTTTTACTTGTGCACCATTTTATGGTAGATAATGAACATAATGGAGTGGCAGAATAGAAATTAAAATTAATTAGATTTAATTCAGCAATCATAATTTAAGCTACCTTCTTCTTTACAACGATGAGTAAATGACTAGAACACACGCATAGCTATAAAAGTTAACTCTTCATTGATTTCAACTTAAACTATTTAATTAATTTATCGTGAGCAAATACTTCGACTACTTATTATTATATAGTTATTAATTTTCAATTGAGTTGAACCTGCCTTTCTTGAATGTTGCTTTTAAATCCAACATTATCCAAATAAATACAATGAACTAAGCGAACCCATATTTATTGTATATAAATATCTTAAAAGAGAATTATTACGCCAGGTTTATCTGAATTTCAATGCGTTTCAATACGAAGCAAAATAATTTGAACAGCATTGCATCCGGTCTTTGAGGTTTTCTATTTCATTATCTTCATCAGTGATGATGGACGGTGGAAGAAAAAGTTCAAATGTTTATTTGTTCGCATTAACGTTTTGACTTAAGATTTTCAAATGAAGCAGCTAAAATTAATAGAACCTTCTGTTTTTCAGTTTCTAAACTGAGTTTAGCTTTCAGCACATTTTTTGTGACTTGTTCTCTTTCCTTTTCAAGCTATAGTTTTTAACATTGATTCAATTTTTAAAATTTCAAAGAACTTCAAGATGAGAAAAAAATGCATGAAGTGTCTTTTGAAAATGCACTAAAGACAAGGAAAAGATTCAATTTAAGTAAAAGAAAAAATTATTTACCAGCATTACGTGGTCAAGAACTGTTGTATTAGTCAACCTTATATTTTCATATGTACATTGGTAAGCATACTAAAGCAAACACAAAACAAGAAGAAGGAAAAAATGAAAAAATAAGAAACAATCGGAAGCAAGGGGCATTAAAAAGAAATTCTACACGTGAAAGGAAAAGAAGTAAACACTAATTAATCTGCAACGGATTCTTAAATGTAAATAATGGTAAGAAAGTACCTTCTACAGTCGGTTAATATGTTAATTCTTAGAAAGAATGGAAGCAAACGAGAATAATAATTAATAAAAAGAAAGAAAGAAATTATATCATGAGCATTGACTATAAACAAGTTTTTAATAAGTATTAAAAATATAACTCGTTCAGACATAATTCTACTATTAAATCACGATGACTTGATGCCTTTTCAATCAATTTTTCTCTCATTTTCAACATACTTAATGATGACAAGATATTAAAGACAAAGTGATTAAATAGCAGATGTATGTACTTAATTATAACACCAGAAAAGTTACTCACATACTCTTCCTTCCGATTCAGCCAGATCTTGAGCATTTAACCTTAACGGAATTTTGTCTTCATGTCTTAAACTTAATAAACAATCATTGTTTTACTTAAAAATATTTATTCCTTTTTTTGTAATTTAATTTATGAATTAAAATGCACTTTATAGTAAATTTATTAGTCACGCATATTATGCAAAAGAGAGAAACTTGTATTATATTTTAATACATTTATGACTTTATTGTCTCATTGTTAAGTACATATGTATTCTTTATGTTTGTTATTTATTTGCAAGAAAGCAAAGAAAAAGAAGATTCTTTCATAATATTAATTTATTATTATATTTTAACGACAAAAGCTCCATATTGTTTCCAACTGAATGCATTATTATATAAAATCTGAACTTTTTGATAACTTTTAACTTTTAGTAATAGACTTAAAATATCTTGAACTTTTTTATTTGATTCTTAATCAAACAATTACTATTGCAATTTTTGAGATAATCGCAATATATTTGGTTTTTAATATGAGTTGTTGACTTATGAGATTAAATGAAAAAGTGTTTACTTTACTCTTTAAATATAAATAATGATAACTTTTTTTAGGAGTACTATTTTATTCTTGGAGAGTCTTTATTTTAAAGCAATAAAATATACTCTTAGCTAAAAAATCGTATTTTTCCAAAAGATCCAAACTTAATAAACGTATAAGTTAATTTCTCAATATTTTAAAAATATTATTTATGATAATCAAAGATCTTTATTTTATTGCATTATAATTAAATTTCTACGTTTATAATTCTGCTCATGTGAATAAAACTTTTTATTATAAATTGTCATAAAAAATTGACCACCAAGAACGTTTATTCAAAACAGATTATTTGTGTCAATGTGGTGCAATTTTTAAGTTTTCAAAAAATATTTATAAAGCGATCACGTACACGCTCAACATGGCATGTCATTCTCATAATTTAGGAACTCAAATAAAGTGAACTATTAAAGTTTAAGAAAGTTAATATATTAGAATTTACAAACTTTTAAAATACTCCCGAGTGGACAAAGTACTAGTTAAAAGCTTGCCATTGACTTGCCTTTTCACGGCGAGTAAGTAACCATTGACGTGCCTTTGCAACTAGACTTAGGGACGACTAATGACATATTTTGCGCTTTCCATTTAACTGGACATAGGAATTGCAAATATGTCTAGTTAATGTCCAGTTACAAAAAAATCGAAATAAAATAAATAACACGTGTCTTTTTCTCCATATTTTTTTCTTTTGTAAAATTTTATTATTGTATTAGTGTAATTAATTAATTAAAGTACACTATCACTTATGAAAAATCTCTAGTAAAAATTGAGTCTCGAACACTTGCGCGTGAAACATTTATATTTACTTAAAAGTTTCATACAAATTTTGGTGGACCTTATATAAGTGATTTCTGTAAGCGCTTGTGAAGTATATGGTCAAAAAAGTAAGGAAAATTATTTTTGAGTTTCGAACACTTGATTGATTAGCATGAATGTCCAGTTAAAGTCTAGTTAACGTATAGTTCTCTATATCGTATATATTTCGACAAGTTAAAAGACTGTTAAATGATTGTCCAATAATGGACTTTAACTGGCTGTGTCCACCCGGGACTGTTAGAACTTTATTGAAAAAAGTGAAAAAATAATATGATAAGAAATATTATTTCTCATTAATGAGCCTATGAAAGTCAATTTTAATCTCTTTTGATCACATTTTAAAATAAGTATTTTTTCTCTTTAGCTGAACATGAACTCATTTTAATTAAATATTTCATTTAAAATCAAGAGAGAAATTAAAAATAATTACGTGTTGTGAAATCTCTCATGATAATTAATCGAAATAAGATTTTTATCGTGTTGATTTACAGATTAACAGTACAACATCTTCATTAATTTTCTATATGAAAAATAAATCAGAAAAGAAAATACATAATCATTCCACCTTGCTTTCGTGGTATAAAAGTGAATAAGATGAGAAAAAAATTTATTGCCGTAATTATGGCTTAAAAGGCCAATAAAATGTCGAAAAACATTTGCACATTTAGCGATGTGTAAGTATTAAAGGCATGGCTTTTAGGGGAGTGAGAAAAAATTAATTTTAAACATTAACAAATTATTGAATTATGTTATTTCAAATTTTCATCAAAACAACTCTAAATTCCATAATTTAATGTCAATCTGATAATAAAAACATCAACTAGCAAGCATTAAGGTCAAAATGACTATGTTTGCAACAGCACAACATAAAACGTGCTTGTTAAAATAATAAAAATAACCTTTATATTTATACTTATTAATTACAAATGGGCTGAGATTTAAGTAAAATAATTAAAGATTTCTTAATTTTTATGATTATCATTTATTTTATTTATCATTTCACCATACGTATGACTCTTGCAGTGATACAATTTAAGGTGTATACAATTTTATTTTTCGCTTCTGTACATTTGTGGTATGAATATTTATCAGCAATGAAGAGCGAAAGGAAATCTGTAATCAGAGGCATAAAAATTATAAATTGACATAAATTTTTCTTACGCCTTTAAAGAGCTTTAATTAGCCACGTGATATGAATAATCAACATTCATTTGTAAGCCTTAAACATGTTATTTTTTGCTGTTATTTCATTTAAGTTAAAACGTGTTGATAAATAATTTGATTGAAACGTACATCAAATAATTTTATTATTTTAACTATAGTAGTTCAATTACAAATAATGTTGAGTTGTTTAACTATGATTAAGATTGTTAAAATCATAGATTGTGTAAAAGATGGGAGATTCTGAGAACCACTGCACAACTTTGAAACATAAAAGCTTTTAAAATGCATGTTAGATTTATAGTAAGAGATTATCAAGTTCAAAATTGAGAGTCTTTCTATCTTATTAAAATAAAGATCTATTTTTTTATAGCTTAATTTATATTGGTTGTTAAAAGGCGTGGACACTGGGATTAATCCCAATAATGCTCAATAATCACAATAATCCCAATACATACTACTTACTTCCTTGACTGGGGCGCACGTGGGCCCATTGCCGCGCTTAGAGATCGTCTGAAGACAGCTCTATCCTTAGACACCTTCTGCCAGTTCGGAATATTAAGGACTCTAGCGTCCTTTTCAACACCTCCAATCCACGAGATCTTCGGTCTTCCTCGTGATCTCTTGCCATCCATAAAGTCTGCTACTGTCACTTTTAGTACTGGGGCATCTTGTGAGCGTCTAAACACATGTCCAGCCCATCTCAAGCGATTTACACGGAGAACTTTAGCAATATCAGCTTCCTGAAATAAATGATATAACTCATCATTATGTCGACTTCGATACTCTTCTCCTTCCTTCACAGGACCATAAATCGCTCGCAGTATTCGTCTTTCGAAGACACCAAGTGCTTCCTCATCCGCTTGTGTTGAATTCCAGGTTTCCGAGCCATATAAGGCAATAACTCGGATAATCGTTTTATATAACGTGACCTTAGTTCCTCTCGACAGAAGGTGTTTTAAGCTGTAGAAAGCTCCATATGCCGAGTGGATCCGCTTACGTACTTCAATAATCCCATTAATCCCTAATAATCCCAATAATCCTGAATAATCCCAGCATATTTTTGAGTGTCCACGCCTTGGTGGTTAATAATACACACATGCAAAATGCCTAGAAGATACTTCTTCAGATACTACATTGTTGCTCATAAATTTACAAACTTTATTTTGCAGTAAGAATATTAAATTCGTTCCGGATCATATCGTACAGAATTTATTCATTACACTTTCTTCACTTCAACTTCTGAAATTATGATTGTAAAAATGTAAAGAACCTGTCAGATAGAATTATTTCAAGTAAAGAAGAAACTTTTTAATGAGTATGGCGCATTTTGTTTTAAGTCTATTTTTTAACAGGATTTTGAAAAATGTTTGTAAGATGGCGTTGTAATTTTAAATTTTTTTTGTGTTTATATGCCATTTATATTGTGGGATTCGAGCTATTCCTTAGAGGGTGGTATCTTTAATCTTTATTTAAATATGAATTTTATAAAAATGAAGACAGCAAATACTGCATATATCAGGAAAAAAAAAGAACTAAATGTCCACATTTTGTACTCATGAGAAAACTTATCATATGATCTTCATAGGTAAATTATTGCATTGTAAATATAGATATAAATCATTGTTGTTGATGATATGAGAATAAAAATCATAAATTTAATTTGTTTCAAGAAACATGATAATAAATTGAAAATAATTAATGAATGTAAATTGATACCATTGAATGAGCAAACTAAAGCAAAACAACATGAGTAAATGTACAAACATATGATAGAAAAGCAAGCAAACCAACCATAATAAACCATTTCTCGGTTTACCGATGATTTCTTAAGAAATCCAAATGAAATTTTAATTGCTTTTCCTTTGAAATTTTAAACAACAAAACGGCATTCGAGCAATTAAATAAGCTTGATACTTATATGTAGGAAGTGAGTGAATTAATTTATAAGCAAAATAAAAAGATTTATAGAAGATCGTTGGAAATGTAGATCTCAGCTGGAAAAGTGAAATTTTAATTAATTGTTCTCATATTATTTCACTTAGCACATTTCTTTTTCTCTAATGACCTCCCAGTGGTTAACGATTGTAGAAAAATGATCTAGTTATTTTATTTATTATCCAAATAAATGTATGAGTTACATTTTTTATGTTGTTTTGTTAATTTTCAGTAGGTTTTGATTCTTAGGCAAATCTTTGATACATATCTTAGCAAAATAGAATCTTAAGCATTATTATTGATCCGTAGATTGTTTAAGTTTCTGACAATGATCCATAAAAATAAGAAGAATAAGATGTGAAAGAGATTAATGGACTCAGGTAACTGTTACAAAAACTGAGGTATCAACGTGATAAGCAATAAAACGCCAAATCACTAATTTAAAATCAATCGATGGACAAAGACAAACTAAGTGGTTGTACAAAAAATCTGGAAAAATCATCGAAAACATTTTGAAGTAAATATCCAATTAATGATGTTTAAAGCATTACATGATTGAAAGTGAGCAATTAGATTTGAACAATTTTAAATAACATATCATGCTTAATTTAATTTGCTTCAGAAACTAATTTTTCAATTCTTGATGATACTTTTAGACATATTGCGTTAAAAATTTTTTTACAGAAAAATCTAAAGCTGGTAGCAAATCATTAATCGTTTCTCAAAATTATAATAACATTGTAAGCAATAAGAAAAAAATATGTAGTTTCGCAGTTTGATTGAGTAATTGAGTTTGATTCGATTGATTGCTAGCAAAATAGAAAAAAAATTTATATTCCTTCATCATTTTTTTTTTCAATCTTATTCTGTCTATCGAATCTCCTCAAACATACATCACTTATTGATCGTTATTTATGAAATAATTTAAAATGTAGACTTTTAAGCCCAAAGAATTATTTTTAAGTGCGAAAAACTAATTGGTAGTTGAATTAATAAGTTTATTTAATTTAATTAAATTTAAGTAACAGTTAATGCTGAAATGAAAATATTTGAAAATAATTCAAAGTGAAAAAAGTAACAAGAATTTCTATAATCTCATTCACTAGCTTTTTGTTGTGTTCGTGTTGGTGCTGGTGGTATTTTTTCATGCATGACGAAGAGCAACGTTTCCGCTTCAGAAACACACGGGTTCAAGGTTTCATTTTTTTTTCACTTCTACTCTCCTCATTTTCACTTGCTTGCCAGTCATTTTTCGAACATAACAAAAAATAATAAATTCGCATTTTGATGTCGATTTTAGAGTTTTATTTTGCAAATACCAGTATAAATTAATTAAAGAACACAAAAAATATATTTGGTAGAGGACATCAAGTTTAAGTTGAGCAAGTATGTGAGTGATAGATTCAATGAAGTCATATAAATTAATCATTAAATGTCACGCCAAATATACCTTCATAAATGTCAAGTTTGATGATGAAATTCCAACATTATATACAGTACATTTCCTTATTAAAAAGCAGACGTTTACAATCGCAGTAGCAATAGAGCGCCCCCCATAGGCACTACATCTCTCACATATGAAATTATTTATTTCTACCATGAAAATTTCTTAAAACGGAAAATGAATCTTCATTCCATCTGTATATTTATGGTAAAATCCAATTATGACAATAACAGCACATAGAAAAGCAGTGCATGCAATGTAATGGTTTTTAAAAATCATTTTCATTTCTTCAATATTCTAAATTTATTTCATGCGTCATAATTACATAATGCATGGTAAATAGCAGCAACTATTGCCCCAACAACATGATTTGTAATATTACGCTTAACACACGTACGTTTGCTACTGGCTACGAATAGATTGAAATAATCTGATCGAATTTAGTGCTGAATTATTGCTTTCAGGTAAGCATAGGAATACAGGTAATTGCCTAAGAAGAAAATAATAAAATTGCAGCCAAAGACAATTTAAATCCATATTCAACACCATTTACTTACTTTTATAAGTAGCATAGAAAAAATTCATTTTTTGAAATTATCATAAAATTATTTTCATCATCAACAGTAGCAGTACAATGATGCCTATTCTAATTTCCGATATGAAGCAATATGATGTGAGTGGCATCGTATTATGAGATCACATTA
The DNA here is from genome assembly GCA_917627325.4 of Chironomus riparius. Lineage (NCBI taxonomy): Eukaryota > Metazoa > Arthropoda > Insecta > Diptera > Chironomidae > Chironomus > Chironomus riparius. Next base: position 25,711,038 of record OU895877.1, read on the forward strand.
TTAACTCCTTTACGCTGTCGAGGTGTTTTCAATAGTTTTGAGTTGTAGTAAAACCTTTGCCATTCTTTAAAGGATTGTCCACTGTCTTTTAAGTTTTTGACTATGATAAAAATATTCATGCTAAGTTATAATCATTACTTTAAACTGAAAATTAAATTCAAAAGTAAAATTATCTACTGTAGAAAGTTATAAAGTGATTAAGAATTTAGTCACAAAGTTATCAATCCTATTATTAAATTGAAAACATGCACTTTATGATGCGTTTTCTTACTCATGTCTTTACACTCTAAAAGCTTTAGTGTAATTCCACATAAATGCACACATAATAAAGTAGAACGATGTAAAAAACAAGGCGATGTGATGGCACTTTATTGAAAAAAATCATTGCATGCACAACATTGAACGTACTTATATCGATTACAATTTTTATATAATTTACCATACTTGACGAATATTAATTGACTGAGCTGGAGCTGTTGACACAATGACCATATATGCCACATACTTACCAATATGATTGGATGAAAAAAGAAAAAGAAGAGAAAAAAAAATATTGTCAAAGCAGAACGAGCTTGAGATTGTAATCATAACATAAAATTTATTGTTGTTAAAAAGGGTTAATTGATTACTTTTCGATACAGTGATTTATTATATTGAATCAGATTTTTATCTGATCGCAGTTCGCATTAATTTGGTTTTTGTTCAATTATTTTTTTAACAACTCGAAAATTGTAATTTCTTGCAAAAATGGAAAATAGTGAAAATGAAATGGAAGACTTAATGAAAAGGATGGAATCACATGGTGGAACAGTACAAGGTGGAATGCTTGTTAAAGGTACATTATATGCAAAAGGAGATGAAATTATCAGAACATCATTTGACGACATTACAAGTTCAAGTATGGCAAAATATTTGGATTTTTTAAAAGATGCATGCGAAAATTTTGTACGTGAAAGAAAGTCATCAGATAAGCTAGACTTCATTCGAATTGATTATAAGAAACGTCAAGTCAGAGACTCTCGATATCAAATTATGATGGCTGTTGAAGATGATTTTAAAGCGGTTATCCTGCAAGAATATAAAGTTCGCGATCTTCGTAAAAGATCATCTCGTGAAGAGAAAGAAACAGATGAAGCAGCATATAAATACACACAGAAGAATTACTTCTTTCCATCACTCGACAAATGATCATAAAATTGACTACAATCACACTTATGTGTATATGGATGCGCAGAGGTGCAAAAATAATTTATTATCATTTTCATTTCATTTCATGTTCAATTTGTAAAATAATAATATAAAAAAATGAGATGTGAGATGAAGAAAGAATTCAAAATTGGCAACGTGTAACTCAACAAAGAAACAAAATAAAATGAAATTGCATTCATTGAGCATAATTTTCATTTATTTTACTGCAATAATATGTTCATGCAAGAAAAAGAGGTAAGTTTTTGATTTATGGTCGCATCACAAAGAATTAAATTCACCGCAACACATCTTTTTCCTTGACTTTTTTTCATATTATTTTCTCAAGTAAATTTTTGTTTCTTGTAGATGGCTTCTGTAACTGGTCAGGGTTGTCATGTGGTTAAATGATGCATTTGTAAATTCTTAAACTGTCAACTGAACTAAGATTCATAATATTTTCTTATCTAGTCAATATAACATTTGACCACATGTTCTCGATATAGTACCAGATTCAACCCTGTTTTAGTTTTACAGCTAATGACAAAATTTTCATGAAAAAAATGTATTAAAGAATTATGTTGATGTAATTAAGAAAGGAAATTAATTTAAATCATAAACGTGCATTGCCACTAAGAATAAAAGAATTTAAATCGTGGGAATATCTTATAAACAATGTAAGTTCCATGAGTAGTGATATTTTAAAATTTCATAAAATTGATAAAAGAATTTTCTCCCAACCTTCGAAGAACAAGGTTGTGGAATTGTCAATTCTCCAAATTTAATTATTTGCGCGTAGGAACCAAACAAAAATAAGTCAAAGCATACAAAAAGAACAAAAGAACAAAAAGACTACGGAAAAACTCATAAAAGTCGCGATTTAATTAATATTTGGAGACAAATTAAATTTGAGCAAATGAGTGCAAACTTTTGTACATAACCTAGACAAAACTGGAACTTGATATCATGGGAATACCACAGAAAAAAATTAAACTTAAAACTTAGTTGTGAGAAGATTATGTCTCGCGATGGGTTTTGTGTGTTTTTCCAATAATCGCGGACAAGTTTTTACAAACCAATTGATGCTGACTGGATTTTCAACAAAACTTAACATTGACAAATCGAAATTGATCATCTCAGAATACAACAGAACAAGTGATTTGCATGAAGAATTGTTGAAGGATCTAGATCGTTGACAATTGGAAGTGGATATTTTGCCTTGCGACGGTTTTTTGCTGTGTCCAATCGCAGGCATGATTTTCTGTCAACCGGTTGAAGTTGACTCTATCTCAATAGTCTTTTTATGTTCATTTACAAATGTGGAATTGTTGACGATCTTTTAATAGCAATATGCTTATGGATCTTAATAAAGTTAATTAAGAAAGAAAGAAATTGATAAAAAGAATGAACGATGGGTTACCAAGTTTATCGTCCTACAGTGCGTATGATTCGTTTAGCCGCACACAGCTTTTTGCTTTTTTCTTTGTAATATGCAACTTATAAAAAATCAATTATACTGTCAAATATTCTTCATTTATTACGTAATCAAGTAAGCTATAAATAATATTTTTTAAAAAAAGTAGAAAAGAAAAAAATGAAAAAAAAAACGAAAATTTGGATTTTGAAAGCATGATTTGTTTAGCCGCACTAAAGAAAAAAGTATTTTCAGTGGATATTGTAAACAAATAAAGTTAATTTTTAAGTAATTTTAATTAAATAGATTTTTATCTATAAAGTAACGCTATTAATTCATTAGATTACTGATTAAAAAACAAAAATTTAATCATGCCAAAAGGAAAATCCTTAAATGAGACTGAAAAGGCTGTAATTGATCAATTAAAATCGATTGAGCTGTCCAATCGGGATATTGCAAAGGGAATTAATAGAGACGAAAAAGTAGTAAGAAATTCCTAGCAAAAGGCAAAGATTATGGCAAGAAGAAGAAGACAAAGGGCAATACAAAAATTAAAAATCGTGACAAAAATCGTGCAATTCAACTTGCTTCTACGGAAAACTACTTTTCCAATGATATCATACGTGAATTAGATCTGCCTATTAAGAAAGCTCAAGTTCGTAAAATATTGCGATACTCTGGCCGCTTTAAATATGTCAAAAAGATGAAAAAACCTATGTGGAATCCTGAGCATATTGTAGAACGATTTAATTGGGCAAAAAGATACGTTCATTGGACTAGGGTGAAAATTCTTCATTATTATAACGGTCATTTTTCATACATTTTTCATTCGAATTATTCGACTATTTCGACAGTCAGTTAGCTTTACCCTTTTTCTTTCACTTTTTATCAATCTAGCCAAGCGATATCACGCATTTATCGCGCCACGAAAAAGTGAGGATTAATCTTATCATATTCATTTCTTTTTGATTCATTGATATCCATTTGTTATAGCTATCTGATCCGATCATACAGGATATTTGTATTCACATTAGGTTTATAAAGCATAAGTAAATAAACATAGAATTTGTGAAATATATTTATTGTTTCGGGATTTAGATACATCGTGGCTAGCTGGTGAAAAGACATCATCAGATAGTTTTTCTCTTAAATCATTAATCAAAGCAAAGAGAAGAACGAATTTAACCTCGTAGTCCTGCGGAAATTCAGCGTGAAAAATTTTGACTCGCAAACGAATCATGTCAAAGTTTTTGCTCAAAAACGTCGAGAGAGCACACCACGAACGGTGCCAGGATGAATGCACTGAAAGAGACGGTGTCATGCTTAAATGCATGAATCTTGAAGCTGCAGGAAATAAGCCTTGTGCAAATATTATCCATGCTAAGTGTGCAGGTTATGACCTTGGCGTCTTACCTCACTTTACTGGATATTACTGTACAGATTGTACGACAGGAAGCTCTGAATTACATCAGAAAATGTCAGAGATAGAGGAACAGGCGAAAATATCAGCAGAAAAAGCAGCAGCATCAAAATCTTCCGATACGATCAAGAAGGAAGAACATGAGGCTCTTAAAACAATGGCTGAGAAATTAGCAAATCAGTTAGAAGATAAAGTGGAGAAGATTAAACAGCAAGCAGCTGAAATGGAAGCACAAAAGTTAGTGGCTAAAAGGCAGGAAGAAGAATTAAAGTTTCTGCAAGAGGCAGTGAGCAAAATGACAAGCGAAAGATCCAGTTCTGGATCTCAACAAAACTTTAATTCGACATTTTTGGAACGACTTAATGAGACTCTTCGCTTGGCCGAAGGTTTCGACGAGTCAACTACAGTCAACTACAAATCACACACGCCCGATTCCTGCAAACATTCAAGGACGTGCTCCAAACAATAGCAGCATTAATAATTCCACTTTCAACGTCGCGAATACAAGCACTGGATGGCCCAACTACGACGAACAACAGAGAATAGCTGATCATCACGACGATCATCGCCTAATGCTCTTACGAGCAAGCCTTGCTAAGCCAGTTCCGTTTGATGGTGACGTCACTAAATGGGCAACCTTTTTATCGGAATTTATTCGTACCAGTGTGAGAGGAAGTTTTAGAGACTTCGAAGATATGGATCGACTACGTGAACTTGTGACTGGAGAAGCGAGAGATATGTTTGTAACGGAGCTTTCAGATCCTTGCGCTGAAGCTTTAAGTACACTCAAATGCCTTGATGATTTTTTTGGTGTTCGTGGAAATGCCGTAAGAGTAGCAATGGATAGGATTACACAACTTCCACGAGTCGACAAGTCCACTGATAAGCAAAAGCTAACTGGACTATATACGCAAGCCAAACAATTTGCTCTCCAGTGCCGTATCCACAACCAGCAGCATGAATTAGCTTCACAAGCCATTTTATTTATAATCGAAAGTAAAATGTTCAGCGACCATGTAAAACTGTGGAGACAGTGGGTTAAAACCTGCAATAAGTATGAAGATGTCGATGGAGTGATTGCGTTTTTGGAAGATCAAATCCGTGACTTAAGTTTCAAAAACAACAGAACGAAAACCGGCATTACCGCAAATGTTAATACAACAGACGTCACGGGGGGACTCCAAGACGGGGGGACGCAGTCCTCATCATCAAAAGCTTAGTTCCGACGATCCCTTTAAATCACCCTCTGATTACGAAAAGAAGAGAAGACCTGATTTGCGCGAACTAATCGAGAAGAGAAAAGAGCTTAGCAGCATTCGAAATCGTATTATAAGACCACGACGTGACCGTTAAATTTCATATGAGTATGAGTTCCTCCGGAACTGCAGGGGGGACGATGAAAATTCTTCATTATTATAACGGTCATTTTTCATACATTTTTCATTCGAATTATTCGACTATTTCGACAGTCAGTTAGCTTTACCCTTTTTCTTTCACTTTTTATCAATCTAGCCAAGCGATATCACGCATTTATCGCGCCACGAAAAAGTGAGGATTAATCTTATCATATTCATTTCTTTTTGATTCATTGATATCCATTTGTTATAGCTATCTGATCCGATCATACAGGATATTTGTATTCACATTAGGTTTATAAAGCATAAGTAAATAAACATAGAATTTGTGAAATATATTTATTGTTTCGGGATTTAGATACATCGTGGCTAGCTGGTGAAAAGACACTAGGGAGTGGACAAACGTGGTCTTTTCAGCTGAGAAAAAATTTAATCTTGATGGACCTGATAGATTTCATTACTACTGGCACGATTTAAGAAACGAAAAGCAATTCAACTACTCTAGTACTTTTGGTGGTGGCTCTTTAGTGGTTTGGGCAGCATTCTCAATGCATGGTAAGACCCCGATTGCAAAAGTTACTACTCGGATAAACTCAGACAACTAAATTCAGCTCATGGATAATGTTTTGATTCCATTTACGGACGATTTTATGAATGGTGACTTCAATTCAAGAATACTTGCCCGTCGAGTATATAGTCGAGGTCGTAAATTTTGATCCATTCAAGAGCTTGAAGTTGAAGTCCGTAATTACTTTCGAAATTTATCAACACAGATATTAGAAACTTTAGTCAATTCCATGCAAAATCGTCTAATTGAACCTATACGTAAGAATGGACACGAAACAACATACTAATTCATGGTTTTTGGGCAAATAAAATATTTTTTTCCTTAGTGCGGCTAAACGAATCATAATTTCAAAATCCATAATTTCAAAATCGCAAACTGTGTGCGGCTAAACGAATCATACGCACTGTTTATGCATAAATATGCATAAATAGTGTAAATTTGAGGAACTGTTTAACCAAACTTTATATAGTTGATAAATATTGAGGTGCTGAACACTAATGCTGAACAGATGACAAATAATTTGTTCTATTAAACTTTGACGTCGATATTTTTTCTACAATCTACTGATTTGTTTTCGAAATTTAAATTTTAAAGTTTATAATAAAATTAATAAAACTTTGGCTGCAGGATGCCAATTAACAATGAGATCCTGAATGAGTTGCTATAGTAAGATTAACAAAAGACTTTTTCCGAATTTAGCTTATACTAAGAGATCAACATAGTTTTTATACAAATGGCACTAATATATTGTTTAGAAGATTAGTTTTGTAAACGACGTTCAGTATTCAATTTGAATTGACAAATTTTGTTTGATTACAATTATGTTTTGATTAATTTTCAATGAGTTTTCTTGGCGTTTTCGTATTTTCACTTGTTACAAAGTAACACAAAACTTTTTTCAAGCTAAATTGCACATAAAATGTGCAAAAACTCCTCTAATTGGATTGCTGCTCAGTTTAAAATGGAATTTTTATTCATAAAAACAAACATAAATATGCACTAGCATTTACGACTGTTTACAGTAGTTTATTTTAGTAATCAATTTTTATTTTAGATTTTGAATCTATTTGCAACTTCATATGAGGTAGATAAAAATGAGATGAAGACGAGGTAACAAAGTAATTTCAATATTTAAGATCGATCTTGCTATATCCCATCGAGAATATGAAAGCAATATTATTACTTATAAAGATAGCAATTGCTACAAATTCATTCGGAGGACAGTAAGAAACACATGTTCTGTAACGCTTTTAGAAATTGCTTTAAGCTTCATTCGTGAACAGCATTTTACATCAAATAAAATACTCGTCAAACCACTTTTTCTTCTTTCAAATTTACAGTAGCGCTCAAAATGATAAGGACAGCAAAATTTTTTTCAAATTTTTATTAATTTTGACTCACAGGATTATCTAAATTTGCTGAAATTTGGACCAGTTATACAGTTTTAAATGTCCTTTCATACAATATATACTAATTGTACTTTAATTAAATATTTTTGAAAAAAACGGTAAAAAATCAAAATGGCTGCCGCTCAAAATGATAAGGACAGTAGATTATGTTAAGATTTTATTATATTAAGTAATATTATGGAACTTTTAAGACTTAAAACATTATGTTTGATGAATATTCTTTAAATAAATTTATAATTCACGCTTCTAGATGTAAGACTTCTTACTTAATTTTAGTGTTTAAAAATATGTGAAAATTTTGTCAATTTATGATAAATTGTCGTACAGAAACTTGTTTATTTTTTAGGTTTACTACCAAAAATCATAGATAATTTGATTATTTATCAATTTATGATCAAACATTTAGATAACTGTTAATTAATGTAAATTTTTTTCAAAAATTTTATTTTTCCTTTGCGAAATTTTTGTGAACTTAAGTCGACAATTTGAAAAAAAATTGTTAAATATTCGCAAAACAATGCTTAAATTAGTATATTTCTCTTCCATTTTAATTGTTTAATAACATATATCAAGCAATTGAGCGCTTCGAAAGGATTAAGCGACTAAGCAATCGTTCTCTATGAGCTTCTCAAGACGAAAAAATATGAAGAAATATTTTTTTGTAAAAATGTTAAATTTAGCACTCATAGAATACAAAATAGAGTGTTATTCGATTAAAAAAGCCAAATTTAATTATTTTATGTTAAAACTTCACTTATGTAAATCACATTTTTTTAGGTTCCAACACATTTTTCATTTTTGCCATATCAAAAAGTCTTGTTGTTGAAAGAGAACGATTGCTTAGTCACTTATCCTTTCGAAGTGGTTCAATTGCTTGATATATGTTATTAAACAATTAAAATGGAAGAGAAATATACTAATTTAAGCATTGTTTTGCGAATATTTAACAATTTTTTTTCAAATTGTCGACTTAAGTTCACAAAAATTTCGCAAAGGAAAAATAAAATTTTTGAAAAAAATTTACATTAATTAACAGTTATCTAAATGTTTGATCATAAATTGATAAATAATCAAATTATCTATAATTTTTGGTAGTAAACCTAAAAAATAAACAAGTTTCTGTACGACAATTTATCATAAATTGACAAAATTTTCACATATTTTTAAACACTAAAATTAAGTAAGAAGTCTTACATCTAGAAGCGTGAATTATAAATTTATTTAAAGAATATTCATCAAACATAATGTTTTAAGTCTTAAAAGTTCCATAATATTACTTAATATAATAAAATCTTAACATGATCTACTGTCCTTATCATTTTGAGCGGCAGCCATTTTGATTTTTTACCGTTTTTTTCAAAAATATTTAATTAAAGTACAATTAGTATATATTGTATGAAAGGACATTTAAAACTGTATAACTGGTCCAAATTTCAGCAAATTTAGATAATCCTGTGCGTCAAAATTAATAAAAATGTGAAAAAAATTTTGCTGTCCTTATCATTTTGAGCGCTACTGTATATTGAAAAAATACTTATTTTGCAGATACTCGACCAACAGTTCAAACCATCAAAGTCCAACATTATGCTTATACATATTTCTGCTACTCTCCAATGTTACTCGACTATGTATAAAGTTGACCTCAAAGCATACTCGATCTCTGATTTTTTTCTTCACCATATTATAATATTCACAAAAAAATAAATTTGAAAAGAAAGTACATCCAGCAATAAATTAGACTTCATTCCATCATCAACCTTATTTTTTATTTAATATATTTTCAGTCTTCGAGCATAATCTCCTTGTATAATGTAAATACTTGAATGTATAAAATCCATAAGTCAGGCACAAATCACGCAATATTGAAAATGGCATGAAATAGATTTCAACAACGAATTTTTTTCTTCAACTGTTTCTAAGGCTATTTCACCGCAAATGGTTTACGTTCAATTTGAAAGCCTAAAGAGAATTGGTAATTGACTAATAAAAAAAAAACTTTCGAATGCCTTTCGATAAAAAAAATTATTTTTTAATTCATTTTATCGCATTGCCAGTTGTGACTGTAATCTATTCAAATTAAACTATTGCATTGAACTGATGGTTGAAGGAGAATTAATCAGCAATTAATGAATTGAAATGACTTTCATTCATAGACATTTTAAATTTCGGATTTTTGTGACTCATGAACCTGCAAAATCTAAGGTCACGTTTATGGACTATTAATTGATGTTATTTATCAATTGTTAATTTTACATAATTTTAATTACAATGAATTTATTAATATAAATAGGATATTCCCAACAATTAAATGAAAAATACACATACTTGCATGCAAGTAGCTTAAAATTATCAGCAAACATATTTTGCAATATTTATCTCAAAGCACATTTTTACCAACTGTGCAAAGCTGTATTGTATACAAAAAAAAAGCAGTATATGTATCGTAAATCTTTTAAGTCTTCGCTTCCCATCTGTTGATCGCTTCAAAATTATGATGCTCAATGGAGCCACAGAGTTTTAATGATTCTAATTTATTTTCTCGTTTTAATAAAAATGTATATGATTTTTACAGCTTCACATATACTTTTTTTTGAATTTCTATCCATTTATTGAAGACCTAAACTTCATAGCTAAAAGTTCTAGCATATAATTGTGTATAGCATTTATTAAAGATAGCAATCGACAAATAGCACCTGAAGATCTTAAATAACACTTATTGTATGATATCAATAATGAAGAAAACAAATTAATTCCTTATGGTGCTAACATGATTCATCAAAAATGAGCATAGCTTGATTAAACCTTACTTTTGCATTTGATTATTATTTTTTTTGCAAGTTTTGATTTGAAAATCAGTAAGTTCAGATTCAATAAACAGCAAATAACAGAACATTTGCAAGAATAAGACAGTAATGAACGAATTTTGTAGTAGTTGAAAACATGCTGTTAATCACACTAGCATTTCTATGTGCAATTTTCACTCTTAGTGAATGTACAGAATACAGTAGTAATAGAATAATTTTTCAATCTACTTAAACTTGTTATGATTTTTATTTTAAATGGAAATTCGTTATTTAAAACTAGAGTGCTTCATAAAGCCCCTTCTATTATAGTAGCCACTGTTCAATAAATTTAGCTTTTTTAATTTCTTTTTCAATAATTCATTCGAATTTACTGTTTATTTTAAATCGCCAATAAAATGCAGCCATAAATTTAAGTTTACATTTTTTGTGCAGAACAATCATATTGTGTGATATGAAGAAAAGTTTTATTTTGAGAAATATTTTCACACCATTCAAACGCTACTATTAACTGTTTCTCATTTTTCTCTCCATAATGCAATTATGGAAAAATAAAGTCGATAACGAGCCCATAAATTAACTTGCTATACTTATAGGCAAAGAACAAAAAAATAGACCATTTCAGCTCTGTTTCTACAGATTTTTTTTTTACTTTTACAAATTATGGACAAGATGCAAGCAAAAATTGTGAGAATCTCCTACCCATGAACTCGATTTTAAATATTCCCATATTTGAGGAAGCTGCGAAAGTACTTAACAGCATTTATCTACATAATAAAGCAGAATTGAATGAATAAAGGAAAGAGAGCAGTAACAATGCAAATTGATCAGCGCAACCACAATGTGATACAATTTCCTGAGATAAAGGTAGAACAAAAAACTTGAAGCAATTTTAAAAGCCGTAAGCATAAACAGCATGAAGTATGCGACATGAAAAAAAAATATTGCCACTTCCTTCCAATCAATTGCAAGACTCTACTTCTTTCAACTTCTTCGCAGTTTTTATGCATTTTAACCTAATTTTTCATTTTATTCTCAATGTTGATTTTTTAGATTTATAATAATAATAATAAGCTCCGAGGACTACAAATTGTCCCGAGTTCAATTTCTTTTACTCTAACCTGAAATATCATCTCCGGTATGATATACAAATGAACAAGTTCTTTTTTATTTTGCGGTAAATATGTCTTTAATGAGATATAAATCTCGTGCCATCATTAGCAGAAGTATTTTTTCTTACACTGCTTTCTGTTCTAAACACTTGCGGGCAATTAAATGTTTTATTTTACCTGCTGCTGATGCTATTTACCCATCCTGTTTCCATAAGACGTGTTCTAATTCTAATTGAACGTATGTATTTAAGTGGGGATTTAGAGATAAAGTCCAAAGCTTTAAAGTTTACGTGTATAAAATGTCAACCACTTGCTTTCATGTTTATGCGATATTAAGAAGCAGTAAAAATAACGAAGAATGAAAATGTTGGTTCACTTCCAGAATGACAACCAATAATCATGTAATAACTATTCTATTATTGTTATTTAAAATATTTATAAGCGCAAAGTGGATTTTAGCATAGACCATAGTTTGTAAGTGAGACCAAGATTTTACACAATTTTTCGAGGACACTGATTCGATTTTTATACCAGAAAGATCTCTCAATCATTATCATAGAGTATTGTACAGTGCCCATAACAGTCCAGTATGAAAAGCTTACTACTCAAACACTCTGTTCCCAAAAGAGTACAAAGAATTTTAATTCAACAATTTCTTTCTAATTGTACAAAAAAAATATGCTTCTCTTATTCACTTTTATTTTATTTCATTGCTTTTCAATTGTGCACATAAACTTGTTTCTCCTTTCCTTTCTGTTTCCATATCATTCTATATAATTACGCTTGAATGCCTTTTTTACAATTTGTAACGGTCCATTTAGAGCGTCAATTAGAATCCCTTCGTTTATGTTTATATATTATGAATTGCATTTGCACTTATTAAAAAATATTTCTTTGACTTTTCGCTTACAGGTGTTGAGAATATAAATAAGTCAACATTATCTCAATTGTTTCATCATTTTTTTAAAATTTCTCTTCAAAAAGCCAAACACAAAACAAGTTTGTCCACAACTGGTTTGAATTAAAGAGGAATTTGTTTTAAGTAAAAGAAGTGAATAAAAGATACATAAACAATTGGTAAATAAATGGACTTTATGGCGAAAAAGTTACAAGTAACACAAAATTCTTGAAACGCTAAGAATAAAAAGTACAATTTAATTTTAGGTAAATTCAAGCAACATGGTCGTGTTTGTAAGATTTTTTAATGCATTCCTTGTTTCATCCTCATAAAAAGGAAATCTTTGTGAGTACGAGCAAAGAGAATTAGTGGAGGTTGTTGAACAATTATTGTGATAGGAATTTTTATTGATCCAACAATAAAACTCTATGAGCTAACTTGATATTAAAAGTCTCAGAATATAAAACATCGGCAGCAACATTGTTCATCAACAAGCATTATTTATTGTGCATATTTATACTTACATAAATGGTCCCTGTCCTGTCTGCTTTATATTTTAATTCATTGCTCATTTGTTATCTTCATTTAAAATAAATCGAACTTTTAAACGTGAAAATAAAAAAAAAAAAACGTGGTCGATTGGAAGTCGAAAATGCATTCGAGCTAATAAAAATGTGACAAGATACATACATGATAATTTACATTTTTATAACGTTTAATTTATCATTTGCGTATGGTGGACTCGTAGTGATACAGTATAGTGTAAAATACACCTGCAAAGAAGAGAAACAAGGAAAATTGGATACAAAACGGATGCGAGAGATTATTTGCTACCTTATTCCATTCCATTCATTTAAATAATATGCTATTTATATTTGGTTCAATATTTTGCTGTTACTGAATTGATTTTTTTTAATTCAGGCGTGACGGATTGTATTTCAATTCTCAAATAATTGTATTAAACCGCGTACACATACTAAAATGAAATGTACGAAAATGACAAATTTACCAATTAGATACGTGTTGATCGTAGTATAATACTTCTATAAATAACCTCTTTAATATGTGCTGTGAGCTCTTGAGAGATAGGGCAACATATAATAGGATTGGAATAAAGAATTAAGCGAATCCAAAATGGTCATGAACACGAATGGAACGTCAATTGAACGTCATTCTTCTCCATTCAATCGTTTAGTGTGGGAATCAATTTCTCTTTCCCTCTTCCTCATTCTAAACTGGGGCTCAAGAAATAAGACATTTCATCACGAATTGTGGTCATCGGCAATTTTTTTTTATTTAATTCAGTTTTATTTTTCTTGAATTTTTTTCAAATCAAAGACTAAAGATCCTCATCAATGCATAACACCGCAAATTACCGTGACTTTAACATTGTATAATGTACAACGACAAAAGCTATGACTCTTGAAATTAACTGGAACTATACTTTCTTCTTCTTTTTCAAGAGTAAATTGAAGCATGGATGAATTTGATACGTGATCTGCTATATGCTGCCTCTAATCCAATTTAATTTTGCCATTCTAATTTGTTGACTCTCCAACGTATAAGTGATGGTACTAAGAGAACACGGGACTTATAAAAATCCAACCCGTGAATTCTTCCAGTGCCATTGCCAAATACGAAGGAACTTATTATTATTGAATCATGAAGGTAGCTACGTAGAAGCTCCTGAACTATCTTGTGCTGTTCCTTTCTGTAATAAAAGTAAAGAAAATTTAATGATCAATGCTATCAAGTGGTCAACTTTAAAAAAGTTGCCATGATACAAAATTTTAAAAATAGTGCGAATAACCGGTATCATCTATCATCCTGATTATTATTAGACAATCAATAAATATAAAAATTTTGTGAATTTTAGCATTCAATAAATTCTATCGAATGGTTTTTAGCTATTCTATTCTTTTTCTTAAAAAATATGAACAAAATCAACAATATAATTAATTAATATTGATTAACGCTTTTAGTGCTCTATTCAAACGATTTTTCATCTCCTCCATATATCTCTTTCTTTTTTTCTTCTCTCCATTCAATTTGAAACGATTCATTCAACAAAAGAAATTTAAATTAAATTTTTTTAAAATTGTTCTATGTATTTAACATGAAATATATATAAAAAATGAGAAAATAAAATCGATGCGATTAGAATCACAAGCCATCCTTTCTTTTATCTTCGTAAAGATACATATGAGAATGAATATAAAACCGAATCGATGGCAAGTCAATTGTAAAGAATTGAATAGAGATGAATAAAAATTTTTTTAACACATTTATGTTATAAAAGATGTCGGTGAACTTTTTATCCATCCGTACTGGAAATAATAGTAAGAAAAGCTTAGGAATCCTTACAACAATAGTTTAAGCATTAGTTTTTAAATCTTATGGAGAACTCCAACATCTTTTGGTCTTAAACAACAAATTAATCAATAAAAAAATAGTCGCTGGATCATAGAAAAAAGCATTAGAAGCATTCACGTTTGTGTGCACGATTTAAAAAAGAGAATAATTAATTTAATAACATTTTAAAAGTGCCTTTGAAGTTAAGATGAGAAGTTAAATAAATAATTTTCTTTTAACATCATCTTATGTAGGTATTGAGTAATGATAAATTGAATTTGGATCGACAGACGTAACAACAAAAGAAACAGATAGAATAAAAATTATTCGACAATTTATAAAAATTAATACGCGATTTTGAACTAACAGGAAAACAAGATTTTTTCGTTGTTGTTTCCTTGCTGCTGCTCTTTTTACGTTCATTACAAATTGGTGTGAACAATTTTAACATCGTCAGCAAAATAAATTCAGATCTTAAGTATAAAAATTAGGCAGACAAGTGAGTTGCATGAGAAGGTTGAAATATAAAAGAATGAAGATGTTGAAAGTAGACGTTTACACACACGAAAGAGACAGTAAAAAGAAATTCAATAAAATCGTGTGCTCGAAAAAGGCAGAAAAGAGATTCAAGGCATAATAAAGATTTTTATATTCTCATGTATACACAACAAGCAGTCATCATTTTATTGATTTTTAATTGATTATAAAAGCGAAATTCAATGGGAATTTTAATTGTGATGGAATCTTGTGCTGGTATTCATCGTCGGACGTTTTTGGGATTAAGTGAATATAATATAGACATTAAACGCATTAAGGCAATGAATTTAAATGTAAACATAATGTCTTACACACCCTAATATGATCATCATTGATAATATACGTACATAAATCACAAGGATGAAGTTTTCTTTTTTTTTCATTAAAGGTCAAAATATTTTTGTTATTAAAGAATGGAGTCGATACTTTTGGCCATTTAAAGTCAATCAAATGTTGTTACTTATAACTGTCTGGATATTTTTATGGGTGTGCAAATACAACATAAGACTAAAATATTTCGATTGTAAAGGAAGGTCTTTATCGACATATATCAATATCTTATTATTTTCTCATTTCACAAGTGGATTTGAAGTAACAATAAATTATGCTTACAAATAATTTATTAAATTATTACACAGTTAAGACACATTGATTGACATTCAAATATAGAGCAATATTATGTGCATGCAGTTAATAATGTCACAATATCAATGTACGTCATTATTTCCTCTTTATGGTTTTAACTGCTTCTTTATTTGAATGAACTCATTTTTAATGCAAAAATAAAAACGAAAGAATCTTCCATTTATAAATGACAAACATTAAATTATTTTTTAATACATGACTTTTTGAAATCTGAATAGAGTTACAGAGAGAATAAGGAAGAAAAATCAAATTGATTCTTTGTCAATTTTTTTCATTTTCTTGTATGATCTTTGAACATTTGCAAATCAAATGGTGGATGTGAACTTATAAAATATTTAACTTAAAATTCGGTATGAAATGGTTTTCTTCAGCAAATTACATTCAGCATAGACTCAGCATGTAGAATTGTAAAATATTTCCAATGATCATGTCGTTTGTCGCTTTTACAAGTCAACTTGTATGTAGCTTGTGACTAAAAAAAGAACCGACTTGTCATGGAATAAAATGATAATTAATTGTGCAATAGCGTGGAACCTGTAATTGTTAATACATCGAGTGGTGAATATAAATTATCTTGAGCTTGTACTTGCTCCTAGATTATTATTTGCCTTTTCTCTTCACTCTTTATAAATAAAATTGATCGTATAGCTATGTAGAAAGAAATCGGAAACTGGAGATGGGAAAAAGAAATAAAATTCATTGCATTTAATAAACAACTGTCATGCAGTTAATTATATATGTCGACTCAAGTCAACTCAACTCCATGTCTAGTAAATCACCATTCTTATGTGCTATGAAAAATAGGCAGAATCATTGGCATAAATTAAATTAAAAGTTAAATTAAAGGAATATTATAAGTAAAGAATAGGAAAATTATTCAATCCTATAACAAATCGGATAACGATAACTAGTTTAAATTACACTCACTTTCTTGCCATATGCTTTTAATACTTAAGTATATTTTATATTAAATAAAGATTCCATTAAGTTAATCATTAACCTTTAACACTTAATCTTGTGGAACAATTGAGATTGAAATCAGTCATTTGTCAGTTTCAAACATTAATGGGTTTCAATTGATTTATGTTTAAGTTGCTATCTCAACTCAAAGTATGTGGGCTTTCCATTTATTTTCACAGATAAAGAACAAAATTCAATTGACTGTGTGTATGTAAAAATGAAGAAACAATTCACCGGCAAGGTACAATAAATTTTAATTCTTTCATTCCCTCACGAGGGTGATAATTGTCATTCAATATCAACAACGAACGCACCACAAGAAACTTATTCAACATGCCACACAACTATTTGTGCACTGCGGGATGGAAAGAAAGAAGAAATGAAATGGAAATGAAGAAATAAGAGATAATATTTTTGTTGCATTTTTGAGATGATAGCGATAGGCAATTAATTCAAAAATTATGTGACGCTACGGGGATCAAAAGCTTCTGGCCATTGCCGCTGCCATTTCATCACTCATGGAATAAGAATGATACAGAATTAAAATTATTCTTGTCATATTTATAATTGAAATCCATCAAATCGATGGGCAATCATCTTAGACGATTAAAAAAACTATCCGGGAATCAAACTTAATAATAGTAATAAATATATCTAAATCGTGAAGTGCTAATACAAAATTGAAGCGATTTGTGATTTCATTTCCTGTATTTCGTTTGGAGAATGTTCTCGGCTATTAACGAAACTTGTATTTTTCATCTATTGTTATCATCGCAATAATAGCTACTAAACCATGTTTGTTTATTGCTCACATTAAAAATATATCTATAAGCTCCTGACTATACTTAATATTATACAAACAGGTAGTAATAGACAGATACTTCATATACTGATGTTCATTGATGGATAGAAAATTACTCTTGATGATAATTTCATGTATTTTTTATATTTTTCATGATGGCACAAAAATTGCTTTCAACTATAGTTTATAAGTTGTTGGGCAATTTTCCATAATGGATCGTGACGTCACAATCAAATAATAAATTAAAATTTTAAATTTTTTGCAGCCAAGAGAATCAATTCTGAATAATTAGAACAAAATTATCTGTGTGGTCTAAAGTGTATAAAATGTTCAATAATTCAGAAAAAACTTTAAAACTTCGAATTCGTCTATTTGTAAGAAGTTAAAGAATTACGTTTTATTTTTAGACAAAGTCATAGCTCATCATAAAAGTATTTGAAAGTAATTTATCATCTTTTACTTTGAAATATTACATTTAGTTATGCTTACAGTTCAATAATTCATCGTGATGATAGTTATGTGTGGTTCCTACATAACATGTCTTCTTCATATGCGTAAATTTCAATGGAATGTAAAAGAATCGTGACTTGATCATTACATCATACTAGAATGTAGGAGATGCTTATGCCTAGAAAGAAAAAATAATAAACAGAAGAAATTCATTAGTTTTTCATTCTCATTTGGAATTTTTTAACTTTGCCGGTTTTTTAATTTAGAATGTAAATAGATAAAATATTCTAAATTGTTTAAACAAAACGGGTAAAATGCTTGGTGCATGGAAGGTTACTGTTTACATATCGAACTAAATTTATTTTCATAAGTTTTGAATTCCTGGACCAATATAATATTTTTTTAAATTGTCAAATTATAAAATAAGAATTTTTCAGATATTTTCAAGTAAGCATGCTGAAGACATCAGACAAAAAGAGAAGTACTCTGTTAAAAAACTAAATAGTAAACTTCATTGTTTTGGAATTGTCACGACACTTGTCAGTAAATGAAAAATGTAAAATTGGCAACGTTGAGTTTCAATTTTAAAATACAAAAAATTTCCACGTTCAGCTTTTGATCGTATAATTTTCATGATTACCATCATTTTTTTGCTGCCTTGTAAATAAAGCCGCAATTTAATGAGACTACGATGTGTACTGCGGCAAGTTTAAATTTTTTAAGTACATCGAATGAGTTTTTTAGCCGGATGTCAAGCGACAAAAATCACATCGATTTTGATGTATCCAACTACTTTATTTTATATTTTACTGTACTAAACTTTGAATGAGTCTCGACTTTGACTTGCTGACAAAAAGGTCATTTCCTTTATGAAATCATACAGCAGTGGAATTAAATGGAATTAAATAAATGAAGTCAAAAAGTGTGACAGAAATGTACTCAGTAAATGGCAGTTGATTGAAATTTACTGTGAAAATGATTGCGCACGACTTTAGCACTCCAAAAAAAAATTGCAATTTTACTTCTCCCTTTTCACTCTTTGAATTGACACAATGATTAGTTTTTTACTACTTGCCTGTTGCTCTATATTCAAATTTCATAGTTGAACTTTAACGAATTAC
Organism: Chironomus riparius; assembly: GCA_917627325.4. Classification (NCBI taxonomy): domain Eukaryota; kingdom Metazoa; phylum Arthropoda; class Insecta; order Diptera; family Chironomidae; genus Chironomus; species Chironomus riparius. The sequence goes on from OU895877.1 coordinate 25,730,067, forward strand.
ATGCTCGGGGGCGATAGAAAACATGGCATTGCAAAAAAATCTTACATTAAACTTTATTTTCATTTTATAAGCCTCTAGAGCACATCAAAATGCCACATTTGTAATTTAATATATATAGCTACAAAATCGTTGGAATGAGATTTTTCGTTCAGTAACAATTGAAGCACAGAAAAGTCAACAAGCATTGCATGAATCACATTTACTGACTTTAAAAAGTCTCTCAATTGTACATCATCGTTATTGTTGTCGTCCCATGAGAAGGTGCCAACTTTGTTAATGAATATTCTCCATTTATGGACAGATCACGGTTTTTTGAAACAACCTATTTGAATATTCACACCTAATGGATGAGCATTCAACATTCATGTATTATATTTGAAAAGATAGAGATCTGAGAACAACCACGAAAAAACGACTATGATGAATACAAAGACTTTGCTTCTTTTTAAAAATATAAATCTTTTTCAGATCAATGAACGCTTAATAATTTCATTCTATATATTTGTGAGAATTTTGAACACAACAAATAAATTTATTGATAGATCAGAGTATAGAATTCTCTTTTTATTGTTTTCCAATTATTCTCTGAGCAAACATATTTTACCATTATGAAAAGATGTAAAGAATATCGCCTTAAGTCTTTAAAATTTAAAGAATGTGGCAAAAAGGTACAATTTAAGAGGAACTTTTATAAAATTTATAATAAGCATAACTGATAAGAAACAAAATTGAGTTATTTAAATTTTTAGCAAAAATAATGCATCTGAATAAAAATTATAGCTTTAAGGATCTTAATTTCCTCTTTCCATTTACCAATCGTCAATAAATTATATGAATCAAGATATTATTAATAGTAGTTAAAGGCGATTTAACTTAATGAACTTGTCAACACAACAATCAAAGAGTGTTCAGCCGACTAATTCTACCCACCATGCGTCAACCGCTAACACGAAGAAAAAATCATTTAAGATTACAATAAAACAAATAGAAGAAAAGATTAAACAAATTGAGAATGAAATCTTTCGAAATTGTGTCAACAAAAAATAATAATATAAACCATTCACAATTTTAGAGATAACTTTAATCGACTTAAACGGTTCTTTGATCACTCATTTAATGTTAAATTTATGCAAATGGTGTGTTGTGTGTTTTTCTTTGTTCTCTTTGGTCTTTATTGATGTTGAAATGTATTGAAAAAATCAATTTATTTTATTTGATTTTATATTTGATTATGAATATTAACTTAGATAACACCATAATTAAAATGAATTTATTTTGAGCTATATCTAGATCAATTTTCATGTAGTTTGAACTTTATTTTCTTTTCTAATAATAAGAAGAATTTACAATTTCTCAAACTCAATCAAAGCTGTTTATTTTCGCTTATGGCAAGCAGTTATCTTAAAATTATCATTTTAATCCACCTTAACTTTATGCATTACTGTTATAACAGTACATATCAGAATTAAATTCATTCCACCATCTTTTTACTTATTTTACTTTTAACAGGTATTCAAACAAAAAAGATCATGTGTCATTTGCATTTATTTGATACTTTAAAAATCAATTTTATGCTAAATAAGGCTGTTTTAAAATCAATAAACCTCACATTTTTGTTTGCGCTTGATCAAGTTTGTTGAACCAGTGATTTTTTCAATCATCACATTCTGTTAGCCGTAGTGCATGTATTAAAAATAAATACAAGAATGTATATTAAGTTTATTTCAATGACCTATATCGTCAAAATAAGAATTTTTAATTTTATTTCACAATTAAATTCAACTCAAAGTGAGCACATTTTCAACCGTGACTTTTTTTACGTCTAATCGTTAAATACAAAAGAGCTTATCACACAACTGCAATCACAAAAAAATATGATTGTGTTTTGTTAATATGGTATGCATATAAGTTGTCGATTAGTGCACATAAAAAATTATTTTTGCATCAACTTTGTATGCATGCCAGAAGTTTTAAAATTTTTTTTTTGTTATGATGGAAAATAATTTTATGTGATCTTACAATTGATTTTGCTTAAATTTTGCTATAATACAAAAACCACGATACTACTGAATAAACAAAAGACAACAAGGTAGAATATTTTTGAAGAAATAAAGAAATTTAGAAATATAGAAATAGAAGATATTAACACAATTGTGTTAAAATCAACAGATTCTATCAAAAGACTTTACTCTAATAGAAATATCGTGTATTTGAGTCAGAATCTCGTGTGGATTATTTGCTAAATTTAAATTCAAAAATCTTGCTTTAAAATGTGATTTTTATTTGAACAGAATTTAAGTTTTTTTATAAATTTCTTTTTTAATGTGCATAAGTAAATAATCAACATTTAGAATATTTAATATCACTTCAAAGATTTTTCTCAACTCTACCAAATATCGAGAAAAATTAAATATAAGTTTAAACCGGCACAAGAGCAAAAATCTAGATATTAAAACAGATAACACGGCTGGAAATGAAGTGAAGAAGATTTCCGGATTGGTGATTGTAATTAGTATATTCTCTTTTCATTAGTGCCGCAAAATCTCTTTTGATGATTTTAATCGCAAATGTGGAATGATTTTTTTTTAATATGTAATTTTTTCATTTTATCTTCAATTAAAGAATGGGAAAAAAACAAAGCTAATTAACAATTATAATAATTATATTCAAATACCGAAAATGAATGCTATAATAAAAACTGAGATAATTTTTTAATACATCTTTTTTTTCTCTACCAATGTTTTGATCCATAATTGAAGTTTAATGAGTTCGCTTTATATGAAAAGAAAGAACATGGAGCAAAAAGCCAAAGATTTGGATTTGCGATCATAAATTTCCATTTTAAGAGTCATCTGATTGAATCTTGAAAGATTATGTGCCTCAATTAACCCTCTCAGAAATGCTAATGGACCTTTCATATTTATAAATTGGAACGTGGAAAATGCAGACGGTAATAAGAAATGATAAGCAGAGTTGCCCACCCGAGCGCAACTGCATTCGTTCTTTTTGTGAATAATAAAGAAAATTATAAGAATCGTGAAATGCTCATTGCAATCAGTAAAGAAAATATGAGAATACAAGAAATAAAACGTTGTAAAAGCTAATGATTGTCCAATCTTGATACATACTACTCTTTTTCTGTTTATATTACGGACTACATGCTGAGCATTATGATATTATGATTCACAACATGTTTTAATGCTATTACAATTCGGCATTCAATTTTTTTATGAGAACAGTCTTAAAGTTGTAATGAACATTGATAAAAAGAACTTATAAATCTATTTGCTGTTAACATAAAACTGTGAAAATGACAATAAAGGCATCACAATTAAGAACATTCAATTCAGTTAAAGCAATTTGTTCACTTCATACTTTTTTTTAATTTTTTCAACAAATCGTCAAGTCTCTTTTTGAGATTCTGCTTGATCATTGTCCATCACTTCGTGATCTGATTTAACTTCTCAGACAGAAAGGGGAAAAAGAATAAGAGGGAGATTTGAAGCAAGATGAATTATTCTATTAGAAAATCCAAAACCGAAGACAATTGGATACATGAGATTGAATTAATAAAAGATTTCTCATCATTATGACCTTCGAAAAGAATTACGCTCAGTTTAAACAGTACCTATTCGATCAATGAAACTCATTTGTTATTAAATTCGTATATGCATGATGAGAAAAAAAATGGTAAAATTGATTTTATACAGCAATTTTAGTTCACGATTTAATTTTTTTTTAAAATCAAATGTTGAGTTTTTTTATAAATGTAAAATTTGAAACTTTCTGTTTGAACTCTTTTTCAGAATTATTAAGCATGTTTTATAAATGATAAATACAAATAAGATGATTATCATTTTTACAATTATCCTATGTCATGTTAGTAGATAATTTTATTCTGCGTGTCTTCTAATCGCAAAAAGACTCGGATTTTGTCAATTATTCAGTGATTATAAGAAAAAGATTGTTAAAAAAAAACATTCCGCATTTCAAAGGTAGACCGAAAGCGAAATTGCGGATGGTGCTCATAAAAAGGTTAGTTTGTGACATAGCTTCTTTTATTCCTCATCCGGTCAATTGTATTAAATTTCATTTTATGTACATTCGAGTTCTTTAAACTGTTACTTTGTTAACATATATATATATATATTTCGAAATTAGATTATATAAGGTTTCGTTTCTATCCACTACTTTAAAATTAACTTTTTCAAAGATCATCATAATAATTACCCGAATAGACAAAGAGCGTGCTCACTTTTGTGAGCACGTTAATGAGCATACTCAAAATCATCATTTAACGTGCTCACCTGAGCACACTCAGTTGAACATGCTTGTGAGCACATTGTGAATATGCTCACAAAAAAACAAATTTTTTGAAATTTTTTATTTTATTGAGCATGCTCGAGAGCATACTCAATTCCTAAATCTAAGCATGCTCACTTGAGTACACTCTTAAGCATACTCGTGAGCACATTGTGAATATGCTCACAAAAAAATCAATTTTTTTAAATTTTTCATTTTATTGAGCATGCTCGAGAGCATACTCAATTCCTAAATCTAAGCATGCTCACTTGAGTACACTCTTAAGCATACTCGTGAGCACATTGTGAATATGCTCACAAAAAATCAATTTTTATAATATTTCACATTTTATTGAGCATGCTCATGAGCATACTCAATTCTCAAATTTAAGCATGCTCACTCTTAAGCATACTCGTGAGCACATTGTGAATGTGCTCTAAAAAAACATTTTTTTTTAAAGATTTCACATTTTATTGAGCGTGCTCAAGAGCACATATATTGAGCATACTCTGAGTATGCTCATGATTTTGTATATACTTCACAAGTCAAAGTTTCTAGAATTATATATAGTTATCTACTTTTTAACTATAAACATTGTTTAAAAACATTTTGAGATCAATTTCGAAGTATTTAACTTTGTTATAGTTTATATATGAGTTTTTGCCATAACAAAGTATAAAGGTAAATTGCAGCAGTGGTGTAATGGTTATGGTAATGGTCTTAGCAACAGAGCGGTCGTGAGTTCGAATCCAGGTAAAATCCAAAATTTTCTTAAGTGTTTTTTTCAGATTATTAATGAACAAAATTTATTCTAGAACATTAAAAAACTCTACAACAGTAAAATATGTCAAAAAAATAATTTCAAAATTTAATTTTTTTGAAAATTATGAAATAATGTGAGTACACTCAGTGAGCATGCTCAGAGTACACTCACGAGCACACTCACCGAGTGTACTCAAATGTCACATCATATGACATAAAAAATGTTGCATGTCACACAACAATTTGAGCATGCTCAAAATTTGTTAAAATAACGTGCTCAGAGCATGCTCAAAAAACGTGCTCATTAGCGTAAAGTAGTGGCATCACTTTTCGTATGAAAGAGCACGCTCACGCGAGCATGCTCAGCACTGAAATTGAGCGCGCTCATAGCGTGCTCTTTGTCTATTCGGGTTAGTTATTCTGTGATTTTTCAGAGAGTGTCATTTAAAATTTTTATCCTGCTTTTAAACTAGTAAATTTGATCGTGAGAACTTTCACGTCAATTCAATGCTTCAACACAATAGAATAGACTATAAAGCGACAGAACAGAATAAAATAGCAATAATATTGAGAAGGCAGAAAGAAAATTCCCATCCGCATTTTAATTTCATTCTTTCTTCATTCGTTGAGCCCTTTTTGTTTATTTTTTTATGCCTCTTAAATGAAAGAAAGAGTTAATGACTTAACTTCATATGATCACGTATAAAACAACAAAAAAATCTTCTTATCTCATCCTCATTCAATTTCTTCTTCATACATGTCTTCTTGCCTCCTTTTGTTTTTCAACATACATACTTAACGAGTTAAAATCACCCTGAAAATTTCGTGATCATCTTTGCGAAAATAAGAATGTAATTAAGAAATGTGAACATAATTAAAAATTAGCATTTTATACCATCAGCATTCAATAGCTCTCATGAAGTATAAAAGCTGCCCCCCATTGAGATTGTTGATTGCAAACAAACACCTCCGTTCCCATTATTCCTTACAATTTTTATTTTGTTTTGTTTACCTTGTCTTAATTTATTTATACACTTTATCGTGGTTCTAATTAAATATTCTCACCCATATATATGGTGAATTTGAATGGCTTTTCCATTTTTTGTTGCTTTATACTGCAGATTTTTTTAATGAGATGAATTGACATTAAATATCGATTAAATGTCATAAAGTCCATGCTTAATTTTTGTTTTTTAATGATAATTATTATTATAATTGTTTCTCGTTTTAATTCATGACCTGATGAGTTAAGCTGATAAAACAGAAGTTGGACCTTTTTAAGAAATCTGACACGTTTTTTAAAAGTTTTGTACGTTTTCTAAATCCAAGAAACACATGGACATAAGAAATTCTCAGAAGTTTTAGAAACAACAAAATGTTCAAGGTTTTAAATTTTACGAAAGATGCATGATTTGCGGTGTGAGAACTACAAGCTTTTTAATTTAATTTGACTCATTTTCATGTCTTACATAAATACAGAGAAGGAATTAATCCTTTCAATTTTCAAAGTTGAAAACCACGTGATCTTTCTTGAATTTCGAATAATTTATTTCCGTTACACGTTTTCTGACGAAAGAAATTCAATTGAAAATGATTAAATTTAATTGCTCGTGGTTTTATTTCTTACTCATGAAGATATTTTTTTTATTTTCTTTATTTAATTTCACCTCATCCCGATCATCATCATCATGCTCACAGCGGTTAAAATTAAATTATTTCAAGAACGTTAAATAAAAAAAAATGAAAAAATGAACGAGTTGAAAAGGAAATGGACACAAAACGGTGTAAGTGAGGGAGAGAAGGAGAGCAAGATGTAAGAAAATTGACGAAATTTTAATCATTTTCGTGAAGGCACCGAGAACTGTCTGTAAATGGACATCGACAAGCAGCAGTAATAGCAAACAACAGCGCGGGAATGAAAACATCAATAAGAGTTCAACCAGTCAAAGATAAAATTATCGTTAATTTCTCTTCTCGATGATCGACTTCTTCTTTATTTTATATGTATGTGTATATTAAAGTTTCTTCAAATTGTCGATGAAATATTTTCAGTAATTGTCAGTGTTGTCTGCTGCTACCTTTTGCTTTTTACACATTTCTTAATTCCATTCTTTCCGAAATCAATTTCGATTTCAACGTCGATTTTGTGAAATGAGTGAAAATTAATGAAATTATGATCTTCCACTCATCTCATGTGTTCATCAACCTTTCAGTCACTGTAAAATTCTCGCTGTATTCATACTTAATGTTCTTTTAGTATAAAAAAAAAAACAAAGTCCGTCTACAGTTTATCTTTACTATTCAATTGAAGTGGACCTTTATTGTCAAACTTTTTTGATTTCCCACATTTATGACATCATCCCACACACGGCTCCATAGTTAAAGATGAGACGGATGACGAATGAAATGAGCATTCATTTACTGACTTGAGATAATGATATTTAGTAATAAAATTTTCAAAAACGAATGAGCATGAATGGAGGGTTTTTGTGAGTGCAAGATGGAATGTATTTGTTTAGTTGTTGAATCATTATTTATACCTATATGTCTGTTATGTGTGTGAATAATTTTCATCTTTCTTCATCTCTTTCGAGTCTTCGTTTCAATTGAAAATATTATTCTTATAATTCAAATTTTTAGATTCATCCATGTCGCGACATGCACGATTTAAATCGAAATTGAAATTTTTCGACTAGTTTTATTTCATTTCCTATTCATTTTAATAGTATTTACAATTTCTTCAAAAATTAAAGTTTATATGTTGTCGTGACCTTAACCACCAATATGTGGCTTCACGAAAAGAAGGAAGAAGTATGATAATTAATTTATAACTTCTACGACTACACTAACCGATGGAGCCGGCTGCATTTTCACATGAATGCATGAAATAAAGGAAATAAAATAGTTTTATGCCGCGTGCATTGATCAACACAAATATCGATAATGAGCATGAAGATAATTTAAGAGAGACAAACAATTTTCATCTTGCTCGATTGATGCATTCTCATCGACAGATGACGCAACACAATGCATATTCATTCTTCCTCATTTTACATCAATAAAAATAAGGTGCATTGCATTAACGAAAAACATTTTCGTCACGAATAGGGTGACGGCGCAAGAGTAAGAAATAAAACAGGTGGTTGTCGAATGGAAAAAGGTAGCTAATTATAAAAACGTTTGCATTCTCAATATGAAACTTTTTGTCAAGAAACAACAGCCTTTGAATTTTTATCCGAACGATTATTTGATAAAGATAAAAAGTCAATCACTATAGTTTTATTTTTAAAAAATTGTTAGTACTTGCTATAATAGTAATTAACTTACCTTTTGAATCAATACGATCTGATGAGCATGTGTCATATTATTTTAATTAAGCACATCTTTTTCCTTTGTTTTACTCAATATTTCACAAGTAACGAAGATTTCTTTGCACTTTAAGTAATTTATACAATGGAAGGTAATGGCACTTTCCACTGACTTGTGTTTATTTTTTCATCTTATTTTATTTATCATCATTTTATAAATAATAATCAAAATAATGATGATGAAGTGCATAGACTCGTCTCCCTTTCTCAAGTGTTAAGTAGTTATAATGATTAAGGTTATATACGTTCAATATTAAACATGTGTGCAAGTGTTTACACAGTTTGAGATCTTTTATTCATGTCTTCAACTAAAAAAGTTTTATTGTAAGATCTCAAAAAAAAATATTTTTCACTTCATTTTATTTCCCTAACTTTTAAAATGCCTCATTATTTGCTGTTTTACAGTCGAAAACTAAAACTAAATTTCACAACTCCGTACTTATATAATACAACTTTTTTTTTAAATTCTTTTCAACAAAGTCCCAAAAGAATACCGAGAAGTAAAAAAGAACTGTTAAAGTTTTCTTTTTCCCCGGAGGAACTCAGTTGGTAACGCGTCTGATTCTTGTGAGCACCAAAACACAACTGATTCAACATTCGCGATCGGTTTTAGAATGCTTTCCAAGTCTTCGGCTCAGCGCACAGAGTAAATGAAAATAATATAAAATACAAAGGCAAAAAGTTAAAAAAAAAATAAATGGAATAAAAAATTATAAAATAATTCTTTACATCTCAACACTTTGCTAAGCTGTGTGAAGTGAATAACAGGTAAGAGAGGAAATTCTTTGAGGGGAAATAAGTGAAAGGGGAAATGTTAAGCAAACCAAAAGTAATCAATTGAATGTATTTTATTCCGGTCGTAATTTTGTTTTAAAGGAAATACTTTGGAATGAACATAATTTGAGTTTAAACTTAGTAAAAAAAATCTTGATGTGCTAAAGAAAGATTTTGGATGCTTCATCTTTGTAATTTAAAATTTTTGTAACTTTTACTTCTGGATATTCTAGTGATAACTTCAAAATATAAATAATACTAATTTTCTAGATAAAGTCGCATCACATAAATCCAAATAACTATCTCCTTTAATATAAATATTCCTGTTTGAAAGGATCTATATATTATTCAATGTTTCTTGGTGACTTCTGCTTTGCTCATAAAGTCACTACCATCTCAGTTTTGTAAATGACGTTCAACAAATACATTCAACAGACTAAAATGGAAAGGGAACTGTATAAATTAAAAAGAGAGCCAAAACAGGTGAATTAGGAACAACTAAGTTTATATATAAAATAATCAGCTCTAAGGATTCTTAAATGCATTGTCGGCAGATGATATTTTTTCTGAAATTTTATTTCCCCATTTAAGTTTAAAAATTTAACAGCATTCCGCTCCCCACGATTCAATTTCATTTAAATCCGAATAAAATTATTTCCGTAAATAATTTTCAGAATTTCCAAATTTATCTTCTTCTTTGATGCTTGTTAATTGATATTTTAATGAGTTATTTTAACATCTCAAATTTTCAACATTTTAATCCTTTTAATGTGCTCCAAAAAAGTAATAAACATAAAAAGGAAGGAATTTATGGGCAGGTAATGTTTATATATAGTTCATTAAATAAATCACTATGCTAAATGCTTCATCATCCACCGTTTAATAATTTTGATGGACATGTTTATTTTCCTTTCCTCATATTATATTATTATTGTTCATCCCATGTTACACATTTCATAAGAAGTTAAACATTACAATTGAATGCGAATAAAAAGATGGTAAGCTGAGTATGTATACAGTGAGAAAAGGAAGAAGATGAAGTATTTATAATTCTTTTTAAAAAAATCAAAAGATTCACATGATTGTATAGGAAAGGAAGATGTGCGTATTTTCTTTCTTGTTTTCCTTTTCGACGAGACACGTCATTGAGAAGAAAATGTGAAATAGTTAACTTATTCATTCGCAGATATTGCTCGCATTAGAACATTCTCTTTCAAATTAATTCCCTTCAATATTAAAAATGCTTTCCATTAATCCACCCGAAAAAAATTATAATAGTAACAATAACGAAGGCGAGAATTATCGAGAAGCGTGTGAACCATTTGGTTCATCGAACTATATATCGTAGAATAAGAGTGTAAGGCACACAGTGTTGCTCGTATATGAAAAAGATAATAAAGATCCATAAAAATGGATCGCATACTGATTGAATCAGATTACAAAGTTCCCATTCTTGTCTAATGAAAGTTATAAGAAGTTGATTCCATGTGCAGGCATTAAGAATCATGCCACGTTGGTAGCTCTTAATATTTTGCTCCTTTTAAAAGCACACAAATTATTTAAGGCACTCTGGCATAAACCTTTTAAGAAATTATATTCAAGATAAAGAGAATTATAAAAAAATATGTGTAATATTAAATCATCGAACCATAAGCCTTAATTTATGTTTTCTTCTCGGATTCTTGACTTTTTACGTGTTTTTTGCCAGGTAGATTTTTTGAACTTAATTCATAATTACATCATGCTATAGCAGGCTATAGCATAAGAAATTGTTTTATTCTACTCACAAAATTTTTATTGTTTATTTAACCATTTAAAATGTAGATAGATGTGGAAAATTCTTACTGTTTTCTTACTCGTGATGATTATCATATTTTATTTTGGTTAAATTTCAATTTTTTTTAAATAAAATCAGTACTGTTCTCATTAGCTGTAAATTTATGAAACCCTAAAGAATTGATTTTGATTTTTTTAAACACTAAAGAAGAAAATGAAAAGCTTATTATATCAAAATCAGACTTCGAAATCAGCTTAATTTTACTTGAGTATAAAACTCTTCAAAATGTACTATAAATTAAGTTCCTTTCAACTCCTTTGTAGAAATACAATTTTGTTTCAGAAAAAAGCAAAAATTTCAAAAAGAGGAATTGCTTAGACATTTGAATGATTGGCATTTAACAAATGAAATTTACTTTGTGGACTCAGCTATAGTACAGTCAGCGCATGATGAAGGGAAGTTTGATAGAAACAATATCTGAACTCAGATCTCATCAATAACTTTGAAACTGTATGGGACTGTTATAGGACTTGGCCTAAGAAATCGTCAAAGCCTGAAATTGACTTTGTGGACTCAGCTATAGTACAGTCAGCGCATGATGAAGGGAAGTTTGATAGAAACAATATCTGAACTCAGATCTCATCAATAACTTTGAAACTGTATGGGACTGTTATAGGACTTGGCCTAAGAAATCGTCAAAGCCTGAAATTGACTTTGTGGACTCAGCTATAGTACAGTCAGCGCATGATGAAGGGAAGTTTGATAGAAACAATATCTGAACTCAAATCTCACCAATAACTTTGAAACTGTATGCGACTGTTATAGGACTTGGCCTAAGAAATCGTCAAAGCCTGAAATTGACTTTGTGGACTCAGCTATAGTACAGTCAGCGCATGATGAAGGGAAGTTTGATAGAAACAATATCTGAACTCAGATCTCATCAATAACTTTGAAACTGTATGGGACTGTTATAGGACTTGGCCTAAGAAATCGTCAAAGCCTGAAATTGACTTTGTGGACTCAGCTATAGTACAGTCAGCGCATGATGAAGGGAAGTTTGATAGAAACAATATCTGAACTCAAATCTCACCAATAACTTTGAAACTGTATGCGACTGTTATAGGACTTGGCCTAAGAAATCGTCAAAGCCTGAAATTGACTTTGTGGACTCAGCTATAGTACAGTCAGCGCATGATGAAGGAAAGTTTGATAGAAACAATATCTGAACTCAGATCTCACCAATAACTTTGAAACTGTATGGGACTGTTATAGGACTTGGCCTAAGAAATCGTCAAAGCCATCCTAACTTGTGAGATAAAAACTTCAATTACAATACTGTGGCAAAACTGTAAAATTGAAACTTAAATAAAAATAAGAAAATAAACTCATCAATCTGGAACGAGATAATAATTATAATTTGAATGATATGCTTTTCTTGTCTATCTGAAACATAAAATCAGCTCATTGAAATTTAAAATGTTCACTAAGCATTAAAAAGTTTAAACCAAGAAAAATTTACGAGATGGAAAAGCATTGCTGAAAAGTGTGAAAATAATAATAACAGCAATAATGATTTTCTTTTTCTGCATGGTAGGTGACTTAAAGACATGCCGCTTTATGATTTTGATAGAAAAAAAAATCATGTTACTGATGATCTTAATTATCTGCTCTTCTTCTATTGTTTGTTTATTACTATTTGTTCGATACGCCATATAAAGATGAAAATCACAAACCTGAACAGAGAAATTTATAAAGAAAACTTACAGGGAATAACTAATGGAAAATGGGGTGAATTTTTTAAGAAAGATAAGAAAAAAATGCACAAGAATGGTTCGTAAAGAGGAATGAATAAAATCAAAAACTACATTAAGAATTAAAAAGTATATCTTTGCATACAGTAGCGTGCAAAAGTGAGTGGACAGAACAAATTTTTTAATAATTTCGTTCAAAAAGTATCTTCCACTAAACGAAATCACTTGAAATTTTCACAGTTTATCTAATTTTTGATGAGATTTCGTATGAAAAATAAATTTTGTACTATAATTAAGGAATTTGAAAATACCGTTAAATATTCGAAATCGATAACGTGCAAAAGTGAGTGGACAGTTTTCAATGACAAAAAAAATGTGTTAATAAGTGTGTTATGGTAACTTTTTAAGATGGAAATCTGAAGCTTAGACGATTTTCTTTATTAACGTTTAAAAATTTTCCACCAAAACCACGTGTTTTCTCGATTTTTCTTAAATTCAAAATGGCTACTATTTTTAATGACTTTTAAGCAAATATGTCATATGATTCAATCTTAATTAACTTAGACTTTACTGATTTATTTAGTATTTTTAATAAGCTTTCAGAATATATACAGTTCATTATAGTAAAAGTTGATATTATGCAAAAAAATTATAGAAATATTTTTTTCATTGGCGATTTTTTCACAGTACAGAACATTAAATTGAGGAAAACTTGATAAATACTTTGCATATATAAGACTTTTTGGTATTAATTTATTGCATTTTATTTGTACAACATTATTTATGCAGTTTAAGTTAGCTAAAAAAATTATCCATCAAGAAACAAGCTGTCAAATAGTATGTCAATTGAGCTTCTCAAATAATGAAAAATAAATTTTTTTAAAATTTGTTTAAAATGAATATCTGTTGCAGAAATTAATTTTTAAATGTTAAATTTAACATAATTATGCGTTAAAAATCAAAACCTATAAAGTTTTCACGACAGAAAGTTAATTTTGCAAAAATTTATTTTTCATTATTTGAGAAGCTCAATTGACATACTATTTGACAGCTTGTTTCTTGATGGATAATTTTTTTAGCTAACTTAAACTGCATAAATAATGTTGTACGAATAAAATGCAATAAATTAATACCAAAAAGTCTTATATATGCAAAGTATTTATCAAGTTTTCCTCAATTTAATGTTCTTTACTGTGAAAAAATCGCCAATGAAAAAAATATTTCTATAATTTTTTTGCATAATATCAACTTTTACTATAATAAACTGTATATATTCTGAAAGCTTATTAAAAATACTAAATAAATCAGTAAAGTCTAAGTTAATTAAGATTGAATCATATGACATATTTGCTTAAAAGTCATTAAAAATAGTAGCCATTTTGAATTTAAGAAAAATCGAGAAAACACGTGGTTTTGGTGGAAAATTTTTGAACGTTAATAAAGAAAATCGTCTAAGCTTCAGATTTCCATCTTAAAAAGTTACCATAACACACTTATTAACACATTTTTTTTGTCATTGAAAACTGTCCACTCACTTTTGCACGTTATCGATTTCGAATATTTAACGGTATTTTCAAATTCCTTAATCATAGTACAAAATTTATTTTTCATACGAAATCTCATCAAAAATTAGATATACTGTGAAAATTTCAAGTGATTTCGTTTAGTGGAAGATACTTTTTGAACGAAATTATTAAAAAATTTGTTCTGTCCACTCACTTTTGCACGCTACTGTATATACGTACATTAAAAAAGATGAGTATAACCATATGAATACATTGGGATCATTAAGATCCACAAAACCGTGAAGTAAGTAGTAGTCAGGTGATTGTTGAATAAGGCATAAAACTCATCATGATTTATAAGCCAAGATTGTAAAGCTGAAATAATGAAGAAAACAATTCTAGAATTATTTCAGTTCCACTCTTGTGGATATATTCCATGGAAATTAGAAAATTATGTTAAAAAAATCATCTTCGCTAGCAGAACTTTATGGGTATTTATTTCTTTCAATCTTTCCATCCATCCATCCATCTATCTACCTATCTTGCCATTTTTAAGATATACTTTATGCTTCGATTAACATGGGAAGCACTTGCTAGATGAGTAGGATTTTCTTCTTCCAGCATTTCATAAATCACCTGCACGTCAGCAGCATGTGGCGTTCAATCAACACTAAATCGATTCATTTCAGCAACAAAATTACTAGTTTTCTTTTATTTTCAATTGTTAAGCTAGGTAAATAATTTTGCGTTTTTTTATTTCCAAAAATGAGGAATTGTGATGCGTACGTATAAAACTCGAAATTTTTGAATGAAATAAGAAGGAAAATATGAGAAAAAAGAATGAAATCAATTTTCATGAATGAAATGAAACATTTTTGAAATGTGATGTTTAGTCGATCGAATGGAATGCCAACAAAAATTTTTTTGTTCTCTTTAAGATGATTTTTATAGCCACAAACAAACGAAAATCATCGTGGAATTGTAATCATAAAAAAGTAAGATCCGGTATAAAGTAAAAGAATCAATCTTCAAATATTCTCATTTCAGTTCTTTCCTATTTTATTGAAAAATCTATAAATTTTTTTTTGTCTTCTTTCCTTCTGGGTAATTCCATGAGTAATGAGAACTGTGAAAAAGCACTATGCAATATTTCTCTACTTGTAAAAATTCAAATTTCCCAAAACCGTTATAATTTCTAAACGTTTTGTTGTTTATTCGAGTGAATTAGCCGCAATACCATCAAAGAGAGATGGTTCAAATATACATGATCTTTAATGTTTTGAAACTTTAGTTACTTGCTCAATTAAATCAAATAAATGTAATAAACTTACAAGTAAAATCAAGAAAATCTAATGGTTTTTGTGAATTTGAAATTTTTTCAGTGTTCTGTTTTGCAATAATCGGTCAAAAATTGACCGATTAATGCTAGTTTTTTTGATTTTTCTTCTTAATTAAAGCATTAAGGAATGCAAATTATACATAAAACAAAAGCCTGGCTAATATCTAATATGTTAAAAGTAACTTTGGAACATAGAAGTGTGTATTTAAGTAAATATTAGGAAATGTTTAGAAAACGATTTTTCGAAAACTTGACCGATTAATTTTACTTTTATTAAAAAAACAAGAATTAGACATATTTCTGATGTGAAACTCTCACATATGGAGATAAATATTGTGTTAATAAACATAATAAAGTTACAATTTGGAGTACAAAGTTCTTAGTTAAGGAAATATTTTTGAAAAATTGGAGCACTAAAATTTTTTTCACTCATGGAATTACCCTTCTCCTCTTCAGAAGTTTAATGTTCAATTAAAGAAAGAGAAAAAGTTAGCCGCAAACAATGCTGGATCATGTGAAACAATAAAAAAAAATGTTTTAATTCCAGATCTTAAATTCACCAAGATGATGAAAGAAGGAAAGAAATAAATCGATAATGTACCATGTGAGATTTTTCTCTATAGTCTTACCAAATAGTCGGTGTATATATGAGTATTATGCTTTAATTAACATGATTTAGAATTGCTTTTTAATTGAAACAATACGGGAATTCTTAACCATGAAAATCTTTTGTTATGGAAGAATTTTTTTTTCTCTCAAAAAAGGTTAATTGAAAACCCCGAGAATTTTTATTATTATTCATTTTGATTTTTAGAGCTCTCTAGTTTTTTTTTTGTTTTAAGCGTAATAAAGATCATCAAGAAACTGCTGTGAAAGAAATTACAGCTCTACTGAGTTATTATTAAAATTGTTAAACATTTTAAGGTAGAGAACTTCAATTCACAAAACCATGTATAGTCAGCTATTAAGATAGAAGAAACAAAAATGCCACCTCAACCATTTTTTAGCCATTTGTGATCATTTTGATTGCCATAATTTTAAATCTGCGACACTTGAAACAATAGACATAAAAAATTATACACAGAGATACAATAAGAAGAAGTTTATAAACACTAAAGACACATAAATGTATAAAATAATAATAATAATAATTAAGCTTTGACGTTACTATCGACATAAGGACTTAAAACGCATTTTCATACTTATAGCTATGTAGGGGGATTAAAACAGAAGAATAGCATTTTATAAAATTTACATAAAATGGCACGAAAACAACTAAATTGGTGATCCTTTAATGAAACCTTTGCTATAAAACTAAGCACGCCATCATATCCTTCTCTCTTTAAAAGTAAATCAAAGCTGGTAAAAAAATCACAAGTAATTGAAGATCTTGCATAATCTTCTGTTTTTATCTCAGAATGCTTTGACTTTGCAAAGTGTCATTTTTGTTAAAAGGTTTAGAATGTAAGTTTACACCATGCCAAGCTTATTTTTGTTCTTCTTTATCATTATGTAATTAAGTAAAGGATTATATATTAAAATGCAAGATATCAAAGTAAGTAAAAATATTTTATCTATTAAATTTCTCTTTTAAGTTTAAAATTAAATCTCCTTAAAATCAGAGTGGTTCTTAAACTAATATTGACAATAATGATTTTTAAAATAAAATAAGGTTCTGAAACTTCAAACTTTTAAAGAATTTTCTAGGCTTAATTTTTATGTATTTATCGTTAATATATTCACATATATAAATACATCTTAGTCTCTTCGCGTATAATTTGCTTGAAAATAAAAATGTTTAAGAAATGTTACAAAGAGGTACAACGGATTCGAGCGGATTCATGCTTGGCTGATTTTTCCAAGCAATACAGAATATTTGCCTTTTTTCTTTTATGAATTATTTTCTTCATTCTTAGTGTTTACGTGACTCTTAATTTCTTAAAAGACCAAAATTTTATTTGATAGTAGAAGTTTTTATGACAACACATACTGATGTATGATTTAAATTAATTTAATTATTTTAAATTATTTTGGAACAAGTATCCACGATTATTAAACATTAAATAATAATATGATCTTGAAGTCAAAGCTTTTATATATTTAAGTAAGCTAAAGCTTTCGTCGATTTAAAAAACCGTTTCTTCAAATAGTTTTAAGCTCGCTAAAGTGCCATCTACTAGTCAAAATTAAATAATTGGTGTTTACAGTTACAAGCCACGTGATGAAAATTTAATCAAATTATGCATGAATGAAAATATTTCTGAGCAATACAAATGATAACAGTAAATTTTTGATATGAATGATTTTTGTTTAAATGTGTGATAATACTAAATCATTACACGTGGAGGTAATACTTGAAAATTATTGATGTTAGATAAATATCTTGAATTCCCCTTGTACGTAACAAAATTCAGGGGAAAAGCACGTGAAAAGAAATTTATGACCTAATAAATCAAATATATGTCAATTTCTGATATCGCTTGGTATTTCACGATTAGATTTACTTTACTGACGTCGAAGCTCATTAACTTTGTTCAAAAATTAGGTCTTGTATTTTACAAAATGAATTCAGCTATGAGCATTCAAATCCTTTAATATTTTTTGTAAAAAAATTAATCTCTATATTTCTCTATTTTAAAAGCAAAAGTAAGCAGAGTTGTTTGCTATCCTATACAGAGTGAAGTATTATGAGTAAAATGTTTGAATCATGCTGAGTTAAAAATAACATGTTCATTCCTCTCGATTACCCCCTTCACGTATACATTTTAAATGTTCATAACAACCGGAGCCGTATAACGTAAACGCATTTTAATTTATTACGTGAACATTTTCAGCTTAGATAAGACGAAAAAAAAATAAAAATCTAGAAAAATAAGTTAAAAACTCAATAAAATCTCATTTTAATCATCTAAGTACATTGAAAAACATTGAATCTTAATTGTTCCGATCAAATTCCACTAAGAAAAATAAAGCAATGTCCTTTGTAAGAATCACAAATGATTTTCGAGTAACTCAAATCAATAAACCAGTCAGAATAATAAGAAGTGATGGAGATTTCGATCCCATTACAATACCCGATCTCTTTAGTCGTGTAGTAGAAAATTATGGTGAGAATCCAGCATTGGCTTATATTGAGCAAGGAACAAAGAAATGGAAATTCGTCAGCTACAAAGAATACAAAGAAAAAGTTGACAAAATCGCAAAAGTTTTCATTAAACTTGGACTAAAACGTTTTGGATCAGTAGCTGTCCTGGCTTTTAATTCTGTGGAATGGTTCGTGACTGAATTAGCAACTGTTCATGCAGGGTAAGTTTTTCAAAAGATTAAGACACCTACGATAAAAAGACGAAAACTTTCTTTGCAAAAGGAACCAAGACTGTTTATTTTTAGAGCTGTAATAAAAAGCTGTATAAGAATGAAGAGAAGATTGGTTCGCATCATGAATCATCATTAGCATAGAAACACACACATAGTCTTATAAAAATAATAATGATGATTGTTGTTAATAATCGTGTTCTGATCCAATTATATCTTTGAATTTTTTTAATTGGTTTTATTATTATTTTTTTGTCATTTTCAGTGGCATTATCACGGGAATTTACACAACTAATTCTGTTGATTCAACACAATATGTGCTCGAAAAAAGCGGTGCGACAATTGTAATTGTCGATGATCCAAAACAAATGGAAAAAGTGAGAGAGATTAAAAAGCGTATGCCACATTTAAAGGTTGTTATCCAAACACGTGAACCATACGCTGACCCAAAAGATGGCTATTATACTTGGGATGAGCTCTTTGCAATGGATACAGATGATGTTGAGGAAGAATATCTTAATCGTCGAGCTGATATAGCTGTTAACGACTGTTGTTGTTTGATCTTTACAAGTGGTACAACAGGTCATCCGAAAGGTGTTATGCTATCACACGACAATTTACTGTTTGTTGCAAAATCCGGATGTACATTCGAAAGAATGGAAATGACAAAAGAAGCAATTGTCAGTTATTTACCCTTATCACATATTGCAGCGCAAATTGTCGATATTTTCGCAATGCTATTTACGGCAGGCTGTACATATTTTGCTGAACGCGATGCTTTAAAAGGAAGTCTCGCAAAGACACTAAAACAAGTTCGACCAACGAGATTCCTTGGAGTACCACGAGTTTATGAAAAGATGCAAGAAAAAATGCTAGAAATCGGTAGTCAACAAAATTGTCTAATGCGTTGCATTGGAAGTTGGGCTAAGCGTGTAACATTACAACATCACATGGACATTATGGCCGGAAAGCCTTCAAGTTCGTTCCAGTATAAAATTGCAAAAAAATTTATTCTCTCCAAAGTCAAACTTGCTTTAGGGTTTGATCGATGCCTTACTTTTGCAACAGGTGCAGCTCCAATGGGCTCTGAAACAAAGCAATACTTCCTTAGTCTCGATATTCCAATAATTGAAATCTTCGGAATGAGTGAATGCGGTGGAGGACATAGTTTTTCAGTTCAAGACACTGTTTCATTAGATACAATTGGAAAAGGCATGCCTGGATGTCAATCACGAATTCGTAATCCGGATATAAATAATCATGGTGAATTATTAATGAGAGGACGTCACGTCTGTATGGGATACTTGGACGATATTGATAAGACGTATGAGACTATTTTAGATGACGGATGGTTGGCAACAGGTGATGTTGCTTTTATTGATCATGAAGGATACATATTTATAACAGGACGGCTAAAAGAAATTATCATTACTGCTGGAGGAGAAAATATTCCCCCTCAATACATTGAGCAATTAGTTAAATCTGAGCTTCCCGCTGTCTCAAATGCATTTCTAGTTGGAGATAAAAAGAAATTTTTAACAATATTGTTAACACTAAAGACTTTAATGGCATCAGATACAGGCATGCCTCTTGATGAATTAGCAGATGAAACGATTAAATGGCTCGAAAAATTGGATTTAAGCTACACAAAGTTAAGTCAAATTCTTAATAATGGTCCAGATCCATATGTCTTGAAAGCAATTCAAGAAGGACTCGATCGTGCCAATAAAAAAGCGATCTCAAATGCCCAGAAAATTCAAAAGTTTAGAATCTTGCCACACGATTTTAGCATTGCAACATCTGAAATTGGACCGACAATGAAGGTCAAGAGAAATGTGGTCTTAGAAAAATATAGAGATGTAATTGACAGCATGTATCAATGATTCGATTCTTGTGATTCATTTATCATGCTCGTAGAATGAATAATCACTAGTTGCTTATTTTATAGCTAATAACAACCTCTTCCTTTTAGCATTTTTATGTGCATTTTAACAGAAATCTTCATTTTTACGCGCATAATAGCGTAATCATTTTAGTCAAATAACAAATTTCGACCAAAAGATGAATATCGCTTAGTATCTCAACTTATTATTACCTCCATCATTAAAATTATTATATTTTGTTTGTTTAATTTTTGTTCTTAGTCAATTTGTAGATAAAAATTACCTGTAAATTGTATCTAAATTTACCAAGAGTTAATATGATAAAAAAGAAAAAAAACTAATAAGGTGGATGAAATTTTAACGGTGTGGCTTATTGCCTTCCATATTTCCTATTTTTTAGAATTAGTAACAATAAACATTACATTATTATAATAATTAATTATCTCAAAACAAGATAAGATGAACGTTTTCTGTAAAATGAAGAACTTATGGATACTACCCCCAGATTAAGACTGATTTTGATCAGATACACATAATTATGTCATATTCACACAAAATTTTCAATTTTTGTGAATATATTTCTCATTTGTATATAGCTTATTGAAAAAAAAGTAACTCGAAATTGTTTAGTATTGAAATTGTATTGAATGTTTTTGGATGAAAACCGTCAAAAAAAAAACAGAAATAAAGACATGTATTGTTTTGCCAGGCTTGAAAACAAGGTCTTTTTAGCGCATTTTTGAAACTTGTTTCGAAAAGGTAGCTTATTCAAGCACTTTGTTCGCTCGACTGTGAAGAAAAACTTTTTAACCAGACATCGTATAGAGCTCGCGTTTGTTTTATTATCTCCGTTACTATCGGTTTATCGGCCCATCGAATGCTTAAAAGTCTTGAAACAGTGTATTTATGCTATAATTAATGAATTTTTGAATGATAAACCTTTTCGCTATGGAAATTCATTGCAACAAATTAATAATTAGATAATCAAATACTGATCGCTAACACAAAAATGCGCTTAAGTCCCTCGATCAATAACACGAGGACTTCTGTAATTTTTTATATCCTTTGGAATTCATGAAAAAATTTATTAATTTAATAATAATAAAAAATGTTTAAGTGATGCATTTACAAAATGTAAGAGATTATTCATAAATCTATTTACAGTCATTCGCTCACATCGTCATTCTCTGAATTAAGTAATTGTTATTTCCGGTAATTCCAACGATTATACCCTCCATTACGATCATCTCGTCGTCTGTCTCTTTCTTTTTCACGATACATTTGACGATTATCATTCGGTGATCGTGAACGGTCTCTCGTATTTCTGTTCTGCGGTGATCTTGAGCGTGATCTACGATATGGTTTACTCCTGCTATTCCTCTCGTCATCTCTGTGATATCGATTTCTATCAACTAAATCTCGTTGTGATCCAATATTATCAGATCTTGTTGATGGAAATATATCAGAATTATTAGTTCCATATAATTGCATTGCTTGAACTGTTGCCATTGCCATAAGTTGTTGTTGCAGATATTGCTGATTTAAATTTGCAAACGGTTGCTGCATTTGAGGCATCATAACATTACTTTGAGGTAGCATATCATCACGACAATTTATGGCATTTAATAAAGGATTTGCAAAGTTCTTCGATAGTGACATTGGGGATGTATAGTTTGAAAATGAATTTCTATTGGAATTTGAGCTGCGATTTTTCAAAGTCAATTCCCGCCCAAAAAGTTTTGTTCCCGAAAATATACTTAAAGCATAGGGAACAGCAATCAGGTGCTTATATGTGACGAATGCAAATGTTTTGTTCTTCCCATCCTTTTCTTTAGGTATTGATACACGTTCTACAGGACCTTAAATTGAGGAAAATTAATCTTTAACTTTGTTCCTTTTACAACAACAATAAAACTTGATATTTTCTTACCTGCCTATTTAGCATTATTAAATATATGTAAATTAGGATAATACATGGAAGGAAAAGAGAGTATAAGATGTAAATTGTCATTTAATAATTTTAAGATAGTAACTTACTTGGAAAAACAATTCATATAGCAATTTTTCCGTCACCTTCTCACTTATTCCGGCTATATACAGTGTCCTTTCATCAGAATCCGATTCCTCAACAGACATTGTGTGATAGATTCAGTTAAATCAGTATGTACCTCTTTTAATTTTAATAATTAACAAATTTTTAAAAACAAATAAGATTAGCGAATTTTTTGTAAATTATGAGCAGGAGATTTGCATTTTGTCTCAATGACCATAAATTAAGTGAAGCAAAGCTTTAACATTTTAAATTGCCCGTTTAATTTATACGACAATTAAAATATATATTATAATTAAAATAATAATTTATGCGCTGTATGTCCACAATAAATTATGAAGGAGCATAAAAATGTGTAACGGTTTTTCAATTTTTGAATGAGAAGGTAAATACAGCAAAACCTCAATAAATGGAATGTTTTTGGCAGGAATTTTTGTATGCTCCGTTAATTACAGACTTTACTGTATAACATAAGTTGTTTAGTAATTTTGAAATAATAATTTTTTAATATTTTGGACATAAAATAGATACAGTTTACGTAAATTAAGGCATAAATCGTTAAAGTATCATCTTTAGAAAGGAATAAAAATTAAATGGTGCAGTTGGATGAAGTTAAGGCGATAAAATTTCACTTCGTAGAATGAAATGAAATGAATGGTAATTTATTAAGCAAAATTATAGCTTTTTCCTTGAATATTCTCTACATGAAGTGACAGAAAAGGTCAGAAATGTATGCAATTCATGCATTGCAATAATTTGTTGATGTTTTAATCATGTTTTTGCGTCAATCTATGCGTTATTTTAATTAATTGAGTCACATAAGAGTGATTCTCAGCGACATATTTATTTTTTCCCCAAAATATATATGCAGCATAAGTGGTTATTTAATTTTTTTTTGTAATTATCATAATTTGTCTAATGCTTTTCAATTTTTCAACATTTTAGTGTTTAATATTAATAATCAACAAGATTTAAATAACATGGTGTGGATGAATAATACGAATTCGGGACAATTCCCAACAATCTCGTCTGTCACAAGTGGTGGTGGTCAAAATCCGATGATAATTGATGAAAACAGCATTACTTACTACAATACTCAACAAACTGGACAAGCTAATCTTGCACAACAGCAAGCGTTAATGGTAAATTTGCATAAAAATAATTACGAACACGCCAATTATGCAATTTTCGATGACCATTTTCAGGAAGTTAATCAGCAGCTTCAAGGAGCTAATTTTATAAGTGAATATCCATCTTCAACATCCACCATTTCTAATGCACAGCTTATTCAGCAGCAGCAAATTCAATTGCAACATCAACAAATTCAATTACAGCAGCAATTAAATCTAGCGGCTTATGGAAATATTGTTAATATGGGAAGTTTATTAGCTAATAGTAGCGATATTGGAGGTGAAGAAGATGATGAGGAGGAGGAAGAAGAAGAAGAAGATGAAACGGGCGAGCTCGAAGACTATGAAGAAGAAAATTCTAATAGTGATTATTCGTTGCAGCAACAACAGCTCTTTTTACTTCAACAACAAGCACATCTTCAGCAGCAGCAACTATTAGAACAAAATAATATCCAATTGAATGATGGAAATTACTTCCTTATCAATAATCCACATTTATTTAATAGTAGCGCAACATCAGACGATGGAAGTCCCGTGATAATACAACAGAATCCAATGCCACAACAAATAATAATGACGAATAAGCAAGTAACAATTGCACCAAATACTGGAAACCTCACAATAGCTCAGAAAGGAAATAGCAAAAAGCTTAAAGAGTCGCATAAAATAATGCCTGTTGTGAGACCAGGATTAAAACTTAAAACTCCAATAGCATATTTCGGCAATTCAGATCCTTCCTCAATTCCAATCCAGAAAGATGGAATGGGTGTTTGTGAGAAATGTGGAGCTATTGGTGTTAAACATGCGTTTTATACTAAAGAGAGAAGATTTTGTAGTTTGAGCTGTGCTCGTGGTTTCGAAGAAATTGCTGGCGATCAAGCTTTAACAACTGCTGTTTCTACAATTAAACCTGTAAGAGCAAAACATCAACAGTCTCAACAGCAACAGCATCATCAGACCAATTACAAATTTAAAGCGGACCAAATAAAAGCGGAATCGGATGAAAATGAAAGTATAATTAAAATTCATTCTCAGCAGCAACCTGTACTTTATCAAACCGTCATGCCTCAAGAACCTGTACCGCAAATCATAAAGCCATCAAATAATAGTCTCATTGAAGATAGACATATGAGCATAACGCGAAGAAAACCGCCTAGTGAATTTGCAAATTCATACGATTGGAACGAAGTGATCAATAAAGATGACTTCTTTGCAGCGCCTGTTACGAATTTCACTCATGCACCAGGTTACGATCTTTGGTCAGATATAATTGTAGGACTTAAGGTAGAAGTAGAAAATAGTGATTTTAAAGACGGCGACATTCAATCAAATCAACAGCCAATTCCTTTTTGGATAGCATCAATAATTAAAGTTCATGGCTATAAAGCTAAATTACGTTACGAAGGATATGAGAATGATGAAGCACACGACTTTTGGGTCAATTTGTGTACAACGGAAGTTCATTCTGTTGGCTGGAGTGCGATGCAAGGACGTCAATTGATTCCACCGATGAAGATCGAGGCAAGAATAAAGAATATGAAGAAATATTTGCTCAAGTCTCTTCATCATGCAAAGACGCTTCCTGGAAACTTTTACAATAAACTTTCTGATAGCTTCCGTTCAAGATTTGAAGTAGGCCTAATTCTTGAAGTTGTCGATAAAAACTGCATATCACAAGTCAAGCTGGCAAGAATTATGAAAATCGTTGGAAAAAGACTATACGTGCAGTATTTCGACTCCTCAGATCCAGACTCTGGATTTTGGTGCCATGAAGATTCCCCACTGATTCATCCTGTCGGTTGGGCCACAACTGTTGGTCATAAACTCAGTGCGCCACAAGATTACATCGATAGAATGAACCGTATGTGTATTTATTATTTCCTTTCACATGTTGTCATGCAGTATAGAAAATTCATTTGATATTTCATTTCAGTTGCACGTGAGAGAATTTTAGATCCAAACGACGACGATGCTACAATGGATCTCTTTAAATTGAACTTCCTATACGAAGAATATTTCGATTCCACACGCGATGATAAAGTGACAGCTTTCTGTGAAGGGATGAAATTGGAAGCAATCGATCCACTTAACTTGTCGTCAATCTGTGTAGCGACTGTTATGGAAGTTCTTAAATTTGGTTACATGATGATTAGAATTGATTCATATGCGCCTGATGTGACGGGCTCAGATTGGTTCTGTTATCATGAAAAATCACCGTGTATATTTCCTGTTGGCTTTTGTAAGGCTAATGGAATTCAATTGACACCTCCACATGGTTATACAACAAGCAATTTTAATTGGAATACATATCTTGCCGAGACAAAGTCTATTCCAGCGATGGATCAAGTGTTTCATCGGTTCTCATCTAATCATGGCTTTAAGGTATGTTGTTAATAATCTTTAATTGAAATGTATATCTTATGAATTTTTAAAATTTATGTTTATTAGGTCGGTATGAAAGTAGAGTGCGCTGATTTGATGGATCCTCGATTAGTTTGTGTAGCAACAGTATCGCGAGTTGTTGGACGATTATTGAAAATACACTTTGATGGATGGGATGATGAGTACGATCAATGGCTGGATTGTGAATCACCTGATATTTATCCTGTAGGATGGTGTGTAACTGTTGGACATAAATTAGAAGGACCGCCTAATGCAAATGCAGGAAAGACTCAATTGATGCCAATCAAAATTGTACCTAAAGTGAATGTAAAGAAGCAAACGAAAAAAGGACCTAAAAGGAAATCTCTTTTAAAAGAGCAGCAACATCAACAGCAGTCACACTTTGTTGTCAGTAATGGTAAGTTAATTTAAAATTTATCCTACAATATAAGTATCCTGTCATAATATTTCCATCAACCATTTTTTTATATAGCTCAAAAACAGTATACTGGACCTGTTGCATCTACAAGTATGCCGAGCCTTCCGATTACCTTTATCAAAACAGATTCTGACAATACTTATACAATCAAACAAGTACCACATCCGCAACAACAACAGCAAAATCTGTACGGTGGATCTATCCTCAAACAGGAACCGTCTGAGAATAGTATTATAAATAATTTCAAAAATCTTCAGAAAAATCTTGAGCTGATAGAGCAGCAGCATGTAGGATATCGAACTCAAACTGTGCAAGGATATGTTGAAGAGAGTGATGAGGATCAGAGTGGAATTGCAATGTTTGATGGAGAAGACGATGACGATATAACATTATCTCCTCTGGAATGGGACTGTAATGATGTTATAGAGTTTTTGAAGCGTAGTAACTGTAGTCAACATTGTGAATTATTTATGAAGAATAAGATTGATGGGAAGAAACTTTTGCAATTGACACAGACTGAAATAATACAATTGCTCGGCATGAAAGTTGGTCCTGCAATAAAAGTGTACGACCTGATACAACAAATTAAAGTGAAAGTTGCGCCATTCATGCATGCGCCAATGAAATGAAAAGTGATTAACTTTAAATCCACAAATTTATTGGTGATGAACATATTTTTATTTCAAATACGATAATATTAATAAATGAGGGATGAAAATGTCTGTTTGGAAATCAAACAATCGGAAAAAAAGTTTAAGGAATAATTAAAAATAATAGTGACTCCAATTTCAATTTGTTTTCTTTCTGAATTTCCAAGGATTTTTATTTTATAATTTTTCGCATTAATATTGAGTAATTAAGCTGAAAATAATTTTTTATCATAAGAATAAATTAGTATGTTTTGATCGTTTTTGTATCGCTGTATAAGCTTAACATTTTAAAACAAAGAATAATAATATGAAGGATTGATTTTCTTTGCGCTTAACTCAAATGTCTAATTTCATATTGATTCATTTGGGAATTTTATTAGGATTTAAACATAATTTTTTTTTAAGTTTCAAATTTAGAAAGGAACCGCCATAAATCAATTATAATTAAAGTATAAAGATTTAATGTGAAATGAAAGCAATTTTCATCTTTCGATCATGTCTTACTTGAATGATTGACGCATTTTCTTATCTGATTTTTTTTTAAATTTATATATTGTATTAAATTGTGTTTGTTCATCCTTCCTATATTTTATTTAAGTAAATATAGACTTTAAAAATAATTATGAGTTTTTTTTGTGTTAATTTCCAAATCTACAATCAAGATACATGGATGTGCATGAGAGTACATCTACATATCTTTTATACAGCCTTAATTGTTTAAAGAAAATTTATGAAAATGCGTTAAATAACATCACAATAAGATAACATCAAGTCACGTCATTATTTCTGAATTCAGTAGAACTTTTTCCATACAAAAACCTAGAAACTAATGTGAGACAAAGACAAATGCTCCAAAATGAATTTTTGATGTGGAAAAAGATGAAAATATTTCGATAGAATGACAAAGATAAATTCTTTCATTTCATTAATGAATGCAAGTACCAAAAAAAAAAAGAAGAAGATAATAAAATATGAGAAAAGTTTGTACAACACAAACTATAATGATAATAAAAATAATAATTATGACTAGTGTTTTCATACGAGATGTATTGGCAAACGTGAAAACACAAAAAGAAGCATAAGAAAAAAAGAAGAAAAAAAAACAATACAATTAAAATTAATTGAATTAATCAGGGAAAATATAATATTAATGCCGAGTCACAATCCAAAAATTAAGAGAGAAAGAGAGAAAAAAAAATATAATTTGAGATAAGAATGAAGAAAATCTTTATAAACATACAGATTATAGATATTCACCAAGTTCATATACGAAATTAACTAGAAATTATTTTTTGCCATTTAATAAGAATAAAAAGAGGATATCCAAGACATGAAGAAATAGGAAAAACAATTACAGTGGATGAAAATCTTATTGGCGTTTACTGACGGTTTAAGTGGGATTTCGTTACTAATTCTCCTCCTTCCATCTGTTCTCCAACAAAAACACACAAAAAGAAAATAGACATAGAAAGAAAGCATAAACATAAAGGAATTATGGAAATTGCAGAGTAATTTTTATATAGTTAATAAAGAATCTAAATATATATACACAATTTATTTAAGATATGCTGATCAGACAATTGCAGATTAATTCAAACACATACGCAAAAAATAAAACTAAAGACAGATTTTTCTCATTCTCCTTCATCAACTGTATATGTACCATAACATGAAAAGATTAATTTAGTGATTAGTTGGCAAATTTATTCGTTTTCATATATTTATAATAATGAAGTGAAAATAAACAAGGCTGGAAGTAAGGAATAAGAAGAAAGGATACCGAGTGACACTTTAGATTTTTGTGGATTTCATTAGCTTAGCTAATGAATTATGATGTCTTTATACCGCGTCAAATTGATTGTAGGACTTAGTGGGGGTCTAGGATTTTGTGACAGTTCAAACAATGGAAATTTTTTTCTATAGAATATTTGTGACAGAGGGAGGGGGGGGGGTCTAAAAATCAGGTTTTTTGATGGACGTCATAAGTGAACGACCCCTTTCATAAATTGAGTAAGATGTGTTAAAAAATAATCACGAGAACGTTTACCTCAATCTAAAAATCCCTAAAATGCAGCTACCCTAATATGCAGATAGTACTGCCAAGATGCAGATAGTACTGCTAAAGTGCAGATGAAATTTATTTTCCCTAAAATGCAGATGAAATGCTGTTGCTTTAAAAAAGGTATAATGCAGATGATTTTTATCGTATAAAGTGCATATAAGATGCTGCCCAAATGAAGATCGTATAATTTTATTAAAATACATCATATTCGATGACTTTTTTTCTTGATACGTGTTAATAAAAAAAAAATTCCATACAAATTTTCACCTTCAAGTGATTTAAAATCCCAAAAAAATCCCTATACAAAATGATTTAAATCATAAACCAAAAATAAATCACTTGGGTAAAATGCAGAGGTCGAAGCGAGCATAGCGAAGCGAGTTTTTAGCGAGCTCGCTTCGCTAAAAATTCAACTTGCCAAAGTTGACCTGTAGCGAGAATTTTTTTTTTCTTTTCGCCTTAGCGAACTATAGCAAACTCAATTTTATTTTTTTCGCTTTAGCGAACTATTAGCGAACTTAATTTTTCAAAGTTCGCTATAGCGAACTATTGGCGAACTAGAAAAATTTTTTGGCTTCATATTAAGAGATGTCTAATTGCGTTTGTGAAGTATGTAATTTCATACAAAATTGCAAAAAATTATAGTTCGCCAATAGTTCGCTATAGCGAACTTTGAAAAATTAAGTTCGCTAATAGTTCGCTAAAGCGAAAAAAATAAAATTGAGTTCGCTATGGTTCGCTAAGGCGAATAGAAAAAAATTTTTCTCGCTACAGTTCGACTTTGGCAAGTTGAATTTTTAGCGAAGCGAACTTGGCGAACCAAGTTCGCTTCGACCTCTGGTAAAATGATTTAAATCCCCTCCATGCTAATTACATCAAAATTTCGTGTAGCAAAGTAATTTAAAATCACAAAGTTTGCAATGTATTCAAAAATGCATTTTTGTTTTCCTGAACTTTTTTAATAACATCAACTAGTGTATCGGGTAGAAACCGAATGCGGATATATTCGCACCGTACCATCAAAAGTCTTGTGGAAAGACCAAGCTTAGCTCAGTATTAATTTGAAAGTATAAATCTTGACAAACCAGCTAAGCTGTGCTTAGCATATGTTTGGAGGTTTAAAGCTTAACGAGCATTCTTTAAAAGTTTTTTAAAAACATTTTTCATCCAAAGTTTAATTTTATAAAAATCACAGTAAACTTTTGTTTTAAAAAATTCGTAAGAAAGGAAAGTTTTTTGCTTTTTCTGAAGCAACGGCTGTTCCTACCTTGCCCAAAAACTATACAGCTATTCTATAGAGCAGCACGGATCAAATGTTAAAAACTAGAAGTCTCTACGATGTCTCGTTATTGAGATTTCTTGCTGATTAACTTGCTTGCATGCTTGTTTGCTTTCAGAAAGCGTATTTTGCGATTTTCTTAGCAATGCCGCAAAATGATGTAAAACTTCAGGCACAAACTTTACTTCTGAGACTTTTTATAACCAATTTTGCTTTGTTTTCTCACAAAATGCGAAAAACTGATGTTTCCATCTGAACAAAACCAATAGATTCACTCGTGAAAACGGTGTGAATTTAAAAAATACATTTGTAGATAAATCAATGAAAGCTGACAAAGTTTTAACAAAATTCACAAAAAATATTCGTGAGTGACGCTTAATTAAATTGATTTTCTGACATAACGCCTTAACTTTAGGCTTTAAAACTTAATATCCAACGTTAAATTATCTACATTAAAACAGCATTTCATCTATATTTTAATAAAATTATACGATCTACATTTGGGCAGCATCTTATCTGCACTTTATACGATAAAAATCATCTGCATTATACCTTTTTTAAAGCAACAGCATTTCATCTGCATTTAAGGGAAAATAAATTTCATCTGCACTTTAGCAGTACCATCTGCGTCTTGGCAGTACTATCTGCATATTAGGGTAGCTGCATTTTAGGGATTTCTTTATTGAGGTAGAAATTTCCAAATATCATGTTTGCAGGCATTGCAAGTGTTAAGTTTAACTTCATCAATTTTTTTTTCAAATCGAGTGCCACAAACCATTTTAACTGAGCTACAAGTTTTGTCTGAACTGATTAGTTTTCCTAATGCTTCCTTAAATATGTATCTTTATCCAATATAGTTTGACTGTTCTACATGAGTTGAGGACAATGAGATTTCAAGAATTATTTTAAACTGAATTAAAGTCCTCATTTCCTAATTTCTTAATGTTTTGGTAACTGGAGCCTATAAAATTAATCAGTGTGATTTAAGCAGTTGATACTTTATTTTTTCGTGCTAAAAATTAGTTTAAGTGACTGTACTTTCTTTACTGTCTGTTTTTAACAACCAGTCAAAGACCAATTATGTTTCTATTGAAAATCAAAAATAGTTTGGAAGGCACTAGCTGATCAAAGAGGTGTCGCTCGGAAAAAACTTTTGAGATGAGAAAACAAAGCGGAAAGAGTTAATGAAACAAAGAAAGAAGATACAATAGAAATTATATCATGATAAGACATTTATTATGAATAAAGAAGAATATCTATTTTTTTACACAAAAGAAAAGAGAGAATAAAAGAAGTGAAAATGGAGATGATGAAAGGATGAGCTGAGAGTAAAGAAATAATAATAAAAAAAGTAAGATCTAATTGTGGAAGAGGTGAAAATGATAGCGAAATGAGATGATTTGATTAAAATGATGAAGTGAAGATTTTTTTTCCAAATGACTTTTAATGTAAAAAGATTTGCAATTTTTAGATATTTTACATTTCCACAAGATGAAAAATAAAAGAAAATTAAATTGTAAGGAAATTATGTAAGTAAAGCACGTAAGCAAGCAAAAACTCTGATGGATGAGAAAAAAGAAAATTTTTTGAAGAATAAATTTTTTAATGAAAAAATGTTGAAATTTCTTTTTGACAACTTGTCATTTTTATTTTTAACTTGCAGATTCAATTTTGTTCATTTTGTCATCCAGCGGCGACAATAAAAAATTGACATTCAATTTTGGCTTATGATTGTAGATTATAAAGGCGTCTAAAGTTCTATCATCTTCGTGATCTATAAATCCCCATTTAATCTTTTTTTTATTCCTTATTACCTAATGTAGAAGACAAACTAAGTATCACAACGATGAGCTCATCACAAATAAACTTGCTATGGAAAAGAAAGAATGAAATTTTTCAAGGTAACCTGTCAAATGCTGCTCATTCAAATTCAAAATGAAAAATCCATCATTATGTCAGAAATGATTATTTCCAACAGAATTACAAGCATATTGCCTCACGAGGATTTCTTTTCGTACCAATAAATATTACGGAACATTTCCGCTGACTACAAATTTTCAATACAAATAAAAAGTTCCAATGAATAATAAATTTTCTTCACGAAAAATTTCTATAAAATGAAATAAGACTAAATTTTTGGAGGAAATTAGGCTATTTTGTTGTCAATGATCAGCCAAAATTTTAAACACTCAAAATATTAAGTTAAGTAATTGATCAAAATGTGGTTTACAATCACAAATTATAGAAGAAACTTTCTTCGAGCATGAAAATAAGCTATGTCAATGATTGCCAATATGTGAGCAGAGATAATTTTTCATAAAGCCCATGCGACGCAGTACTAATTTATTTTAAGGCATCAACGTAAGTATTTACATTCTCTTTGCACTGTACATAAAAAATAAAACAAGTTGAAACTGTTCAAAATATTCCCAAAACGAAAAGAATCAGTTTTGTTTGTCATGACTAAACATACATTTGTTTTGGAAAAATCTCCGTAGAAATCGTTCCCTAAAAAATTGTATCAAAACTTGATATTTTTGAATTTTTAAACAGCAACAATAATTGACTTTAAATGTTGATATCTAGTCCTTTACTTATACTAAACATTAGACATCATAAAGGAATGACACACAAGGCTTATTAAAGATCAACATAAAGAACAGCAGACGTATAAACAAAAAGTGTGTTTTGAATTGAAATCATCGGTAATTTGTGTAATTAGTTTAACAAACCTTTACTTTATTGTTCTATTCTTAAAAGTTGTAATGACAAATAATCAAAATACTTTATTGAATAATAGCAATGCTGAATATGATAAATTCATGACGTTTATTAAGGCAGGAAAAAACTCATTATACTTTTTCCGATATTCCCTTTTTTTTGCCTTCTCTTTATTTTGAACTTTATCCATAAGTATTAATGATTTAAAGCCACAAATTTTGTAACTTTAATGTGCTAAAACTTTTTATTTCAGACACGTTAACAATTGATGGATTTAAAGCAACAGACAAAACTAATATACTAATACTCCTAGAACTAGAACTGTACACTACTCACTTTGATTGCTAGCGATTGACTTTGAGCATTTGAACAACTTTTTCTTAGCATAGCTCGTTGATATTATATATATTTTATTAGTGATTGCTTGTTTTGCGAGTTTTTTGTCATTTGATGACATTTGATTCTGTAAAAACTGTGGTGAAAGGCTCCATGCATCTATAGACTGTGATGCTGTTTTCTAACGTTTAATTAACCTCTTTGCCACATCGTCGTCAAAGTCAGTTAAGGAAAGTTTACGTTTTCGACTATTTTGAACTTGTTGCTGCTATCTTAGCTCTCACACAAGTAACCAAAATGTTCCATATAATCTTCCTTTGACGTCGATGGAAGATCAAATGTATCATTATTTATTATGTGTAAAATATTTGTTTTACAAACATGTAACAAACGTGGTCCATCAAAGTATTACCCGAGCCCGCTTAGGTTCAAATCCTATGAAAAATCATCAAAAAAAAATTTTTTGCAGGAAAATATTATTTGTTCTAAATTTGGCATTTGTCATATACTTCACAAGTGCTCGCAGAAATCACTATTATAAGTTCACTCTAAATTTGTATGTGTCTTTCAATTAATTATATATCTTCTTCAGGTTTGTGCGCGAGTCTTGGGGGTTCATCAGTGTTCGACTTAATCAAATTAAGTCTTTTATTTTTTTTTCATAGTGTTAGTGTAATTTAAATAATTAAACTAAGTACACACTAATACTTTTACAATAACTTACACAAATAAAAAAATCAAAAGAACACATGGAAATCAACGGTTATATTCATTCAATTTAATTCAAGTCAATTGGCAAGCGAAAATGCGGATCTTTGGCGAAGATTTGAACTTGGATTTTGACTAGTAAATAGCAAGTAGCAAATGGAAAGTTATCCAGTAAATTCCAAGTAAATTTCTGCTAGGGCTAGGTATTATAAATGATAAAGAATGCTAATATAGATATAAAATCAGCATTTTTTTGATCAACTATGATCTATGATCAAACTATGATCAAAACAAAAAATGCTTTAAATTGCATTTTAAAACATATCTAGGTATTATAAATGGTTCAGAATGCTAATTTAGATATAAAATCAATATTTTTTTTAAAATAGCCTACTATGATCAAAACCAAAAATGCTTTAAAATGCATTTGAAAACATATCTAGGTATTATAAATGATAAGGAATGCTAATATAGATATAAAATCGATATTCTTTTGAAAATAGCCTACTATGATCAAAACCAAAAATGCTTTAAATTGCATTTTAAAACATATCTAGGTATTATAAATGATAAAGAATGCTAATATAGATATAAAATCGATATTCTTTTGAAAAAAGCCTACTATGATCAAAACCAAAAATGCTTTAAATTGCATTTTAAAACATATTTTGGTATTATAAATGATAAAGAATGCTAATATAGATATAAAATCGACATTTTTTTGAAAATAGCCTACTATGATCAAAACCAAAAATGCTTTAAATTGCATTTGAAAACATATCTAGGTATTATAAATGAAAAGGAATGCTAATATAGATATAAAATCGACATTTTTTTGAAAATAGCCTAATATGATCAAAACCAAAAATACTTTAAATTGAATTTTAAAACATATCTAGGTATTATAAATGATTAAGAATGCTAATATAGATATAAAATCGATATTCTTTTGAAAATAGCCTACTATGATCGAAACCAAAAATGCTTTAAATTTCAATATTAAAACATATCTAGGTATTACAAATGATGAAGACTGCTAATTTAGATATAAAATCGATACTTTTTTGAAAATAGCTTACTATGATCAAAATTAAAAACACTTTAAATTGAATTTTAAAACATATCTAGGTATTATAAATGATTAAGAATGCTAATATAGATATAAAATCGATATTTTTTTGAAAATAGCCTTCTATGATCAAAACCAAAAATGCTTTAAATTTCAATATTAAAACATATCTAGGTATTACAAATGATGAAGACTGCTAATTTAGATATAAAATCGATACTTTTTTGAAAATAGCTTTCTATGATCAAAATTAAAAACACTTTAAATTGAATTTTAAAACATATCTAGGTATTATAAATGATTAAGAATGCTAATATAGATATAAAATCGATATTCTTTTGAAAATAGCCTACTATGATCAAAACCAAAAATTGCTTTAAATTGCATTTTAAAACATATCTAGGTATTATAAATGATAAAGAATGCTAATATCGATATAAAATCGATATTCTTTTGAAAAAAGCCTACTATGATCAAAACCAAAAATGCTTTAAATTGCATTTTAAAACATATCTAGGTATTATAAATGATAAGGAATGCTAATATAGATATAAAATCGACATTTTTTTGAAAATAGCCTAATATGATCAAAACCAAAAATGCTTTAAATTGCATTTGAAAACATATCTAGGTATTATAAATGATAAGGAATGCTAATATAGATATAAAATCGACATTTTTTTGAAAATAGCCTACTATGATCAAAACCAAAAATTCTTTAAATTGCATTTTAAAACATATTTTGGTATTATAAATGATAAAGAATGCTAATATAGATATAAAATCGACATTTTTTTGAAAATAGCCTACTATGATCAAAACCAAAAATGCTTTAAATTGCATTTTAAAACATATTTTGGTATTATAAATGATAAAGAATGCTAATATAGATATAAAATCGACATTTTTTTGAAAATAGCCTACTATGATCAAAACCAAAAATGCTTTAAATTGCATTTTAAAACATATCTAGGTATTATAAATGATAAGGAATGCTAATATAGATATAAAATCGACATTTTTTTGAAAATAGCCTACTATGATCAAAACCAAAAATGCTTTAAATTGCATTTGAAAACATATCTAGGTATTATAAATGATAAGGAATGCTAATATAGATATAAAATCGACATTTTTTTGAAAATAGCCTAATATGATCAAAACCAAAAATGCTTTAAATTGCATTTGAAAACATATCTAGGTATTATAAATGATAAGGAATGCTAATATAGATATAAAATCGACATTTTTTTGAAAATAGCCTACTATGATCAAAACCAAAAATGCTTTAAATTGCATTTGAAAACATATTTTGGTATTATAAATGATAAAGAATGCTAATATAGATATAAAATCGACATTTTTTTGAAAATAGCCTACTATGATCAAAACCAAAAATGCTTTAAATTGCATTTTAAAACATATTTTGGTATTATAAATGATAAAGAATGCTAATATAGATATAAAATCGACATTTTTTTGAAAATAGCCTACTATGATCAAAACCAAAAATGCTTTAAATTGCATTTGAAAACATATCTAGGTATTATAAATGATAAAAAATGCTAATATAGATATAAAATCGATATTTTTTTTTAAAATTGCCTACTATGATCAAAACCAAAAATGCTTTAAATTGAAGTTTAAAACATATCTAGGTATTATAAATGATAAAAAATGCTAATTTAGATATAAAATCGATATTTTTTTGAAAATAGCCTACTATGATCGAAACCAAAAATGCTTTAAATTGCATTTTAAAACATATCTACCCTAACGAGACTAACTAGCAAATTGCTAGTCTTTCTATTTTACAACTTGCAATTTACTAGTTATCATTAAAACAACTAACTGTTAGTAAATTACACTTGCTATTTAATTGCAAATTACCATGTGAAATGTTTAATCAAATCTGCTTAAGTTCGAATCCTACGAAAAATCATCAAAATAAGAATTTTTTGCGTCATAAAAAATTTTGTTTTAAATTTGGCATTCTTAAGAGCGCGCTATAATCACCTTTATTAGGTCGATCAAAATTTGGATTCGACTTTGAATTAAGTTTTTATCTTTCTCGGGTTTGCGTGCGAGTCATGGGCGTTCATCATTATATTTAGATCTAGAAAATACGACTTCAAAAATATACTTTAACCAAGTCAACACTTTTTAAAACGAGTTAAAGATCTTCATTGACTATTAAACAGAGGTCGAAGTCGATGAAGCAAACTCACTTCACTTCACTAAAATTTCAATCGGTTTCAAGTCAGCTCGAGTGAACTCATTTTTTTCGTGTTCACTCGAGTCGACTTTTAACCGAGTTGATTTTTTCATGTTCACTTTAGTCGACTTTTAACCGAGTTGAGTTCACTAAGGAAAAAAATGTAATATACCAAACTGATTTCTGCTAGTGCTTGTGAAGTATATGTGATTACATACAAAATTGCAGAATTTGTCCTTTTTTACTTTTCATAACCATAAAGCAAACTAAACGAATTAATTTAAAATATTTTTTAGATTTCATATATTTTTTTTGCACTATAGATTATTTTTCTGATTTGAAATTATTTATTACGAACTGCTACAATTATGAATGAAATTATTTTAATTCACACCATATTTCCAATTTTGGTGAATATATTTTAATCTCATATTTATTTGTTTGACAACATTGATATATTGATAAGTGCACTGAATGAATCGTAAATTCTATTTTTCTTCTCACTTGTTTTTAATTTCACCATTAAATATAACACTTTTTTTTTAATTATAGAGTTAAATTTCTTTAAGGTACAAACATAAATAATGAAAAAAATTTAAAACTTGAATTATAATAAACTGGAAGTTTGAAAAATATTTCAAATTAATTCGTTTAGTTTGCTATATGGTTATGAAAAGTAAAAAAGGACAAATTCTGCAATCACATATACTTCACAAGCACTAGCAGAAATCAGTTTGGTATATTACATTTTTTTTCCTTAGTGAACTCAAGTCGGTTTCAAGTCGACTAAAGTGAACATGAAAAAATAAACTCGGTTAAAAGTTGACTCGAGTGAACACGAAAAAATCAAGTCGGTTTCAAGTCGACTAAAGTGAACACGAAAATATCAACTCGGTTAAAAGTCGACTAAAGTGAACATGAAAAAATCAACTCGGTTAAAAGTCGACTCGAGTGAACACGAAAAAAATGAGTTCACTCGAGCTGACTTGAAACCGATTGAAATTTTAGTGAAGTGAAGTGAAGTGAAACGACTTCACTTCACCAACTTCGACCTCTGCTATTAAACTTTTAGAAACAACATTCTAATCAAAGAAATAATTGATAATTAAATTAAAACTTTGCTTTTTAAAAATCATTTTCTCACGGATTTGGCTTAAGCCAATTAAGGAAAACAAAGACACAATTTCTTTCCATCGAAATGGATATCGACAAATATTTGGCTGGAAAGCCACAAAAGCATAGAATGCCAGGTTTTAAAAAGACAGAGAATTCCATTAAATCAATCCTGAACCGTCGACAATCCGTGCCACGAGTTGAAACATTAAAGGCTATTACAGTAGTCAAAAATGATTTAAGAGCTTAATTGTGTTTGTTACTCCTTTAAAGATACACATGTAGTCCATGAAATGTGATATTGAATAAAAAATACGTTATAATTCCATACATTTAAAAACATTTGAAATTTATAAAAAAGTCAAAAAAATAATTTTCGTAAAAATTATATGGTCGTAAAAATGTGAGTTCGTAAAAATGAAGTTTCGTAATTTTAAAATTCGTTATTTGAATAGGCACTCTGAAAAATGGCCATCTATGAGGAAGATCATGTACATTACCAAAATATAGATTTTACAAAACAATGTAAATGCATGACTTGAAATTTGGCAAAGAAGTCAATTTTAATGTCCTTTACAAGAAAAAAAAAAATATCCCTGAGATTGTAGTTGGAAAAAATTTCAAAAATTCTTAAGTGGCTGCTTTTTAACGCATTTTTGAAACTTGTTTCTAGAAGGTAGCTTAATATCTCACTTTATCTGTTCGTTCGGGCGGAGAAAATTTTTTTAACTAGACATCGTAGAAAGTTCTAGTTTGTTTTATTAGCTCAGGTCCATTGTTTTATTTTCGGGAAACGCATTTAAAAGTCTTGAAACAGTGTTTTTGTACTATAATTAATGATTTTTATATTTCATATGAAAAAACACGTGATGAGAGCGTTTAGAAATTCGAATTTATTTCAACCGTTGAAAAATTTTGAATCTTAAAAAACCGTTAAATTACCAAGCCTTTTCATATGATAATTTTTTTTGCAACAGACTGTTATTTATACTATAATTAATGCTTTTACTGTAATTTTTGGCAAGATACTTTCAAATGCATACGACCGTTACAAAATTTGAACTTCAGAAAACCGTTAAATGATAAACCCTTGCTGGAGGGAAATTCATTGCTACAAATTGTTAATTATACTATAGTTATTGTTTTTGAAGTGCAACTTTTAGCGGGAAAATTTCAAATTATTTTTTGACCGTTAAATAACAAAGCCTTTCTTTTTAATGATCTTCTAAACTTCTAATGATCTGTAAATGAACGCAAAATAAATAGATAATCAAATACTGACAATCAATAACACGAGGATTTCTGTAATTTTTTCAATTTTGCCCCATAATGCCATGAGTGAACAACAAACTTAAATAGTCAAAATAAGACTTTAAATATGTGGAACTCAGAAAGTCATGAGGTGACCACGGTATAAATAAATCAGCAACTATTACTAAATAGAAATGAAAATTTTGAAAACTTACAATAAATTCGTGAAGCTGGACAAAAATCAGGTATTCGTCTTGACTTAGTCGTAATGGTAAACTTCTCATGAACTTGTTAAGATATCCTTGGGACAAAGCCTGAAACGAGGAGTTGAAAAATCATTAAAAAAAATATTCAAATATTAAATCATTACTAGAACTACTTTTTAATTGATCTTTAAGTAGGGTAACCATCTAATTTTCATGAAAATACAGGACATTTGGTAAATTTTTTCGAAAAAAACAGGACATAGAGTAAAATTCGAAAATTAACGGAAATTTTCATGAAAAAAATACAGGACCAAGAACAAAATTTAAAAATTTATACAGGACAGTCTTGAAAAATACAGGACTGTCCGTTGAAAACTACGCAGATGGTCACCCTATCTCTAAGATAACACTGAAGGAATTGGGAAAGCCGAAGTCTGACTCCGAAGCTGACCTGTGCAGAACGTGCAGGTTTTGTCGCATGACTACACAACCAACAATGCTCAGTATCAAATAAACCACAATGGACAACGATCAATGAATCAGAAGCTGGAAGAGCTCTCAAGTTGTAGCAACATATCAGCAGATGGAAGCGCTCTGAAGGATGCAAACATGCGAATTAAAAAAGCGAGAGAACTTAAGAAAATATCATCATTGGTAACCGCTAGCACTGCTAAACATCTAAAGATAGAAATACACCAATAAATCAAATTTTTACGTTAATAAATGCTATAGAGATGCGCATCTGAGAAAGAGCGATTACAGAAATGCAAGTTGTAACCCTCTCCTGGTTCAGATTCGTAAGGGAAAATTCCTAAGACTTACCATAATATGAAGATCTTGATTAATCGGCTCCATAATTCTAAATTAGTTGATGATACTGTCGTTTAATGAAACAGATTATATTTCTGTTTTATAACTGATGATTTTTCTATTCGACTGATGATTCTTTGATTATGATGTTAATCTAGAAGTTGACAATCTAAATGATGATAATCTCGGTTATATTTTGGTTGTAAGTTTCGTTCGTTGAAACAATCTTATTGAATGAAGAAAAATTTTTTCATTGGTTGCTGACTTTTCGCATTTTCAATATAAATAATTAAGCTTAATTATTCAAGCAGTTTGATTTTTTCAAACCTAAATCATATCTAAAGGTTTAGAACATAAATGATAGTGAAAAGTGTAAATAATGTGTCTTGACAACAATATTGTTGAAATAAAGATGGATGAAATTCGTGAATAGGCACAGAATTGATAGCAGAATTAATCACATTTTAGACATTCTTTTTGGTGCAGAAAGCATCTTTTGAACATGTTTGTGTCTTTGTACAGTCATTTTTGAATGTTCTTAATCTTGCAGTTATGTTGATGGGATATAAAAATCATGAATGGAATGAACAAAGTGTCAAGAAATTTAAGGAGATTTAACCACATGCTAGCAATTTTGCGAATACATTACAAATTTCTATCAGTAAAGTATGCAGGAAGTTGCATTTGTCTTGAAATTTCCTTTTCAACTAGTGACTTATAATAAACTTCCAATCTAGTACTTTAGCGTCTTTCTTGATCAAAATAGTTTATTTAAACTTTATATAAACTTAAGCTGGTCTGATTTTTAGTGTTCTTAGAATCAGGCTCTCGTAGATTATAATCTCTAATATTCTTCACAGAGATCGAAGCCGATTTTTTCGGCTTAACTCAATTTTTGATTTTTTTGATAGAAAAAAGCCATTTAACACCCATTTTAAGTATTTAAATTGAACTTTACATGCTTTACTATGATTCTGTGAAATATTTTTTCAGCATGTAGCGATAGTGAGCTCAGAATTTCAAGTTAAAGAATGTTAAGCCGAAATTTAAGCCGATCGGCTTAAAATCGGCTAAATTGAAATTCAGAGCTTACTATAGCTACATGCTGAAAAAATATTTCACAGAATCATAGTAAAGCATGTAAAGTTCAATTTAAATACTTAAAATGGGTGTTAAATGGCTTTTTTCTATCAAAAAAAATCAAAAATTGAGTTAAGCCGAAAAAATCGGCTTCGATCTCTGATTCTTCATTGAAAGATTATAATCCTCGTTTTAAAAAAATTATAATATTTTTGAGAATAATTTCAGAAGTTTTCATGCATCCCGAAAATATTGAGCCCACTTAAGAAATTTTATAATACTTTTTGAAAAACTTTGACACACTTTCATTACTGGATTCGATTCACAATCATAAATCTCGAGAAAAATCTACAAGACTTCATAATTAAACTTAAAAGCTCACGAATTTCGCTCAATTGTAGCTTTATCTAATCTAATCTAATATTGGAATCGAAGATGCAAATGAAGACGAAAAAGGAATCAAAATCAAAATACGATTACGTTTAACAAAAGAATTGAGGATGGTTTTTGAATAATTTCTCCTTCCGATTATTCACTATACATGTTATTATCATCTTTTTTGCATTATGTTGTTAATTCTTCAATTTCACACTTGTGGGAATTTATTTGATAGGTATGTAACTATAGCTTCTTGCTAGTACAATCTACAAAAAATGCACACAAGCAAAACTACAACACGTAAGTGCATTTTCCCCGTACAGAATTCGTGCACAAAATTAAATCCTTAAAAATGTAAAACAAGTGAAAATAACACAAAATTTGAATTTTTGGCCACGGCTAGCCAGACATAGCACTCATATTATAAGCCAAAAAATGCAACAAAAAAACTTTAAAATGGTGAACGCACAAAGAGCGGACAAAAAGTGTATTTTTTTGAAAAGAAAAAAAATGTTAAGAAGAAAATGTACAGTTTTTAATATTACATTCAAGTGTACGTAAACTTCTTGTTCATTTCTCTTCGTGATGAGTGGCAGGAAAAAGCAAAAATACATGTATTAAAAGGAATTTTCTTTTTCTATATTTTTCTCTCACTTTTCCTTTTTCAGCATCACGCATCTCTTGTTGAAAAGAATGAAAAATATGAGGTAAAAAATACAATTGAAACTTCCATCTCAAAGTAAAATTATTCATTGTGATTTGTTGTTATATCATGATAAAAGTTGGATTCATTCAGAAATAATGTTTGTCACAAAGGTCTTTAGGGTGAGTCCAGAATTTTCAAATCTTTACTGCTTTTTTTACATTCATTTTAAAATCCTGATTCCGTTCTGGCACCACAACTCTAGAAAGGAAACATTCTATATTAATTTTATTTCTCCAATCTTAGAACAATGATGTCAAAAATTATTACAGTTTGAAATGTAGTAAAGACATGAACAATGATTAAGTAAGACAAGGTAATCAATCAGACCATATTATTGTGATATTTGTCCAAACTGATATTGATGAGTGACCTTTACCTGTTCATAGATAGTACAAGTAATATATTATTAATTCAGTGCTTGTCTATAGCAAATGTTTTTAACATTACACGTGCTGATTAGTGCACATCAAATTATGACAATTTATTTTAATGAAGAACGATGAAATGACAGATGATGTTTAAGTTGACATTTTCTTTATATATAAGAAACACTTTAATATCTAGTAACATAAAAAATATTCAGAGAAAATTATTATCTGCAAAGCTAAATTATTTAAACACGATTTCTTCTTTAAAACCTAATTAGATTATCCTTTTTTTATCATTAATCATAATTGCACACAATGAGAAACTTTTCTTACATTTCTAAGTTTTTTATGTCATAAACTTCCAAATTGTTCACGTCAAATTAGCCTGTTCATTAAATTATACATTAAAAGTTTAATGCCGAATCAGAATATTTTTTTACATTAAAAATTATTAAGAAACTGAGGCATCTTTCAAGCTGTTCAAGAGCAAAAACCATATTCATTATAAACTTTTTTAAATCACTGAATTGAATTTTGTTGCGGTTTAATAACTCACGCTTCAAGTTTTCTTTATTTCTTTTCTTGTAACTCATTCCTGTACACTTGCTTTGTAAAGTTATGTTCATTTACGCTCCCTTCTTCAGTACTTTTGGAGCATTTTTCATTTCGCACGCGTACCTAATTTTTATTTTCGAAGAGAAATTTAACGATAAAAAATTCTTCCTTCTTATTCTTATGTTACCTACTTTTAATAAAGAAGGAATTATTATGTTAAAGGTGTCTTCCAATTCTTTCAGTCAATTTGTAGTATAGCTAAGGGAGAGAACTGTAAAATATTTATTTTACATTAAAATGCTACAAAAGCTAAAATATTAAGTAAAGTATCATTCAATCTTTAATAAACCTTTGTCTTTTAAGATAGTCAATTAATTGTATGAAGGTGAGATCACCTTTCCACGGTGTTCAGTCTAAGAACAGAAATCGAGCTGTTTGTTACTGCTTACTTATTTTTCTCCTTCATAGCTAATTTCCATTTATCGTATTTTATTCATTCCCTTCTTCTTTTCTTCGGTCTGTGATTTTA
Source organism: Chironomus riparius (assembly GCA_917627325.4). Classification (NCBI taxonomy): domain Eukaryota; kingdom Metazoa; phylum Arthropoda; class Insecta; order Diptera; family Chironomidae; genus Chironomus; species Chironomus riparius. The sequence continues at coordinate 25,774,880 of OU895877.1, forward strand.
ATTAATATTAAACAAGATTAAGTAATTAAGAGAGTGAGAATAATAGATAAAGTTGAATATACCTTTTCATGTTGATACAGTATTCGAAGTGCAAGCTATTAATTAATGAAATTTACTTCAATTATTAATTCAATTTAATAGAATAAAAGAAAATTAATTTTATTTTCTTTATTTATTTACCAATAAGTGGCATTCCTGATTTTTAAAAAATCTTATGGCATAACTATGTTCAAATTTTATGATGCTTAGACTTTTAATTTCGAGTCTCTCACGTGGATCCTATTTTATAGCCATATGTATGGATGAGCCTCACAATAATGAAAGAAAAAGAAAAACTCTTTAATCATAAAGTGTATTCGTTCAGCCCGGCATGCTTTATATTTGAAAAAATTCATCAAATATTTACCTATGGGTTTTATAATATTCAAAAAAGTTTTTATTGCTTTTACCAAGATATATAGATGAGCTCATACAGAGTATACTTGACCATACTCGACCATACTATTTTTTGTGTACTTATACAAACAAAAATTTTTAAAATTTTCTATTTTCAAGTTTTCATTTAAATATCGACAGATGCAACAACATTTGACTTAAGTCAGTTACTTTAAATTATAGCAAAGCATTTGCAATACTCCTGTATCAACAAAACTTAACAGAAAGTTGAAAATTTTGCGAAACAAAAATTGAAAATTTTCTTTTATAGTGTTAGTGTTTTTAGAAAATTCAAATTTTTGACGTTTAAAAACTGCGATATTTTTGTATGAGCACATCTATATATCTTGGCTTTTACATTCATGAGTGATGATGAAGAAAGGTTGTATTTTGATAAAACACGAAACCATGTTGGCGTGAACCTCTTCTTTTTTTATTAAATTGTAGGCGAGTTTTTCCTAGTGAAATTTTTATTATTTCAGGTTTGAATGAATTTTCAGACTTTAAAGTTAACTTTTCATTTATTATTAAAAATTCATTTTTCATCTTAACACTTAAAATTAGTTTGAAATAATGTAAATGACTATGCTTTGAGAAATATTTTTCAAACCGATTAATCATTTTGTATCAGAAAAAAAATCTGCAAAAATCAAATAGACTAGCAAATTTATTTTAAATAAAATTGATTCATGCTAATTCGAGGACCCCTAATACTATCTAGTATATATGAAGTAAGATTTTTATAAACTTTTCATTTTTTACCTCAGTGTTCTTATAACTCAAATTTCTTTCATCACCTCATTCTTTTTATAATCTTATCGCTTGTTGCTTTTTCTCATAAGCATCTTTATACACATTTTTGACTGTGGCAAAATATAATTTTGAATTCATTAAGATTTTATCAAAGTTTGTACTTCATTTAAAATATGAAATGAGGTTTTTTGCAAGCATCTTCATGAAGTAAGGAATCGTTTGAAGTCATGTTCACATGCATTTTTAACATTGATCATGTAAATTTAATTTTGAGAATTTCTAGTTTTTTAGTTTTTATTGAACATTTTTATAACTAGGTTTACAGCCAAAATATGTTAAGTGAGGTTTGAAAACTTACCAATTTATAGTTTTTTTGGTATCATTCGCACAAATTTAAGAATAGCACCTGAAAATATAATTAATCGTGAACAAAACCTCAATTGGTTTTTGCTTTAAGTGTACATTTTATAACAGAAGGAAATTAAGGAAATTTGTCACACAATGTTGAGAATATTAATTACCAATTTTAATAATATATACATACTTGAAATTAATTAGGTAAGAGGCTGACTAGATTTCGGTTTTTAAAACAGAAAATAAACAAATTAGGATTTAAATTTAAAAAAAGTAAAAGCTTATAAAGAAGTTAAATCACATTTCATTTCAGTTAAGAAAAGACTCTTAATGTGAAAACTAAAAAAAAGTGATTTTCCTACATTACCAAAAACAATTTATTCACAAAAATTTAAAATTATGTGTGAATATGAAAGATAGTCAACATTATAATTTGTTAGAGTTATGAAGATACTTGTTAATTAAGTGATTAAATCTCCCTCGTGTGATGCCTCTTAAAGAGCTTACTATTATATAAGTTCCTAATCTATTTACAGATTTGCTTGTTCATCTTGTTCGTTTATTTTACATTGGAAACATTCAAAATTTTATTCCTTTCATTTTTTATTGCCATCATTTTGCCAAAATGACACATTTCGCATAGGGGTCGTTCACTTATGACGTCCAACATTTAAGGGGGGAGGGGGGTCTGAAGCTGTGTGACACCTCAATACAAAAGATTTTTTTTGCATGAACATTTTATGACAGAGGGGGGAGGGGGGTCTAAAAATCTCATTTTTTGATTTACGTCATAAGTGAACGGCCCCATATCGAATTCTTAACGATTTCGGATAAAATTTACAACCGTTAAATTTTTATAATAAATTTAATGCAAGTTTCTGAATTTTTCATTTTAAAATTATTTTTCATATGTAGTTTAATTTTGAGTTTCTTCGAGTTCTTAAATATTTTATAAATTTTTCGTCAGTGTCTATATTTTTATGGATTTTCATTCTCAATTTCCTGTGTATTGAGTTCTGATAATAAAAATATGAATGCACGTGACAAAAAAAATCGAATATCCGTTACACTTGAAAAAGTCAATTATAAAACAATAAAAAAAATTCTTTAGCTGGCTACATGTCATGAATATGTCTTTATGCCATATAAATCGATTTCATATTATTTTCATGTCATTTTAGCCAAATAAAGAATTTTTGTGCTCGCTGGCTGCTGTGAAAATTGGATCATATCGATGTCCCGTATTGCATTTAAATAATAAATTTCATCGACATTTTTTTCATCATCATAAAACAGAATTTTTTCATTTCCTTTATTTTGTGTATGTTTTAATTAAATGAATTCTTTATTCAGTTTTCGTTTTCACTTCCTACCTATTGATTACAATCTCTAATGAATTGACTATGTTTGTCGAATAACATTTTTAATGAAAACCAATAAGGAAAATTGCATGAATATGTTGCTCTCAAAATTGATTGTTAGATGAAGCTCAACCTTAATTATTAATGTCTAACGCCCAAACGAAAAAAAAAACTTATAAACGACCTCCAGTAAAGGCTAGAATTTTGATAAATCTCAACCAGCCTAAACATACATCAATATGATACGAAATTCAGCTATGCAAAATTATTAAAATCATGTCACTCAAACTATAACCCAAACATTCACAAACTCGGTCATAACAATTAACAAGTTAAACATTTTATTAATTTCTGACAAGGGGCCGTTCACTTATGACGTCCAGGGGGGGGGGGGGTTCAGCAAGAAAAGAACAATAGAAATTCCAGGAAATCCATTGTTCTTTTTTGAAAAATGATCGTTAATTTCGGACGTCATAAGTCAACGACCCCCAAGAGAAGCTGATCAAAATGAGAAAAAAGGCAAAAAATTAAACCTTGACACAGTCAAGTCATGCAACAAAAAATTCTATACAATTCATGACTTATCTCAACACATATTAGAATTAAAAAAGCGGAGCTTATGTGAAAGCTTTAGAATATATCCATGTGACAAAAAAAAGTCAGTATGTAAAATGAAGAAGCAATGAATATGAGTAAAAAGTTGAAACTCAAAAATCATCATACGAAAAAGTTAATGTGAAATTTTTATCGCCTTTGCAAAAAAAGAAAAATCTCTTTTATAGACGAAAAGAAGGAATATACGCGAAATAAAATGAGAAAGTTGAGTTCATTTCAAGTAAAATGATTATAAAAGCGAAAGAAAGGAATCATTATAAATGAGAAAGTTTACATTGAGCTTTATGTTCGCATCTTTCCTTTTCTTTCATTTTCCCCATGTCATGATCTTGTATTACTCTGTTGCTGTTTAGGAAGGATAAAAGACACAAGAAGACATGTTTACCTTCTAATGACTTTGCTATGTTGAAAAAATATTATTTATAATGAATGTGGATGATTTCTCATGCAAGATTAGACGTAGAAGGAAAATGAGCTCGCAACCAAATTGAGGAAAAAGATTTCTCAGTATTGCACACTTATTCTCCTATTTTGTCTCGAGTGCTCTATATAAATAGCATCTTTAAGCATCTTTTATTAAATGAAATAAATTGAATTCTTATTGCTATCATCGAATCAATCTGTAGGAGGTGAACTTTAAGAAATGATGATTTTTAAACATTTTATTGAAAAATTGTATATATTGAGCAAAGCATGATGCAGAGTTGTAAATTAAATTTTGTGACAAAGCCAAAAATTTAACAAAGTCATTTATTTGCATTTTAGAAAATTATATCATACATAATTTGTGATAAAAGGGGAAGGGTACCTAAGATACTGATTGATTTGATTAGACAACAACTTTAAAAATTAAATTTTGTAAAATGCAATGCGCTTAAGGTTCATGTATAATCTTGAAGACTTCGTATTTGGCATAATACATATTCTTTTTATATCTTTCAAACTGCAATCTAAGATGAGAAAAGGAGATAGTTATCAAATTGATAACATTCTTCACCCACTTTTTGTCATGTTTTACGGAAATAAAATAAAATGAGATAAGAAAAAAGTCCATTTGAAAGTTCAAAAAGGTTTGAAGGGATTTTTACTATTTTAAGTGCCTCAATGCTTGTCTATTACATGATTCCCTTAGTTTGGTAGATATCTCTTCAGAGAATCACAAATATTAAAATCTAATTTTGTTTTAAATGAAAAGAAAAGAAAACTCAACAAGGAAGGAATAACAGACAGCAAGCCAAAAATAAAAAGGGTGAAAATTAGGATATTTCCGTTCAATTTTCCCCATAACAATACTTCCTTTCCTTTTTAATTTCTAATCTGACGAAAAAAAAGATGACCTTTTAGTGATGGCAGAAAGATAAGTGTAAAAACATTTAAAGTTGAAGAAAAGAATCCTTAAGGCAGAAATAAATGAAATGAAAAAATATTTGGCAACAAAGGCGTTCAAGAATGAAAAACTCTATTTTTTTGTGGACAATATTAAGAAAAAACCTTTTCTGCCCACTTGACAAAGGCGATGCTGTCTTGAAAATTGAAACTTTTTATTTACTTTTTATTTTCGAAAGATTCATTATGTCACTAAAAGGATCAAATAAAAAGTTTTCTTCACATACGCATTTCATGTGTTAAGAATTTCAAGCATAAGCTATAAACACTCATAGTGAGCACAACAAGACATGCAATAAATCTTTAAGGTTAACCGTAGAAGCAGAAAATTAAACTGATAATCACGTTCAGCTTGATACGGTTGAAAAACTCAGCAGGCACAAAAGCTTTTCAAATTGATTTATCTGTAATCAGTTACTGGAAAATAAGGTTGTTTGAATTTTAAAAAATCGGAATTTAGGAATTATCCCACATCTAGCATAGTTTTATGGAGTCTTCTTGTATCTTTATTTAACACACTAGTCAATTCTTTCATATGAAATTAAAACTTAACTATTCCTTTTAGAGTTATTTCATATTAATAACCCAAACCGAACGAATTCCAAATAATCGCTATGAAAAAATTGTGTATGACTCGAGAAACAATATTAAACTTTGTGTTTATATATCATGAACTCATTTCATTCAGAAAACATGCGATGACATAATTTTAAATGACTTTTAGCCACCCATATTTTTTCTTTTTTGAAGTGAGGCTCAAATAATTCAAATCCCATATTCTCAAAACGTCAACTCTTGCCTTAAATGTTGTTGTTCTAAAACTTTTTCTTTTGCTCCATTAATTTAATTTTTAGAACTTTAACCTTCTCATTGAATTTATTTCGTATGCACAAAGGATCAGTTAAAAGAGATTTATAATGTGGCCTTTTTTTCATTTAACCATAAAGTTTATTGAATAAAAGCTAGTTCATAAACTACTCTTCTCATTTTTTTTTTTGAAAAAGTCAAAGTTCCCAGTATACAGCAATAATTCAATAAAGTTTTTAAAACGTGAAATAAATTATATACATTTTTAAATAAAGCTTTATTTATTGTGTTTAGAAAATATTATTGGAAGTAATCAGATAATTTATACGATTGTAATGGAGCTGCCATAATGCTACCACCTTGTAAGTTCTGTTCTCTACATTTTCTTTCATCTGTTCCTAATGAAAGAAACGGTTTACAAAAATTCTTGGATTAAAGTTAATCGGAAATGAATCAGTGCTCCAGTTTCTTCTCCATTGAAAAATGTATTAAAATCATTACTAGAAACTCATTCCTTTCTTTAATTTGAACTAAAGCATATGTTCATCTAATGCTTTCATCTTTTACATCTCATACTTTTGAAAAATTACAGCAAATGTGTTGAAAATGAAAAATACAGTAAGTCTAAGTGAAGTAAGTATTCAGTTATTAATTTTTATAAATCTAAAATGTGACACATTAAAATGTAATTCGCTCCACAAATTAAGATGGAAACTGAGCAATTTGCATATTAAAAATGTTCAGAATATTTAACTACAAAACAGTACACTACAAGAGTGAGATAGAGTGCAATGAAATTAATCTAAATTTATAAACAAGACAGGATGCATTTTCTACGCATCGTGCACTTAATTTATCGTGACATTATAAGCGTGCAGTTTATCGCAAATTAAATTTCTCTGTTATTTTTCGTTAAATGTGTTATGTTTGCTGTCGTTGCATTGCCATGTTTTATCAGAAATAAAATTTATCATTCTAACTTTTCATTTCTGCACAAATTTTCTCGTGTACATAGAAATTCATGAAGCACAATCATACTTAGACATAAGGTGTAATTTAATTAAGTTTTTGCCGAATTGGAAAATTAATTATTTGTCAGTTGTTTAATTGCCATGCAACACGCCAATATCATTATAAGAATGCTCAAGCAATTTTTTGAACGTATGCTAGAAAGCATTGTTTCTACACACATGCTGTCTTACAATTTCAAAAACATTCTATGTGATTTAAATTCCCACTTTAACATAATTAAAATAAACAAGTAGATTTTGAACAATCAAGATAATCTAGTACCAAAAGCGTTAAGATGAACAAAGCTCCTTTGTATTAACCTTCACGGGATACTTTTAAAAAAGCTGATTGATTTTGATCATACTCATTAAATTTAGTAAGAAAACTATCAACACATATGCATGAAGACTTCAATTCTTATTACTTTACAAGTCATTAAAGAAATGATATTCGTTCTATATTTTTTTAATTCGAAAGATTAATTGTTTCTTATCCCCAACCTTTATTTCTTCTAAATACTATGCTTTCTCGCTATCGGGATCGGGATCGGGATTTCCCGGGATTTACCGATCCCGATCAATCCCGGGATCCCGAAATTTATCGGGATCGGGATTGAAAATCCCGGTTTTTTAGTTTAGGAAATTATTGATGTTTTAGAACCTGCTAAATACGCGACAGAAGAATTATTGCGTAAATCAAACGATTTATTAATTGCTGAAGGAACATTAACTTTTTGCTAGACGAATTGTTGCTACAAGGAACATTATTGTCTCAAAAGGTTTACGATATGAATTGCGCTCGCATAGGTGCACGAAGAAATGGAACATTAATTGACTTAATACTTTACCTGAATAATCCTCAATATATTTCTTTAGACAAGCATTTTAAATCGTCAATAAAAGCTGCAATACATAAACTTGGCATTGACTTATTGAAGCAGTATTTTGTCAAAAACTCTACAAATGGAGCTATGGAAGCTTCAACATCCAGTGCAAATCAAATCCAACCGTCAAACATTTCTATTCGAGATAGACTGAAACTAAGCATATCTGAATATACATCATTAACAACAGATGCAGCAGCAACAGAACCAAATAATTTGAAAAGAGAGTTTAATTGGTATGACAAAAATAAGAAGAGAACCGTTTTATTAGATCAACTTTACGATGCATTGATAACAATGCAGCCGACCTCAACTCAAAGCGAACGAAATTTCTCTATTAGTAACAAAATTCTTACAAAACAAAGAAAACGTTTACTTGACAAGAATCTAAATGCAATTGCATTTGTTAAAAGTTTTTTCATTAATGCTTAATTTTTATTATTATATTCACACCATTTTCTATAACCTTTTAACTTACATCTTTATCAACATTTATTTTCTATTTTTGTTTATGTTCACATTTTTCAAAGGAAACATGGATTAAAACATCTACCTTGTAACACATAAAGTATAACTAATTAATTAAGGAATAAATGACCGTATAAGTAGCAAAAAAATATATAATTTTTTTTGGGAAAAAAGGCAGAAAAATGCTGTTTTTTAAATTTTTTTACATATTCGGGATTCCCGGGATTTCCCGGGAAATCCCGAAAAATTTCAATCCCGATCCCGATCCCGAAAATTTGTCGGGACCGGGATTTCGAGAAAGCATACTAAATACTTTGTCCTTTTCGGGAAACAACCTATTTTAATGAAAAGCACAGGTTGACATGTTTGATTGAGTATGCATAACATCCTCTTGATTTTGGAAAACAACAATCCTTTTTAGTCGGAAACACCCTTATGCCCGACCTATCCAACTGGCTCTTTACAAGAAACTAAGCAATACCTTTAAATTCACATCGTGCTCCTCATTATGAATGTATGGAATTTTTTAAAATTCTTATACACTTGTAAGCAAACTGTGTAACCTTAACAAAATAAAATTGATGAATTAAGGAAGTTCAAGTATCTAAAAAAGGTTAATTCCTTATAACACCAATCTAAATGTTCACAGGAGGAACACTAAGATGAACCGAAATAGAAAGTATTTATGTCCATATCTTCTTAACCTTCAATGATATATGCTGGTTTTCAAAAATAGGCAAAAAGGTAATCGATTTACCATCTATTCCAAAATCAGCATTTTAAATCTCAATCTTATTATTTGAGGCTATAATAACAAACTCACATTTATTCAGCCTTTCAATTTAACTTCCATTGGGAAGCAGATGAGTAAGATGAATGAATTGATTGATCTAGATTTTTTTTCTGTAAATGCTGAAGAAAAGAAAATTAAGAAGAAGCAATTCAGGAATTTTTTTTTTCCCTACATTCATGAGATGATGATAATGATGATGTATCAAAGTAACATAAGCTCACATACACGGATCAGTATAAAGAGAATCCTTAACATGATTGATGTAACTAATTACCATTTTCATTTCAGCATAACACTGATGTACATGAAATAAATGGAAATTTTTTGTATAAGAGATGTCCACACACTTTTCTTTACTGCTTGAAAATTAGGGGATTTAATGCTCTAAAAAATTAAATTCATCTCGAGTTTTTGTATAGTTGGAAACTTTTATATATGTCATGGGTATAGACAACATTATAAATTAATGGCCTCAGGAGTCTTCAACACGTCCGTGCAATATTCATACGTGAAAGGATGTATCATACTTAGTACCGCCAGAGTTGTTACCTACAGAATCCGTAAAATCTTAAAAATGAAAACTTTTCTTTTAAAGTGATTTTTTGAGGCTAATGCTTTAAAATCAGGTATCGTTGCTAGCTGACATGAGTTAACATTGTTTTAACAACTCTGTACTCTGCTTGTTGTCTTCTAGTCCTCTCACATTTCTCTCATGACCACCATTCATTTTTCACGTCTCTGTTTCCATGCTCTATTTACAAACTGACACACCAGCTGTTTCATGAACTTTTTTCATTTTTTTTTGTCTTTACTCGCATTTCTTTCTCATTTGTTTCGTTTTGATAATATATGAAGTACAAAAACAGTAGGTCGGGTTTTCTTTGCGACTAGGAAGGAATTTTTCCTTAACTTTCTTTTTTTTTTCAATAAACGGCAATGGACAAATGAAGGAAATATGTATGGAATTTTCGTTATTTCTTTCACAAAGCTTCCTACTTCCACTTAATGTGCATAATTTTTTTGTATCCTCTGTGTTCTCATTTCCTATACCATTCAATATTTGATCAAATATAGTGCCTTATACAATATGTATATACTCAGACGGCACTTAAGAGATAGAGTATCCTCTTGTCACAAACTAATGCGATTTTTTTCTCCGCTTCACAGCTTTTTTTCCTGATGACAATAGCAAAAAATGGAATATTATATTAAGGATAGACTTTGAGTGAGACAGAGATGTTCGGAAAAAATACAAAGCGTGGCTACCTGTGAACATGAGCGAAAAGAAAAGAACGAAAATTAACGTTCCTACTTTTAAAGTGAAATCGCCAAAGAAACTGGCGATTTATGAAAAAAAATTCTTAATTTTATTCACCAATTGTGCATTTAAACATTCAAGAAGATATCAGATAAGAATCTATAATTAATTAACATGCGGGCATGAATCATCAGGTAAGAAAATTATTTCAAATAGATTCATTATAATCAGAAAAGTCATTACAGGTCACAACATGTTTATTAATCATACGAAAAAGCACATTTTTGCTTTAAAAAAAGGATAAACCAACAGCATTGGCTATTCTTAAATAAAAAAAGGTTCAGAGATCCTTATCACTTTTAAAGGTAAAAAATACCAGAAAATCTTTTTTGTTGCAATTTTTCACAACAATAAAATTTCCATTTTTCCTCCTTAATTAACGCATTCTCCTGACCGTAACTGAGCTGTGGGATTAAGTTTGCAGATCAGGAAAGTTTGAAAGTTTATAGAGGCATTCAGCAGTATTCAGGTATATTTTAAAAAAAAGAAAAAAATTGTATATTAAGGAAGGAAATTTTTCCTTTTCATCGTTGATTCTTTTTGTGCCTTAATTTCGCTTTTTTACGAAGATTTTTTTGTTCTTTTGTTTGGGTCTTTTTCAATAGAAGCACATAAAATACGTAATGCGAAGGTACATTTCACAAATAGTTAATCATTCTGATTCTCAGATATCTCAAAGTGGAAGAAGTAGTTATTATTGCATACTGTCATTGACAAATTCCTTTTTCCCTTCCTTTCACATTTATTGTGTTAAAAATGAGGAAATAGAAACAAAAAACTAAATCAATAGTCTTGGTATTTTAAAGATTTCTACATCCATTTGTACGTCTCGTATGTTTTAAATGTGTGTTAAATAGTTGTGCGTTGTCATCCTCCATCATAAAAACAAAACAAGTTCAGCTAAATTCCACATTCATTTTCTTCCGTACACACATGTATGATAATGAAATTAATTAAGTTTACTTTCCATCCCTTAAGCAATGTGTTTATGTTATGTCTCATACATATGAGACATAAAATATTTTTTATGCTTCTAAAAGGAACTGAATCACGGAATTTTATGAAATATTTTTCGGTAACTAAGTTTTGCGAACGAAATGTGATTTGAACAACAATCATGAATAATTTCTATTTGATTTTTTTTCTCACTACACATTTGAGTCGCAATTGTTAATATCAAATATGTATAAAGAGGAATAATACAAAGTTTTAATTGAGATATTTTTCATGCTGTTGGCTAAAACTCTTTCCACTTTTTTTATCCGTCTCATTTTTATTGACCATGTTATTCATAGTGAGATTGCTGTAAATCATATACTAAGCAAACAAGTGTATCGGGTAGAAACCCAATACGAATATATTCACACCGTATTATCGAAAATCTTGTGGATAAACCAAGCGTTGCTCAGCACATGTTTGAAAGTATAAAGCTTGACTAGTCAGATGAGCTTCGCTCAACGACTATTCCTACCTTGCCAAAACACAGTACAATGCTCTTTTATAAAGCAGCAAGGATCAAATGCAAAGATGTCTCTACGATATCTCGTTATTGAGATGTCTTGCTGATTAGCTTGCTTGTTTGCTTACAGAAATACGGTGTGAATATAATAAATGAATGTTGTGTGTAAATAAAGCGGACATTTACACAGAGATTACAAATTGAGTAATCACACTTGAGACGGAAGTGGAAAATTTTCGTTATTAAAACATTATTACGTGTTTGATATTAAGTTACATGAGAACAGTACATCGGAATATTAATATGTGAATGTGATTTCCTTCTTTCTAATTTAGTGCCAAAATACCTCCACATTAACATTCCCAATCTAATTATAAATATAAAAACCTTCATTTTTCTTTCTTTCTTTCTTTCTGTCATTCCGCTCTAAGCCACGCCCACTTTTTTAATCGTTTGCTCTCAGCCACCCATTTTTTCCAAAATTTTTTGTTATTGAGAATTTCAAAACAGTTTATGTTCTTTTTCCTACCTGAGATTTTTTTTCTTCATTAACTGAGATTCTTATTTACTGTTTTGAGTTTGACTGTATTTTGGTACTGGATGCTCATTTTTCTACTGGATGTTACTGTATCTTAATATTTTGGAAAATCCATGAAAAAAATACTTAACATAATTGAATTTTGTCGCCATTTTGGAAAATCCATGAAAAAAATACTTAACATAATTGAATTTTGCCGCCATTTTGGAAAATCCATGAAAAAAATACTCAACATAATTGAATTTTGCCGCCATTTTGGAAAATCCATGAAAAAAATACTTAACATAATTGAATTTTGTCGCCATTTTGGAAAATCCATGAAAAAAATACTTAACATAATTGAATTTTGCCGCCATTTTGGAAAATCCATGAAAAAAATACTTAACATAATTGACACAGGATTTTCTGCAAAATTTTTTCACTTTTAGTTCTTTCACTCTTCGTCACTTGAGTTGACAAGACGATAATCCACGTAAGCAACTCCTTTTCTGTACTTAATTTTCCCGCCATTTTGGAAAATCCATGAAAAAAATACTTAACATAATTGAATTTTCCCGCCATTTTGGAAAATCCTTGAAAAAATTACTAAACTTAATGCAATTTTGTATGTATTTTTGAATTTTTCACATTTAAACCCTTTAAGAAAGGGGTTTCTTTCTCCCTAATTTTTCAGTAAATAGTGTTTAACTCTTTTTTTTTGATTTCATGACGTTTTAGACAAACAATTAGACCATTGCTAATAGTGTACTAAATCAATAACCAATCTTTTGTTTCGGCATTATTTTTGCAGGTAAGATCATTTAATTCATTTTAATTTACATCAAAATATTAAATTTCAAAAATTTTAGACAAAAATTCTTTTTTAACGGATCAATTCAGTTCTTTGTTTCTTGAATTGCTTATAAAATTAACCATTTATGTAAGTTGCATTATTAAAAAAAATTAATATTATTTTAATCATAATATCTTTTTAAATTAGAATGGGAAACAAGAGAAGTTTTAATGAAGAGGAACTAAATAGGAAGCGCGAACTAGATAGAAATCGCAAGAGGCAGAAAAGTTCATTACTAACGGAAGAGCAATTGATTGAAAAACGACGTGCTAATTTGGAAAGTCAAAATAAACTTAAAATAACATTAAAATATTCATTGCTCAAGGTGTATATCAAGGAAAGCTTCTTAAAAATGATAAAATTTTCACTCAAAATGTTGTTTATAAAGAAATTTTTAACATCTAAACTGTTTAAAGTTTGAAAATAAAATTGAAATTAATCGTTTATGTAATATAAATTTCGTAATATAAATTTTACTGTTTCAAAAGAAGAAAAAATGCCCGTCATGCTTGACGGGGTACTACACTAGTTTTATGAATATTTTTCTTTTTCTCATTCCTACAGTAATGTTTATAGGATGTACAGAAATATATTTTTTCATAGTAACTTACAAAGTGAATAAATTCAAGACACACTGCGAACGAAAGGAATCAGAAATCAATTGATTGCTTACATGTTTGTACAAAAGTCCTATGCGATATAATGTAAAGAATGAATAACAATTTTTCTTCCTATTTTGATATTGATTGAATAGCTTAAACATAAATTCTTTCACTCTTCACGATTTATTTTTCTTCTTCTTTTTTTTGGTGCAACACTAAGTAAACTCTTTGAATTAAAGCAAATAAGCTTTTTGCTTGCTCACAGCGACTTCGATTGGGTTGAAAAAGTTCCTAATCCATGCTCTATATTGTAAATGATAGAACGAACAGCATGATCAAAATCTATAGATTTTCATAACATAAACAACGTGATATCAATTAAACACGCATATGCCATTATTGTTACTTTGATTCTTCAGTTCCTTAATTTGAATATTGAGCATGAGATTATTAATGAAAAATTATTGCTTTAATTTGGTCTTTTCTAGGTTTAACTAACATCAGTTTTATTTAAATTTTTTTCCTTATTTCTTGAAATACATTTAAATGAATATTTGACGTTGTCTCCCTTTATAATGCTTGTTTGTATGTCCTCTTTCTTCTGGACCTTAAATTTATCGTTTTGATGACATTTTATTCTGAAAAAATTTAAAGCATGTTTGGATAAAAATTAATAATTTGCATTACCTTAAATTTGATGAAGAAACTTGGAAGAAACAACAAAAAGTCGTCACACTTATAGGGAACAGAAATTCGAAAGAATTTAAAAGATTTTTTTTAAATCGCATTTGATAACGTTTTCCTTTTTATGTGTTTATTATCCTCATATGAAAACCTTTCCCGTTTCATGATCCCAAGCTACTTTGCCTATATTTTTAAACTGTCATTCTGGTCATGTTGACAATAAATTCTCAGTACAGTTTTAAATACAATAAATCTATCATTAAACTTTACATACATTGTTAGAATCAATGTGTTGAAATTATTCTTCTTGAGAAAGGTGCAATTGATCAGCAACAGCCAATAAATTCTTCCATCCTTACAGCTCGGTAATTCCGAAACAGAATGCTGGAAGCATAATATAAAATTTGTTATTCACACCCTATTTTTTATATCATCGGTTTATCTAAATTGCATTATGAGAAGTGTAAAATTTGAAAAAATCCCAAGTGTCTCATAATTTATTCCTTGCATTTCCTATTTTCATCTCGTTTTCCTCCTTATACACTTGTTTTCTTGACATCCTATTAAGTATTTCTGGTGCTTAAATGTAGAAATAAAAGAGAGATAACTGAATGAATGGTGGCATTTGTATTGCGCATATGTTTACTTCCAATTTGATAAAATTCCTTTATATCTATGACATTTATTTCCGACTTCATGATTTTGCAAATAATAAAGGGAAGTCATATCTAAAGGCATTTGAAACGAATTATATTTACTTCAAACTACTTTAGGGAACAATTTCAAAATTCGTTTAATAAAGTTAATTAAGAAAAAATACAATTCATGTTGATAGTAAGCAGATAAACATACATGCTCACGTAAATTGCCAGCGGTTTTTTGTGGGGTTGAAAAACATTTTAATTGAGTAGAGAGGTTTAATGTTTTGGATTGTGCAAATAGTTCACTTCATTAACACATGTGCTCGAGACTTTATTCTGATTCATTTACACAATTTTCTATTCCAATGGACTTTCATTTATGCACGAATAATTAGATCAAAATGATAATCTACAAATCGATGGAAATGATAAAAACAAATCATCTGCCATTATGTCAACCTTTATTAATTTAAGTATCTAGTCGATAAAACTGATTTGAAGGAACAATCAATTCATGAAAAATCTATTGAACTTAAGACAAAGGAAGAATAGTTATTATAAATCCAATGATCAATGAACGTGTCTGGTCAATCTATAAAGACTTCCAAAATTCCTTTGTAAATCACATACATAGAAGCGCATGGGAAAAATCGATGTCATAATGAATAGCCTCAAGGAATTTACTACGCAAAATTTGGCTTTTTTATGCAAATAATAAAAGGAAAGAAATTTGTAATTTCCTTTTAGCACGTAAGAATAAGCGAACAAGTTTGAGTTCATGATAATTTGAATGAAATCAGCAGAATGAGTAATCGAAAGGCAATAGGGAATCGTGAGACAGGAATTGAAGTGAAAACCCAAAATAAATAATGCAAAAAATTTTAGAATAGCAAATGGGTGTGTACGATAGCTCTTAAGCATGAATTCCAATTTTCTCTAATCTAATTACTTCCATTCATTTTCGCATTTTAATAAAATGCTTTTAATATTTACGACATTTTATTTGCTTGTAAAACAACATTCCGGAATAATTTCAAGATATTTCAATCAAACTTTATACATTTATAATAACAACTACATCCATTCAAGAACAAAAGTCATTAACCGAAAAAGAACAGCAATAGTAGAGCAACACTAAAGTGTAAACTGTTTAATCGATAATATTCCTGAACTATTTTTAAAATTTAGTCAATTTTATGTTTAATGTTTTTCTCACAGGCATGCACAAGGCATACAATCTCATTAGTTTACTCTTATTTTTGTGTCGATTGCATTTTTTTCATTTCACGTTTATAACAAGACGACTATAGTGCTACAGGAGCACGAAGTATCAATTTGTTTTAAATTTAATTTTAAAAAGAAAAAATGAAAATTGCCCCCGAATATTCTCTTAATTCGATAAACAAATCGTAAGCAGATGCTTAACATTCAAAAGAAAATCAATCAACATACAACTTCTTTTACTTTTGGACTAAATTTTTATAAGCCAGTAGTAACATTCTGATGTGAAGAATTATCTTGTAATAAGCATGAGAATGGAAGCATTATGATAATGATTATTTTTAATTTTGAATAGCAAATAAACAGGGAGATATGAAGATCTTGAGACATATGACAACAATTTTAGAAAAGAAAATCAATTCAATTTTTGGTCGTGAAAGAGTTGAACATCTGGTAACATGCATATTTTGGATGAGAAAATTTCTTACTTGTTTTCACTCTTGGCGACCATTTTTCATTATTTGTTTTCTTATTTGTCAAGCATCTTATTCACACTGAAATAGAATCTTCTAAAAATTTACTCATGATAGATTCTTTTCTTTTCCAAATTTTCATCTGATCCTTTATACCGCCATATGGTTCGCGTTGAATAATTAATCTTGTCGGCATATCCTTTTGTCTACTGCAAAAAAATAAAGCTTGAAAAACCAACAATCTAGAATCATTTCATGAAATTCATCATGAACATTGCGATTAAATACTTCTTAATTAATGACCCATCAAGATCATACAAAAACTATGAAAAACAGAATGTTTTACCTTTTTACATTAATAAAATCATCGGATGTATTTAAATTGATAACAGTTCGACGAATGAATCCATATGGATCATACTCATTAGAGTAGTTCATTTTCATCACAGCAAAATCATTCACATTTAAGGTTGTATAATAAAAACACTTTGGATGTCCTAAAATGCCACGTCGTTTTCCAATTAAGTGCAAATGACACTCAGGTGTTACGAAACTTTGTTCAAGATGAAAAAAGTACTTGTTGGTTCTAAAAAGAATGGAATTAAAAAAGAAACGCAATCAATATTTATGAGTGATATGACAATCAATAATTCAATTACCCAGAATATTTTTCTTCACCAATTTTGAGAACTTCCTCATTGTCAACTGTTGGTGACATTCTCAATTTTTCTGCCATGAGTGGAGAATACTGGCGGCGATGATTTTTCAAAGAATCATCAAACCAATTTCGTCCGAATAGAATCTATTCAATTCACAAAATAGATATCTCTTGTTAGGTTTTCAACCAAATGAAACTTGATAAAAAAGATAAAATAATTTCATACTAACTTGCTTTTCCCTAAAACTCAGATCAAATTCACAAAAATCTAAATGCTTCACAATGTTGAAAAACTCAGTCCGGAACAAACGATTAAGTTCACATGCTGAAAGAGAGAAAATTGAATAAAAGTATAGTCAAATCAGCTATGCATCTGTAGATATAAAATATAGTAGATACTCACAAATTGTTTTGAAACATCGTCGATGCATCGCAATAAAAGTGCATTGAATTGTAAAATCAATCATTGATTCAAAGAAAATCTGTTCCTTTTCCACAGATGGTTTCAATTTTATCTTTGTCACAGTTTTAATCTGCTTTTTTCTTCCAATATCATTCTTTTCACAATTGTTCAATAAAATCTAATAAAAGGAAAAAGCATGATATATCACATACACCATATCATCAAAAGAAATAAATTTCAAAAAGGAATACAAATTCAAATTTTTTACTTTTGAGTATTCACGTGCTATCAATAATCGTCGATCACTCAATTGCTTTGATAAAAATTGCTCAATTTTTATTGAATATGTGTCACGGATTTTTATTTCCTGACTTAATTCATCACGTCGGATTAATAGATATTCAAAGATTAAAAGGAACTGATCAATATAAAAGATAACAGCATAAAGAAATTTATCGAAAGTCTTTGTGTGAAAGAATTCAATAATATCATTTGTAATCTTTGATTTGAGTGTGAAGAATGCTAAATTTTTGATATCCTGAATTGTTATTGAACTGCTATCACAGAACTTCTTTGGTCTTTGGAAATATTCAAGAAATATTTGCTCTTCCGTTTCGTCAATGTCGTTGACAAATCTCAAACCCACATCATCCACGTTGGAAGCATTTTCATTATTCTCCTTCTTATCAGCAGCTTTTATTTTGACTTTAAGTGCCTCTGGTGCTTTCCACAGATTATGTTTTTCTTCCACATTATCATGCGGCTTGATGCCATGTGAATAGAATTTTAATTTTGAGTCGTTTTCGTTCCATGTCCAAAAGCCATTTTTGAATTTATGCTTCTTATCTCGGTAAAGTGGCACAAATGACATTCTTCTTTTAGGTGGGGTTTTAGATACTGAAGAATTTTGTTTGCTTCAAAAAAAATGAAAAGTATTTTCTACACAAGCTGTTTTATCAGCTGAATTAAGGAACAAATTATATAATAAAATACTTAAATTCAATTGACTGAAAATTTCAATGTAAACTTTGTATATTTTCCAATAAATTTTGTTTTCTTTTTGTTGATTTTATTCTGCTCCATTTAAAACTGCTTCATATGGATGTCCTTGATAAAATGGCAATGAAAAATGAGAAAAGGCAACAAAAAAGGCTTTGGGAATAAATAAAAAATTCCAACAAATTTATTGTGTGTAAGACTTATCTTAAAACTTCTTTAATTTTTAAATTTAAAAAAATTTCAATAGAAGTATTAAGCAATTGCTTCAATTGTTATGCCAAAGAGTAGGAAAAAAAGAACAATGGTGTTAAAAGCAAAAAATATGAAAAATTACTCTTAAAAAGTTGTTTGCGTATGACATAGAACCTAGGGATTATTATCAAAATAAAAATAAAAAGTTTGGCACATGAATCTGAAAAATACCACTGTGTTATGGCAAATTATTGTACACATAAGAGAAGAATACAAGAATTAATAGAATTTAGAAGCTGACAGATTTGAGAATAAAGCGCAAATGTGCTATTCTCACTTTTATATACGACAAGTCAAGAGCGTATTTTGACAATTTTGCAACTTCTGTTTACTTTTTTCGCCAGCGTTACAAATGTCGAACCTTTTTCAGACTTTTTTTTCTGCTTTTACTTTCCTTTAAATCCATTTTATTAGAGGACCAGAATGGAAGAAAAATAAAAGCGAGAAAATTTATTTATTGTATTTGCACATGAGAAGCTAAACATAACAATACACAATATTGTTATCAGAGCAAAAAATATCTTCTTTTTAAATATTTTGTTGACTAAAATGAAATAATTGAATTAAAGATAGCCAACAAAGCATTCGATTGTAAAAAAATAATATTCAAAAGCAAGCATGAAAGGAAATTTTTTGTGCTTCGACCTCCAGCTGATGCGTAAAAGTTATATCGATTGAATGGCTTTAACCTTTGCGTCAGAATTTTTCATATTATTGACAGTATCTATTGATGAAAAACTGAAAACATTTTTCTATGTCTGTCTTGGGAGTATAGCAAAATGCATTTGGCTGATATAAAATGGGCTAGTGAAGAACTAATGAGTCTTTCGTGGGCGCTTAGGTCATTAAAAATGGCTTCGTCTAATTCTTTTATTTTTTCTTTCAAAGCGTTTTCAGATTTTCGATGAAACATAAAAAATAACAATTTCATTGTGAAATTTCCCAATGGTACAATTTGTCCAAAACTAAGCGTTAAATTTGTAATGCTGAACCAGAGTTGCGAAACAGGTCACCTGTGACAGGTGAGAACCTTTCAATTCCTTGATAATTTGTATGGTTTTGTTAGAAAAACCTTATAAATTATCAAGGAATTGTAGGGTTCTCACCTGTCACAGGTGCCTGTTTCGCAGCTCTGTGCTGAACAAATAATTGATGTTAAGAATTGACATTCTTTGACAATTTTATTTGATGTCCAAAGATTAAACTTTTTGTTTTCTTGTTGTTTTATTTTCCTTTTTAAGAAACAAAAAAACTAGAATTAATCTTAAACATAAGTATCAAACGTGAATCAGAAAAAACAGTTTTGTTTTAATGTTGCAAGAATAAAATATTACTCATTGAATTGAAGAATTATTTAGATGTAGTTTTTTTTTGTATGTTTATAATTGAAAATTTTATCCAAAAAGCACGAACGGAATAAGTCTGTTAATATTAAAAATAAGTTCATCGGCCTGAAGAAATAAAAAGTTTTTATATTGTTTTTCACAAATTTCAAATCAACAAAAAAATTAATTTGTTAAATATTAGTCAATGATTTAATCAAAACCTTGACTTGAATTTATTCTGATTGTTTATTTTCCCCCAATATGTGCCTAACTTATGACAATAAAGTCGATGGAATATAGAATAAAACGAAAACATACATATGTGGTTTGATTTCATTCTTCATATTTCATGCTGAATGATACGATTGTGTAATGGCTTGATATAATCAAATATGCAATTTTCCCGGAGAAAAAGTATGTTAAGATTGTCACAGAACATATTTGATTGTAAAAAACACAAGAATAAGAGGAGAAAAAGTTTTCCGCATGACAACTGATCGCGATTCTTTTGATTTTGTGATATGTATTTAGAAACAAATATATTGGATGGCATATGCGACATATTGAGATATGATAATAAGAGAACGAGTGAGTTGCGAGAAGAATAAAACAAAGAATAATTTATGCATGACAACTCTCTTATCAATTTATTTACATTGAAATTTGAGGTTCTTTATAGTGTCATGTTCTTTTCTTCTTTTGTTTTATTAATAAATTTAAACAAAATTGTTATCTTTTTTTGATTTGGTTTCATGCAAAGATAACAAAACTTAAAGACATGTCATAATTATCAAATATTGAAGATTCTTTAAAATTAATTCAAACTTACTAAGTCATTAGCTATCCATTGGATCAAGACAATTGGTATTTGCCTCTTTTGGAAATCCTTTTCAAACGGAAATATTCATTTGATTAACATTCCCTTCCGCTTTATTTTATAAGTTTGAATGTCAAAAAATATTCGTCTCATTTCCTTAGTTTTTTTCTAGAAAGTGGTTTCCAGTTTTATAACTCTGTGAATTTATAAATTATATTATCTTACGCGTCAGCACTTTCCTAATTTCCTTTAAAATTAATTCTATTTTTTTTGATTTATTATTCATTGAAGTTCACTGAATCATTGATTACCAACACATACAATGATTTGATGATGAAAAGCTTTTTAAAAGGTTTTACAAATGCTTTTGTTAAGTATTGATATCCCTGAGAAAGTTTTGCGATAAATGAGAAATTTTTTATATTCACACCGTTTTCACGTGTGAATCTATTGGTTTTTGCGATGAATTGTAGCAAGATAGCTTAACATGTTCTAAGATGAAAAGTTTGTGCCTGAAAATTCACATCTTTTGCAAAAAACAGATTTCAAATTGATTGGGGCATTGCTGAGAAAATACGCTTTCTGTAAGCAAGCAAGCAAGTTAATCAGCAAGAAATCTCAATAACGAGACATCGTAGAGACTTCTAGTTTTTTACATTTGATCTGTGCTGCTCTATAGAAGAGCTGTATTGTTTTTGGGCAAGGTAGGAACAACCGTTGCTTCAGAAAAAGTAGAAAACTTTCCTTTCTTACGAATTTTTCAAAAAAAAGTTTACTGTGATTTTTATAAAATTCAACTTTTGACGTTAAGCTTTAGACCTTCAAACTTGTGCTGAGCGAAGCTAGCTTTATATATCAAAACTTATGCTGAGCGAAGCTCAGTTAACTTATCAAGCTTCATACCTTAATATATATGCTGGGCAAATCTTGGTCTATCCATAAGACTGTTGATGGTACGGTTTGAATATAATCTGCATTGGGTTTCTACCCGATACACTAGTTAACATCATGTTCTGCCAAATTATTAAAAACGTTCTGTTATTCGTGAGCAAAATTTAATCATGCATGAAGAATCATACTTTTGACACTGTCTCATTTTTCATCTGTAATTGCACAATGTTTCGGACATAAATCTTTTAAGACAAAATGTAATCAAAACTTGACGTCCCATAAATGATGATATGATCCAAACTATTAATATTTGCAGATCTTATTAATAATGTCTACAATTCAACAGAAGCTGTTGGATTTGAAGCTGAAAGTGGATAGGAGGCAAAATGTTAATAAAACAAACATTTTTTGTGTA
The DNA here is from genome assembly GCA_917627325.4 of Chironomus riparius. Lineage (NCBI taxonomy): Eukaryota > Metazoa > Arthropoda > Insecta > Diptera > Chironomidae > Chironomus > Chironomus riparius. The sequence goes on from OU895877.1 coordinate 25,797,274, forward strand.
GATAAATATTTTTAATGTTTTTTATTACTATTATTTTTTATTTACTTCAGGTATTTACACAATCGTTTTTATAATTAATTTATTAATTTACATTTTTTGAACGAAATATTTTTTTTTAACTTTAAAAGTTTAAGGTTCTTTCTGCTATTTAGTTCTTATTATATTTATTACGTACATTCCTCTCATTTATTTAATTTTAATTATTAGCACTTAAAGAACTTTTAATGGATTTTTCTCTTTAAAAATTGATGAAAAGGAGGTCAAATACGTTTTGTTTTATAAAATACCTAAAAAATCATGAAAAAACTTTGGTACTGAATTGTTGTTGATTTAAATATGAATAATAAAACTTTAAAATTCTATTCGATATCTGAATTCGATCTGACGAATTAATATTAAATTAAAGATGACTAATGGTTAAGTATGAAACAAGTTTTAAAAATAAACAAATTCCATTTCAAATATTTGGGGCTTTGAAATTTTATACTTTTATGGAACTTTCGCAAGCATCAATATTATTAATCTAATGTAAATTTTTTCACACTAGAATTTAAATTGATTGCAATATACTTGTTGTTGCCTAAATACCAAAAAGTATTTCCAATATATATGTTTACGATCTATAATTTTATCCATTTACCTGCCAGAAGGGCTTCTGTTTAAATAAACAATGGCTATCAACCATAAGCTACTGTACAATAATAATAAATTATGCATTAATGAATGAGCAGACGACTTTGTATCGACTATTGTACTCTGGTTTGAATGCTTCATTGCTGCTGGCTTATCACCTGGATGAGAATGAGAATAAAATGAAATAAAATTGCGTAATATTCAATTTGGGCATTAAACAAAACGAGAAAAATAAAAAAAAAAATAAAATAAAAGAATTTTCATGTTAGTCACTGTCATAAAAAAGCCAAATTCGGGTAAAATTTTCATGAATTGTGCGGCAAGGTGTGTATTGAAACACGACGAAATCGCTGAATAAAGAAGAAAAATGAGGAGAAAATGTAATAATTTATGGTACATTAAATGTTTCAAAAAGATATTCTCCGGTGATAAAAACATTTTAATATCATTCATATTTTTCCTTTAATTTAAATTTTGTTAAGTTTTATATTATTATATTTTTAAGGTATCGAACATTCTGTGTTTTACTTGATTGTATTAAATATCCATTAAAGACGTTTTTCTATACAATCTGAAAATCAAAAGTTTTGAAACAGCCATTACTGTTCGCTCCTTGATTATGAATAATGATTATTTAATAGATCTTGATTCTACAGTAAAGATTTTTTTGTTAACATACATATAGCGGCTGTCAATGATATTGAATATGCTGATAATCAAATCAGGAATTATTCTAATATTTTAAATAATTTAAGTAATATTTAAGGGGGTTTTTTCCTTTGTGACCAGTAAAACCTATAATACTAATAATAAAATAATAATAATAATATTTTCAAAAAAAAATTTAAATGTCATCCAAAGTCACAATTTAAATTGAATTCTTGAATTGAATTTAATTATAATTTACTATTGAATTAGATGCATGATACAGTTTTAGCTGCATATTGATGAATTTATTTTAGAATTTGAATATTTATTTCCTTTTCAATTATTCAAATACTAATGTGACTCTGAAAATTATCAGTTTGGGATTGAAATTGGAACCAGCATGAATTAAGTTTTCACAAGAGGTGTCATTTATAAACTGATATTATTAAAACCATTTTATTCCACACAAAACACCTTTGCATTGAATTAATATTGCCCACATATGGAAATTAACTTCGTTAAATTTGTCCACAATTGTAGAAATAAAAGTAAAAAGGTGCATAAAATTTAGAACTTTATGAAATGACTAACAAGTCTGTTTAGTATGATAAATTTTATACAGTTAAATAACAAGTACCTTTGAGCACATGGACAATGATGCTTGTGGGACGAGTGTTTGAAGGAGTACAACTATAATTTCCTGCATGTTTAAATTGGACTTCGTGCACCAATAATATACTACTAGCCGATGAAAGCACTCCATCATTATTTCTGCTGACACTTCCACTTAATCCTTGAGCTTCTATTAAATTATTGCTATCTACATTCGTTGGAAATGGTAAAATTTTATCTGCGTTTACATCATCGTCGTATATGTAATGAAACATTGAACCTTTTGGAAACGTTAGTACAGAATATCCATCTTGAAAATTAAAATTAACCATCTTGTCTTCATGATACCTGTCAAAAAAAATGACACATTAAATGATCTTAATAAATTATTATACTATAAATCTAACTTACCAGAACACATAAGATGGATTTTCAGTCACTTGCATAATTTTACATTCTAACCTTAACGTTGATCCCTCATCAATATGTACATCGGGTGCTCCCGTAATCTCAGCTATTGCTTCTGAAAGCATAGTAAAATATAATGCCAAATGATTATAATGGAATAGCTTAATTGACCTCCTATAACACTGAATTCTCATTCCATTATCCAAAAACAAGTATCGTAAAGCAAATTATAGGCGTGGGAAATATTGATCAAATAATGATAATAAATTACCAAAATATTTTCTTTTCCTCCCACAAAGCATCGAAAAAAAAACAACGGTAAAACCTCTACGTCTAAGCAAGGAGAAAATCTTTGATAAATTGAGCAAAACTTTTGGTAAAAATAGAACATTTTTTTAATAAAAATGAACATAATCAGTGCTTTTCTTATTTGATAACACTTAATCAAAAAAGATTAGTGCATTACAACTATCTCTTAAGTTCTGAACTACAATGAAAATTTTATACTAAAACTCGTAAAACAGTAAGAAATTTTTTTTGTATAATTTCTAAACAAATATAAATTTATTGTCGAAAATAATTTGTCTATGCGATAAAAAACGAACATAAATTTCGTAAAATCAAAACCCATAAACCCCAATTTAAGAATCATTACTTACCCACAACTGAAACAGATACAAATATCGATTCAGGCGGATGAAGTGATAAATTGCATTCATAGACGCCTTCATCATCCTTCTTTACTGACTTTATTCTTAAATCCCAAACACCTCGATGTCTCGTATGTTCTACGTGAAATCGTTCGTCGCTACTATATGTTGTTAATCCGACTGTAAAAGTTAGAATGAGGAAACGAAAAAAGATGAGAGATAGAGATTTCTCATGTTAATAATCGTAAATTATCGTTCATTTTAACCAAAACAACCTGTTAGGAGTTGGTAATCACTTCTTCTTATCCAGGTAACTGTTGCAGGTGAGGAGGAATCAACAATGCATGGAAGAATCGCTGTTCCACCAATTTGAGCTGTAACATGTGTATTATTTATAGTTTCAAAATTGTTATTTGAAAAAAATAAAACAGCACCGCCAATTGCGTCATTATTATAAGATTCAGGAGAGGTAAGTAAGTCATGAGATTTATGATGATTGTTGTTATTATTATGCTGGTGTTTTAAGCCATCTTGAAGATTGTAAAAAGTAATAAATGAAAAAAATAAGATCAACAAATGAACTTCAATAAACCAAAATCGAACGATTGCAAAAAAATGAATAAGGAAGAAGTTTGTAATCACCTCGATGAGGCTCTACTCCCGCAAAGCTCATAGTGAAGAACATAATCACCAACAGAGCTTGTTGATGCTTGGTTATAAAGCACTTAAATGTCATGTTGCATCACACACTTTTAATCCTGTTACTCATTATTTCAATTATTTTTTTATCTCATTCTTCTATCATACTTTTTGTAGGATCAACATCTTAACCATAATGGTTGTCATGACTGTGATGGTCTTTTACAAATTGCTGCTCTGCAAATTTCCTAGAAGATTTCTTTTATAGACTTCCACTTTACTCAAATGTCTGATGGATGGATGATTTATGTTTGTTTCTTCTTTATTTGAGCACGTAAAGTAATTGACTAAAGGAATGGAGAAAGAAAAAAATTGATTTAGCTTTTTCAAGTCCTAAAATGCCTTTCTGTGTAAATGGTTTCCCTTGTTTCCCTAGTTTTTACTTTTTTGGTAGCAATTTATGTCTCAATTTTCTCTATTCACATGATAACACCATGCATGAACATAATAATCATTTTCTTTGGCATTAGACACTACATAGTAATTGGTTGGAACACGATTTTTATTAAATTATCAAAAGTTTATTTATGCGTGATTGCTTTTTTTTCTTTTTAGGAGTTTGAAAACAAAATTTTGAACACAATGAAAATTGTTTTTCCTTCCTACATGCTTTTATTATTGTTTTTGTAAACTCAAAAATAATATTTTCACAATATTGTAAATTTTACTGGAGGAATATTTACCGTCACTCCTCTGCAATTTTGATTGTCATAATTTAATTCCTTAAAATTCATATATGTATGTAGACACAATAAATCCAAAAAATTGGAAATTAAATTTAATAAAATTCTTGAATTTTGATTATTATGGAATTTTTTCGAATTCAGAAAAGAAGTCTAAACGTAGACAGAAGTAAAAGCATCTTTTTTCAATGAGAATTTAATGACAGCAGGTGTAGATAGATTCTATCTCGAGGAAAATAAAATTCATTTAATATGAAAAATGGGAACAGAATTGTAAATTTCATGCTCACATATAAACGCACGCAATAATATTTATAAAATTATGAAGAGAGGAAAATATGAATTTCTGTAATTAATTTTGCTTTAATGGAATAAGAAGAGATAAAAAAATTTTTATGAGTTTTTGACATTCTAGACTTGTATGATTTACTGTCGACACTGTAACAAGAAACTTGAGCTCTTTCTCATTTTATTAAAAATTCATATGTATAGCAAAAGTTTTTCATTTTGTAGTCTTTTTATAAAAGATACAATAAATAATATAGAACAAAAATTTGGAGGAAGTTTATTCCATTTTTTCATGTTGCCTGTTGCTGCAGCCGTGATAATTTGTTATCTTCTGGAAATTATATTTCACACAAGTGCTCTGTATAACTTTTTTGTATTGGTAAGGCTGGATAAAGGAAAGAGATTTCTGAAAACGTGCTTAGGAAAATTTATGCGTGATTAAAATATTAAAAAAAAAAGTTGCTCAGAGGTATTTAATCAAATTTTCTTATTTCTTTAAATAGGATTCATGGATTAATTTTGAAGAAATGAAAACATTGAAAATGAATAAATGTTTTTAAGTGTGTCGATACATGCATACCAATGCGAAGATAATTTATTCATTATTAGATTTCTTTTTGAAAACCAAAAATTTTTGTTGGTGAATAATCTGTCATTCTTTAATAATGTTTATGACTAGTTAAAGTTTCTTCCAAGAACGACAAAAAAAAGTTAATATTAATTTTTGTAGATTATATTAACTCAGTATTCACAAAATTTAGAAGAATCTACATCATGATATGACTTCGTATATCTAATACAAATAATTCAAGTTACTTAAAATTAAGGGCTGTTCTGAGTGGACACACACCGTACGAAAAAAAATATATTTTGACAGATTGCTGACGACCATAATTATATTCTTAAATGTGAATAAAAAAATGTAAGAAAATGCTTAAAATTTGTCGTTCCTCTTCAATATTTAAATTATGCCACACATCGCGGTTGGGGAAACGTGATTTATTTAATTAACACATGAAGTGATAAATTTCGTTGCTAACGAATGAGAGGAAATGTTCATTTTTAATTCAATTTAACTTTATTTTCCTCAAATTGTTCATTTATTCGACCAATGAATGAAGCATATAAAGAAGAATCAAGGAGAAAATGTTGACAACATGTGTAATAAAAAAACAAAAATTTTCCAAAGAAATCTTGTTAAATCCTCATAAATATTTTGTTGCTTGTTCTTTAAACATCAAACATATGTTTCTGTTCATAAAGTGCGATGAAATATTTTCGACATTTATGAATGAAACATCAAAAGACATTTGAGATAGGCATCTAATTGTTGTGCCATTAAAAACACGAAATAAAACAAATTCTTTCATTTTCTTTAATTTATTTTTTTTAAAAAAGTTTAATTTGCAATTAATTTACGCGTTTAAATTATTTTTATATATGTGAAGCATTTGCGGTTCTCATGTTTATTTAATATTTTAGCCTTAAAAAATGATAACAACTTGAGTGGGGGATTGAGTTTACAAAAGAAAAAAACAAAATCTTGAAAATATTTTTTTAAAAGTGAAACTCTCAAGTATCTCCTCATAAAAATTCAATTTCCTCTGAAAATCACGTTATATTTTATGGAAAAACTTTTCTTTTATTAAATAACATAATTTTCTTTTTCTCTCTCACCAACTTTTAATAATTGATTGCTATATTATGTAAAATACAGCATGCTTTTAAACCCTAAACAAATTAACAGGAAGATACAGCAAAAGTTGTAACTTCACAATACAGTATAGAATATAAAAAATTTCAGCATAATTATTTAAAAAATAAAAGATTTAGTATACATGGACTTGCCAAAATGTAAAAGTTTTAGCATAACTTGAAGCAGTTTTATAAGAAATTCTTTAACCACTAAGTTGAACCCATTTGAAAGTTTCTCTGTTCTGTCGAATGCTGTCCGTTTCTTTGGATCGAAAAATCCATTATTGTTACAGATATTGAATATTTGGGACTGTTTTTAAAGAAGATAAAAAGGAAAAGTTGTCTTTAGGCAGAATATTGGTATTTATGATATGAAATATTTCACCATACCATGAATATCCCTTATAATCTATATTTAATTTATAAAATTTTGCTATGAAGTAAAAACATTTTCTTCATGAAAAACATTAAAAAGACACATTGAAAACTATTCACGTCACGTAATATTAACAAATTTAACATCAAAATATAATCATGTGTTGGATACACAAATTTTGAAATAGAAAGAACGCAAATGCTTTCTGGACAGAAATTAAATTTTAAAGATGAATATAAATAATGATTTAAAAATTTTAATATCCAATTATCTTAATTGAAATGTCATCATTTAAACACAAAAAATCTTAAAAATTTCCAGAAAAATGCTTAATTTTTAAGTTTAATTTTTTCTTCCGTTTTCGATAATTTTGCGGGATCAAGAAATCGCGAATGCCAATATTATTGGTTCATTTTATTATTGAAAAATTCTTACTCTTTGTCAGTGAAATTAATTTTCATTCTGTAGCTTATTATTTTTTGAGCCAAGTGGCATGCTCACACATAAAATGTTAAGAATAGAAATATGTCAAAGAAAACGAATAAATAATTATAAATTATAAGGTATTTGTGGTGTAAAAACGTAACAATTTGAATTCAACATAAACTGCTAATAATATTAATTATAACCTTGTTATAACTCAAGAAAATATATAAAGTGATGATTTGCAGAAAAAATATTTTGATTACAATAGTCTGCCCGACAGTAATAAAAATATTTTCATGCGCGCTTTCATACGATTGAATTTAAATGCCATAAATTAAAGCAAAGAAATTGAATTTTCCGTTCAAAGCGTAAAAGTTTAACTTCTTTAGTAAATTGAAAGCAAAATTTTTTAATGTTCTGTGAAGTATAACTTCGCTTCAAACCTTTAAAAAAGAGATATTGTAAAAGAAATAAAAAAATTAGACGAAAAGTTTCACATTGGTCTACCATATTTAAATATCATATTTTTGATTAATATGAATTGATGAGAATTAATTTTGACTTCTGCTTCCCATTAATTTATTACACTCATAAAAAATTTACAATGTATTGTGACTGTGTATAAAATTTATAACAATGACATGATTAAAATATTTATAACGACTAAATTGTTAAATTGTTTTAAACTTATCATTTCAACTAATTATGTATTTAAAAAAAATTTCATCAAAAATGCAATTTTAAAGTTTAACAATTTCGTTGACATTTTTAGTTTACCATTGTTATAGTAATAAAATAGATTTTTTTTTATCTAAACGTAAACCCTTAATGTAATATGAAAGAACTTACTTTTTTTTATTAAAGTTCTTTTTTGATGAATTAATCCTTTTAGGAATTTTTTAAGGTATATGTATAGAAAGGTATTCAAATGTTATGTATGGCACTTGGAGCACTCAATCAAAATTTCTCTTGAGATGTTGTAGAGTGATGAAATTCTAATCCTTTAGTAGGAAATCCGTAATGGATCCTTTTTTCAAAAATGTAATCCTTTTTACATTAGCACACGAATATGTTGAGAAAGTTTTTTTCTTTCTACTATTCTGATTCTATTCACGTCAATTGAAATGAACTTTTTGCGTATTTAATTATTATGTTAATTTATTTGCATATTAATCGTACACTATAGTAAAGTCCTTCATGCAATTAACTCAAATTGCATAATCATTCAATATTATATGTTTACATTAAGCACATATCTCATTATTATTATTTGTTCCTTGCTGTATTCACTATCATTTAATGCATCATATTCGAACAGTATAAATTTTGTTTAACATAATATTTTTCTATATCACTCTGCATGTATATTCACAGTTCTTTATAATCTTGTATTATTTAGTGCTTTCTAAAAGCAAAAGAACCTTCATTTTTATTCTAAACGCATCACTTGTTTCCTTTCTTCTTCACAAAATAAATTTTTATTCACTTTTTATTGGTATTTGCTTACAAATTATTTTCATGCTGCACGTTCAAATGCCGGAGGAGTACTGAGAAAAAATCAAAAACATTTTTATGTATTCTGTACATTGCGGGTATAAAGGAAGCACATGTTTCGTTAAAAAGAAAACTTATTTACAATAAAAAGAGAGCGAGAGAAAAAAAATGAGATTTTAAGAGAATTTTTAACGAACGAGAACATTTCTCTTATTTGTTCCGCTATTTGCTCTTCATGGCATGTCAGAATTTCCTTTTTAAATCTTTCATGAGCTGTCCAATGTCAACAATATTGGTAAGTTATAATAAAAAATATTAAAAACTGATGAATGCCTTAAAATCCAATTGTTGATTGATCGATGCTCTTCCAAATAATTGCGTTCTTAAGAAATCTCGACATGCTGACTTAGCATTTTACACATACCAAATTTTGACTTACTCTTCTATTATATTTTATCTTTTATAGATTAAAAGAATATTTCAATTGATGACAATCAATTTAAATGGCTTAAAAAATATGATTAAGATAAGTACTCATTTTGTAAATGTTAAAATGTAAAATATTCTGTTCTTCGTGTACTTTTTGTATGATGTTGATGGGTCATTAATTAAGAAGTATTTAATCGCAATGTTCATGATGAATTTCATAAAATGATTCTAGATTGTTGGTTTTTCAAGCTTTATTTTTTTTGCAGTAGACAAAAGGATATGCCGACAAGATTAATTATTCAACGCGAACCATATGGCGGTATAAAGGATCAGATGAAAATTTGGAAAAGAAAAGAATCTATCATGAGTAAATTTTTAGAAGATTCTATTTCAGTGTGAATAAGATGCTTGACAAATAAGAAAACAAATAATGAAAAATTGTCGCCAAGAGTGAAATCAAGTAAGAAATTTTCTCATCCAAAATATGCATGTTACCAGATGTTCAACTCTTTCACGACCAAAAATTGAATTGATTTTCTTTTCTAAAATTGTTGTCATATGTCTCAAGATCTTTATATCTCCCTGTTTATTTGCTATTCAAAATAAAAATAATCATTATCATAATGCTTCCATTCTCATGCTTAATACAAGATAATTCTTCACATCAGAATGTTACTACTGGCTTATAAAAATTTAGTCCAAAAGTAAAAGAAGTTGTGTGTTGATTGATTTTCTTTTGAATGTTAAGCATCTGCTTACGATTTGTTTATCGAATTAAGAGAATATTCGGGGGCAATTTTCATTTTTTCTTTTTAAAATTAAATTTAAAACAAATTGATACTTCGTGCTCCTGTAGCTCTATAGTCGTCTTGTTATAAACGTGAAATGAAAAAAATGCAATCGACACAAAAATAAGAGTAAACTAATGAGATTGTATGCCTTGTGCATGCCTGTGAGAAAAACATTAAACATAAAATTGACTAAATTTTAAAAATAGTTCAGGAATATTATCGATTAAACAGTTTACACTTTAGTGTTGCTCTACTATTGCTGTTCTTTTTCGGTTAATGACTTTTGTTCTTGAATGGATGTAGTTGTTATTATTAATGTATAAAGTTTGATTGAAATATCTTGAAATTATTCCGGAATGTTGTTTTACAAGCAAATAAAATATCGTAAATATTAAAAGCATTTTATTAAAAAAGGAAAATGAATGGAAGTAATTAGATTAGAGAAAATTGGAATTCATGCTTAAGAGCTATCGTACACACCCATTTGCTATTCTAAAATTTTTTGCATTATTTATTTTGGGTTTTCACTTCAATTCCTGTCTCACGATTCCCTATTGCCTTTCGATTACTCATTCTGCTGCTTTCATTCAAATTATCATGAACTCAAACTTGTTCGCTTATTCTTACTTGCTAAAAGGAAATTACAAATTTCTTTCCTTCTATTATTTGCATAAAAAAGCCAAATTTTGTGTAGTAAATTCCTTGAGGCTATTCATTATGACATCGATTTTTCCCATGCGCTTCTATGTATGTGATTTACAAAGGAATTTTGGAAGTCTTTATAGATTGACCAGACACGTTCATTGATCATTGGATTTATAATAACTATTCTTCCTTTGTCTTAAGTTCAATAGATTTTTCATGAATTGATTGTTCCTTCAAATTAGTTTTATCGACTAGATACTTAAATAAATAAAGGTTGACATATTGGCAGATGATTTGTTTTTATCATTTCCATCGATTTGTAGATTATCATTTTGATGTAATTATTCGTGCATAAATGAAAGTCCATCGGAACAGAAAATTGTGTAAATGAATCAGAATAAAGTCTCGAGCACATGTGTTAATGAAGTGAACTATTTGCACAATCCAAAACATTAAACCTCTCTACTCAATTAAAATGTTTTTCAACCCCACAAAAAACCGCTGGCAATTTACGTGAGTGTTGCTTAGAGATTAACAGCGTTTCATTTTTCAAATTTTCTACTTTAGATAAAGTTTGTTGGCCCGTTTTGGGCTTCTTATCGTTCTTTTCTTTTTATGTGTTCAAGTTGGGTGGACGTGATCTTTCACGAAGTAATATTTTTAATTGCTTTTCCTACCACCTTTTTTATTCATTTAAAAAAATTGTTTTACTTTTAGAAAAATTGAATCGTAATTGTTTCAATACAAAAATATAAATTCACGATACAATTATTTGTGTTTTATTCGTCCACTCGACACGTGAGCATGTATGTTTATCTGCTTACTATCAACATGAATTGTATTTTTTCTTAACCAACTTTATTAAACGAATTTTGAAATTGTTCCCTAAAGTAGTTTGAAGTAAATATAATTCGTTTCAAATGCCTTTAGATATGACTTCCCTTTATTATTTGCAAAATCATGAAGTCGGAAATAAATGTCATAGATATAAAGGAATTTTATCAAATTGGAAGTAAACATATGCGCAATACAAATGCCACTATTCATTCAGTTAACCCTCTTTTATTTCTACATTTAAGCACCAGAAATACTTAATAGGAAGTCAAGAAAACAAGTGTATAAGGAGGAAAACGAGATGAAAATAGGAAATGCAAGGAATAAATTATGAGGCACTTGGTATTTTTTCAAAATTTTACACTTCTCATAATGCAATTTAGATAAATCGATGATATAAAAAATAGGGTGTGAATAACAACTTTTATATTATGCTTCCAGCATTCTGTTTCGGAATTACCAGCAAGCTAGTGCAATAAAATCAAATTAAATTTATCACGAATTTTATAACGGTTATCCAAAATTTGAAATTATTATCCGCATTATTGATATGTGAAGAAGACTGTGACAGCAAAGAAATTCGAACATTTTAATTAAATTGATTAATTTGATAGTAATCATGTCGAAAAAGCGTGCTCAAAAGCGAGAAAACGACTTATCAAGCTCCGAAGAAGAGGATTTTAAAGTAAGTATATAAAATATTGCTGTAATTCACATGATTTGATTAAATTCATAAAAACAATAGCCAAAAAAGTTGAAAAGTGAAAAATCGCCAGAAGTTAAGTCCAAAATAAATATACCAGAAAAAGAAACTGACGATGAAGGAAATGAATATTATTCACTTGGAAGAGATCGCCGGATTTCTTTATCGTCATTCAAAGGAAAACGATACATTAATATTCGTGAATATTATGAAGATAAGAAAAGTGGAGAAATGAAGCCTGGAAAGAAAGGAATAACTTTAAATGCACTGGAATGGAAGAATTTATTGGCTGTTGCTGATCAATTACACCTTTCTCAAGAAGAATAATTTCAACACATTGATTCTAACAATGTATGTAAAGTTTAATGATAGATTTATTGTATTTGAAACTGTATTGAGAATTTATTGTCAACATGACCAGAATGACAGTTTAAAAATAAAGGCAAAGTAGCTTGGGATCATGAAACGGGAAAGGTTTTCATATGAGGATAATAAACACATAAAAAGGAAAACGTTATCAAATGCGATTTAAAAAAAATCTTTTAAATTCTTTCGAATTTCTGTTCCCTATAAGTGTGACGACTTTTTGTTGTTTCTTCGAAGGGTCAGACACTCCAAAAGTATTGTAAGTATTGTACAATACCTACAATACTTACAATACTTGTATGACAAGTATTGTAGGATTGTACAATACTTACAATTCTTACAATACTTGTATGGAAAGTATTGTAAGTATTGTAGTTTTTGCAAGACAGTTTGAGAAACATTTGTCATATGAATTTGATTATTATTTACGGTTTTTGTGTAATTTCTCGTGTTTCTTCACATTCTTTGAACCAAAATTTGATAAAAATACATAATTAGCAATTTTGAACTAGATATTTTTAAGTATTAATTGAAATTTTATAGTTCTCCAAAAATATTCAGTCTAAAACATTTACAAATATTGTAAAAATATTTGTATACAAAATTTTTGGTAATAAAGTCATTTATCAAAATTGTCAATAGCAAAAAAGTATTCTGGCTCGAAACAAAGGCGATATAACGCCAGATGCAGCCAAAAATATCAAACATTATTAACGAAAACATAGATAAGATGAGAATATTAGACATTAGTCTCCTCATATTAGAGGAACTTTAACGTTTGCTTCAATTTTATAGAGGTTACACCGAGGTTTAGTTTTTTTATAGCGCTTTAAGTCATATCATAACCAAATCATAACATTGATATGTCTCGATTTAAGTTTGTTTCTTTAAAGTTTACTTTGTTTTTAGTAAGGACATTTTTCATCAGAAATTTTCAGTGAATTTTCCTAAAATGATATATCTTTTTGTATTAACTAGGCATTCACGATTTCCCGGACCCAAAAAATTGTCGGGAACTGGACAAAAATTTAAACTCAAATATCAAACATGCTCCTGAAAATTTGGAAGATTTTTTTGTGTTTAAATGATGAAACTTTTCAATTGAGATAATTTGACATTAAAATTTTTTGGATAACTATTTTTATTCATCGAGTTTCTGTCCCAAAAATTTCAGGAACAGGAAATCGTGAAAGTCTAGTATCAACTATAAGAAATAAAAAAAATAAGAATAATTTTGACAAAGAAAGAAGAAAATATACAGTTTTATATTGTCTTAGAGATGCAGTTGTTGACAATATGTATTTTCAAAAAAAAAAAAATGCTATAAAAAACTATTTGATAAGTTTGTTAAATTTGATTCTTTCCAAGGGTGTGGTACTGAAGAAATGATCAAAAATGATCAAATGGTTTTCTTCAGTTCCACACCCTTGATTCTTTCTTAATCGCCTTCTTGTCAAAGGTAAAAAAATTCAAATCTTCAAAGTAATGTTTGAATACACTTAAAACCTTATACTTTGATCAAAAAATTTGTATAAAACGTAATGCAGTTTGCTATAAAAAGTGATAAATCTTGTGAAAATGAAACCAATCTATTTAATTTTGATTCCTTATTGACATTAGTTTACATAATAAACTTCGTACCTGTACAGTTTTATGCATGAGAATTGTATGAAATCAATTCTTGATTTGCACCAGTCTAGCTTTACAAAAGAATTTTGAACTTTTTATCATTTTTATAGCCATTACATAATCAGAAATTCTCTCTTTTATTGGAAAACTGAAATTTGTGCTAGTTTTTCATAAAATATCCCTGCTAACTTTCAATAATAATGTTAATTTATCAAAAAAAATTGTTATTTATCAATATTTGTCAAAAAAAAATTACTAAATTTGGTTTTACAAATTGTTGAAAACAAAAAAATATGTAATTTCTTTTAAAATTTGGATCTTAAATAACTAAATTTCAGTATTGTAAGTATTGTAAAGTATTGTAAATTTATATGAAAAGTATTGTAAGTATTGTACAATACTTACAATACTTATATGGCAAGTATTGTAAGTATTGTAGGTATTGTGCAATACTACAATACTTGTATGGAAAGTATTGTAAGTATTGTAAAATCGAAGTAACAATAATGGCATTTGCGTGTTTAATTGATATCACATTGTTTATGTTATGAAAATCTATAGATTTTGACCATGCTGTTCGTTCTATCATACACAATATAGAGCATGGATTAGGAACTATTTCAACCCAATCGAAGTTGCTGTGAGCAAGCAAAAAGCTTATTTGCTTTAATTCAAAGAGTTTACTTAGTGTTGCACAAAAAAAAAGAAGAAGAAAAATAAAACGTGAAGTGTGAAAGAATTTATGCTTAAGCTATTCAATCAATATCAAAATAGGAAGAAAAATTGTTATTCATTCTTTACATTATATCGCATAGGACTTTCGTACAAACATGTAAGCAATCAATTGATTTCTGATTCCTTTCGTTCGCAGTGTGTCTTGAATTTATTCACTTTGTAAGTTACTATGAAAAAATATATTTCTGTTCATCCTATAAACATTACTGTAGGAATGAGAAAAAGAAAAATATTCATAAAATTAGATTGGGAATGTTAATGTGAAGGTACTTTGGCACTAAATTAGAAAGAAGGAAATCACATTCACATATTAATATTCCGATGTTCTGTCTTCATGAAACTTAATATCAAACACGTAATAATGTTTTAATAACGAACATTTTTCACTTCCGTCTCAAGTGTGATTACTAAGAAGCAAAAGCTTTCTTTTTTTTAACAAAGAGCATGAAAAAATCTGTCAATTAAAACTTTGTGCTGTTCCTGTTCCTCTAATTTAGAAATTATTCATGATTGCTGTCCAGATCACATTTCGTATCCAAAACTTAGTTACCGCAAAATATTTTATGAAATTCGGACTTTATTAAAGTACACTAAAACCATTGAAAAATTAACAACTTAATTTAATTAAGTCGCAACCTCAGAAATTTCAGAGTATCGATCACACGCGTTAGAAAAATGAAATTACTAAAATTTTTCATACAAATTAAACGAACCCATATAATAGTGTTTTCTGCGAGCGGTTGTGAAGTATGTAATTTCATACAAAATCACAAAAATTATCCTAATTTGCTTTTTTAAAGCTTGTAATGAAGCAATATGGGGATATTCAATCCCTCACCGTTAGATCTGATCTTTGTCTTTTATAAATTCATATAAAGTATGAAAAAATAACCCTCCATTTACTTTCCACATAGTGAAGGTGGCTTCCAATACCTAGTTATGTTTTAAAATGCAATTTTAATAATTTTTGGTTTTGATCATAGTAGGCTATTTTCAAAAGAATATCGATTTCATATCTATATTAGCATTCTTTATCATTTATAATACCTAGATATGTTTTAAAATGCAATTTAAAGCATTTTTGGTTTTGATCATAGTAGGCTATTTTCAAAAGAATATCGATTTTATATCTATATTAGCATTCTTTATCATTTATAATACCTAGATATGTTTTAAAATGCAATTTAAAGCATTTTTGGTTTTGATCATAGGAGGCTATTTTCAAAAGAATATCGATTTTATATCAAAGTTAGCATTCTTTATCATTTATAATACCTAGATATGTTTTAAAATGCAATTTAAAGCATTTTTGGTTTTGATCATAGTAGGCTATTTTCAAAAGAATATCGATTTTATATCTATATTAGCATTCTTTATCATTAATAATACCTAGATGTGCTTTAAAATGCAATTTAAAGCATTTTTGGTTTTGTTCATAGTAGGCTATTTTCAAAAGAATATCGATTTTATATCTATATTAGCATTCTTTATCATTTATAATACCTAGATATGTTTCAAAATGCAATTTAAACCTTTTTTGGTTTTGATCATAGTAGGCTATTTTCAAAAGAATATCGATTTTATATCTATATTAGCATTCTTTATCATTTATAATACCTAGATATGTTTCAAAATGCAATTTAAACCTTTTTTGGTTTCAATCATAGTAGGCTATTTTCAAAGAAATATCGATTTTATATCTATATTAGCATTCTTTATCATTTATAAAACCTAGATATGTTTTAAAATGCAATTTAAAGCATTTTTGGTTTTGTTCATAGGAGGCTATTTTCAAAAGAATATCGATTTTATATCTATATTAGCATTCTTTATCATTTAAAATACCTAGATGTGTTTTAAAATGCAATTTAATGCATTTTTGGTTTTGTTCATAGTAGGCTATTTTCAAAAGAATATCGATTTTATATCTATATTAGCATTCTTTATCATTTATAATACCTAGATATGTTTTAAAATGCAATTTAAACCATTTTTGGTCTTGATCATAGTAGGCGATTTTCAAAAAAATATCGATTTTATATCTATATTAGCATTTTTTTATCATTTATAATACCTAGATATGTTTTAAAATGCAATTTAAAGCATTTTTGGTTTTGATCATAGTAGGCTATTTTTAAAAGAAAATCGATTTTATATTTATATTAGCATTTTTTATCATTTATAATACCTAGATATGTTTTAAAATGCAATTTTAAGCACTTTTGGTTTTGATCATAGGAGGCTATTTTCAAGAGAATATCGATTTTATATCTATATTAGCATTCTTTATCATTTATAATACCTAGATATGTTTTAAAATGCAATTTTAAGCACTTTTGGTTTTGATCATAGTAGGCTATTTTCAAAAGAATATCGATTTTATATCTATATTAGCATTCTTCATCATTTATAATACCTAGATATGTTTTAAAATGCAATTTAAAGCATTTTTGGTTTTGATCATAGTAGGCTATTTTCATAATATGAAATAATATTCTATAATACCTAGATATGTTTTAAAATGCAATTTTAAGCACTTTTGGTTTTGATCATAGTAGGCTATTTTCAAAAGAATATCGATTTTATATCTATATTAGCATTCTTCATCATTTATAATACCTAGATATGTTTTAAAATGCAATTTAAAGCATTTTTGGTTTTGATCATAGTAGGCTATTTTCATAATATGAAATAATATTCTATAATACCTAGATATGTTTTAAGATGCAATTTAAAGCATTTTTGGTCTTGATCATAGGAGGCTATTTTCAAAAATATGTCGATTTTATATCTATATTAGCATTTTTCATCATTTAAAATACCTATATTTGTTTTAAAATGCAATTTAAACCATTTTTGGTCTTGATCATAGTAGGCTATTTTCAAAATGATATCGATTTTATATCTATATTAGCATTCTTTATCATTTATAATACCTAGATATGTTTTAAAATGCAATTTAAACCATTTTTGGTTTTGATCATAGTATGCTATTTTTAAAAGAATATCGATTTTATATCTAAATTAGCATTCTTTATCATTTATAATACCTAGATATGTTTCAAAATGCAATTTAAACATTTTTTGGTTTTGATCATAGTAGGCTATTTTCAAAAATATGTCGATTTTATATCTATATTAGCATTCTTTATCATTTATAATACCTAGATATGTTTTAAAATGCAATTTAAACCATTTTTGGTTTTGATCATAGTAGGCTATTTTTAAAAGAATATCGATTTTATATCTTTATTAACATTCTTTTTCATTTATAATACCTAGATATGTTTTAAAATGCAATTTAAAGCATTTTTGGTTTTGATCATAGTAGGCTATTTTTAAAAGAATATCGATTTTATATCTAAATTAGCATTCTTTATCATTTATAATACCTAGATATGTTTCAAAATGCAATTTAAACATTTTTTGGTTTTGATCATAGTAGGCTATTTTCAAAAATATGTCGATTTTATATCTATATTAGCATTCTTCATCATTTATAATACCTAGATATGTTTTAAAATGCAATTTAAAGCATTTTTGGTTTTGATCATAGTAGGCTATTTTCATAATATGAAATAATATTCTATAATACCTAGATATGTTTTAAAATGCAATTTTAAGCACTTTTGGTTTTGATCATAGTAGGCTATTTTCAAAATGATATCGATTTTATATCTATATTAGCATTCTTTATCATTTATAATACCTAGATATGTTTTAAAATGCAATTTAAAGCATTTTTGGTTTTGATCATAGTAGGCTATTTTCAAAAATATGTCGATTTTATATCTATATTAGCATTTTTCATCATTTAAAATACCTATATTTGTTTTAAAATGCAATTTAAAGCATTTTTGGTTTTGATCATAGTAGGCTAATTTTAAAAGAATATCGATTTTATATCTATATTAGCATTCTTTATCATTTATAATACCTAGATATGTTTTAAGATGCAATTTAAAGCATTTTTGGTCTTGATCATAGGAGGCTATTTTCAAAAATATGTCGATTTTATATCTATATTAGCATTTTTCATCATTTAAAATACCTATATTTGTTTTAAAATGCAATTTAAACCATTTTTGGTCTTGATCATAGTAGGCTATTTTCAAAAGAATATCGATTTTATATCTAAATTAGCATTCTTGATCATTTATAATACCTAGATATGTTTTAAAATGCAATTTAAAGCATTTTTGGTCTTGATCATAGGAGGCTATTTTCAAAAATATGTCGATTTTATATCTATATTAGCATTTTTCATCATTTAAAATACCTATATTTGTTTTAAAATGCAATTTAAAGCATTTTTGGTTTTGATCATAGTAGGCTATTTTCATAATATGAAATAATATTCTATAATACCTAGATATGTTTTAAAATGCAATTTTAAGCACTTTTGGTTTTGATCATAGTAGGCTATTTTCAAAATGATATCGATTTTATATCTATATTAGCATTCTTTATCATTTATAATACCTAGATATGTTTTAAAATGCAATTTTAAGCACTTTTGGTTTTGATCATAGTAGGCTATTTTCAAAAGAATATCGATTTTATATCTATATTAGCATTCTTCATCATTTATAATACCTAGATATGTTTTAAAATGCAATTTAAAGCATTTTTGGTTTTGATCATAGTAGGCTATTTTCATAATATGAAATAATATTCTATAATACCTAGATATGTTTTAAAATGCAATTTTAAGCACTTTTGGTTTTGATCATAGTAGGCTATTTTCAAAAGAATATCGATTTTATATCTATATTAGCATTCTTCATCATTTATAATACCTAGATATGTTTTAAAATGCAATTTAAAGCATTTTTGGTTTTGATCATAGTAGGCTATTTTCATAATATGAAATAATATTCTATAATACCTAGATATGTTTTAAGATGCAATTTAAAGCATTTTTGGTCTTGATCATAGGAGGCTATTTTCAAAAATATGTCGATTTTATATCTATATTAGCATTTTTCATCATTTAAAATACCTATATTTGTTTTAAAATGCAATTTAAACCATTTTTGGTCTTGATCATAGTAGGCTATTTTCAAAATGATATCGATTTTATATCTATATTAGCATTCTTTATCATTTATAATACCTAGATATGTTTTAAAATGCAATTTAAACCATTTTTGGTTTTGATCATAGTATGCTATTTTTAAAAGAATATCGATTTTATATCTAAATTAGCATTCTTTATCATTTATAATACCTAGATATGTTTCAAAATGCAATTTAAACATTTTTTGGTTTTGATCATAGTAGGCTATTTTCAAAAATATGTCGATTTTATATCTATATTAGCATTCTTTATCATTTATAATACCTAGATATGTTTTAAAATGCAATTTAAACCATTTTT
The DNA here is from genome assembly GCA_917627325.4 of Chironomus riparius. Lineage (NCBI taxonomy): Eukaryota > Metazoa > Arthropoda > Insecta > Diptera > Chironomidae > Chironomus > Chironomus riparius. Next base: position 25,817,398 of record OU895877.1, read on the forward strand.
GGTTTTGATCATAGTAGGCTATTTTTAAAAGAATATCGATTTTATATCTTTATTAACATTCTTTTTCATTTATAATACCTAGATATGTTTTAAAATGCAATTTAAAGCATTTTTGGTTTTGATCATAGTAGGCTATTTTTAAAAGAATATCGATTTTATATCTAAATTAGCATTCTTTATCATTTATAATACCTAGATATGTTTCAAAATGCAATTTAAACATTTTTTGGTTTTGATCATAGTAGGCTATTTTCAAAAATATGTCGATTTTATATCTATATTAGCATTCTTCATCATTTATAATACCTAGATATGTTTTAAAATGCAATTTAAAGCATTTTTGGTTTTGATCATAGTAGGCTATTTTCATAATATGAAATAATATTCTATAATACCTAGATATGTTTTAAAATGCAATTTTAAGCACTTTTGGTTTTGATCATAGTAGGCTATTTTCAAAATGATATCGATTTTATATCTATATTAGCATTCTTTATCATTTATAATACCTAGATATGTTTTAAAATGCAATTTAAAGCATTTTTGGTTTTGATCATAGTAGGCTATTTTCAAAAATATGTCGATTTTATATCTATATTAGCATTTTTCATCATTTAAAATACCTATATTTGTTTTAAAATGCAATTTAAAGCATTTTTGGTTTTGATCATAGTAGGCTAATTTTAAAAGAATATCGATTTTATATCTATATTAGCATTCTTTATCATTTATAATACCTAGATATGTTTTAAGATGCAATTTAAAGCATTTTTGGTCTTGATCATAGGAGGCTATTTTCAAAAATATGTCGATTTTATATCTATATTAGCATTTTTCATCATTTAAAATACCTATATTTGTTTTAAAATGCAATTTAAACCATTTTTGGTCTTGATCATAGTAGGCTATTTTCAAAAGAATATCGATTTTATATCTAAATTAGCATTCTTGATCATTTATAATACCTAGATATGTTTTAAAATGCAATTTAAAGCATTTTTGGTCTTGATCATAGGAGGCTATTTTCAAAAATATGTCGATTTTATATCTATATTAGCATTTTTCATCATTTAAAATACCTATATTTGTTTTAAAATGCAATTTAAAGCATTTTTGGTTTTGATCATAGTAGGCTATTTTCATAATATGAAATAATATTCTATAATACCTAGATATGTTTTAAAATGCAATTTTAAGCACTTTTGGTTTTGATCATAGTAGGCTATTTTCAAAATGATATCGATTTTATATCTATATTAGCATTCTTTATCATTTATAATACCTAGATATGTTTTAAAATGCAATTTTAAGCACTTTTGGTTTTGATCATAGTAGGCTATTTTCAAAAGAATATCGATTTTATATCTATATTAGCATTCTTCATCATTTATAATACCTAGATATGTTTTAAAATGCAATTTAAAGCATTTTTGGTTTTGATCATAGTAGGCTATTTTCAAAAATATGTCGATTTTATATCTATATTAGCATTTTTCATCATTTAAAATACCTATATTTGTTTTAAAATGCAATTTAAAGCAATTTTGGTTTTGATCATAGTAGGCTAATTTTAAAAGAATATCGATTTTATATCTATATTAGCATTCTTTATCATTTATAATACCTAGATATGTTTTAAGATGCAATTTAAAGCATTTTTGGTCTTGATCATAGGAGGCTATTTTCAAAAATATGTCGATTTTATATCTATATTAGCATTTTTCATCATTTAAAATACCTATATTTGTTTTAAAATGCAATTTAAACCATTTTTGGTCTTGATCATAGTAGGCTATTTTCAAAATGATATCGATTTTATATCTATATTAGCATTCTTTATCATTTATAATACCTAGATATGTTTTAAAATGCAATTTAAACCATTTTTGGTTTTGATCATAGTATGCTATTTTTAAAAGAATATCGATTTTATATCTAAATTAGCATTCTTTATCATTTATAATACCTAGATATGTTTCAAAATGCAATTTAAACATTTTTTGGTTTTGATCATAGTAGGCTATTTTCAAAAATATGTCGATTTTATATCTATATTAGCATTCTTTATCATTTATAATACCTAGATATGTTTTAAAATGCAATTTAAACCATTTTTGGTTTTGATCATAGTAGGCTATTTTTAAAAGAATATCGATTTTATATCTTTATTAACATTCTTTTTCATTTATAATACCTAGATATGTTTTAAAATGCAATTTAAAGCATTTTTGGTTTTGATCATAGTAGGCTATTTTTAAAAGAAAATCGATTTTATATTTATATTAGCATTTTTTATCATTTATAATTTCTAGATATGTTTTAAAATGCAATTTTAAGCACTTTTGGTTTTGATCATAGGAGGCTATTTTCAAGAGAATATCGATTTTATATCTATATTAGCATTCTTTATCATTTATAATACCTAGATATGTTTTAAAATGCAATTTTAAGCACTTTTGGTTTTGATCATAGTAGGCTATTTTCAAAAGAATATCGATTTTATATCTATATTAGCATTCTTCATCATTTATAATACCTAGATATGTTTTAAAATGCAATTTAAAGCATTTTTGGTTTTGATCATAGTAGGCTATTTTCATAATATGAAATAATATTCTATAATACCTAGATATGTTTTAAAATGCAATTTTAAGCACTTTTGGTTTTGATCATAGTAGGCTATTTTCAAAATGATATCGATTTTATATCTATATTAGCATTCTTTATCATTTATAATACCTAGATGTGTTTTAAAATGCAATTTAAAGCATTTTTGGTTTTGATCATAGTAGGCTATTTTCAAAAATATGTCGATTTTATATCTATATTAGCATTTTTCATCATTTAAAATACCTATATTTGTTTTAAAATGCAATTTAAAGCATTTTTGGTTTTGATCATAGTAGGCTAATTTTAAAAGAATATCGATTTTATATCTATATTAGCATTCTTTATCATTTATAATACCTAGATATGTTTTAAGATGCAATTTAAAGCATTTTTGGTCTTGATCATAGGAGGCTATTTTCAAAAATATGTCGATTTTATATCTATATTAGCATTTTTCATCATTTAAAATACCTATATTTGTTTTAAAATGCAATTTAAACCATTTTTGGTCTTGATCATAGTAGGCTATTTTCAAAAGAATATCGATTTTATATCTAAATTAGCATTCTTGATCATTTATAATACCTAGATATGTTTTAAAATGCAATTTAAAGCATTTTTGGTCTTGATCATAGTAGGCTATTTTCAAAAATATGTCGATTTTATATCTATATTAGCATTCTTCATCATTTATAATACCTAGATATGTTTTAAAATGCAATTTAAAGCATTTTTGGTTTTGATCATAGTAGGCTATTTTCAAAAATATGTCGATTTTATATCTATATTAGCATTTTTCATCATTTAAAATACCTATATTTGTTTTAAAATGCAATTTAAACCATTTTTGGTCTTGATCATAGTAGGCTATTTTCAAAATGATATCGATTTTATATCTATATTAGCATTCTTTATCATTTATAATACCTAGATATGTTTTAAAATGCAATTTAAACCATTTTTGGTTTTGATCATAGTAGGCTATTTTTAAAAGAATATCGATTTTATATCTTTATTAACATTCTTTTTCATTTATAATACCTAGATATGTTTTAAAATGCAATTTAAAGCATTTTTGGTTTTGATCATAGTAGGCTATTTTTAAAAGAAAATCGATTTTATATTTATATTAGCATTTTTTATCATTTATAATACCTAGATATGTTTCAAAATGCAATTTAAACCTTTTTTGGTTTCAATCATAGTAGGCTATTTTCAAAGAAATATCGATTTTATATCTATATTAGCATTCTTTATCATTTATAATACCTAGATATGTTTCAAAATGCAATTTAAACATTTTTTGGTTTTGATCATAGTAGGCTATTTTCAAAAATATGTCGATTTTATATCTATATTAGCATTCTTTATCATTTATAATACCTAGATATGTTTTAAAATGCAATTTAAACCATTTTTGGTTTTGATCATAGTAGGCTATTTTTAAAAGAATATCGATTTTATATCTTTATTAACATTCTTTTTCATTTATAATACCTAGATATGTTTTAAAATGCAATTTAAAGCATTTTTGGTTTTGATCATAGTAGGCTATTTTCAAAAATATGTCGATTTTATATCTATATTAGCATTTTTCATCATTTAAAATACCTATATTTGTTTTAAAATGCAATTTAAACCATTTTTGGTTTTGATCATAGTAGGCTATTTTTAAAAGAATATCGATTTTATATCTTTATTAACATTCTTTTTCATTTATAATACCTAGATATGTTTTAAAATGCAATTTAAAGCATTTTTGGTTTTGATCATAGTAGGCTATTTTTAAAAGAAAATCGATTTTATATTTATATTAGCATTTTTTATCATTTATAATACCTAGATATGTTTCAAAATGCAATTTAAACATTTTTTGGTTTTGATCATAGTAGGCTATTTTCAAAAATATGTCGATTTTATATCTATATTAGCATTCTTTATCATTTATAATACCTAGATATGTTTTAAAATGCAATTTAAAGCCTTTTTGGTTTTGATCATAGGAGGCTATTTTCAAAAATATGTCGATTTTATATCTATATTAGCATTTTTCATCATTTAAAATACCTATATTTGTTTTAAAATGCAATTTAAACCATTTTTGGTCTTGATCATAGTAGGCTATTTTCAAAATGATATCGATTTTATATCTAAATTAGCATTCTTTATCATTTATAATACCTAGATATGTTTCAAAATGCAATTTAAACATTTTTTGGTTTTGATCATAGTAGGCTATTTTCAAAAATATGTCGATTTTATATCTATATTAGCATTCTTTATCATTTATAATACCTAGATATGTTTTAAAATGCAATTTAAACCATTTTTGGTTTTTATCATAGTAGGCTATTTTTAAAAGAATATCGATTTTATATCTTTATTAACATTCTTTTTCATTTATAATACCTAGATATGTTTTAAAATGCAATTTAAAGCATTTTTGGTTTTGATCATAGTAGGCTATTTTCAAAAATATGTCGATTTTATATCTATATTAGCATTTTTCATCATTTAAAATACCTATATTTGTTTTAAAATGCAATTTAAACCATTTTTGGTTTTGATCATAGTAGGCTATTTTTAAAAGAATATCGATTTTATATCTTTATTAACATTCTTTTTCATTTATAATACCTAGATATGTTTTAAAATGCAATTTAAAGCATTTTTGGTTTTGATCATAGTAGGCTATTTTTAAAAGAAAATCGATTTTATATTTATATTAGCATTTTTTATCATTTATAATACCTAGATATGTTTCAAAATGCAATTTAAACCTTTTTTGGTTTCAATCATAGTAGGCTATTTTCAAAGAAATATCGATTTTATATCTATATTAGCATTCTTTATCATTTATAATACCTAGATATGTTTCAAAATGCAATTTAAACATTTTTTGGTTTTGATCATAGTAGGCTATTTTCAAAAATATGTCGATTTTATATCTATATTAGCATTCTTTATCATTTATAATACCTAGATATGTTTTAAAATGCAATTTAAACCATTTTTGGTTTTGATCATAGTAGGCTATTTTTAAAAGAATATCGATTTTATATCTTTATTAACATTCTTTTTCATTTATAATACCTAGATATGTTTTAAAATGCAATTTAAAGCATTTTTGGTTTTGATCATAGTAGGCTATTTTCAAAAATATGTCGATTTTATATCTATATTAGCATTTTTCATCATTTAAAATACCTATATTTGTTTTAAAATGCAATTTAAACCATTTTTGGTTTTGATCATAGTAGGCTATTTTTAAAAGAATATCGATTTTATATCTTTATTAACATTCTTTTTCATTTATAATACCTAGATATGTTTTAAAATGCAATTTAAAGCATTTTTGGTTTTGATCATAGTAGGCTATTTTTAAAAGAAAATCGATTTTATATTTATATTAGCATTTTTTATCATTTATAATACCTAGATATGTTTCAAAATGCAATTTAAACATTTTTTGGTTTTGATCATAGTAGGCTATTTTCAAAAATATGTCGATTTTATATCTATATTAGCATTCTTTATCATTTATAATACCTAGATATGTTTTAAAATGCAATTTAAAGCATTTTTGGTTTTGATCATAGGAGGCTATTTTCAAAAATATGTCGATTTTATATCTATATTAGCTTTTTTCATCATTTAAAATACCTATATTTGTTTTAAAATGCAATTTAAACCATTTTTGGTCTTGATCATAGTAGGCTATTTTCAAAATGATATCGATTTTATATCTAAATTAGCATTCTTTATCATTTATAATACCTAGATATGTTTCAAAATGCAATTTAAACATTTTTTGGTTTTGATCATAGTAGGCTATTTTCAAAAATATGTCGATTTTATATCTATATTAGCATTCTTTATCATTTATAATACCTAGATATGTTTTAAAATGCAATTTAAACCATTTTTGGTTTTTATCATAGTAGGCTATTTTTAAAAGAATATCGATTTTATATCTTTATTAACATTCTTTTTCATTTATAATACCTAGATATGTTTTAAAATGCAATTTAAAGCATTTTTGGTTTTGATCATAGTAGGCTATTTTTAAAAGAAAATCGATTTTATATCTATATTAGCATTCTTTATCATTTATAATACCTAGATATGTTTTAAAATGCAATTTAAACCATTTTTGGTTTTGATCATAGTAGGCTATTTTTAAAAGAATATCGATTTTATATCTTTATTAACATTCTTTTTCATTTATAATACCTAGATATGTTTTAAAATGCAATTTAAAGCATTTTTGGTTTTGATCATAGTAGGCTATTTTTAAAAGAAAATCGATTTTATATTTATATTAGCATTTTTTATCATTTATAATTTCTAGATATGTTTTAAAATGCAATTTTAAGCACTTTTGGTTTTGATCATAGGAGGCTATTTTCAAGAGAATATCGATTTTATATCTATATTAGCATTCTTTATCATTTATAATACCTAGATATGTTTTAAAATGCAATTTAAAGCATTTTTGGTTTTGATCATAGTAGGCTATTTTTAAAAGAATATCGATTTTATATCTTTATTAACATTCTTTTTCATTTATAATACCTAGATATGTTTTAAAATGCAATTTAAAGCATTTTTGGTTTTGATCATAGTAGGCTATTTTTAAAAGAAAATCGATTTTATATCTATATTAGCATTCTTTATCATTTATAATACCTAGATATGTTTTAAAATGCAATTTAAACCATTTTTGGTTTTGATCATAGTAGGCTATTTTTAAAAGAATATCGATTTTATATCTTTATTAACATTCTTTTTCATTTATAATACCTAGATATGTTTTAAAATGCAATTTAAAGCATTTTTGGTTTTGATCATAGTAGGCTATTTTTAAAAGAAAATCGATTTTATATTTATATTAGCATTTTTTATCATTTATAATTTCTAGATATGTTTTAAAATGCAATTTTAAGCACTTTTGGTTTTGATCATAGGAGGCTATTTTCAAGAGAATATCGATTTTATATCTATATTAGCATTCTTTATCATTTATAATACCTAGATATGTTTTAAAATGCAATTTAAACCATTTTTGGTTTTGATCATAGTATGCTATTTTTAAAAGAATATCGATTTTATATCTAAATTAGCATTCTTTATCATTTATAATACCTAGATATGTTTCAAAATGCAATTTAAACATTTTTTGGTTTTGATCATAGTAGGCTATTTTCAAAAATATGTCGATTTTATATCTATATTAGCATTCTTTATCATTTATAATACCTAGATATGTTTTAAAATGCAATTTAAACCATTTTTGGTTTTGATCATAGTAGGCTATTTTTAAAAGAATATCGATTTTATATCTTTATTAACATTCTTTTTCATTTATAATACCTAGATATGTTTTAAAATGCAATTTAAAGCATTTTTGGTTTTGATCATAGTAGGCTATTTTCAAAAATATGTCGATTTTATATCTATATTAGCATTTTTCATCATTTAAAATACCTATATTTGTTTTAAAATGCAATTTAAACCATTTTTGGTCTTGATCATAGTAGGCTATTTTCAAAATGATATCGATTTTATATCTATATTAGCATTCTTTATCATTTATAATACCTAGATATGTTTTAAAATGCAATTTAAACCATTTTTGGTTTTGATCATAGTAGGCTATTTTTAAAAGAATATCGATTTTATATCTTTATTAACATTCTTTTTCATTTATAATACCTAGATATGTTTTAAAATGCAATTTAAACCATTTTTGGTTTTGATCATAGTAGGCTATTTTTAAAAGAATATCGATTTTATATCTTTATTAACATTCTTTTTCATTTATAATACCTATATTTGTTTTAAAATGCAATTTAAACCATTTTTGGTCTTGATCATAGTAGGCTATTTTCAAAATGATATCGATTTTATATCTATATTAGCATTCTTTATCATTTATAATACCTAGATATGTTTCAAAATGCAATTTAAACATTTTTTGGTTTTGATCATAGTAGGCTATTTTCAAAAATATGTCGATTTTATATCTATATTAGCATTCTTTATCATTTATAATACCTAGATATGTTTCAAAATGCAATTTAAACCATTTTTGGTTTTGATCATAGTAGGCTATTTTTAAAAGAATATCGATTTTATATCTTTATTAACATTCTTTTTCATTTATAATACCTAGATATGTTTTAAAATGCAATTTAAAGCATTTTTGGTTTTGATCATAGTAGGCTATTTTTAAAAGAAAATCGATTTTATATTTATATTAGCATTTTTTATCATTTATAATTTCTAGATATGTTTTAAAATGCAATTTTAAGCACTTTTGGTTTTGATCATAGGAGGCTATTTTCAAGAGAATATCGATTTTATATCTATATTAGCATTCTTTATCATTTATAATACCTAGATATGTTTTAAAATGCAATTTTAAGCACTTTTGGTTTTGATCATAGTAGGCTATTTTCAAAAGAATATCGATTTTATATCTATATTAGCATTCTTCATCATTTATAATACCTAGATATGTTTTAAAATGCAATTTAAAGCATTTTTGGTTTTGATCATAGTAGGCTATTTTCATAATATGAAATAATATTCTATAATACCTAGATATGTTTTAAAATGCAATTTTAAGCACTTTTGGTTTTGATCATAGTAGGCTATTTTCAAAATGATATCGATTTTATATCTATATTAGCATTCTTTATCATTTATAATACCTAGATATGTTTTAAAATGCAATTTAAAGCATTTTTGGTTTTGATCATAGTAGGCTATTTTCAAAAATATGTCGATTTTATATCTATATTAGCATTTTTCATCATTTAAAATACCTATATTTGTTTTAAAATGCAATTTAAACCATTTTTGGTCTTGATCATAGTAGGCTATTTTCAAAATGATATCGAATTTATATCTATATTAGCATTCTTTATCATTTATAATACCTAGATATGTTTTAAAATGCAATTTAAACCATTTTTGGTTTTGATCATAGTAGGCTATTTTTAAAAGAATATCGATTTTATATCTTTATTAACATTCTTTTTCATTTATAATACCTAGATATGTTTTAAAATGCAATTTTAAGCACTTTTGGTTTTGATCATAGTAGGCTATTTTCAAAAGAATATCGATTTTTTATCTATATTAGCATTCTTTATCATTTATAATACCTAGATATGTTTTAAAATGCAATTTTAAGCACTTTTGGTCTTGATCATAGTAGGCTTTTTTCAAAAATATGTCGATTTTATATCTATATTAGCATTCTTTATCATTTATAATACCTAGATATGTTTCAAAATGCAATTTAAACCATTTTTGGTTTTGATCATAGTATGCTATTTTTAAAAGAATATCGATTTTATATCTTTATTAACATTCTTTTTCATTTATAATACCTAGATATGTTTTAAAATGCAATTTAAAGCACTTTTGGTTTTGATCATAGTAGGCTATTTTCAAAAGAATATCGATTTTTTATCTATATTAGCATTCTTTATCATTTATAATACCTAGATATGTTTTAAAATGCAATTTTAAGCACTTTTGGTCTTGATCATAGTAGGCTTTTTTCAAAACTATGTCGATTTTATATCTATATTAGCATTCTTTATCATTTATAATACCTAGATATGTTTTAAAATGCAATTTAAACCATTTTTGGTTTTGATCATAGTATGCTATTTTTAAAAGAATATCGATTTTATATCTTTATTAGCATTCTTTATCATTTATAATACCTAGATATGTTTTAAAATGCAATTTAAAGCATTTTTGGTTTTGATCATAGTAGGCTTTTTTTAAAAGAATATCGATTTTATATCTTTATTAGCATTCTTTATCATTTATAATACCTAGATATGTTTTAAAATGCAATTTAAAGCATTTTTGGTCTTGATCATAGTAGGCAATTTTCAAAAAAATATCGATTTTATATCTTTATTAACATTCTTTTTCATTTATAATACCTAGATATGTTTTAAAATGCAATTTTAAGCACTTTTGGTTTTGATCATAGTAGGCTATTTTCAAAAGAATATCGATTTTTTATCTATATTAGCATTCTTTATCATTTATAATACCTAGATATGTTTTAAAATGCAATTTTAAGCACTTTTGGTTTTGATCATAGTAGGTTTTTTTTAAAAAGAATATCGATTTTATATCTATATTAGCATTCTTTATCATTTAAATACCCAAATATGTTTTAAAATGCAATTTAAACCATTTTTGGTCTTGATCATAGTAGGCTATTTTTAAAAGAATGTCGATTTTATATCTTTATTAGCATTCTTTATCATTTATAATACCTAGATATGTTTTAAAATGCAATTTAAACCATTTTTGGTCTTGATCATAGTAGGCTATTTTCAAAAGAATATCGATTTTATATCTTTATTAACATTCTTTTTCATTTATAATACCTAGATATGTTTTAAAATGCAATTTTAAGCACTTTTGGTTTTGATCATAGTAGGTTTTTTTTAAAAAGAATATCGATTTTATATCTATATTAGCATTCTTTATCATTTAAATACCCAAATATGTTTTAAAATGCAATTTAAACCATTTTTGGTCTTGATCATAGTAGGCTATTTTTAAAAGAATGTCGATTTTATATCTTTATTAGCATTCTTTATCATTTATAATACCTAGATATGTTTTAAAATGCAATTTAAACCATTTTTGGTCTTGATCATAGTAGGCTATTTTCAAAAGAATATCGATTTTATATCTATATTAGCATTCTTTATCATTTATAATACCTAGATATGTTTCAAAATGCAATTTAAACCTTTTTTGGTTTCAATCATAGTAGGCTATTTTCAAAGAAATATCGATTTTATATCTATATTAGCATTCTTTATCATTTATAAAACCTAGATATGTTTTAAAATGCAATTTAAAGCATTTTTGGTTTTGTTCATAGGAGGCTATTTTCAAAAGAATATCGATTTTATATCTATATTAGCATTCTTTATCATTTAAAATACCTAGATGTGTTTTAAAATGCAATTTAATGCATTTTTGGTTTTGTTCATAGTAGGCTATTTTCAAAAATATGTCGATTTTATATCTATATTAGCATTCTTTATCATTTATAAAACCTAGATATGTTTTAAAATGCAATTTAAAGCATTTTTGGTTTTGTTCATAGGAGGCTATTTTCAAAAGAATATCGATTTTATATCTATATTAGCATTCTTTATCATTTATAATACCTAGATATGTTTCAAAATGCAATTTAAACCTTTTTTGGTTTTGATCATAGTAGGCTATTTTCAAAAATATGTCGATTTTATATCTATATTAGCATTCTTTATCATTTATAAAACCTAGATATGTTTTAAAATGCAATTTAAAGCATTTTTGGTTTTGTTCATAGGAGGCTATTTTCAAAAGAATATCGATTTTATATCTATATTAGCATTCTTTATCATTTATAATACCTAGATATGTTTCAAAATGCAATTTAAACCTTTTTTGGTTTTGATCATAGTAGGCTATTTTCAAAAATATGTCGATTTTATATCTATATTAGCATTTTTTTATCATTTATAATACCTAGATATGTTTTAAAATGCAATTTAAAGCATTTTTGGTTTTGATCATAGTAGGCTATTTTCATAATATGAAATAATATTCTATAATACCTAGATATGTTTTAAAATGCAATTTTAAGCACTTTTGGTTTTGATCATAGTAGGCTATTTTCAAAATGATATCGATTTTATATCTATATTAGCATTCTTTATCATTTATAATACCTAGATATGTTTTAAAATGCAATTTAAAGCATTTTTGGTTTTGATCATAGTAGGCTATTTTCAAAAATATGTCGATTTTATATCTATATTAGCATTTTTCATCATTTAAAATACCTATATTTGTTTTAAAATGCAATTTAAAGCATTTTTGGTTTTGATCATAGTAGGCTAATTTTAAAAGAATATCGATTTTATATCTATATTAGCATTCTTTATCATTTATAATACCTAGATATGTTTTAAGATGCAATTTAAAGCATTTTTGGTCTTGATCATAGGAGGCTATTTTCAAAAATATGTCGATTTTATATCTATATTAGCATTTTTCATCATTTAAAATACCTATATTTGTTTTAAAATGCAATTTAAACCATTTTTGGTCTTGATCATAGTAGGCTATTTTCAAAAGAATATCGATTTTATATCTAAATTAGCATTCTTGATCATTTATAATACCTAGATATGTTTTAAAATGCAATTTAAAGCATTTTTGGTCTTGATCATAGTAGGCTATTTTCAAAAATATGTCGATTTTATATCTATATTAGCATTCTTCATCATTTATAATACCTAGATATGTTTTAAAATGCAATTTAAAGCATTTTTGGTTTTGATCATAGTAGGCTATTTTCAAAAATATGTCGATTTTATATCTATATTAGCATTTTTCATCATTTAAAATACCTATATTTGTTTTAAAATGCAATTTAAACCATTTTTGGTCTTGATCATAGTAGGCTATTTTCAAAATGATATCGATTTTATATCTATATTAGCATTCTTTATCATTTATAATACCTAGATATGTTTTAAAATGCAATTTAAACCATTTTTGGTTTTGATCATAGTATGCTATTTTTAAAAGAATATCGATTTTATATCTAAATTAGCATTCTTTATCATTTATAATACCTAGATATGTTTCAAAATGCAATTTAAACATTTTTTGGTTTTGATCATAGTATGCTATTTTTAAAAGAATATCGATTTTATATCTTTATTAACATTCTTTTTCATTTATAATACCTAGATATGTTTTAAAATGCAATTTTAAGCACTTTTGGTTTTGATCATAGTAGGCTATTTTCAAAAGAATATCGATTTTTTATCTATATTAGCATTCTTTATCATTTATAATACCTAGATATGTTTTAAAATGCAATTTTAAGCACTTTTGGTCTTGATCATAGTAGGCTTTTTTCAAAAATATGTCGATTTTATATCTATATTAACATTCTTTATCATTTATAATACCTAGATATGTTTCAAAATGCAATTTAAACCATTTTTGGTTTTGATCATAGTATGCTATTTTTAAAAGAATATCGATTTTATATCTTTATTAACATTCTTTTTCATTTATAATACCTAGATATGTTTTAAAATGCAATTTTAAGCACTTTTGGTTTTGATCATAGTAGGCTATTTTCAAAAGAATATCGATTTTTTATCTATATTAGCATTCTTTATCATTTATAATACCTAGATATGTTTTAAAATGCAATTTTAAGCACTTTTGGTCTTGATCATAGTAGGCTTTTTTCAAAAATATGTCGATTTTATATCTATATTAACATTCTTTATCATTTATAATACCTAGATATGTTTCAAAATGCAATTTAAACCATTTTTGGTTTTGATCATAGTATGCTATTTTTAAAAGAATATCGATTTTATATCTTTATTAACATTCTTTTTCATTTATAATACCTAGATATGTTTTAAAATGCAATTTTAAGCACTTTTGGTTTTGATCATAGTAGGCTATTTTCAAAAGAATATCGATTTTTTATCTATATTAGCATTCTTTATCATTTATAATACCTAGATATGTTTCAAAATGCAATTTAAACATTTTTTGGTTTTGATCATAGTAGGCTATTTTCAAAAATATGTCGATTTTATATCTATATTAGCATTCTTTATCATTTATAATACCTAGATATGTTTTAAAATGCAATTTAAACCATTTTTGGTCTTGATCATAGTAGGCAATTTTCAAAAAAATATCGATTTTATATCTTTATTAACATTCTTTTTCATTTATAATACCTAGATATGTTTTAAAATGCAATTTTAAGCACTTTTGGTTTTGATCATAGTAGGCTATTTTCAAAAGAATATCGATTTTTTATCTATATTAGCATTCTTTATCATTTATAATACCTAGATATGTTTTAAAATGCAATTTTAAGCACTTTTGGTTTTGATCATAGTAGGTTTTTTTTTAAAAGAATATCGATTTTATATCTATATTAGCATTCTTTATCATTTATAATACCCATATATGTTTTAAAATGCAATTTAAACCATTTTTGGTCTTGATCATAGTAGGCTATTTTTAAAAGAATGTCGATTTTATATCTTTATTAGCATTCTTTATCATTTATAATACCTAGATATGTTTTAAAATGCAATTTAAACCATTTTTGGTCTTGATCATAGTAGGCTATTTTCAAAAGAATATCGATTTTATATCTTTATTAACATTCTTTTTCATTTATAATACCTAGATATGTTTTAAAATGCAATTTTAAGCACTTTTGGTTTTGATCATAGTAGGCTATTTTCAAAAGAATATCGATTTTTTATCTATATTAGCATTCTTTATCATTTATAATACCTAGATATGTTTTAAAATGCAATTTTAAGCACTTTTAGTTTTGATCATAGTAGGCTATTTTTAAAAGAATATCGATTTTATATCTTTATTAGCATTCTTTATCATTTATAATACCTAGATATGTTTTAAAATGCAATTTAAAGCATTTTTGGTTTTGATCATAGTAGGCTATTTTCAAAAGAATATCGATTTTATATCTATATTAGCATTCTTTATCATTTATAATACCTAGATATGTTTTAAAATGCAATTTTAAAGCATTTTTGGTTTTGATCATAGTAGGCTATTTTTAAAAGAATATCGATTTTATATCTTTATTAGCATTCTTCATCATTTATAATACCTATATATGTTTTAAAATGCAATTTAAATTAAAATGCAAAAGAATATCGATTTTATATCTATATTAACTTTCTTTTTCATTTATAATACCTAGATATGTTTTAAAATGCAATTTAAAGCATTTTTGGTTTTGATCATAGTAGGCTTTTTTCAAAAGAATATCGATTTTATATCTAAATTAGCATTCTTTATTATTTATAATACCTAGATATGTTTTAAAATGCAATTTAAAGCATTTTTGGTTTTGACCATAGTAGGCTATTTTCAAAAGAATATCGATTTTATATCTAAATTAGCATTCTTTATCATTTATAATACCTAGATATGTTTTAAAATGCAATTTTAAGCACTTTTGGTTTTGATCATAGTAGGCTATTTTCAAAAGAATATCGATTTTATATCTATTTTAGCATTCTTTATCATTTATAATACCTAGATATGTTTTAAAATGCAATTTAAAGCATTTTTGGTTTTGATCATAGTAGGCTATTTTTAAAAAATATCGATTTTATATCTATATTAGCATTCTTTATCATTTATAATACCTAGATATGTTTTAAAATGCAATTTTAAGCACTTTTGGTTTTGATCATAGTAGGCTATTTTTAAAAGAATATAGATTTTTTATCTATATTAGCATTCTTTATTATTTATAATACCTAGATATGTTTTAAAATGCAATTTTAAGCACTTTTGGTTTTGATCATAGTAGGTTTTTATTTAAAAGAATATCGATTTTATATCTATATTAGCATTCTCTATCATTTATAATACCTAGATATGTTTTAAAATGCAATTTAAAGCATTTATGGTTTTGATCATAGTAGGCTATTTTCAAAAGAATATCGATTTTATATCTATATTAACTTTCTTTTTCATTTATAATACCTAGATATGTTTTAAAATGCAATTTTAAGCACTTTTGGTTTTGATCATAGTAGGCTATTTTTAAAAGAATATCGATTTTATATCTAAATTAGCATTCTTTATCATTTATAATACCTAGATATGTTTTAAAATGCAATTTAAAGCATTTTTGGTTTTGTTCATAGGAGGCTATTTTCAAAAGAATATCGATTTTATATCTAAATTAGCATTCTTTATCATTTATAATACCTAGATATGTTTTAAAATGCAATTTAAAGCATTTTTGGTTTTGTTCATAGTAGGCTATTTTCAAAAGAATATCGATTTTATATCTAAATTAGCATTCTTTATCATTTATAATACCGAGATGTGTTTTAAAATGCAATTTTAAGCACTTTTGGTTTTGATCATAGTAGGCTATTTTCAAAAGAATATCGATTTTATATCTATATTAACATTCTTTTTCATTTATAATACCTAGATATGTTTTAAAATGCAATTTAAAGCATTTTTGGTTTTGTTCATAGTAGGCTATTTTCAAAAGAATATCGATTTTATATCTAAATTAGCATTCTTTATCATTTATAAAACCTAGATGTGTTTTAAAATGCAATTTAAAGCATTTTTGGTTTTGATCATAGTAGGCTGTTTTCAAAAAAATATCGATTTTATATCTAAATTGGCATTCTTTATCATTTATAAAACCTAGATATGTTTTAAAATGCAATTTTAAGCACTTTTGGTTTTGATCATAGTAGGCTATTTTCAAAAGAATATCGATTTTATATCTATATTAACATTCTTTTTCATTTATAATACCTAGATATGTTTTAAAATGCAATTTAAAGCATTTTTGGTTTTGTTCATAGTAGGCTATTTTCAAAAGAATATCGATTTTATATCTAAATTAGCATTCTTTATCATTTATAAAACCTAGATGTGTTTTAAAATGCAATTTAAAGCATTTTTGGTTTTGATCATAGTAGGCTATTTTCAAAAAAATATCGATTTTATATCTAAATTGGCATTCTTTATCATTTATAAAACCTAGATATGTTTTAAAATGCAATTTAAAGCATTTTTGGTTTTGATCATAGCAGGCTATTTTCAAAAGAATATCGATTTTATATCTATATTAGCATTCTTTATCATTTATAAAACCTAGATGTGTTTTAAAATGCAATTTAAAGCATTTTTGGTTTTGATCATAGTAGGCTATTTTCAAAAAAATATCGATTTTATATCTAAATTGGCATTCTTTATCATTTATAAAACCTAGATGTGTTTTAAAATGCAATTTAAAGCATTTTTGGTTTTGATCATAGTAGGCTATTTTCAAAAAAATATCGATTTTATATCTAAATTAGCATTCTTTATCATTTATAAAACCTAGATGTGTTTTAAAATGCAATTTAAAGCATTTTTGGTTTTGATCATAGTAGGCTATTTTCAAAAGAATTTCGATTTTATATCTAAATTAGCATTCTTTATCATTTTTAATAACTATATATGTTTTAAAATGAAGCATAAAATGGAAGGTAAACTTAATTAATTTTATTATCACACATGTGTGTACGGAAGTAAATGAATGCTTAATTTAGCTGAACTTGTATTTTCGGTAAACTTTATTTGTGAAAACACAACTTAATGCAAATATAAGAGACTTGAAATAAAGTTAAATTCTCATGCTATTAGCAAAATTTTATGATTGTTTCGTGAAATGAAAAGAGCCGAAAGGAAATCATCCATTGTCAACAAAAAATAAAACAAGCTATAATGGAATTTCTTCCTTATTCCGCTATCAACTTATGGCAGAAAAGAATATTCCTCTATTTTTTTTTATTTATTAAATTACGCGATTAGCATTTAAACATTATCTCGTGTCCATCAAGTAGAACGGTGACCTAACGAATTGAGTGATGGACTATATATGGGTTTTTTGTGCTATTTTGTGAAAGCAGAAAAATAACTTTTTTAAATTTTGTGTAGTTGCCAGTTCTGAGATATGAGCATCTGAAAACGGAGCTAGGGCCGATCTTTACTTTTAACACTTTCGACTGTAAATCTGACAAGGCTCGACGAAAACTGTTCAAACTTGGTCAGTAATTTGTGCAAATGTTTATTAATTTATTAATAAGTTAATTTTGCACTAGGTCCTTCCGTAGAATCCCCATATTTTCGCAGTAAGGCTAGATAAAAATATTTCGTTTATTTTATTTGATTAAAAAACATTTGCACAAATTACTGACCATGTTTGAACAATTTTCGTTAAGCCTTGTCAGATTTAGAGTCGAAAGTGTTAAAAGTAAAAAATCGGCCCTAGCTCCGTTTTCAGATGCTCATATCTCAGAACTGGCAACTTCACAAAACTTAAAAAAGTTATTTTTCTGCTTTCACAAAAAAGCACAAAAACCCCATATATAGTCCATCACTCAAATCGTTAGGTCACCGTTCTACTTGATGGACACATTATCTCGCAAAGAACCCGTTACTCTTTATTATCTCACCTGCATTTATGTATTATATTATATAAGTGCTCTAAGAGAAAAGTGATATAAAAAGTAGAACAAATTACTTCCTTTACTTTACTGAGAAGTTTTTTAAATTACTTAAAGCATATAAGCATCTTCTATTCATTGTTATTTTATAGAACTATGAGTAACGAAAAAATCAAATCCCTTTTCAATCCGACCTTCATATATATCACGTCACAAACATGAGAATCAATTCGAGCATAACAGGACCTTCAATATTTACAATGGAATTTTTTCTCGATAAATTTCATTCTTCAGACTGGCTTAGAAGCAGTAAGATAATGTTTAAATATCTTTACAAATCTAAAGTAAAAATGGAAACGGGACTTTGTTCGGGATCAAATTTTTCCACCAGTTAATGTTTCTTGGATAATTTAGGGTTTAATTCATTTTAATGTTCTATAAATACACATTATTTTTAATTGATTCAGGTCATCACTGGAGGTTTGAATTTCTTATTCGTACTTTATTCTTAATAACTTGCATTAATAAAAGAACTTCCCACAAACAGATCATGCATCAAGAAAATTAGTAAAAAGAATACAGTCAAGTGTATCGCTTATACATGTGACAAATGAGTGATAAATGAAGAGTACTTTGATCATGTTGGATACGAGTAGAAAAAATGAATAGTTGAATGTCATTGTGTTATTATTATATCCTAAACTATATCTATTATGAGAACCAAAACAGCAACGGTGACGATAAAAGTTTTATTATTAATGAGAAGAATAGGAAATAAGGGAGAATAAGAAGAAATGAAAGAAATTTAGTATGTTATGAATGTTGCGGAAAAATGAATGGGCATGCATAAGGGATATGATGAGAATTCTGTAGAAATAATTTTGTCCATGACATATAACACTCGAGCACATATTCACCAAAATTGATGTGTAACACGTGCGAGAAATTTCCGTCACAGCATAAAGATTTGTAAATTTGATTATTATTATGATTATGTCATATACATACAAGGAAGAAAGAACAAAAGAAGTTTTGCAATTTTTCAAAACATTATGATTAACAATTTTCAATTTAAATAAAAATAACATTAGATTCATATGTTTGAGGCAGAATTATGAGGGCTATAAGAGAATCAACAGACTTGCTTGTTGAAAAAATCTCACAATGCCTTTTTAATATGACACAACGGATCAGAGTGAAGTTTGCTATATAAATAGAGAATATTACGCATCGACTTTTAGTCTTTTGATCATAAAGACAGGAATTGGATATTTTTATCTTATTAGCAAGTTTCTCTTATTGCATACATACTTGATGACAGATGCAGAAAACACTTTAATAACGTTGATTTAAGATATTCGATTGAAATTCGAACTCTTTAAAAAAAATCACAAGGGAAAATCGCGGTTGGTAGGAAAACATTCTTAAACAACTAGTTACAGCGCCTATTTCCGAATTGATTATAATCTTTTGATAAATATTAGACGCATACTGTCAAAAGAATGAACCGTTTTAACATGCTGTTAATATTAACAAAATCCTCAACCTACATTTTTTGTGTTCCTCTTTGTGCGTTGCTGATTGTAAATACAGAAAATCGTTATTGAAAATACATAAATACATGGAATATGAAATCACAAGTCAAAAAGAATAAAAATTACATGGATTCCGCAGCTTGAACAGTCCTCATTTGCATAAATTATTCACAAAAAGAATGAAATATTGTGAATTATCAGACAGAGTCGAAAGGAAAACTGAAGAAATGCTAAAAGCAAGTCCTATTGTTATTTCTTGACATGCATTTCAAAATATAAAGCTACAAAAACATAAAACGAATAAAAATTCTCTAGAGGAATATTAATAAGAAGGCATAGGGATGAAAAGTGGGATAGAAAAAAAAAACTTGACGAAAATCTCAATTTTTATTTTCGTGTATTAAGTGCTCTCTTCAATGCTAAACAGCATTTTCCCCTCTCTTATTTAAAATTCATACTTTATACGTTCGGTTTTGCTATTCTTTTCGATTGTTCATAATTAAATTTTCATATTTTGAGATGCTCTCGAATGAATAATTTCTGAAATTTTATAATGCAGACGATTTTTCTTACATTTTATTATCTTCGTTGTTTTTCTCCAGTTTTTCCATGAAGCTTCTACTGAATGAGGGTAAATGCTGACGGAATAAAAATGAATGTAAGAATAATTTTAATAGTGGTGGGCATATAATCTAAGAATGTATGCTTGTATTTTATTTTGTCAGACACAACGTGCTACTTTTAAGGATGTCCATCTGTAGGCTGAAGTGGGACTTTATTAATAATTACTGACAAACGACTCAAAAGTCATGGGTTCGAGTTCCAAAATTATATGCGATTAAAAATGAAATTTCTCGTGACTTGCACTCGGGTAAAGCTATATGCTTAATGTTAGAAATTTGTTACTTTTTATGTAATTTTTTACTTCTTCTTCTCAAGTTATCCCCACTTGACATTAAATAATAATGCAGAATGCGTTTTTGAATAATTTAAAATTGTTTGTTAAAATTTTGATTATGAAGAGGGATAAAAGTACGGGACTGAAACCATCATTAGAATTAAGTTACTAAATGTTTTAATGTGTAAATGGAAATTTACTAAAGACATTGTTCTCCCGACTGATTGTGCTTTTTAAAATTATAATTAAGTTTTCTGTTTTATTTTTCTGATTCCATGCTATTGTAATTTTTTAGGTAAGAAAAATAAAAGTAACTGAAAGTTTTACTTAGAAAAATGTTTTCTCTCTCGAGGATCTCAAGATGCTCATTAATGATTATACAAAAATAACAACAACAACAACAACAACATAAAATTTAAACAAATTACAAATTAAATGAGAAAAATTCTGTAAAATGAAAAACTTTTTCATTTCATGGGTTCATAAATTATTTAGGAGTCATTATAAATTCTGTGGGGTAGAATAGGAAAAAAATTAGTTAAAAGCAGCTTCTTTTACCCAAAAAGAGCAATTTCGTTTTACATGAGCAGTTTCAAAAAGGCTCATTTCTCAGTTTTCTATACCAATTTCCTTTTATTTTTTGTGCTACATATTTAAAAACATTCCATATGTAAAATGCCTTAAAGAAAATTCAATTTTTGTATAGATAAGAAAAATTACTCTATCCAACTATGTACCCTTATGTACAAAAAACAAAACGACCTTCATCAATCTGTCCTTAAGTAGCATAATAATTGAATTTAAAGAATTTTAATATTATATCCTTAATGAGTATTAAATACATATTGCAAAATTGAAGTGAAAATCATTTATTGTTTGAGAATTGCGTCATTCGGCGCTGGTAAATAAATTTCTAAGTAATTAAGATGGTTTTGCGTCAAACTATTTTGAATTCTTGAGGCTTCAATTAACAAAGATTGGCAAATATTTCAACTAATGGAAGTTTTTATTAAAAAAACATTTGTTTTTAAAGAAACCTTCTGATAAATATTTTTAAGCAAAACACCATTCGAAAAATTTCCTCCTGATAGACTGTAAGAGTCAGTTTATTTTGGTATATCATGCGTCAAGTTAATACATAAAGTTATAAAAAGAAAGGATTTTAAGGTTGAATCTTGCTCATTAGTAATTCAAAAGTATGATGCGAGAATAATGAGTATTGCCTTTTAGAATGTCTCTATCAATTAGACTTAGAAAGTTAAGTATGTAGCCTTCCATACAAAGATCATTCAGATGATTGTAATGCCTAACAACCCGTAGATTTTATATAATCTCATTTGTTTCCCTCCGTGAGCCTTAATACCGAAATAAAAAAAAATCCTATCCTATACATTTGATAGATGTGAGCATTATGTATAGTACAAACAGCTTCATTTCAGACGGAAAGAAAAAAAATCTTTTGTGCATTTTGTGAGGCTTTCGTTTCATTTTTGCGTGAAAATTGTTCAATAAATCAAGGTAAATAACATGTAACATTTTTTCTCGTTCATTCCGTTTTTTTTTTGCTGCTCAAGTGCTCTTTGTCTACATGTGTAAATCGTGAATTCACAGGAAATTCTTTCATTTCCTTTTTTCGCTCTTTCAAGTTAAGATGTTAGAAGTGGAAAAGCTGTCAATAATAAATCATTGAGATTTAACAGGAATTAATCCTAATAGGCAAAGAGCATTCTCACAAATTTGAGCACATGCGTACACTTTCTGAGTGCACTCTCAAATATACTCTAAGGACGTCTTTTTAACATGTCACATCCAATTGGATTATACTTAAATTCTCACACTTAACAAATATTTACTTACAAGAATCTCTAGGTTTAATTTAAAAAAAAAAGGTTATAAATATCAGTTTGAAATCGTTTGTATGCTTCAGCACTTTACTTTTGTATTGGAAAAAAATTGACGAAAAATGAAATTTTTGCAATACTTCCTTCCGATGCAGTTTATGACCAAAATTTTGATTGAAACTGATGAGAATCATGATTTAAGACCTTTTGACATCTAAAATTTTTTACTTGGATGCTTCAGTTCCTTTAAATTTGACTTTTTCAATTTCGTTTGTGGAGTACTTGGAAATTTCATCACAGTAAACATTTTTGGGTTTTCACGTGTGAATTTATTGGTTTTGTTCAGATTGAAAAATCAGTTTTTTGAATTTTGTGAGGATATGGAGCAAGATAGCTTAAAAGGTTCAGAGATGAAAAGTTTGTGCCTGGAATTTCACATCTTTTGCAAATAACAGATTTCAAATTGGTTGCGGCATTGCTGAGAAAATCGCAAAATACGCTTTCTGTAAGCAAGCAAACAAGTAAACAAGCATGCAAGTTAATCAGCAAGAAATCTCAATAACGAGACATCGTAGAGACTTGTAGTTTTTTTACATTTGATCCGTGCTGCTCTATAGAAGAGCTGTTTTATTTTTGGGCAAGGTAGGAACAACCGTTGCTTCAGAAAAAGTAAAAAACTTTCCTTTCCTATGAATTTTTCAAAACCAAAGGTTAATGTGATTTTTATGAAATTCAACATTGAATGAAAAATTTTTTAAAAAACTTTTAAAGAATGTTCGTTAAACTCGCTAGCTTTATACCTTCAAACTTATGCTGAGCAAGTCTTGGTCTATCCATAAGATTTTTTATGGTACGGTGTGAATATTTCCGCATTGGGTTTATACCCGATACACTCGGTTATATATTCAGGAACAACCACTTAACCTACATGCCAAATTTCAGATTAAAAGTTTAAAAGATACAAAAGTTATGGCAAAAAAATAATTTGGTATGACAAATGTATCGAAAAAAGTAAATACCTCCGTGAAAAGCTCGGAAAACGCGTGGAAAAATATGAAAATGGAAAAATTTATCATAAAACATCATGATCTATCAAAAAAATAAGAATGAAAAAAAAGTTACTCACGGTGAGGCCTGAACCCGTGACCAATGAGTTGTGAGAAAATTCACCTTTTTAAGGGCTACGCAAAAATACGTACGTAAAACGTGAGGTAAAATTTCAGAAAAGGTTAATTTAATTAACCTTGCTTTCAGACGGACGGACAAAACGAAAGCAATAGATTCATTTAAATTTTAAAAAAGGCTAAAAACCAAAAACTTGAAAATAAAATAAGATCACACTTTTAGCGAATCAGGATTTTAAAATTTTTCTTGTGGCAACTAGAAATGTAACATAAATTTTTTTCAAAATATTGTGATTAAGTCCAAGAACACAATGACTCTAAAAGCGTGGGGCTTTGAGACTTGACGTTCTCTTACTTAAGAACATACCTGAACTAAGA
Organism: Chironomus riparius; assembly: GCA_917627325.4. Lineage (NCBI taxonomy): Eukaryota > Metazoa > Arthropoda > Insecta > Diptera > Chironomidae > Chironomus > Chironomus riparius. Next base: position 25,841,884 of record OU895877.1, read on the forward strand.
AATTCATCCTTAAGTTACGCCCCACGCTTTTAGAGTCATTGTGTTCTTGGACTTAATCACAATATTTTGAAAAAAATTTATGTTACATTTCTAGTTGCCACAAGAAAATTTTTAAAATCCTGATTCGCTAAAAGTGTGATCTTATTTTATTTTCAAGTTTTTGGTTTTTAGTCTTTTTGATAAAAGCGTGTTTTTTAAAAAGTTTTTTTTAACGTTTTTTTATTTGCTACTTTTTAGTCTCAATCTTTTAATCGAATTTCGACCACAACAATTCAACTTCGTTGCACTTCGTTACGTTCAACTGTTTATAGATTACAGTAGGTTCATAGGTTACAGGTGTGTTGAACTCCACCTCGTTGCACTTCGTTACGTTCAACTGTTTATAGATTACAGTAGGTTCATAGGTTACAGGTGTGTTGAACTCCACTTCGTTGCACTTCGTTACGTTCAACTGTTTATAGATTACAGTAGGTTCATAGGTTACAGGTGTGTTGAACTCCACTTCGTTGCACTTCGTTACGTTCAACTGTTTAAAGATTACAGTAGGTTTATAGATTACAGATGTGTCGAACTCCACTCCGTTTCGTTCAACTGTTAATAGATTACAGGTGTGTTGAACTCCACTTCGTTACGTTCAACTGTTTATAGATTACAGTAGGTTTATAGGTTACAGGTGTGTTGAATTTCACTTCGTTGCACTTCGTTACGTTCAACTGTTTATAGATTACAGTAGGTTCATAGGCTACAGGTGTGTTGAACTCCACTTCGTTGCACTTCGTTACGTTCAACTGTTTATAGATTACAGTAGGTTCATAGGTTACAGGTGTGTTGAACTCCACTTCGTTGCACTTCGTTACGTTCAACTGTTTAAAGATTACAGTAGGTTTATAGATTACAGATGTGTCGAACTCCACTCCGTTTCGTTCAACTGTTAATAGATTACAGGTGTGTTGAACTCCACTTCGTTGCACTTCGTTGCACTTCGTTACGTTCAACTGTTTATAGATTACAGTAGGTTTATAGGTTACAGGTGTGTTGAATTTCACTTCGTTGCACTTCGTTACGTTCAACTGTTTATAGATTACAGTAGGTTCATAGGTTACAGGTGTGTTGAACTCCACTTCGTTGCACTCCGTTACGTTCAACTGTTTATAGATTACAGTAGGTTCATAGGTTACAGGTGTGTTGAACTCCACTTCGTTGCACTTCGTTACGTTCAACTGTTTAAAGATTACAGTAGGTTTATAGATTACAGATGTGTCGAACTCCACTCCGTTTCGTTCAACTGTTAATAGATTACAGGTGTGTTGAACTCCACTTCGTTACGTTCAACTGTTTATAGATTACAGTAGGTTTATAGGTTACAGGTGTGTTGAATTTCACTTCGTTGCACTTCGTTACGTTCAACTGTTTATAGATTACAGTAGGTTCATAGGCTACAGGTGTGTTGAACTCCACTTCGTTGCACTTCGTTACGTTCAACTGTTTATAGATTACAGTAGGTTCATAGGTTACAGGTGTGTTGAACTCCACTTCGTTGCACTTCGTTACGTTCAACTGTTTAAAGATTACAGTAGGTTTATAGATTACAGATGTGTCGAACTCCACTCCGTTTCGTTCAACTGTTAATAGATTACAGGTGTGTTGAACTCCACTTCGTTGCACTTCGTTGCACTTCGTTACGTTCAACTGTTTATAGATTACAGTAGGTTTATAGGTTACAGGTGTGTTGAACTTCACTTCGTTGCACTATGTTACGTTCAACTGTTTATAGATTACAGTAGGTTTATAGGTTACAGGTGTGTTGAACTCCACTTCGTTGCACTTCGTTACGTTCAACTGTTTATAGATTACAGTAGGTTTATAGGTTACAGGTGTGTTGAACTTCACTTCGTTGCACTTCGTTACGTTCAACTGTTTATAGATTACAGTAGGTTTATAGGTTACAGGTGTGTTGAACTCCACTCCGTTTCGTTCAACTGTTAATAGATTACAGGTGTGTTGAACTCCACTTCGTTACGTTCAACTGTTTATAGATTACAGTAGGTTTATAGGTTACAGGTGTGTTGAATTTCACTTCGTTGCACTTCGTTACGTTCAACTGTTTATAGATTACAGTAGGTTCATAGGCTACAGGTGTGTTGAACTCCACTTCGTTGCACTTCGTTACGTTCAACTGTTTATAGATTACAGTAGGTTCATAGGTTACAGGTGTGTTGAACTCCACTTCGTTGCACTTCGTTACGTTCAACTGTTTAAAGATTACAGTAGGTTTATAGATTACAGATGTGTCGAACTCCACTCCGTTTCGTTCAACTGTTAATAGATTACAGGTGTGTTGAACTCCACTTCGTTGCACTTCGTTGCACTTCGTTACGTTCAACTGTTTATAGATTACAGTAGGTTTATAGGTTACAGGTGTGTTGAACTTCACTTCGTTGCACTATGTTACGTTCAACTGTTTATAGATTACAGTAGGTTTATAGGTTACAGGTGTGTTGAACTCCACTTCGTTGCACTTCGTTACGTTCAACTGTTTATAGATTACAGTAGGTTTATAGGTTACAGGTGTGTTGAACTTCACTTCGTTGCACTTCGTTACGTTCAACTGTTTATAGATTACAGTAGGTTTATAGGTTACAGGTGTGTTGAACTTCACTTCGTTGCACTTCGTTACGTTCAACTGTTTATAGATTACAGTAGGTTTATAGGTTACAGGTGTGTTGAACTCCAATTCGTTGCACTTCGTTACGTTCAACTTTTTATAGATTATAGTAGGTTTATGATTACAGGTGTGTTGAACTCCACTTCGTTGCACTTCGTTACGTTCAACTGTTTATAGGTTACAGGTGTGTTGAACTTCACTTCGTTGCACTTCGTTACGTTCAACTGTTTATAGATTACAGTAGGTTTATAGGTTACAGGTGTGTTGAACTCCACTTCGTTTCACTCCGTTACGTTCAACTGTTTATAGATTTCTACTTCATAACGTGTGGATTCTTAACATCAATGCAAATCACATATGTAACGTATTTATAACGGATTTTCAAATTTAAATTCAATGAATATATTTATATGTTATGCAAAAATACGTCAAGCCGTTAATATATAGAAAAGTCAATTTAATTAAATTGGTGAAGTGTTATGAACAATGTAATACATTAAAAACAGCTAAAATTTATGCTTAAACTATGTCTGCTAAATGCACATCGCATATTAATAGTTATTTTGCATTAATTCGTAACGGACTTTTGCTTAACGGTTTTTTTGAAAATTCAAATTTTCACTTACAAATATTCATGAAAAAATTACTTGTCAATTTTTTTTGTCCTACCAGAATATCTTTAGCGGCTCAAATTTATAGTATAATTAATAATTAGTAATATTAATTAAACTATAATGAATCATATAAATGACTTTTGAGCATTTCAAGTATAACATTTTCAACAAATCAAAATTTTATATCATTGACATTGGATTTTTTTCCCATATAAAAAAGTTTTACTAAAATTGTACTATAATTAAGCATTTTTGTGGTTCCAAAGTGTTAAAATATTGTATTGTCACCGGGAATACGTGTGTATATAAAATTTGAGCTCGATTGGAGCAATAGAAGTGGTCGAAAAATCGATTGCAAGATTTGAACGTGACATACAAAGAAACCAACAGAGCAACTCAATAAAAAGCGTGTAAAAATCAAAGTTAAATGTGTTATTTGCCAAATATTTCACTTAAGATAACACAACTCGGTGGAGTAGAGGAAGCAACGCAGAATTTATCTAAGAACACAGCGATCAGAGGTTCGAATCCCGGTAAGATTTATAAAATTTTCATTAGTCATTTCTTCTTTCTTTCTTTCATAGCTTTGAAAATTAAACAGCACAGTTAAAAAAGTACACATTAATTATGTAACATAATAATAAAAAAAAAGTTTCAAAAAATAACAATTTTTATTTATTACGTCCTTTAAAGTACACTCAAAGTATACTCTTTTGAGTACATCAATAGTCAGATTAAGATGTACTTTTATGAGTATATTAAAAGTATGTCAAACTAAGTATACTCATTTGAGCATATGTTTTATGTGCATAATTGAGCATAAAATGTGTCACATGTGACATGACACATAAAAAAATGTTTTATTTCAAGAGTGTGCTCAAAGTATAACTGAGTAAGTATGCTCAGGTGAGTACACTTTTAGGCGTAAAGTAGTGGCACAAACTTTTGTATGAAAGAGCATACTTTTTAGAGTATACTCAGCAAAAATTAGAGTGTGCTCTTCCTGTGCTCTTTGCCAATTAGGGAAAGAACTCAAACATCACTCGAATACGTCTGTCGATTTTTTCAATAATGATCATTCACATAAGAACAAAAGCATTTATTGTTTGCTGTCTACACCAGTCTACACGCTTTAAATTCATTTTCTACTTTTTCATTCATTTTATTTGTTTCTAATCCTTCGAAAATCGGTGCGACTTAATATGAAATAAAGTGCCGACTAACAATAATAACACCAATAAAGGAGAGAACTAAAGTAGTGGAAATTGTATATCATAAATAAACTTAATACGACAAAAAGAAGTGAATGAAAAGAAGAAAGGTATATTGCCGTCAATTTCGATAATCTGTTTCCAAGTGATTTATTGTTTTGTGTATTAAGCTAGGTATGTGTTGATATGTTGAAATATTATTTAAATACATGCTTCAATACTTAAGATTCTTTTTGAACAGCATGTGACTATGATCAGAACATTGTCTGTATTAATTTAGGAACTGAAAGATATTTTTAGAATATGAAATATTTTGACATAAAATCAGAAAACAAAAATAGGATTCAAAGGAGGTACAAGTTGGCAAGTTTTATATCCTTTTTATTCAACCCCCATGTATTAACATCTTAATTCAAACATATTTTCGACTCATTTACTTTCTATACTACTCTGTTGTTGACTTTTCCACGTCAATTAAATCTAATTTTGTAAGGCTTCTTGCTTTCTTACACATCAATACTATCGCTTACATTTTGATTTACTTAACACTTTTATGCTAATATGCTGTATATTCTGGTATATTCCAATACATTTGTTGTTTTAGCTGTTAGAACAAACAAATGTTCATGTATGAGCAATATCATTTATTCATATGTACATGCTAATGTTGAGGTTTTATGTAGATGCTGTAATTTATTAAGTCATACACAATTACAAATCTCGCGAACAATTTCTAAATAGAAAGTCATCATATATGATCCTTATATACTAAGAAGCCTTATTAGCACCCTTTTCTTCGTCTTAACCCTGTCCTTTGATGATGCTTGACATGTATGATGTAAGGAAGGAACTTTTCATATAAATTAAACAGCAATCAAGTGAAATTCAATCAGTTCAATTTGGATCTATTGATTGATAGGAAGTGACTAAACATTTTATTAATCAATTTAAATCAAGTGACAATAAGAAGAATTTCTGTGTCTTGATAAAAGTTACTGTTTTTTACTTACTCAAAGGATAATAAAAAATTAATTAATTAAAAATGAATTTTGTGAAGTTTTTAAACATTCTCCTTCTTGCCGCATGTTTCGTCCTATGTGTTAAAGTTCCTGAATGTCAATCACAAGTGAGTTGCTCTATTTTCCCTCTCGCTTATAACTTTTATTTTCATGTCTATTCTTAAAAAAAATGTTTAGTTGACATTTTCGCCTTCTTGGGGCAAACGAGCGTCAACAGCCACTCAATCAATTTTCGGAGATTCATCGAACGTCATTCCACAGACATTGCCACCACAACAAGGAGGATGTAATCCAAAAATGGAATCAATGTTGTACATCTATCGACTGATTCAGAACGAGGCTCAGAAAATATTTGAATGTAATCAGCAAAAGTGAAGTGATATAAAAAAGAAGCAAATGAACAAACAAAATTAATTTCTGAGCCATCACGCCATCCCTGTGTTTAATCATCTTCTCTTTTTGAATGTAAATTAAAATATTAATAAATTAACGACATGACAAAGAATCTGCACTTGTTGATAAATTAAAGCTATTAATGAATTTATGCATTATTAAATAAAAAAATGTTTATTGGCATTGAAAAATTAACATTCTGTTGTTTTCGCTTTTAACACGAACAATCTGGCTGTACATCAATAATTCATGATTTAATAAGTTTTATATGAAAAGTTTGACAGCTATGATGCAATAAAAATATCACAACTGTAAGCTTATATGCTAGTCAATCGTAGTTAAAAATACTTTATAGCTTCAAGTCCAGCACCGTGAACAAATATCAAATTTTCATTAAAAAATGAGAATCCTTTGACATCAGAAATACATGTGAACTTTTTGTCTATGATTGTAAACTTATCAGATTTTATTTCAACCTTGCATAACGTTTGGTCAACGCTCACTGTCAACAATTTATCGGATGTTATGAATTTGATGCCTGTTACTTGTGCAATGTGTATTCCATAACTATATATTGTTTTATAACACTTTATTAAAGAGTTATCAACAGTCTCGAATTCTGTAACATAAAGGCCAGTATCGTCACCAGATGTTGCAATTTTATAATGGTCATCATTGATTGTGAATACATCAAAACAATTGATTCCATTTTGATTATGTTGTAGCTTGTGTATAATTTTTAATTCATTCAAATTGTGTCGATGTTCTATCTCTTCTTCTTGCATCTCATTAAAATACCAAAAACAAACAATTCCATCAGTTGCCATTGTTAGAATAAAGCTTTTAATCATGGTAATGTGAAGAATACATTTGCCATAGAAGCTTTCAATGAAGGGTTTCAATGAACTGGAAAACTCATTATGTTGAAGTTTAAATACCCTAAGATATCCATCTGAACATCCAACAAAGAGATGTCTTCTTTTGACATCAAAAAATGCGCACGTAAATCGGGTCTCAGTATCAAAGGTCGTTTCCTTTGAATTACCACAAAGCAATGAATTTGTAAGCATAAAATTAATTTCCTCTTTAACATATTTCATTTTAATAACCTTCGTCATAACAATTTGAGCTCTGGAACCTAAAGAAATTATGTTTAGGTCATCACCTTTCTCCTCATCATTCTCTCTCCATGTTACAATAGCTTTGATGCTTGAAATGTGTGAATTTATGTCTGCAATCTTCGTGTATAATACATTGCCATCTTCCATCATCTCTATTTTTGTGAATTTTAAGATCGTATCTTCTCCACCAGAAATCAAAATCCCAGAATCATCAATCACTTTAAGAACATTACAAGGTTTGGTGTGCCAGATTATATTGCTTTTGTCATTGATAGGTGTGTCAATTTTGAAATTATTTAAATAGAACTCTACGCAATGAACTTGTTTTTTGTAGATGTAGGCAAACTGCACTTTACAGTCATCTTTATTGATTAATGTCACATCCCAATGTCTATGTCTTCCACCGCATTTATGCTCGTAAATTATCTCACGATCTTTGTACATAACAAAAAAATTATCGTTGAATCCGTGGATGTACGACTCATCATTATACTCTCGAATTTTCTCGATGAAATGTACATGAGTACGTTCTAATTGACAAAATTCCAATTGAGATGTCTTTCGGTTTAGATGCAATGTTTTAATAGTCCCATCATTTCCCGTTGTTTTAATAAAATCATTATCCATCGAACGAATCGTAGTCACGCCAGTTAGACCATGTAATTTTGATAACTTTTGTATAGGCATTTGAAATGTACTCAAATCATTTTCATCATTACGGTAGAGATAGAGTGAACCAACTCGATCAGCAATAATCCAATAATCATCTATTTTTTCTACTGATGTTGTCCACGGTTCAATGCTTTTTGGAATTTTAAATAAATTTTTTACGACTTTACTCTCAACATTTACAACCATACATGAGCCATAAACATCTGAGAGAAAAATTTCATTACGATTTAGGACGTGTATGGCACGAATGTAATTTGATTCTTGTGGAAGTGGAAACTTTTCGTCCACATTCAATTCAAACGTAAAATTCAATTTTTCATAAATCTGAGAATAATCGAAAATCAAGATTGAACTTTTGACTGCAAGGAATAAGCGATTCTTAAAAACATCCATTGCAACAATCTTCTGAGAAATGTAAGGATGTTCAACCTTTATCCACTGATTATTTGTGGACATTTTCGTATAAATTTGTGTTCTGCTGTCTATTGCACACAATGTCCCATTTTCTAAGTATATTAATTTTGATGGCTCAACATGCTCACGTGTTGATATTACTTCCTGACTATAAACTTCATGGAAAATTTTATCTAATAAGAATTGATTCAGTTTACCTGTGCTGCTACTTGTTACAATTCGATTATTTTTTAAGTCATAATCTAAATCCCATATACCGCCTGAAGCACTGATATTTTTCTTCGATTGTAATGTTCCATTCTCTGTCCAAAAACATATATTTGAGTCTTCTCCTGCCGATATAAACTTTACTTCTTCGTTATACTTGATAATTTTACAAACAAAAACTCTTGACGTGTGTCCAAACAATTGACTTAATTCTTTTAATTCACTAAAGCTTTCATTTGGACGATATACTTTAATCGATCTATCGTCTGATGCAGTTACAATACCATGATAATCTTCATCGTAACTTACTGAAAATATCACACCATTATGCGTTGATTTTTGATAAAGCGTCGTAGATTCTTTACTCAGTTCATCCTTTTTCCATATTATTAGCTCACCAAGAGCCGTCCCCGAGAAAAATATTAAGTCCTTCCATGCATTTCCATGAATGAATGAGCAATAAAGTGTAGAATTATCATCACATTTAAATTTCTTCTTAATAATCAGCTTATTATCTTCAAGTTCCAACAATGCAGCAATATTGTGTCGTGTGATGATTGCAATGCCATCCTTTAAATATTTAATTGATGAGATCCAGTCATTAAATCTTGTAATTGAACCGGTTCCTTGAAATTTGTTATCAACAACTTTGGTCAGCAATATATCTCGTCCTGCAGAGCATACTATTTCATGAGCATTATTACCACAGTCGATAAATGATATTTTATGAATCTTATCATACGTTTTTAATTGAAGACTTTCCTTCAACTTTTCACGCTGAATAAAAAGACTGTTGCCTCGACCTGTTAATGATGAAATTCTATTATGATTGTACGAAATTGCTAGTCAATTCTATTCTTACCATAGATGATTACCGATGGACTGAGGAATTTTATGCAGATACTATCAACATAGCTCATTTTAATTAATGTTATAAATACACACTGGATCAATCTATAGATGTTTACATCCTTTAAAATGAAGGGTCAAAACTATGAAATCTAGTAGGTAGACATTGTAGATCAAAACTTGTAGATATTGTCATTTACTCAAAACAAATTCGAGACAAAAATTTTAATTTTAATTAATTTCTCAAGATGGAATCAATTATTGGAATTAAAGGAAAGGATTTTGTAATGCTAGCTGCCGATAGCACTCATCCACATTCAATTATGGTCCTGAAAGATGGTAATTATAGAGAAAAATTGAGAATTATTTTTAACCCAACAATGATTCGGCAAAATTAAAATTGTACAAAATAATTTCAGATGAAAATAAGATCCATAAAATTTCTGACTCGTTGCTGATTGCTGCAACTGGAGATGCTGGTGATACAGTTCAATTTGTTGAGTATATTTCAAAGAATATTCTCTTGTATAAAATGAGAAATGGATATGAATTGAGTCCAAAAGCAGCAGCGTACTTTACTCGTAAGAATTTAGCTGATTATTTGAGAACGAGATATGCTTACCAAGTATGGTTGCTTGTTGCTGGATATGATAAAAAGGAAGGACCACAACTTACCTTCATTGATTATCTTGCTAATACTTTATCAGTTAAACATGGTGCTCATGGATACGGAGGAATGTTCTGTGGAAGTATTTTTGATAAATATCATCATGATAGTAAGTTCCTAAAATATACTTCCAGTTACATTATTTAATTCACGAACATTTTAATTTTATAGACTTAACTCAAGATGAAGCCTATGAAATTATGCGAAAGTGCGCTCGTGAAATTCAAAAGCGATTAATCATTAGCCAACCAAGATTCCATGTTCAGGTTGTGGACACTAACGGTGTTAAGCGATTGGAAGATATAACAACAGAAAATCTTAAAGATTAAAGTTTTTCTACTTTATTTGTAAGTCTCATGTATTTGGGGAAATTTTCTCTGCTTATTCAATTTTCATTTAAAATAATAAAGGAACAAGTTTCGATAAAAAGTTCTTAGCGTGTCTAATCAATTTTGCTAATGCAGTTATGGATATAATTTAAGGCTGATGACAAAATTTTTCTCTGCATATTTTTTAATTTTATTCAAAATAATTGATTTTTCTTCTTGACATCATATCCTAAATACACAATTTATGTTCATTAATTTAATGTTTTCGTAAAAGATATAGCCTAAAATGTTTACATGCAGCAGTAATAAAAAGAAATCAATTATGTTCTGTATAAATCATCTTAAAAATCAAAAATGCAAAAAACTTGTGCATATAAAACTAGTCAAACAACAAAAAAAGAATTTCATGAAGCACATTTTTCTTTAGCAGTCTATCCATGTACAAATAATAAAGACGTTGGAGATGTTAATCACAGCTTAGAACTTATCCAAATGGTTTTTTTTTTGTATCATATATCTTGTTCTACATATTTTTCTCATTAAGCTGCTCATAACTTAAGATGTAACTTTTTTGTTTCTAAAACAAATTCAAACTAAACTTAAATTATACTTTCTAAGTGTCTTCATTATCATATTAAAGGAATTACGGCAGCACATGAATATTTCATTTTTAAAATTTTTGTTTCATTTTGTATCATAATTAATGAATCCTTTAAAGTTCCTTAAAAGAAGAATTCTGCTCTAAATTTTAATAGTGAAATATCAATGGTCTGTTATCATGCGGAGGATATTCGTAACAAAATATTGGAAGGAAAACATTTGTTGATTGGTAGAATTATGTGTGTTAGGTAAGTAAAAGGTTTATTTTGTCTTCTTCTTTTCTGTTTTGGACTGCTCGGGTTTCGACTTTTCTTTGACCTCCTTTTCGTCTGTCTTCTCTTCTGGATGATCTTCATAGCTGCAATAAAAAAGTTTTGTTTGATCATGTCAGTTTTAACTTTAAAAAAAAAAATGACATAGACTTACGCAAATAATGTTTTCAAGTCTCCTCTGATCATTGCAATGAAGATTGGAGTGATTACACATGCTGGAACTAAATAGAGAAGGGCTGGCTGTGCGTGTTTGTATACATGCATGACAAATATTGTTGCCATAAGTCCCATGAAATAGGCAATGAATGTAGCATAGAAGTAAAGGCTGGAGTTTCTCTTCAAGCTGTAGTCATAACGCAATAGAAGAGCAATGAAAATTCCAGGAATCACAATGTCACCGAGTCCAAGCATGGCAAAGTTTGAAGCTCCTAAGCCTTTTTCAAGAAGATCTTGTGGAAAAACGAGTTTAATGGGTGCTTCGAAGCTCTTTGCGACTGTTACCATGACGTTTGTGCCAAAAACCCAGAAAATGTCATAAACAAAAAGTCCCCCTAATAGAATGCATCCAGTTATTACATTATTCAAATATAATAATTCAACTCCATTGAGAGCAAATGCCAATCCGAAAAGATTATTTGCAATCCAGTGCTTCTTGAATAGATACCAGACTCCAATTGTTGTAGATATTACCAAACATACGATATCATATGATGTAAATTTATAATCAATAAGATCTTCATTTGTGCCTTTTGTAAACTTAATATGAAATGGAACATATGGAATTGACGATGGAACTAATTTACTAATGACGGGTGCCAATAAATGAGACAATGCTAAAACTCCTAATACGAAAAAGTATCCAGTGAGCAGGAGATTGATGTACTCCTTTGAGAATAACTTGAAAAATATGTAGAGACCAAAAAGTGCACACGAAGCAATGATTGGAAACATCATAGCATCTTTTTTCGTCATAATATCGGGTTTTTCTGTTGAATCACTCGCCTGTAAATAATTCAACACTTGTTTAGAGCTATGTCTAACTTAGAAATTTAATATATTACTTTGTGTTCTTTCTGATTACTTAAACTTCTCTTTGATCCAAAGAAAATTGGTAGAAGTGCCATTATCACTAAACTGCTATAAGCAATGAACATTCCTTCTGAAGTTGCCGGAATTTTGACATTGGCATTCTCTGTGATGTTTTCGACTGTCTTTTGAACAGTTTCAGCTAATGTATCAGCCATTATTCTAATATAATTCACTTAAAATTATTTTTATAAATTTTTCTCACTACTATGTACGTGTCAAAAATCCAGGGATGTGAAGCTATAGAAAAAATTGTCTGTCTTGTTTATAAATAAAGTTCTTAAATTTTCACAAGGGAGTTTTCTTTTCTCATTAAGTTTTCTAAAGTGTGAAAATTAACAAATTTCCTCGAGTTTATCTCGAGTATCATTACATTTATTGAGTTAAAACGATAAATCGTTATTGAAATAACAACATGTCATTCAAGAACGATCTTAAGCTTTTGACTAAGCCATATTATTGGATAAATATTCTATTGTCTTTGACTTATATAGTCGCGAAAAAAACACCAGGACTTTGCAGCTATATTCATCCTTATGTGTTTCCACAAGAAGAGTCATGTGAATTGGATAGTCGTGAAACAGAAATTCTGTTCTTTCTCATGATTGTAGTTATGCTGCGTTCAAGGAAAACTGGAAGGTATGCATGATCGAATATAACATAAGTAGATTTAAACTAGGTCATTAGACAATTTAAAGAACATTCACATAAAAAAAATTCTCCTTACATTTTCAGTGTCACAATGATTAACTATTTAACATCTTCTTTCCTGTATACGAAGCTAGCAAATCTCATTCTGTGGTTTTATTCGGATATTAAATGTGGAATTCTTTATGGAGTTTTATTCATTCTATTTGCTCTCATTTTACCGGAACCAACCTACTCAGGACCGGATAATGTCATCTATTTTAGACAACCAAATAGCTTACAAGAGGAATTGGATAGAGATAAAAGAGTCACTTGGCTAGTTACGTTTTATACTACATGGAATCCAGCTTGCGTCACTTTTGCACCAATATTTGCTCAGCTATCGAACGAGTACAACCTTGATAACTTCAAATTCGGTAAAGTGGATATTGGTCGATTACCCGATGATGGCAAAAAGTATCATGTCTCTGATAGTTCATTAAGTCGTCAATTACCGACAGTTGTTCTGTTTAAGAATGGAAAAGAAGAATGCCGTAGACCATTTGCTGATGGCAAAGGAAAATTAGTAAAGTTTTTCTTCTCTGAAGATAATTTGAAAGCAGCATTTGATTTGACCAGTGTGCATAAGGAATGCAAAGAAAATCCAATTAAGACTCGCAAAGCAATCAAATCTAATGATGAGGATAAAAAGACAAACTAAAGAAAAGCATATAAGTATCGCACAGCATTTGAGCACACATGCATTTCTAGTCGTCTAGAGTTATTTTTGTTTCATGTTCATGAATTTATGTTTGTTCATGTATGTCCTACTTCATCCGCTAAATTCTCAATTGTTGGATTTATAATTTTAGAATAAAATAACGGTTATTTCAAAATTTGAATTTATGTGTATTTTTTCAAGGGCTCACGGGGTGTAAAATTATTTTTTCTTTTCGCTCAACATGGCAGATCATCAGGTAATGTTTCCTAAATTATATTAAATTCTAATACAATGAGATATTTGTGGAGTGTTTAATTAAGTGAAATCAAGAGACAAGTTAATGTTCTCTAAAATGAATATAAAGAAATTGCTTTAAAGTCCTGGATTTCTCAAAAAATCTGACATAAACAATATGTCTAACATAATAATTTAAGTATGGCTTGAAATATTATTTTCACAACTATCTCATTACATTAATTAATTTTTTATATGATGATAAAAATCATGACGGTCTTCTGATACATATATGCGGAGGAAAGTGATACACTTTTTAGTTTTACTGACAACTTTTAAAGATTTTCATCATCTAACCTCACACAATTTGATATGGAATAAACTAATGCTTTATTTCTCCTTAATATTTTTGTAGGTCGAACGTGCTTTCCAAAAGCAACAAGGAGTAAATCTTAATCGTAACATCCGGTTCCAAGGAAAGAAACCAAAATCAACTCGTCTTCACCGTAATGTTGGACTTGGATTCAAAACACCAAAAGAGGTATGTTGATGCACTTAATTTAAAGATTATGCTATTAAACTTTTTATGATGAGAACATTCATGACGGTCTACAGATTTTAATAATGTTGATTCTTGAAATTATCCCGAATCTGAACAAATTCAATATACAATCTATATGAAAGTAAATTACGAATCTGCAATTAATGCTTAGTTTATTTAATTGTAGGCAGTCTCTGGACATTATATCGATAAGAAATGTCCATTTACTGGTATGGTTTCAATTCGTGGAAGAATTTTGACTGGAGTCGTACGAAAAATGAAGATGCAAAGAACAATTGTCATTCGTCGTGATTTCTTACATTTCGTTAAAAAATACAGTCGTTTTGAAAAGAGACACAAAAATATGAGCGTACATTTATCACCTTGCTTCCGCGATGTTGAGCTCGGAGATGTTGTCACAGTTGGAGAATGTCGTCCACTCTCAAAGACAGTCAAGTTTAATGTATTGAAGGTCAGCAAAGTTGCTGGATCAAAGAAGAAGTTCCAGAAATTCTAAATTGTTTAAATACATTCTTCATTATGTATCAAGATCCAAGAACATAATATTAAATAAAATCAAGAAAAACACATTGGATTATTTGTAATTTAAGGTCATCCTAAGAACCAACCAATCATTTATTCAATTAATTCACATTTTCAGATTGTAATCAATTAACACTTTGGTAGTTTACAAAATTCTTTTTCTATTATAGCACTGCTACGTAAAACTTTTTTTGTATGACAAATACTTATTTATTATCCTTTATTGGTGATTAATTATGGTAAAAATTATAAATTTTGTGACATGAGTCTTTGAACTATTCTAAAAAATAACCAAAAGTCCAGAATTTTGATTTATGAAATGCTGTTCTTAAACATCTTTTGGATGTAAATTTACTTTTTGTCTTCAATTGGCTTATTTTCTTTAACATTAAGTCGAGCCGGTCCTGTGTGTTGAATGCTGATTACACGCTCATTATTTTCAATAGCTTGTGGTGGAGGTGCCTTGATAGTCAGAACCCCATCTGAAGATAATTCAGAACTTATTGATTTTGGGTCATATCCTTTAGGAAGTGTATAGCGTCGAATAAAATGACGACTGATTTGACCATGCTCATCTTGTCGTTCTTCATGTTTTCCTTCAATAACCACCGAATTATCAGTTGTCTTTACAGTAATTTCACTTGGTTTAAATTGTTGAACATCCATGCACACTTGAAAACCATCCTTGCCAGTTGTTGGAATTACCTCATTTATATCCCCCATCATTTGTCTTTGCAATTCTCTCGAACGTTGTTCCATTTGTCTAAATTCACGAGGTATTCTCAGCATCTCGTTAAGATCATGGGGATGGAAACCAAATCCAAAATCGTCAAAAAATGACATTGGTCGTCGCCATGAAGGAATTAAATCGTGCTGTAATCTCCATGGATTAGCGTAGAAATCATCCATGTCTCTCCACAAAGTAGGAACTAATGACATCGTTTTTGCTACTTTCAAAAATTTCACGCTTTTAATTATACTTTGAATCTTAGTTTTCGATTTCCTTATTTCTCTTTGGTTTATTTCACTTTGAATTTTCTTTTATAAATGCTGCTGTATCCGCTCATTGCACAGCCGTTTATATATTCTTCACAAATACATCGAGAAATTTCGATAAAGCTTCTGGGTATATTTTTCGCGAAAATTCTTTTCTGTGTGTATTCATTGTTGTCATGGTTCTAGAAAATTAAATAATGAATGTCTAAATTGGTCTAAATCGTTAATTTTTCTATAATGCAAACCGTGGGTGGAATCAAATGAATCAGATTATTTATTATAAATTTAAATTCAATAATAAATTGATCTCATTCTTTTTCATTGTCTGTTTGAAAAAACTTGTAAACTAAGCTGTTGCATCGCTTGGATGTATGAGGCTTGCATTATTTTTCGATGATCATATGTCTATTATTTACAGTCAACACATACAAGATTCGCCGGTTCTTACAGTACAATTAGGGTCATTCAAATAAAATTATGTAAAAGAGTTCATTTCGAGAAAAATTTAGAGATAAGTTTGTGTAAGAGCGTTTGGATGTGTATAGCATGGCGCATCGCAATTTATATGTGAAATCGATACAAACAAATTTATTTACTTTACCGTCCGAATAAACGATAAAATTGAGTGGATTAAGGTTTACAATCCTTTATAAAGAAGATGTTGGTTGGGTGTTGTTGTAACAATATTATTTATTAATTGAAAGCATCAGTATATTGGACAACAAATAAAAAGGTAAAGCATGTGAATAAAAATATATAGACGTTAGAAATCTCTAGAATCTTCTTGACTTTTTAAAAATTGTTATGGTAATTGGGCTGTATTTTAGTTCATATGCATCTTCTTTAGCTCACCTTTTTACTCGAATTCTGTGGACAAAGGATGATGTTCTGTGGATGATTATTAGTCAAGCACTTACTAGGTTTCTTAATTATTCTGTGCATTTAAATACTTAGACACGACTTGTTTGATCAGATGACTGAAAATCTGGTGCCATTAAATCTATCGCCAATCCCATCATTTCTCTGGGATGCAGCTTTAAATCACCCAGAACCAAAAAATCTTTAACCCCCCCCCCCCCCCCCCCCCCCCCCCCCCAACAAATTTGTGGGGATTTAGAACTCTCACATCGACCGCAAAAAGTGAACGTAATAAGTGAATGACTCTACTATAGGTATTCTGTTTGTATTGGTTTAAAAAAAATGTTTTTGTACACACGTGCTACTTGTTTTGGTAGATTTTAAATTTTGTTTGTTTGCTTTACCGGCTTAGTGACTTAACTGAACATTTCGAATGGCGAATTCTCGTAAGATATATTTTCAAAGAAAATACTGGAAAATGGAAAAATAGCACAAATAAATTACTCAGTCGAATTCCATAATTTACAAAATAGTTTATTCGTTTATTATTTTGTTTTTGTCGTTTAAATTACAAGTTCTATAAACTTCTGGAAACAAATATTTTTTAAATGGATCAATAATTTGAATCTTAACCCTATCGCCTGCAATTAAAACAGTCAAAAAATTCATTGGAAGGTACAAAAATGCTACTTTACAAATTTACAAATGGTCAAGACCTTCGATAACACCTGTTAAATTATTAATGTCCAAATGCATGAATCCAAAGACTATGGATAGTTGATGAAAATTTGAACTCGAATGGACAAGACAATGTGCACCAATGTGCACTAGTTTGTTTACAATTTATGAATAAATTTTTTAATTGCAATTTTTTCATCTATTTGAAGCATAATTTAAGCTATGACAGTTGCAAATCGTTTTTTATCACTGAATAAATACAGCAACATGCTTAAACAGAACCAAAAATGACTTAAAATAGGAAATTTTGAGAATTTATGAAAACATTCATTCAAAATATTTATAGTTTAACAGCGTGCTATCCATAGTCCTTGGGCATGAATCATACAATAAATGAAATATGTTAAATTTATTTCTCTACCTTCTTATCATGTCCTGCATTGCTTCTTATCATGTCCTGCATTGCTTCTTATCATGTCCTGCATTGCTTCTTATCATGTCCTGCATTGCTTTCCTTGTTTTCTTTAACACTTAAATATGCTAGTCCGGCATGTGAAATGGGAATAATACGTTCATTGACTTCCAAAGTCTGAGGTGGTGGAGCCTTAATAGTCAAAACACCATCAGATGATAAATAAGAAATAACGGAATCGGAATCATATCCTTTTGGCATTGTGTAGCGTCGTGAAAATTGACGGCTGATATATCCATGCTCATCTTCACGTTCCTCGTGTTTGCCTTCGACCACAATAAAGTTATCAACAGTCTTTACGGCTATTTCATTTGGATTAAATTGTTGAACCTCTACACAAACTTGGAAACCATCTTTACCAGTTGTAGGAAGAAATTTATTAGCCTGACTTTTCTTTTGACATCTTGAACCATTTTCTGACTGTCGCATTTCTGTTGGGACTGCAAGGATTGCTGATAATTCGATAGGATTCAATCCAAATGCAAAATCACTGTGTGGGTGTTGACGATACTGATAACGTCGAGGACATCCATAAAAATCTTCGAACATCAATGGAAGGAAAGACATTTTTTTATATTCACACCGTTTTCACGTGTGAATCTATTGGTTTTGTTCAGATTCAAAAATCAGTTTTCAGAATTTTGTTAGGATATGTAGCAAGATAGCTTAAAATGTTCAGAGATGAACAGTTTGTGCCTTGAATTTCACATCAGAAAATCGCAAAATATGCTTTCTGTAAGCAAGCAAACAAGCAAACAAGCAAGTTAATCAGCAAGAAATCTCAATAACGAGACATCGTAGAGACTTCTAGTTTTTTACATTTGATCCGTGCTGCTCTATAGAAGAGCTGTATTGTTTTTGGGCAAGGTAGGAACAGCCGTTGCTTTAGAAAAAGCAAAAAACTTTCCTTTCTTACGAATTTTTTAAAATAAAAGTTCACTGTGATTTTTTTTAAAATTAAACTTTGGATGAAAAAAATTTTTTTGAGCAAAGAACCAAGAAGGAAATACATTTTCAATTTTGGACTAGGGGCGACCCTAGTCAAAATCAATTTTGTCACTTTTTTCTTCGAGGGTTTTTCCAAATGGATTAAAACTTTGCATAAATATTCTAGTGCTTAAAACAAATACAAATAAAACATCCTAAAGTTTTTTTGAGCTAAGAACCAAGAAAGAAATACATTTTCAATTTTGGACTAGGGGCGACCCTAGTCAAAATCAATTTTGTCACTTTTTTCTTCGAGGGTTTTTCCAAATGGATTAAAACTTTGCATAAATATTCTAGTGCTTAAAACAAATACAAATAAAACATCCTAAAGTTTTTTTGAGCTAAGAACCAAGAAGGAAATACATTTTCAATTTTGGACTATGGGCGACTCAGTCAAAATCAATTTTGTCACTTTTTTCTTCGAGGGTTTTTCCAAATGGATTAAAACTTTGCATAAATATTCTAGTGCTTAAAACAAATACAAATAAAACATTTTAAAATTTTTTTGAGCAAAGAACCAAGAAGGAAATACATTTTCAATTTTGGACTAGGGGCGACCCTAGTCAAAATCAATTTTGTCACTTTTTTCTTCGAGGGTTTTTCCAAATGGATTAAAACTTTGCATAAATATTCTAGTGCTTAAAACAAATACAAATAAAACATCCTAAAGTTTTTTTGAGCTAAGAACCAAGAAGGAAATACATTTTCAATTTTGGACTGGGGGCGACCCTAGTCAAAATCAATTTTGTCACTTTTTTCTTCGAGGGTTTTTCCAAATGGATTAAAACTTTGCATAAATATTCTAGTGCTTAAAACAAATACAAATAAAACATCCTAAAGTTTTTTTGAGCTAAGAACCAAGAAGGAAATACATTTTCAATTTTGGACTAGGGGCGACCCTAGTCAAAATCAATTTTGTCACTTTTTTCTTCGAGGGTTTTTCCAAATGGATTAAAACTTTGCATAAATATTTTAGCGCTTACAACAAATACAAATAAAACATCCCAAAGTTTTTTTGAGCTAAGAACCAAGAAGGAAATACATTTTCAATTTTGGACTAGGGGCGACCCTAGTCAAAATCAATTTTGTCACTTTTTTCTTCGAGGGTTTTTCCAAATGGATTAAAACTTGGCATAAATATTCTAGTGCTTAAAACAAATACAAATAAAACATCCTAAAGTTTTTTTGAGCTAAGAACCAAGAAGGAAATACATTTTCAATTTTGGACTATGGGCGACCCTAGTCAAAATCAATTTTGTCACTTTTTTCTTCGAGGGTTTTTCCAAATGGATTAAAACTTTGCATAAATATTTTAGTGCTTAAAACAAATACAAATAAAACATCCTAAAGTTTTTTTGAGCTAAGAACCAAGAAGGAAATACATTTTCAATTTTGGACTAGGGGCGACTCAGTCAAAATCAATTTTGTCACCTTTTTCTTCGAGGGTTTTTCCAAATGGATTAAAACTTTGCATAAATATTCTAGTGCTTAAAACAAATACGAATAAAACATTTTAAAATTTTTTTGAGCAAAGAACCAAGAAGGAAATACATTTTCAATTTTGGACTAGGGGCGACCCTAGTCAAAATCAATTTTGTCACTTTTTTCTTCGAGGGTTTTTCCAAATGGATTAAAACTTGGCATAAATATTCTAGTGCTTAAAACAAATACAAATAAAACATCCTAAAGTTTTTTTGAGCTAAGAACCAAGAAGGAAATACATTTTCAATTTTGGACTGGGGGCGACCCTAGTCAAAATCAATTTTGTCACTTTTTTCTTCGAGGGTTTTTCCAAATGGATTAAAACTTTGCATAAATATTCTAGTGCTTAAAACAAATACAAATAAAACATCCTAAAGTTTTTTTGAGCTAAGAACCAAGAAGGAAATACATTTTCAATTTTGGACTAGGGGCGACCCTAGTCAAAATAAATTTTGTCACTTTTTTCTTCGAGGGTTTTTCCAAATGGATTAAAACTTTGCATAAATATTTTAGTGCTTACAACAAATACAAATAAAACATCCCAAAGTTTTTTTGAGCTAAGAACCAAGAAGGAAATACATTTTCAATTTTGGACTAGGGGCGACCCTAGTCAAAATCAATTTTGTCACTTTTTTCTTCGAGGGTTTTTCCAAATGGATTAAAACTTTGCATAAATATTCTAGTGCTTAAAACAAATACAAATAAAACATCCTAAAGTTTTTTTGAGCTAAGAACCAAGAAAGAAATACATTTTCAATTTTGGACTAGGGGCGACCCTAGTCAAAATCAATTTTGTCACTTTTTTCTTCGAGGGTTTTTCCAAATGGATTAAAACTTGGCATAAATATTCTAGTGCTTAAAACAAATACAAATAAAATATCCTAAAATTTTTTTGGGCAAAGAACCAAGAAGGAAATACATTTTCAATTTTGGACTAGGGGCGACCCTAGTCAAAATCAATTTTGTCACTTTTTTCTTCGAGGGTTTTTCCAAATGGATTAAAACTTGGCATAAATATTCTAGTGCTTAAAACAAATACAAATAAATATCCTAAAGTTTTTTTGAGCTAAGAACCAAGAAGGAAATACATTTTCAATTTTGGACTAGGGGCGACCCTAGTCAAAATCAATTTTGTCACTTTTTTCATCGAGGGTTTTTCCAAATGGATTAAAACTTTGCATAAATATTTTAGTGCTTAAAACAAATACAAATAAAACATCCTAAAGTTTTTTTGAGCTAAGAACCAAGAAGGAAATACATTTTCAATTTTGGACTAGGGGCGACTCAGTCAAAATCAATTTTGTCACTTTTTTCTTCGAGGGTTTTTCCAAATGGATTAAAACTTTGCATAAATATTCTAGTGCTTAAAACAAATACAAATAAAACATTTTAAAATTTTTTTGAGCAAAGAACCAAGAAGGAAATACATTTTCAATTTTGGACTAGGGGCGACCCTAGTCAAAATCAATTTTGTCACTTTTTTCTTCGAGGGTTTTTCCAAATGGATTAAAACTTGACATAAATATTCTAGTGCTTAAAACAAATACAAATAAAACATCCTAAAGTTTTTTTGAGCTAAGAACCAAGAAGGAAATACATTTTCAATTTTGGACTGGGGGCGACCCTAGTCAAAATCAATTTTGTCACTTTTTTCTTCGAGGGTTTTTCCAAATGGATTAAAACTTTGCATAAATATTCTAGTGCTTAAAACAAATACAAATAAAACATCCTAAAGTTTTTTTGAGCAAAGAACCAAGAAGGAAATACATTTTCAATTTTGGACTAGGGGTTTTTCCAAATGGATTAAAACTTTGCATAAATATTCTAGTGCTTAAAACAAATACAAATAAAACATCCTAAAGTTTTTTTGAGCTAAGAACCAAGAAGGAAATACATTTTCAATTTTGGACTAGGGGCGACCCTAGTCAAAATCAATTTTGTCACTTTTTTCTTCGAGGGTTTTTCCAAATGGATTAAAACTTTGCATAAATATTCTAGTGCTTAAAACAAATACAAATAAAACATCCTAAAGTTTTTTTGAGCAAAGAACCAAGAAGGAAATACATTTTCAATTTTGGACTAGGGGTTTTTCCAAATGGATTAAAACTTTGCATAAATATTCTAGTGCTTAAAACAAATACAAATAAAACATCCTAAAGTTTTTTTGAGCTAAGAACCAAGAAGGAAATACATTTTCAATTTTGGACTAGGGGCGACCCTAGTCAAAATCAATTTTGTCACTTTTTTCTTCGAGGGTTTTTCCAAATGGATTAAAACTTGACATAAATATTCTAGTGCTTAAAACAAATACAAATAAAACATCCTAAAGTTTTTTTGAGCTAAGAACCAAGAAGGAAATACATTTTCAATTTTGGACTAGGGGCGACCCTAGTCAAAATCAATTTTGTCACTTTTTTCTTCGAGGGTTTTTCCAAATGGATTAAAACTTTGCATAAATATTCTAGTGCTTAAAACAAATACAAATAAAACATCCTAAAGTTTTTTTGAGCTAAGAACCAAGAAGGAAATACATTTTCAATTATGAACTTGGGACTGGTCGAGTCAAAATCTAGTTTTTCATTTTTTTTTTCGAAGGTTTATCCAAATGGATTGAAACTTTGCATAAATATTCTAGTGCTTAAAACAAATACAAATAAAATATCCTAAAATTTTTTTGGGCAAAGAACCAAGAAGGAAATACATTTTCAATTTTGGACTAGGGGCGACCCTAGTCAAAATCAATTTTGTCACTTTTTTCTTCGAGGGTTTTTCCAAATGGATTAAAACTTGGCATAAATATTCTAGTGCTTAAAACAAATACAAATAAACATCCTAAAGTTTTTTGAGCTAAGAACCAAGAAGGAAATACATTTTCAATTTTGGACTAGGGGCGACCCTAGTCAAAATCAATTTTGTCACTTTTTTCATCGAGGGTTTTTCCAAATGGATTAAAACTTTGCATAAATATTCTAGTGCTTAAAACAAATACAAATAAAACATCCTAAAGTTTTTTTGAGCAAAGAACCAAGAAGGAAATACATTTTCAATTTTGGACTAGGGGCGACCCTAGTCAAAATCAATTTTGTCACTTTTTTCTTCGAGGGTTTTTCCAAATGGATTAAAACTTGACATAAATATTCTAGTGCTTAAAACAAATACAAATAAAACATCCTAAAGTTTTTTTGAGCTAAGAACCAAGAAGGAAATACATTTTCAATTTTGGACTAGGGGCGACCCTAGTCAAAATCAATTTTGTCACTTTTTTCTTCGAGGGTTTTTCCAAATGGATTAAAACTTGGCATAAATATTCTAGTGCTTAAAACAAATACAAATAAACATCCTAAAGTTTTTTGAGCTAAGAACCAAGAAGGAAATACATTTTCAATTTTGGACTAGGGGCGACCCTAGTCAAAATCAATTTTGTCACTTTTTTCATCGAGGGTTTTTCCAAATGGATTAAAACTTTGCATAAATATTCTAGTGCTTAAAACAAATACAAATAAAACATCCTAAAGTTTTTTTGAGCTAAGAACCAAGAAGGAAATACATTTTCAATTTTGAACTAGGGGCGACCCTAGTCAAAATCAATTTTGTCACTTTTTTCTTCGAGGGTTTTTCCAAATGGATTAAAACTTTGCATAAATATTTTAGTGCTTAAAACAAATCAAATAAAACATCCCAAAGTTTTTTTGAGCAAAGAACCAAGAAGGAAATACATTTTAAATTTTGGACTAGGGGCGACCCTAGTCAAAATCAATTTTGTCACTTTTTTCTTCGAGGGTTTTTCCAAATGGATTGAAACTTTGCATAAATATTCTAGTGTTTAAAACAAATACAAATAAAACATCCTAAGCTTTTTTTTGAGCAAAGAACCAAGTAGGAAATACATTTTCAATTATGAACTTGGGACAGGTCTAGTCAAAATCTAGTTTTTCATTTTTATTTTCGAAGGTTTATCCAAATGGATTGAAACTTTTTATAAATATTCTAGTGTTAAAAACAAATACAAATAAAACATCCTAAAATTTTTTTGAGCAAAGAACCAAGTAGGAAATACATTTTCAATTTTGGACTAGGGGCGACCCTAGTCAAAATCAATTTTGTCACTTTTTTCTTCGAGGGTTTTTCCAAATGGATTAAAACTTGACATAAATATTCTAGTGCTTAAAACAAATACAAATAAAACATCCTAAAGTTTTTTTGAGCTAAGAACCAAGAAGGAAATACATTTTCAATTTTGGACTAGGGGCGACCCTAGTCAAAATCAATTTTGTCACTTTTTTCTTCGAGGGTTTTTCCAAATGGATTAAAACTTTGCATAAATATTCTAGTGCTTAAAACAAATACAAATAAAACATCCTAAAGTTTTTTTGAGCTAAGAACCAAGAAGGAAATACATTTTCAATTATGAACTTGGGACTGGTCGAGTCAAAATCTAGTTTTTCATTTTTTTTTTCGAAGGTTTATCCAAATGGATTGAAACTTTGCATAAATATTCTAGTGCTTAAAACAAATACAAATAAAATATCCTAAAATTTTTTTGGGCAAAGAACCAAGAAGGAAATACATTTTCAATTTTGGACTAGGGGCGACCCTAGTCAAAATCAATTTTGTCACTTTTTTCTTCGAGGGTTTTTCCAAATGGATTAAAACTTGGCATAAATATTCTAGTGCTTAAAACAAATACAAATAAACATCCTAAAGTTTTTTTGAGCTAAGAACCAAGAAGGAAATACATTTTCAATTTTGGACTAGGGGCGACCCTAGTCAAAATCAATTTTGTCACTTTTTTCATCGAGGGTTTTTCCAAATGGATTAAAACTTTGCATAAATATTTTAGTGCTTAAAACAAATACAAATAAAACATCCTAAAGTTTTTTTGAGCTAAGAACCAAGAAGGAAATACATTTTCAATTTTGGACTAGGGGCGACTCAGTCAAAATCAATTTTGTCACTTTTTTCTTCGAGGGTTTTTCCAAATGGATTAAAACTTTGCATAAATATTCTAGTGCTTAAAACAAATACAAATAAAACATTTTAAAATTTTTTTGAGCAAAGAACCAAGAAGGAAATACATTTTCAATTTTGGACTAGGGGCGACCCTAGTCAAAATCAATTTTGTCACTTTTTTCTTCGAGGGTTTTTCCAAATGGATTAAAACTTGGCATAAATATTCTAGTGCTTAAAACAAATACAAATAAAACATCCTAAAGTTTTTTTGAGCTAAGAACCAAGAAGGAAATACATTTTCAATTTTGGACTGGGGGCGACCCTAGTCAAAATCAATTTTGTCACTTTTTTCTTCGAGGGTTTTTCCAAATGGATTGAAACTTTGCATAAATATTCTAGTGCTTAAAACAAATACAAATAAAACATCCTAAAGTTTTTTTGAGCTAAGAACCAAGAAGGAAATACATTTTCAATTTTGGACTAGGGGCGACCCTAGTCAAAATCAATTTTGTCACTTTTTTCTTCGAGGGTTTTTCCAAATGGATTAAAACTTTGCATAAATATTCTAGTGCTTAAAACAAATTCCTTTCTTTTTCGCTTTTTCTTTTTCTATTTTTCATCGTTTCGCGGATCATAAATCTATTCTATTATCGATCAAAAAAGATTGCGTTCCGAATAACACTGCAACAAGCCACGATTTTTACAAAATAACGAATCATACGAAAATCATTGCGAAAAAGTTAATAAGCAATCTGACTGCGAATAATTTTGATAAGTATTTAAAGGAGATTAATAATGTAATTGATGATAATAGCGTTAAATTCCGTCAAAAATCGCTTTTTCGTAAGCCTTTTATTAATTTTGAAATTTTAAATCTAATGATTATACGCGATAATTATTTTAAAATAAAAGTGAAATATCCCCATTATTCGTATGCTATTAATCAATATAAATATTACCGTAATTTAACTGCGCGTAAAGTAAAAGAAAGTAAAAAGGCATTTCTCGATAACTATTTTCAATCAAATGCAAATGATCCCCATAAATTATGGTCGCAATTTAAAAGCCTGCTATATAATACTTATGGTAATAAATCTTCATGTGACATTATTATGAATAATGGAATACCAATTGTTGATAAGAATGCAATCGCTAATCATTTTAATTTATTCTTTACGTCCAAAATCAAAAAACTAGTAGCATCTCAACATATTGATGACTCAGATTTCCATACATTTCATGCTTTTGAGGAATATGATATTTTTTGCAAATTTTCTAATCCACAGTGTACAGAAGATGAGATATCACTTATAATTGATAACTTATCAAACTCCAAATCAGTTGACGCTTACGGAATTTCAAATTACTTTGTCAAATTACATAAAAATAGCTTAGTTACTAACTTAACATCACTTATTAACAGTGCCATTCAGTCCAATAACTTTCCAGATTGCCTTAAAGTCGGAATTGTTAGTCCAATTCACAAAAATGGATGTAAATCTGATGTTAATAACTATAGACCGATAACTGTTTTGCCCATTTTCTCAAAAATCTTTGAATATGTGATTAAACGGCGTCTTGAAGATCACTTAGAAGCAAATAAAATCGTTCACATCTCTCAATTCGGCTATACAAAATGTTCAAACACAGAACTGGCTACTGCACATATCCTCAATGATATTTATAAAAGTGTAGATCTAAGATTTGCCACATCACTTACATGCTTAGATCTTTCATCTGCATTTGACTGCGTTAGACACTCAATCCTTATTAATAAACTTAAGAAAATAAAACTATCGTCTTCTTTTTTGTCTTTATTAACATCCTATTTTCATAATAGAAATCAAATTGTTAAGATTGATAGTACCTTTAGTGATGTATGTAATGTTGAGGAAGGAGTTGCGCAAGGTGGAGTTTTATCAGGGACTTTATTCAACTTATATATTAATAGTATAAATTCTATAGATCTAAACTCGTCACTGTCATTATACTGCGACGATATCTCACTAGTTACCTCTGCACCAACTCCAATGCTCCTGAAACAGAAATTAGAAGAAGATTTATCTAGAATTTCAATGTGGCTAAAATTTCACTTTCTTTTCCCTAACGCAAAAAAAACCAAATACTTGTTGTTTCATAATAAAAGGCGTCATGAAAACTTTTACGAGCTAGCACTTAATATCAAATTTAATGGAATAGTAATCGAAAGAGTTGAGCATACAAGGCTTTTAGGACTCGAAGTGGATGAAACGCTTTCCTTTTCATTCCATATCTTTAAATTACAGAGAAAAATTGTCTCTTTTATGTTCGCTCTCAAGCGAATACGTGCATTGATTACTGAAAAAACAGCTTTAACGCTGTATTTTGCATATATTAATTCAAGACTTTCTTACATGAATGCAATATGGGCTCCAATCCCAAATTATTTAATGGACTCTTTAGAAATAGTCCAGCGTAAAGCACTTCGTATAGTCTTTTGTAAAGATAGGATGTGTAGTCGAACGGAATTATACTCCGAAAAAATATTACCAGTTTCCCTTCAGTGTCAATTATCTTCAGCAATCCTCACCTTCAAAATGATTAATAATTCCGCTAAGCTAAATTTTCCTATCGAATATGCGCATCAAAGACATAGTCATGCTACAAGAAATGCAAATAACATTCTACTTCCAATAACTGCTACACAGTTAGGTGCATCAAATTTTTTTTGTTAGAGGATTTAAAATTTTTAACGATATTCCTATAGAGATAAAAAAATACGTCAGTCAAAGCATTTTCAAATCAAAATACAGAGAACATTTATACATTCAGCAATTATGGTATGAAACATGAATATATATATTACTTTTTTTCACGAATTAGAATATATAAAAATAAGAGTATTGAACAGTTGTAAAACTAAAATACATAAATGAATCAATAAATAAAAAAAAAAAAAAAAAAAAAAAAAAAAATACAAATAAAACATCCTAAAGTTTTTTTGAGCAAAGAACCAAGAAGGAAATACATTTTCAATTTTGGACTAGGGGTTTTTCCAAATGGATTAAAACTTTGCATAAATATTCTAGTGCTTAAAACAAATACAAATAAAACATCCTAAAGTTTTTTTGAGCTAAGAACCAAGAAGGAAATACATTTTCAATTTTGGACTAGGGGCGACCCTAGTCAAAATAAATTTTGTCACTTTTTTCTTCGAGGGTTTTTCCAAATGGATTAAAACTTTGCATAAATATTTTAGTGCTTACAACAAATACAAATAAAACATCCCAAAGTTTTTTTGAGCTAAGAACCAAGAAGGAAATACATTTTCAATTTTGGACTAGGGGCGACCCCAGTCAAAATCAATTTTGTCACTTTTTTCTTTGAGGGTTTTTCCAAATGGATTAAAACTTGGCATAAATATTCTAGTGCTTAAAACAAATTCAAATAAAACATCCCAAAATTTTTTTGAGCAAAGAACCAAGAAGGAAATACATTTTCAATTTTGGACTAGGGGCGACCCTAGTCAAAATCAATTTTGTCACTTTTTTCTTCGAGGGTTTTTCCAAATGGATTAAAACTTGGCATAAATATTCTAGTGCTTAAAACAAATTCAAATAAAACATCCCAAAATTTTTTTGAGCAAAGAACCAAGAAGGAAATACATTTTCAATTTTGGACTAGGGGCGACCCTAGTCAAAATCAATTTTGTCACTTTTTTCTTCGAGGGTTTTTCCAAATGGATTAAAACTTGGCATAAATATTCTAGTGCTTAAAACAAATACAAATAAAACATCCTAAAGTTTTTTTGAGCTAAGAACCAAGAAGGAAATACATTTTCAATTTTGGACTAGGGGCGACCCTAGTCAAAATCAATTTTGTCACTTTTTTCTTCGAGGGTTTTTCCAAATGGATTAAAACTTTGCATAAATATTCTAGTGCTTAAAACAAATACAAATAAAACATCCTAAAGTTTTTTTGAGCAAAGAACCAAGAAGGAAATACATTTTCAATTTTGGACTAGGGGCGACCCTAGTCAAAATCAATTTTGTCACTTTTTTCTTCGAGGGTTTTTCCAAATGGATTAAAACTTGACATAAATATTCTAGTGCTTAAAACAAATACAAATAAAACATCCTAAAGTTTTTTTGAGCTAAGAACCAAGAAGGAAATACATTTTCAATTTTGGACTAGGGGCGACCCTAGTCAAAATCAATTTTGTCACTTTTTTCATCGAGGGTTTTTCCAAATGGATTAAAACTTTGCATAAATATTCTAGTGCTTAAAACAAATACAAATAAAACATCCTAAAGTTTTTTTGAGCTAAGAACCAAGAAGGAAATACATTTTCAATTTTGGACTAGGGGCGACCCTAGTCAAAATCAATTTTGTCACTTTTTTCTTCGAGGGTTTTTCCAAATGGATTAAAACTTGGCATAAATATTCTAGTGCTTAAAACAAATACAAATAAACATCCTAAAGTTTTTTTGAGCTAAGAACCAAGAAGGAAATACATTTTCAATTTTGGACTAGGGGCGACCCTAGTCAAAATCAATTTTGTCACTTTTTTCATCGAGGGTTTTTCCAAATGGATTAAAACTTTGCATAAATATTCTAGTGCTTAAAACAAATACAAATAAAACATCCTAAAGTTTTTTTGAGCTAAGAACCAAGAAGGAAATACATTTTCAATTTTGGACTAGGGGCGACCCTAGTCAAAATCAATTTTGTCACTTTTTTCTTCGAGGGTTTTTCCAAATGGATTAAAACTTTGCATAAATATTTTAGTGCTTAAAACAAATACAAATAAAACATCCCAAAGTTTTTTTGAGCAAAGAACCAAGAAGGAAATACATTTTAAATTTTGGACTAGGGGCGACCCTAGTCAAAATCAATTTTGTCACTTTTTTCTTCGAGGGTTTTTCCAAATGTATTGAAACTTTGCATAAATATTCTAGTGTTAAAAACAAATACAAATAAAACATCCTAAGCTTTTTTTTGAGCAAAGAACCAAGTAGGAAATACATTTTC
Organism: Chironomus riparius; assembly: GCA_917627325.4. Classification (NCBI taxonomy): domain Eukaryota; kingdom Metazoa; phylum Arthropoda; class Insecta; order Diptera; family Chironomidae; genus Chironomus; species Chironomus riparius. The sequence continues at coordinate 25,872,102 of OU895877.1, forward strand.
AATTATGAACTTGGGACAGGTCTAGTCAAAATCTAGTTTTTCATTTTTATTTTCGAAGGTTTATCCAAATGGATTGAAACTTTTTATAAATATTTTAGTGTTAAAAACAAATACAAATAAAACATCCTAAAATTTTTTTGAGCAAAGAACCAAGTAGGAAATACATTATCAATTTTGGACTAGGGGCGACCCTAGTCAAAATCAATTTTGTCACTTTTTTCTTCGAGGGTTTATACAAATGGATTGAAACTTTGCATAAATATTCAAGTGCTTAAAACAAATACAAATAAAACATCCTAAGCATTTTTTGGAGCGAAGAACCAAGTAGGAAATACATTTTCAATTATGAACTTGGGACAGGTCGAGTCAAAATCTAGTTTTTCATTTTTTTTTTCGAAGGTTTATCCAAATGGATTGAAACTTTGCATAAATATTCAAGTGCTTAAAACAAATACAAATAAAACATCCTAAAATATTTTTGAGCAAAGAACCAAGAAGGAAATACATTTTCAATTTTGGACTAGGGGCGACCCTAGTCAAAATCAATTTTGTCACTTTTTTCTTCGAGGGTTTATACAAATGGATTGAAACTTTGCGTAAATATTCTAGTGTTTAAAACAAATACAAATAAAACATCCTAAGCTTTTTTTTGAGCAAAGAACCAAGTAGGAAATACATTTTCAATTATGAACTTGGGTCAGGTCGAGTCAAAATCTAGTTTTTCATTTTTTTTTTCGAAGGTTTATCCAAATGGATTGAAACTTTGCATAAATATTCAAGTGCTTAAAACAAATACAAATAAAACATCCTAAAATATTTTTGAGCAAAGAACCAAGAAGGAAATACATTTTCAATTTTGGACTAGGGGCGACCCCAGTCAAAATCAATTTTGTCACTTTTTTCTTTGAGGGTTTTTCCAAATGGATTAAAACTTGGCATAAATATTCTAGTGCTTAAAACAAATTCAAATAAAACATCCCAAAATTTTTTTGAGCAAAGAACCAAGAAGGAAATACATTTTCAATTTTGGACTAGGGGCGACCCTAGTCAAAATCAATTTTGTCACTTTTTTCTTCGAGGGTTTTTCCAAATGGATTAAAACTTGGCATAAATATTCTAGTGCTTAAAACAAATACAAATAAAACATCCTAAAGTTTTTTTGAGCTAAGAACCAAGAAGGAAATACATTTTCAATTTTGGACTAGGGGCGACCCTAGTCAAAATCAATTTTGTCACTTTTTTCTTCGAGGGTTTTTCCAAATGGATTAAAACTTTGCATAAATATTCTAGTGCTTAAAACAAATACAAATAAAACATCCTAAAGTTTTTTTGAGCAAAGAACCAAGAAGGAAATACATTTTCAATTTTGGACTAGGGGCGACCCTAGTCAAAATCAATTTTGTCACTTTTTTCTTCGAGGGTTTTTCCAAATGGATTAAAACTTGACATAAATATTCTAGTGCTTAAAACAAATACAAATAAAACATCCTAAAGTTTTTTTGAGCTAAGAACCAAGAAGGAAATACATTTTCAATTTTGGACTAGGGGCGACCCTAGTCAAAATCAATTTTGTCACTTTTTTCATCGAGGGTTTTTCCAAATGGATTAAAACTTTGCATAAATATTCTAGTGCTTAAAACAAATACAAATAAAACATCCTAAAGTTTTTTTGAGCTAAGAACCAAGAAGGAAATACATTTTCAATTTTGGACTAGGGGCGACCCTAGTCAAAATCAATTTTGTCACTTTTTTCTTCGAGGGTTTTTCCAAATGGATTAAAACTTGGCATAAATATTCTAGTGCTTAAAACAAATACAAATAAACATCCTAAAGTTTTTTTGAGCTAAGAACCAAGAAGGAAATACATTTTCAATTTTGGACTAGGGGCGACCCTAGTCAAAATCAATTTTGTCACTTTTTTCATCGAGGGTTTTTCCAAATGGATTAAAACTTTGCATAAATATTCTAGTGCTTAAAACAAATACAAATAAAACATCCTAAAGTTTTTTTGAGCTAAGAACCAAGAAGGAAATACATTTTCAATTTTGGACTAGGGGCGACCCTAGTCAAAATCAATTTTGTCACTTTTTTCTTCGAGGGTTTTTCCAAATGGATTAAAACTTTGCATAAATATTTTAGTGCTTAAAACAAATACAAATAAAACATCCCAAAGTTTTTTTGAGCAAAGAACCAAGAAGGAAATACATTTTAAATTTTGGACTAGGGGCGACCCTAGTCAAAATCAATTTTGTCACTTTTTTCTTCGAGGGTTTTTCCAAATGTATTGAAACTTTGCATAAATATTCTAGTGTTAAAAACAAATACAAATAAAACATCCTAAGCTTTTTTTTGAGCAAAGAACCAAGTAGGAAATACATTTTCAATTATGAACTTGGGACAGGTCTAGTCAAAATCTAGTTTTTCATTTTTATTTTCGAAGGTTTATCCAAATGGATTGAAACTTTTTATAAATATTTTAGTGTTAAAAACAAATACAAATAAAACATCCTAAAATTTTTTTGAGCAAAGAACCAAGTAGGAAATACATTATCAATTTTGGACTAGGGGCGACCCTAGTCAAAATCAATTTTGTCACTTTTTTCTTCGAGGGTTTATACAAATGGATTGAAACTTTGCATAAATATTCAAGTGCTTAAAACAAATACAAATAAAACATCCTAAGCATTTTTTGGAGCGAAGAACCAAGTAGGAAATACATTTTCAATTATGAACTTGGGACAGGTCGAGTCAAAATCTAGTTTTTCATTTTTTTTTTCGAAGGTTTATCCAAATGGATTGAAACTTTGCATAAATATTCAAGTGCTTAAAACAAATACAAATAAAACATCCTAAAATATTTTTGAGCAAAGAACCAAGAAGGAAATACATTTTCAATTTTGGACTAGGGGCGACCCTAGTCAAAATCAATTTTGTCACTTTTTTCTTCGAGGGTTTATACAAATGGATTGAAACTTTGCGTAAATATTCTAGTGTTTAAAACAAATACAAATAAAACATCCTAAGCTTTTTTTTGAGCAAAGAACCAAGTAGGAAATACATTTTCAATTATGAACTTGGGTCAGGTCGAGTCAAAATCTAGTTTTTCATTTTTTTTTTCGAAGGTTTATCCAAATGGATTGAAACTTTGCATAAATATTCTAGTGCTTAAAACAAATACAAATAAAACATCTTAAAATTTTTTTGGGCAAAGAACCAAGAAGGAAATACATTTTCAATTATGAACTTGGGACAGGTCGAGTCAAAATCTAGTTTTTCATTTTTTTTTCGAAGGTTTATCCAAATGGATTGAAACTTTGCATAAATATTCTAGTGCTTAAAGCAAATACAAATAAAACATCCTAAAATATTTTTGAGCAAAGAACCAAGAAGGAAATACATTTTCAATTTTGGACTAGGGGCGACCCTAGTCAAAATCAATTTTGTCACTTTTTTCTTCGAGGGTTTATACAAATGGATTGAAACTTTGCGTAAATATTCTAGTGTTTAAAACAAATACAAATAAAACATCCTAAGCTTTTTTTTGAGCAAAGAACCAAGTAGGAAATACATTTTCAATTATAAACTTGGGTCAGGTCGAGTCAAAATCTAGTTTTTCATTTTTTTTTTCGAAGGTTTATCCAAATGGATTGAAACTTTGCATAAATATTCTAGTGCTTAAAACAAATACAAATAAAATATCTTAAAATTTTTTTGGGCAAAGAACCAAGAAGGAAATACATTTTCAATTATGAACTTGGGACAGGTCGAGTCAAAATCTAGTTTTTCATTTTTTTTTTCGAAGGTTTATCCAAATGGATTGAAACTTTGCATAAATATTCTAGTGCTTAAAGCAAATACAAATAAAACATCCTAAAATATTTTTGAGCAAAGAACCAAGAAGGAAATACATTATCAATTTTGGACTAGGGGCGACCCTAGTCAAAATCAATTTTGTCACTTTTTTCTTCGAGGGTTTATACAAATGGATTGAAACTTTGCATAAATATTCAAGTGCTTAAAACAAATACAAATAAAACATCCTAAGCTTTTTTTGGAGCGAAGAACCAAGGAGGAAATACATTTTCAATTATGAACTTGGGACAGGTCGAGTCAAAATCTAGTTTTTCATTTTTTTTTTCGAAGGTTTATCCAAATGGATTGAAACTTTGCATAAATATTCTAGTGCTTAAAGCAAATACAAATAAAACATCCTAAAATATTTTTGAGCAAAGAACCAAGAAGGAAATACATTTTCAATTTTGGACTAGGGGCGACCCTAGTCAAAATCAATTTTGTCACTTTTTTCTTCGAGGGTTTATACAAATGGATTGAAACTTTTCGTAAATATTCTAGTGTTTAAAACAAATACAAATAAAACATCCTAAGCTTTTTTTGGAGCGAAGAACCAAGGAGGAAATACATTTTCAATTATGAACTTGGGACAGGTCGAGTCAAAATCTAGTTTTTCATTTTTTTTTTCGAAGGTTTATCCAAATGGATTGAAACTTTGCATAAATATTCTAGTGCTTAAAGCAAATACAAATAAAACATCCTAAAATATTTTTGAGCAAAGAACCAAGAAGGAAATACATTTTCAATTTTGGACTAGGGGCGACCCTAGTCAAAATCAATTTTGTCACTTTTTTCTTCGAGGGTTTATACAAATGGATTGAAACTTTGCATAAATATTCAAGTGCTTAAAACAAATACAAATAAAACATCCTAAGCTTTTTTTGGAGCGAAGAACCAAGGAGGAAATACATTTTCAATTTTGGACTAGGGGCGACCCTAGTCAAAATAAATTTTGTCACTTTTTTCTTCGAGGGTTTTTCCAAATGGATTAAAACTTTGCATAAATATTTTAGTGCTTACAACAAATACAAATAAAACATCCCAAAGTTTTTTTGAGCTAAGAACCAAGAAGGAAATACATTTTCAATTTTGGACTAGGGGCGACCCCAGTCAAAATCAATTTTGTCACTTTTTTCTTTGAGGGTTTTTCCAAATGGATTAAAACTTGGCATAAATATTCTAGTGCTTAAAACAAATTCAAATAAAACATCCCAAAATTTTTTTGAGCAAAGAACCAAGAAGGAAATACATTTTCAATTTTGGACTAGGGGCGACCCTAGTCAAAATCAATTTTGTCACTTTTTTCTTCGAGGGTTTTTCCAAATGGATTAAAACTTGGCATAAATATTCTAGTGCTTAAAACAAATACAAATAAAACATCCTAAAGTTTTTTTGAGCTAAGAACCAAGAAGGAAATACATTTTCAATTTTGGACTAGGGGCGACCCTAGTCAAAATCAATTTTGTCACTTTTTTCTTCGAGGGTTTTTCCAAATGGATTAAAACTTTGCATAAATATTCTAGTGCTTAAAACAAATACAAATAAAACATCCTAAAGTTTTTTTGAGCAAAGAACCAAGAAGGAAATACATTTTCAATTTTGGACTAGGGGCGACCCTAGTCAAAATCAATTTTGTCACTTTTTTCTTCGAGGGTTTTTCCAAATGGATTAAAACTTGACATAAATATTCTAGTGCTTAAAACAAATACAAATAAAACATCCTAAAGTTTTTTTGAGCTAAGAACCAAGAAGGAAATACATTTTCAATTTTGGACTAGGGGCGACCCTAGTCAAAATCAATTTTGTCACTTTTTTCATCGAGGGTTTTTCCAAATGGATTAAAACTTTGCATAAATATTCTAGTGCTTAAAACAAATACAAATAAAACATCCTAAAGTTTTTTTGAGCTAAGAACCAAGAAGGAAATACATTTTCAATTTTGGACTAGGGGCGACCCTAGTCAAAATCAATTTTGTCACTTTTTTCTTCGAGGGTTTTTCCAAATGGATTAAAACTTGGCATAAATATTCTAGTGCTTAAAACAAATACAAATAAACATCCTAAAGTTTTTTTGAGCTAAGAACCAAGAAGGAAATACATTTTCAATTTTGGACTAGGGGCGACCCTAGTCAAAATCAATTTTGTCACTTTTTTCATCGAGGGTTTTTCCAAATGGATTAAAACTTTGCATAAATATTCTAGTGCTTAAAACAAATACAAATAAAACATCCTAAAGTTTTTTTGAGCTAAGAACCAAGAAGGAAATACATTTTCAATTTTGGACTAGGGGCGACCCTAGTCAAAATCAATTTTGTCACTTTTTTCTTCGAGGGTTTTTCCAAATGGATTAAAACTTTGCATAAATATTTTAGTGCTTAAAACAAATACAAATAAAACATCCCAAAGTTTTTTTGAGCAAAGAACCAAGAAGGAAATACATTTTAAATTTTGGACTAGGGGCGACCCTAGTCAAAATCAATTTTGTCACTTTTTTCTTCGAGGGTTTTTCCAAATGTATTGAAACTTTGCATAAATATTCTAGTGTTAAAAACAAATACAAATAAAACATCCTAAGCTTTTTTTTGAGCAAAGAACCAAGTAGGAAATACATTTTCAATTATGAACTTGGGACAGGTCTAGTCAAAATCTAGTTTTTCATTTTTATTTTCGAAGGTTTATCCAAATGGATTGAAACTTTTTATAAATATTTTAGTGTTAAAAACAAATACAAATAAAACATCCTAAAATTTTTTTGAGCAAAGAACCAAGTAGGAAATACATTATCAATTTTGGACTAGGGGCGACCCTAGTCAAAATCAATTTTGTCACTTTTTTCTTCGAGGGTTTATACAAATGGATTGAAACTTTGCATAAATATTCAAGTGCTTAAAACAAATACAAATAAAACATCCTAAGCATTTTTTGGAGCGAAGAACCAAGTAGGAAATACATTTTCAATTATGAACTTGGGACAGGTCGAGTCAAAATCTAGTTTTTCATTTTTTTTTTCGAAAGTTTATCCAAATGGATTGAAACTTTGCATAAATATTCTAGTGCTTAAAACAAATACAAATAAAACATCCTAAAATATTTTTGAGCAAAGAACCAAGAAGGAAATACATTTTCAATTTTGGACTAGGGGCGACCCTAGTCAAAATCAATTTTGTCACTTTTTTCTTCGAGGGTTTATACAAATGGATTGAAACTTTGCGTAAATATTCTAGTGTTTAAAACAAATACAAATAAAACATCCTAAGCTTTTTTTTGAGCAAAGAACCAAGTAGGAAATACATTTTCAATTATGAACTTGGGTCAGGTCGAGTCAAAATCTAGTTTTTCATTTTTTTTTTCGAAGGTTTATCCAAATGGATTGAAACTTTGCATAAATATTCTAGTGCTTAAAACAAATACAAATAAAACATCTTAAAATTTTTTTGGGCAAAGAACCAAGAAGGAAATACATTTTCAATTATGAACTTGGGACAGGTCGAGTCAAAATCTAGTTTTTCATTTTTTTTTCGAAGGTTTATCCAAATGGATTGAAACTTTGCATAAATATTCTAGTGCTTAAAGCAAATACAAATAAAACATCCTAAAATATTTTTGAGCAAAGAACCAAGAAGGAAATACATTTTCAATTTTGGACTAGGGGCGACCCTAGTCAAAATCAATTTTGTCACTTTTTTCTTCGAGGGTTTATACAAATGGATTGAAACTTTGCGTAAATATTCTAGTGTTTAAAACAAATACAAATAAAACATCCTAAGCTTTTTTTTGAGCAAAGAACCAAGTAGGAAATACATTTTCAATTATAAACTTGGGTCAGGTCGAGTCAAAATCTAGTTTTTCATTTTTTTTTTTCGAAGGTTTATCCAAATGGATTGAAACTTTGCATAAATATTCTAGTGCTTAAAACAAATACAAATAAAATATCTTAAAATTTTTTTGGGCAAAGAACCAAGAAGGAAATACATTTTCAATTATGAACTTGGGACAGGTCGAGTCAAAATCTAGTTTTTCATTTTTTTTTTCGAAGGTTTATCCAAATGGATTGAAACTTTGCATAAATATTCTAGTGCTTAAAGCAAATACAAATAAAACATCCTAAAATATTTTTGAGCAAAGAACCAAGAAGGAAATACATTATCAATTTTGGACTAGGGGCGACCCTAGTCAAAATCAATTTTGTCACTTTTTTCTTCGAGGGTTTATACAAATGGATTGAAACTTTGCATAAATATTCAAGTGCTTAAAACAAATACAAATAAAACATCCTAAGCTTTTTTTGGAGCGAAGAACCAAGGAGGAAATACATTTTCAATTATGAACTTGGGACAGGTCGAGTCAAAATCTAGTTTTTCATTTTTTTTTTCGAAGGTTTATCCAAATGGATTGAAACTTTGCATAAATATTCTAGTGCTTAAAGCAAATACAAATAAAACATCCTAAAATATTTTTGAGCAAAGAACCAAGAAGGAAATACATTTTCAATTTTGGACTAGGGGCGACCCTAGTCAAAATCAATTTTGTCACTTTTTTCTTCGAGGGTTTATACAAATGGATTGAAACTTTTCGTAAATATTCTAGTGTTTAAAACAAATACAAATAAAACATCCTAAGCTTTTTTTTGAGCAAAGAACCAAGTAGGAAATACATTTTCAATTATGAACTTGGGACAGGTCGAGTCAAAATCTAGTTTTTCATTTTTTTTTCGAAGGTTTATCCAAATGGATTGAAACTTTTTATAAATATTCTAGTGTTAAAAACAAATACAAATAAAACATCCTAAAATTTTTTTGAGCAAAGAACCAAGAAGGAAATACACTTTCAATTTTGGACTAGGGGCGACCCTAGTCAAAATCAATTTTGTCACTTTTTTCTTCGAGGGTTTTTCCAAATGGATTGAAACTTTGCATTATTATTCTAGTGCTCAAAACAAATACGAATAAAACATCCTTAGCTTTTTTTTGAGCGAAGAACCAAGTAGGAAATACATTTTCAATTATGAACTTGGGACAGGTCGAGTCAAAATCTAGTTTTTCATTTTTTTTTTCGAAGGTTTATCCAAATGGATTGAATTTTTGCATAAATATTCTAGTGCTTAAAACAAATACAAATAAAATCCTAAAATTTTTTTGGGCAAAGAACCAAGAAGGAAATACATTTTCAATTTTGGACTAGGGGCGACCCTAGTCAAAATCAATTTTGTCACTTTTTACTTCGAGGGTTTTACAAATGGATTGAAACTTTGCGTAAATATTCAAGTGTTTATAACAAATACAAATAAAACATCCTAAGCTTTTTTTTGAGCAAAGAACCAAGAAGGAAATACATTTTCAATTTTGGACTAGGGGCGACCCTAGTCAAAATCAATTTTGTCACTTTTTACTTCGAGGGTTTTACAAATGGATTGAAACTTTGCGTAAATATTCAAGTGTTTATAACAAATACAAATAAAACATCCTAAGCTTTTTTTTGAGCAAAGAACCAAGTAGGAAATACATTTTCAATTATGAACTTGGGAGAGGTCGAGTCAAAATCTAGTTTTTCATTTTTTTTTTCGAAGGTTTATCCAAATGGATTGAAAATTTGCATAAATATTCTAGTGCTTAAAACAAATACAAATAAAACATCCTAAAATTTTTTTGGGCAAAGAACCAAGAAGGAAATACATTTTCAATTTTGGACTAGGGGCGACCCTAGTCAAAATCAATTTTGTCACTTTTTTCTTCGAGGGTTTTTCCAAATGGATTAAAACTTTGCATAAATATTCTAGTCCTTTAAACAAATACAAATAAAACATCCTAAAGTTTTTTTGAGCTAAGAACCAAGAAGGAAATACATTTTCAATTTTGGACTAGGGGCGACCCTAGTCAAAATCAATTTTGTCACTTTTTTCTTCGAGGGTTTTTCCAAATGGATTAAAACTTTGCATAAATATTCTAGTGCTTAAAACAAATACAAATAAAAAATTCTTAAGTATTTTTGAGCAAAGAACCAAGAAGGAAATACATTTTCAATTTTGGACTAGGGGCGACCCTAGTCAAAATCAATTTTGTCACTTTTTTCTTCGAGGGTTTATACAAATGGATTGAAACTTTGCATAAATATTCAAGTGCTTAAAACAAATACAAATAAAACATCCTAAGCTTTTTTTGGAGCGAAGAACCAAGGAGGAAATACATTTTCAATTATGAACTTGGGACAGTTCGAGTCAAAATCTAGTTTTTCATTTTTTTTTTCGAAGGTTTATCCAAATGGATTGAAACTTTGCATAAATATTCTAGTGCTTAAAGCAAATACAAATAAAACATCCTAAAATATTTTTGAGCAAAGAACCAAGAAGGAAATACATTTTCAATTTTGGACTAGGGGCGACCCTAGTCAAAATCAATTTTGTCACTTTTTTCTTCGAGGGTTTATACAAATGGATTGAAACTTTGCGTAAATATTCTAGTGTTTAAAACAAATACAAATAAAACATCCTAAGCTTTTTTTTGAGCAAAGAACCAAGTAGGAAATACATTTTCAATTATGAACTTGGGACAGGTCGAGTCAAAATCTAGTTTTTCATTTTTTTTTCGAAGGTTTATCCAAATGGATTGAAACTTTTTATAAATATTCTAGTGTTAAAAACAAATACAAATAAAACATCCTAAAATTTTTTTGAGCAAAGAACCAAGAAGGAAATACATTTTCAATTTTGGACTAGGGGCGACCCTAGTCAAAATCAATTTTGTCACTTTTTTCTTCGAGGGTTTATACAAATGGATTGAAACTATGCATAAATATTCTAGTGCTTAAAACAAATACAAATTAAACATTTTAAAATTTTTTTGAGCAAAGAACCAAGAAGGAAATACATTTTCAATTTTGGACTATGGGCGACCCTAGTCAAAATCAATTTTGTCACTTTTTTCTTCGAGGGTTTATACAAATGGATTGAAACTATGCATAAATATTCTAGTGCTTAAAACAAATACAAATTAAACATTTTAAAATTTTTTTGAGCAAAGAACCAAGAAGGAAATACATTTTCAATTTTGGACTAGGGGCGACCCTAGTCAAAATCAATTTTGTCACTTTTTTCTTCGAGGGTTTTTCCAAATGGATTGAAACTTTGCATTATTATTTTAGTGCTCAAAACAAATACGAATAAAAAATTCTTGAATTTTTTTGAGCAAAGAACCAAGAAGGAAATACATTTTCAATTTTGGACTAGGGGCGACCCTAGTCAAAATCAATTTTGTCACTTTTTTCTTCGAGGGTTTATACAAATGGATTGAAACTTTGCGTAAATATTCTAGTGTTTAAAACAAATACAAATAAAACATCCTAAGCTTTTTTTTGAGCAAAGAACCAAGTAGGAAATACATTTTCAATTATGAACTTGGGACAGGTCGAGTCAAAATCTAGTTTTTCATTTTTTTTTTTCGAAGGTTTATCCAAATGGATTGAATTTTTGCATAAATATTCTAGTGCTTAAAACAAATACAAATAAAATCCTAAAATTTTTTTGGGCAAAGAACCAAGAAGGAAATACATTTTCAATTTTGGACTAGGGGCGACCCTAGTCAAAATCAATTTTGTCACTTTTTTCTTCGAGGGTTTATACAAATGGATTGAAACTATGCATAAATATTCTAGTGCTTAAAACAAATACAAATTAAACATTTTAAAATTTTTTTGAGCAAAGAACCAAGAAGGAAATACATTTTCAATTTTGGACTAGGGGCGACCCTAGTCAAAATCAATTTTGTCACTTTTTACTTCGAGGGTTTTACAAATGGATTGAAACTTTGCGTAAATATTCAAGTGTTTATAACAAATACAAATAAAACATCCTAAGCTTTTTTTTGAGCAAAGAACCAAGTAGGAAATACATTTTCAATTATGAACTTGGGAGAGGTCGAGTCAAAATCTAGTTTTTCATTTTTTTTTTCGAAGGTTTATCCAAATGGATTGAAAATTTGCATAAATATTCTAGTGCTTAAAACAAATACAAATAAAACATCCTAAAATTTTTTTGGGCAAAGAACCAAGAAGGAAATACATTTTCAATTTTGGACTAGGGGCGACCCTAGTCAAAATCAATTTTGTCACTTTTTTCTTCGAGGGTTTTTCCAAATGGATTAAAACTTTGCATAAATATTCTAGTCCTTTAAACAAATACAAATAAAACATCCTAAAGTTTTTTTGAGCTAAGAACCAAGAAGGAAATACATTTTCAATTTTGGACTAGGGGCGACCCTAGTCAAAATCAATTTTGTCACTTTTTTCTTCGAGGGTTTTTCCAAATGGATTAAAACTTTGCATAAATATTCTAGTGCTTAAAACAAATACAAATAAAAAATTCTTAAGTATTTTTGAGCAAAGAACCAAGAAGGAAATACATTTTCAATTTTGGACTAGGGGCGACCCTAGTCAAAATCAATTTTGTCACTTTTTTCTTCGAGGGTTTATACAAATGGATTGAAACTTTGCACAAATATTCTAGTGCTTAAAACAAATACAAATAAAACATTTTAAAATTTTTTTGAGCAAAGAACCAAGAAGGAAATACATTTTCAATTTTGGACTAGGGGCGACCCTAGTCAAAATCAATTTTGTCACTTTTTTCTTCGAGGGTTTTTCCAAATGGATTAAAACTTTGCATAAATATTCTAGTGCTTAAAACAAATACAAATAAAACATCCTAAAGTTTTTTTGAGCTAAGAACCAAGAAGGAAATACATTTTCAATTTTGGACTAGGGGCGACCCTAGTCAAAATCAATTTTGTCACTTTTTTCTTCGAGGGTTTTTCCAAATGGATTAAAACTTTGCATAAATATTCTAGTGCTTAAAACAAATACAAATAAAACATTCTAAAATTTTTTTGAGCAAAGAACCAAGAAGGAAATACATTTTCAATTTTGGACTAGGGGCGACCCTAGTCAAAATCAATTTTGTCACTTTTTTCTTCGAGGGTTTTTCCAAATGGATTGAAACTTTGCATTATTATTCTTGTGCTTAAAACAAATACAAATAAAACATTCTAAAATTTTTTTGAGCAAAGAACCAAGAAAGAAATACATTTTCAATTTTGGACTAGGGGCGACCCTAGTCAAAATCAATTTTGTCACTTTTTTCTTCGAGGGTTTATACAAATGGATTGAAACTTTGCGTAAATATTCAAGTGTTTAAAACAAATACAAATAAAACATTCTAAAATTTTTTTGAGCAAAGAACCAAGTAGGAAATACATTTTCAATTATGAACTTGGGACAGGTCGAGTCAAAATCAATTTTGTCACTTTTTTCTTCGAGGGTTTTTCCAAATGGATTAAAACTTAATATTATTATTCTTGTGCTCAAAACAAATACAAATAAAACATTCTAAAATTTTTTTGAGCAAAGAACCAAGAAAGAAATACATTTTCAATTTTGGACTAGGGGCGACCCTAGTCAAAATCAATTTTGTCACTTTTTTCTTCGAGGGTTTATACAAATGGATTGAAACTTTGCATAAATATTTTAGTGCTTAATCAAATACAAATAAAACATTTTAAAATTTTTTTGAGCAAAGAACCAAGAAGGAAATACATTTTCAATTTTGGACTAGGGGCGACCCTAGTCAAAATCAATTTTGTCACTTTTTTCTTCGAGGGTTTATACAAATGGATTGAAACTTTGCGTAAATATTCTAGTGTTTAAAACAAATACAAATAAAACATCCTAAGCTTTTTTTTGAGCAAAGAACCAAGTAGGAAATACATTATCAATTTTGGACTAGGGGCGACCCTAGTCAAAATCAATTTTGTCACTTTTTTCTTCGAGGGTTTTTCCAAATGGATTAAAACTTTGCATAAATATTCTAGTGCTCAAAACAAATACGAATAAAAAATTCTTAAATTTTTTTGAGCAAAGAACCAAGAAGGAAATACATTATCAATTTTGGACTAGGGGCGACCCTAGTCAAAATCAATTTTGTCACTTTTTTCTTCGAGGGTTTTTCCAAATGGATTGAAACTTTGCATTAAAGTTTATGTGCTTAATACAAATACAAATAAAACATTCTAAAACTTTTTTGAGCAAAGAACCAAGAAGGAAATACATTTTCAATTTTGGACTAGGGGCGACCCTAGTCAAAATCAATTTTGTCACTTTTTTCTTCGAGGGTTTATACAAATGGATTGAAACTTTGCATAAATATTCTAGTGCTTAAAACAAATACAAATAAAACATCCTAAAGTTTTTTTGAGCAAAGAACCAAGAAGGAAATACATTATCAATTTTGGACTAGGGGCAACCCTAGTCAAAATCAATTTTGTCACTTTTTTCTTAGAGGGTTTATCCAAACGAAAAAAAAAATTTCTAGTGCTTAAAACAAATACAAATAAAACATCTTAAAAGTTTTTGAGCAAAGAACCAAGTAGGAAATACATTTTCAATTTTGGACTAGGGGCGACCCTAGTCAAAATCAGTTTTGTCACTTTTTTCTTCGAGGGTTTATACAAATGGATTGGAACTTTGCATAAATATTCTAGTGCTTAAAACAAATACAAATAAAACATCCTAAAGTTTTTTTGAGCAAAGAACCAAGAAGGAAATACATTATCAATTTTGGACTAGGGGCGACCCTAGTCAAAATCAGTTTTGTCACTTTTTTCTTCGAGGGTTTTTCCAAATGGATTGAAACTTTGCATTAAAGTTTATGTGCTTAATACAAATACAAATAAAACATTCTAAAACTTTTTTGAGCAAAGAACCAAGAAGGAAATACATTTTCAATTTTGGACTAGGGGCGACCCTAGTCAAAATCAATTTTGTCACTTTTTTCTTCGAGGGTTTTTCCAAATGGATTGAAACTTTGCATTAAAGTTTATGTGCTTAATACAAATACAAATAAAACATTCTAAAACTTTTTTGAGCAAAGAACCAAGAAGGAAATACATTTTCAATTTTGGACTAGGGGCGACCCTAGTCAAAATCAATTTTGTCACTTTTTTCTTCGAGGGTTTATACAAATGGATTGAAACTTTGCATAAATATTCTAGTACTTAAAACAAATACAAATAAAACATCCTAAAGTTTTTTTGAGCAAAGAACCAAGAAGGAAATACATTATCAATTTTGGACTAGGGGCAACCCTAGTCAAAATCAATTTTGTCACTTTTTTCTTAGAGGGTTTATCCAAATGAAAAAAAAAATTTCTAGTGCTTAAAACAAATACAAATAAAACATCTTAAAAGTTTTTGAGCAAAGAACCAAGTAGGAAATACATTTTCAATTTTGGACTAGGGGCGACCCTAGTCAAAATCAGTTTTGTCACTTTTTTCTTCGAGGGTTTATACAAATGGATTGGAACTTTGCATAAATATTCTAGTGCTTAAAACAAATACAAATAAAACATCCTAAAGTTTTTTTGAGCAAAGAACCAAGAAGGAAATACATTATCAATTTTGGACTAGGGGCGACCCTAGTCAAAATCAATTTTGTCACTTTTTTCTTCGAGGGTTTATCCAAATGAAAAAAAAATTTCTAGTGCTTAAAACAAATACAAATAAAACATCTTAAAAGTTTTTGAGCAAAGAACCAAGAAGGAAATACATTATCAATTTTGGACTAGGGGCGACCCTAGTCAAAATCAATTTTGTCACTTTTTTCTTCGAGGGTTTATCCAAATGAAAAAAAAATTTCTAGTGCTTAAAACAAATACAAATAAAACATCTTAAAAGTTTTTGAGCAAAGAACCAAGTAGGAAATACATTTTCAATTTTGGACTAGGGGCAACCCTAGTCAAAATCAATTTTGTCACTTTTTTCTTCGAGGGTTTATCCAAATGAAAAAAAATTTTCTAGTGCTTAAAACAAATACAAATAAAACATTTTAAAATTTTTTTTGAGCAAAGACCCAAGAAGGAAATACATTTTCAATTTTGGACTAGGGGCGACCCTAGTCAAAATCTAGTTTTTCACTTTTTTCTTCGAAGGTTTATCCAATTACAGTAAAACTTTGTAAGAGTATACTAATATTTATACAAAACAGTTTTAAATATCTAAAGCAAGAATTGTATTCTTTATGTCGTCAGACTAAAATTTTACAAATTTGGTTTACATATAAAAACAGTGTGACTTAAAATTTTTCCAAAAAAATGATTTTTATTAATTCAGAAATGTGTGACCTGAGGATTAAAATGCTCATACAAAGTTTTACTGTATTTGGATTTATCTTGAAGGGAAAAAGGTGAAAAACGAGATTTTGACTAGACCTGTCCCAAGTTCATAATTGAAAATGTATTTCCTACTTGGTTCTTCGCTCAAAAAAAAGCTTAGGATGTTTTATTTGTATTTGTTTTAAGCACTTGAACATTTATGCAAAGTTTCAATCCATTTGTATAAACCCTCGAAGAAAAAAGTGACAAAATTGATTTTGACTATGGTCGCCACTAGTCCAAAATTGAAAGTGTATTTCCTACTTGGTTCTTTGCTCAAAAAATTTTAAGAATGTTTTATTTGTATTTGTTTTAAGCACTAAAATACTTATGCAAAGTTTCAATCCATTTGGATAAACCTTCGAGGAAAAATGACAAAATTGATTTTGACTAGGGTCGTTTTAGTCCAAAATTGAAAATGTATTTCCTACTTGGTTCTTTGCTCAAAAAACTTTTAAGATGTTTTATTTGTATTTTTTTTAAGCACTAGAAATTTTTTTTCATTTGGATAAACCCTCGAAGAAAAAAGTGACAAAATTGATTTTGACTAGGGTCGCCCCTAGTCCAAAATTTATAATGTATTTCCTTCTTGGTTCTTTGCTCAAAAAAACTTTAGGATGTTTTATTTGTATTTGTTTTAAGTACTTGAATACTTATGCAAAGTTTCAATCCATTTGGATAAACCCTCGAAAAAAAAGTGACAAAATTGATTTTGACTGGGGTCGTTTTAGTCCAAAATTGAAAATGTATTTCCTTCTTGGTTCCTTGCTCAAAAAAATTTAAGAATTTTTTAATTCGTTTTTGTTTTGAGCACTATAATACTTATGCAAAGTTTCAATCCATTTGGAAAAACCTTCGAGGAAAAATGACAAAATTGATTTTGACTAGGGTCGCCCCTAGTCCAAAATTGAAAATGTATTTCCTACTTGGTTCTTTGCTCAAAAAAATTTGAGAATGTTTTATTTGTATTTGCTTTAAGCACTAGAATATTTATGCAAAGTTTCAATCCATTTGTATAAACCCTCGAAGAAAAAAGTCCAAAAAAAGTCCAAAAAAGTCCAAAATTGAAAATGTATTTCCTTCTTGGTTCTTTGCTCAAAAAAATTTTAGAATGTTTTATTTGTTTTTGTTTTAAGCACTTAAATATTAATGCAAAGTTTCAATCCATTTGGAAAAACCCTCGAAGAAAAAAGTGACAAAATTGATTTTGACTATGGTCGCCCCTAGTCCAAAATTGAAAGTGTATTTCCTACTTGGTTCTTTGCTCAAAAAATTTTAAGAATGTTTTATTTGTATTTGTTTTAAACACTAGAATATTTATGCAAAGTTTCAATCCATTTGTATAAACCCTCGAAGAAAAAAGTGACAAAATTGATTTTGACTAGGGTCGCCCCTAGTCCAAAATTGAAAATGTATTTCCTACTTGGTTCTTTGCTCAAAAAACTTTTAAGATGTTTTATTTGTATTTTTTTTAAGCACTAGAAAATTTTTTTTCATTTGGATAAACCCTCGAAGAAAAAAGGGACAAAATTGATTTTGACTAGGGTCGCCCCTAGTCCAAAATTGAAAATGTATTTCCTTCTTGGTTCTTTGCTCAAAAAAACTTTAGGATGTTTTATTCAGACTTACGCCACCTTATATTCGAAAAAATTCGAAATGTCTTCGAAATTAATGTCGAAAACTTCGAAATTTGAGACGAAAATTTGAATTTTTATTGACCGTTAAGAAAAATGTAAACAAATCAAAAAATTTAAAATCAAAATCAATGATTTAAGCTTCTTTTAACAATGATTTAACTAAATTAACATAATCTTAATTATGTTTCATCACTATTAAATAGTTCACATTAGAAAAAAGAGCTTCAATTAACAATTAATTAACAAATTTATAATTCGTGAAAAAATTCACTAACACATTTACAACTTTTGTTTACTTTTGATATTTTTGTTCTGAAAATTTTTTAAATCACCAATTCTTGCATTTACTTAAGCATTTTCAGTTCAAAAACATTAAAAATATGTCAAAGATTATTTATTTTAAAGAACTAAACAGTTAAAAGCTTCGAATTATGTTGAATAAAGTTTTTTTCCAACGGTTAAAAAAGATTCAAAATATTTTAAAAAAACGGTAAAACTTCTGTAACTGACAATTTTTAACGTGACGTTAGTCTGGTTTTATTTGTATTTGTTTTGAGCACTAGAATATTTATGCAAAGTTTTAATCCATTTGGATAAACCCTCGAAAAAAAAGTGACAAAATTGATTTTGACTGGGGTCTTTTTAGTCCAAAATTGAAAATGTATTTCCTTCTTGGTTCCTTGCTCAAAAAAATTTAAGAATTTTTTATTCGTATTTGTTTTGAGCACTATAATACTTATGCAAAGTTTCAATCCATTTGGAAAAACCTTCGAGGAAAAATGACAAAAGGGCAAATCCACGAAAAGAAAAATTTTTTTAAACAAAATTTTTCAATTTATAGTAATTATTTCTCTCTTATGTCACATTATTCAAAAAGATTGAATGTTTTAATAAATGCAATGATGTGAATAGAAGAACATAAAAAAAATATGCTTCTCTATAATCGTTAATTAAAGAGAAATTTGACTTTTTGTAAATCTTCCTGAGTCACATTTTAGTGGAAAACATCGAAAAATTTAATTATCTCAAAAAATATAAGTTTTTAAAAGATATTGATCAACAAGATCTGTTCCTTTTATGTTGAAGCATTAGATAATTTAGCAAAATGTAGATGCTTAGTGGAAATTTGCTGATAAATTAATTAATTTCTTGAAAATTTTCTTCCTGAGTCACACAAAACGCTTTGCCACAGAAATATATAGTTCAAATTTTTCATAACCGTTAAAATATTTGAATTACAAATTTCCGTTAAATTTTGTTGACATTTTCGAGCTCAAATCTTATTCAATTTTCGATAATTAATTAAATTTTAATTAAACAGATGTTTCCGATGCCTTTTAATGAATTTTAAATAATATTAACTGTGCTTTAAATTAATTTTTAAGATTATTTTCAACAAAAAGATAAACAAATAATAACGGTTTTCTATTTTTCAAAAAAACTTTAAGCAAGTAGAGGAATAATTACAATACGATTTTTTGTGATTCCACAGCTTCGTGGATTTGCCCAAAATTGATTTTGACTAGGGTCGCCCCTAGTCCAAAATTGAAAATGTATTTCCTACTTGGTTCTTTGCTCAAAAAAATTTTAGGATGTTTTATTTGTATTTGTTTTAAGTACTAGAATATTTATGCAAAGTTTTAATCCATTTGGATAAACCTTCAAAAAAAAATGAAATCCAGATTTTTACTTGACCTGTCCCAAGTTCATAATTGAAAATGTATTTCCTACTTGGTTCTTTGCTCAAAAAATTTTAAGAATGTTTTATTTGTATTTGTTTTAAGCACTTGAATATTTATGCAAAGTTTTAATCCATTTGGAAAAACCCTCGAAGAAAAAAGTGACAAAATTGATTTTGACTAGGGTCGCCCTTAGTCCAAAATTGAAAATGTATTTCCTACTTGGTTCTTTGCTCAAAAAAATTTTAGAATGTTTTATTTGTATTTGTTTTGAGCACTAGAATATTTATGCAAAGTTTTAATCCATTTGGATAAACCCTCGAAAAAAAAGTGACAAAACTGATTTTGACTATGGTCGCCCCCAGTCCAAAATTGAAAATGTATTTCCTTCTTGGTTCCTTGCTCAAAAAAATTTAAGAATTTTTTATTCGTATTTGTTTTGAGCACTATAATACTTATGCAAAGTTTCAATCCATTTGGAAAAACCTTCGAGGAAAAATGACAAAATTGATTTTGACTAGGGTCGCCCCTAGTCCAAAATTGAAAATGTATTTCCTACTTGGTTCTTTGCTCAAAAAATTTTTAGGATGTTTTATTTGTTTTTGTTTTAAGTGATAGAATATTTATGCAAAGTTTCAATCCATTTGGATAAACCTTCGAAAAAAAAATGAAAAACTAGATTTTGACTCGACCTGTCCCAAGTTCATAATTGAAAATGTATTTCCTACTTGGTTCTTTGCTCAAAAAAAAAGCTTAGGATGTTTTATTTGTATTTGTTTTAAGCACTAGAATATTTATGCAAAGTTTTAATCCATTTGGATAAACCTTCGAAAAAAAAAGTGACAAAAATTGATTTGACTAGGGTCGCCCCTAGTCCAAAATTGAAAATGTATTTCCTACTTGGTTCTTTGCTCAAAAACTTTTAAGATGTTTTATTTGTATTTGTTTTAAGCACTAGAAATTTTTTTTTTCATTTGGATAAACCCTCTAAGAAAAAAGTGACAAAATTGATTTTGACTAGGGTTGCCCCTAGTCCAAAATTGAAAATGTATTTCCTTCTTGGTTCTTTGCTCAAAAAAGTTTTAGAATGTTTTATTTGTATTTGTATTAAGCACATAAACTTTAATGCAAAGTTTCAATCCATTTGGAAAAACCCTCGAAGAAAAAAGTGACAAAATTGATTTTGACTAGGGTCGCCCCTAGTCCAAAATTGAAAATGTATTTCCTTCTTGGTTCTTTGCTCAAAAAAGTTTTAGAATGTTTTATTTGTATTTGTATTAAGCACATAAACTTTAATGCAAAGTTTCAATCCATTTGGAAAAACCCTCGAAGAAAAAAGTGACAAAACTGATTTTGACTAGGGTCGCCCCTAGTCCAAAATTGATAATGTATTTCCTTCTTGGTTCTTTGCTCAAAAAAACTTTAGGATGTTTTATTTGTATTTGTTTTAAGCACTAGAATATTTATGCAAAGTTCCAATCCATTTGTATAAACCCTCGAAGAAAAAAGTGACAAAACTGATTTTGACTAGGGTCGCCCCTAGTCCAAAATTGAAAATGTATTTCCTACTTGGTTCTTTGCTCAAAAACTTTTAAGAATTTTTTATTCGTATTTGTTTTGAGCACTATAATACTTATGCAAAGTTTCAATCCATTTGGAAAAACCTTCGAGGAAAAATGACAAAATTGATTTTGACTAGGGTCGCCCCTAGTCCAAAATTGAAAATGTATTTCCTACTTGGTTCTTTGCTCAAAAAATTTTTAGGATGTTTTATTTGTTTTTGTTTTAAGTGATAGAATATTTATGCAAAGTTTCAATCCATTTGGATAAACCTTCGAAAAAAAAATGAAAAACTAGATTTTGACTCGACCTGTCCCAAGTTCATAATTGAAAATGTATTTCCTACTTGGTTCTTTGCTCAAAAAAAAAGCTTAGGATGTTTTATTTGTATTTGTTTTAAGCACTAGAATATTTATGCAAAGTTTTAATCCATTTGGATAAACCTTCGAAAAAAAAAGTGACAAAAATTGATTTGACTAGGGTCGCCCCTAGTCCAAAATTGAAAATGTATTTCCTCCTTGGTTTTTTGGTCAAAAAATTTTTTTTGATGTTTTATTTAAATTGGCATAATTCTGACATAAATCACATACCAATATTACTTTTTGTAATGCATAGCTTAAAAAAAATCGAAATCTAAAATTTCGACTACCCCATCTGAATTTTGTTCATACTCTTCACTGTGGAAACCAAAAAACAAATTCTTTATCTTAAAACTTTTGACAAAATAGCGACATAATTTAGGATTAATTACTTTTTAATAATATTTTAACATTTACGAGAAAATGTGGTTCAAATAAGTGTGAAGTATGGCCGAGATTTGGACCAAAATCAGCTATACTGGTTAACAGTGTTCCCGAGGGTGACAAAATTCAAACTAAGTGTTTTTGTAGCTGACATAATTATGACATAAATTAGGTATAACTTTTGAACTGTGTCGATATGGGTCTCGGCCGTACTTCATGCCCACCCTTCAAACTTATGCTGAGCAAATCTTGGTCTATCCATAAGACTTTTGATGGTACGGTGTGAATATATCCGCATTGGGTTTCTACCCGATACACTAGTTTATATTCACACCGTTTTCTCGTGTGAATCTATTGGTTTTGTTCAGATTCAAAAATCAGTTTTTCGCATTTTGTGAGAAAACGAAGCAAAATTGATTATAAAAAGTCTGAGAAGTAAAGTTTGTGTCTGAAATTTTACATCATTTTGCGGCATTGCTGAGAAAATCGCAAAATACGCTTTCTGCAAACAAGCAAGTTAATCAGCAAGAAATCTCAATAACGAGACATCGTAGAGACTTCTAGTTTTTTACATTTAATCCGTGCTGCTATATAGAAGAGCTGTATTGTTTTTGGGCAAGGTAGGAACAGCCGTTGCTTCAGAAAAAGCAAAAAACTTTCCTTTCTTACGAATTTTTCGAAACAAAAGTTGACTGTGATTTTTATATAATTAAACTTTAGATGAAAAAATTTTTTTTAAAAATCTTTTAAAGAATGTTCGTTAAGCTTTAAACCTTCAAACATATGCTCAGCATAGCTCAGCTGACTCGCTAGCTTTATAATTTCAAACTTATGCTGAGCTAATCTTGCTCTGTCCATAAGACTTTTGATGGTACGGTGTGAATATAGCCGCATTGGGTTTCTACCCGATACACTAGTTGGCTTTTCTTTCTACTAAGAACTTATTTCACTCAAAAGTATTTTAACTTGTCAATTTATTTTAAGCTAATTCTTATTTCGATCTTTTTAATTACAATGAGATTTTTATTTTTTTTAGGGTCTTATTGCTTCCTTCATCAAATTGTAACTGATTCCATTTTATAATAAAACTATCGAATTTATAAAACTTTGGAAATATTAAAACGAACGTAGAGAATAAAGGTTCTTGAATATTCTCCAATTGTCTAAGCTTTTAACGATAAATTTAAGTTTTTTTAAAAAGCTACGATATGAAATGAGGAACTCTACAAAAAGCCTTTTTTCAAAAGTTTCGTGACTGTTGGATGCTTGAGTGGTTGGCTGCATTTATTTGAATGATTAATAAGATAAATTATAATTAAATGTAAATATGATGATTTTATGGGAAGCGCTAAGTTTTATTGGTAATGAATATCCAGTTGAAGAGAGTTGGAAAAAGATAAATAAGAGTTTATTACATTTAACATTGCTTTTAATGGTTGGAAATCATTATTAATTAACTTCAACAAGTGCTAATCGTGCACAAGAAGAAGAAAAAATAAAAGAAATGATCGAAGAATGCATTTCATTCCCTTGATCTATCGTTAGCGCCTGAAAGAGATTAAGAAAAAAAGCATAGAAGTAAGAAAATATCCACAAACAATTTATTGAGAGATTTATGACCAAAAGTGCATTACATCTATGAAGCAACCTCTTGCATGACCTCATCGATTGGTGATTTATGTCGCCTATATTACTAGCAGTTTTAATTTATTACTTATTTTTTTTACTTTCTAATACTTAATTCGCGATATATTTTTAACAAATTTGCAATTTAGTATTTTTCGGAGCGTGCACTGCAAAAATCATAATTGTATCTAATGGATGATGATGATGATATTGAGGGCATGCATCGCATCAAATCATATTTATTGTACATTACCTTCCATATTGCAATCCTTTTCATAATACGTTAATTACCATCTATGGATGAACATGAAATGAATAGAATGAAAGCATGAATTATTATTATTCGGTATTGTTATTAAATTATAAATTTTTTATGAATATAATGCAACAAAAAAAAAATCAAAGCTAATAGAAATAAATAAAAATTCCTTAATGGAGATGCTGGGAAGAAGAAAGCACAATTCTACCATTTTCGCCTTTCTCTGTACAATTCAATCTTTGTATGCATTAAACAATCAACAATCAAGCACCAGTTGATCATTTTGATAATCGTTTTAAGCTGTAGGCAATAAAACGAAGCAGATAATTTATTGTGAATTTCTTTCCTGTGGGGTCTCTATATCTGCTTGCCGCGAAAAAAACAAAAAAAATAACATAAAAAATAGAGAGTATACAAATACAAAGCAAAAAGAGAGAGAGAAGGAGAAAGAAAGAACACCGCGCAAAACAATTGTCTTCGCCTTTGAGTTTATTAATTTATTAAATGAAATTTATTGCATAATTTTATGATTTTTTTTATTTTGCGATTTTGATGCTGATTGCAATTGATACGAAATTTAATTTACTTGATAACATTTTAGCTTTGATTTCATTTCTTCATGTATAAAACAAAATAGATAAACTAGTTTATTGCCTTTCAATGGAGTTATATTATAATCAAGATTTGCTATTGAATATCGATCGCTTTATTACTTATTATTAAAATCATTTGCATCCCTATTATCATGAAATTTATCTGAGCAAGATATGATGCTCTCTGTCCTTGTAACTACATGACTAGATTAGCTATTAAGGATCCGCACGATGAGAAAAATTGATTAATGATCATGAATGCCTTAATGATGAAGACACAATTAATAGATTAAACGGTTTGGTTGTAAGATGACAAAAATCTCAAAATAATTTAATAGCTTAATTCAGGATTCTTAATGCAGTGATGTCATCCGAAATAATTTAATATCAAAGAGTAACCAAATATTTTTCTGGACATTTAATCGTATTCGCTGATGTAATCAACAAAATATTGGAAAGACATAAAAATTGATTGACTTAGCGATGAATATTGATTCATGAAATGATTGGATATTAGACAGTAAACATTGGAATTTGATATAGTTTTAAGACCATAAAATCCAAACTTAAATTGAGGCACTATTGTTTACCTAATGTTAATTTTATTAAAGATAAAGAGATCAAGTTTTTGATTTCGCATCTTAATCTACTGTTCATCAGTATTAGATGAACCATTAATCATCTGAATTAAGATAATCAATTTATTGGTTAAAACCTGATTAAAATCAGAGGACAAGGAAAATTTATAGGAAGCACGTTCTAACTTTTGACTAGATTATATTATACTCGAATGCGCCTAGATCAATCAAATTTAATGTAGATATTCATGCTAACTTCAAATCTCATTCTTTTAACATGTTTCTTTTCATCTAGTGTACAAGGAAGACATAACAGAAGAAGAAAGAGGGAAAAAATTGTGGGCTTGAAATGAAAGTAATTTGTTTATATGAAGTAAATTTTTATTAATCGAAACAACAATAAAGGAAAAAGAAGGAAAACTGTAACGAAAAAAGTGGGCTTGGATGCATCTATTATTTCTCTATTACGGCTCGATCTACAACATTTCTACAATTGATTTTATTGAGATTATTATCTATGTGGCGAAATCAATAAACAAAAGAGCGGAAAATATTAAAAATGATTTTTGTTTTGCTGAATTTCTAGCTTTTTTGAATTTATTGTTTTGAGAAGAGTTTGAACTTTCTTACAAGTTTTCAATTTGCTGCTAATAACATTATGCAGCTTACTTAACACATTACAAATTAGAGTATTATTTTTAATGAACTTGTTTGTTCCGTTTCAAGAGTGGTTCCTTTGAACTGAATAAGAAATGAATTTCAACACTATAATTAAAATTAAAAGTTTTACGCCTTCAATGCTAAAATACGAATATTTATAATAGGAATACATGAATTTTATGTTAGAAGAGATTAAACTGTTTTTTTTTTTTTGGTTTAAAATATCAATAGACCAGCATAAGTTTAATTTTTATTTTTCAGCTCTTTTAAGGGAGTTTTTAAAATTAGTTTCTATATTAGATGTGATAAAGATCTAACCTGCAAACATCTACATTATAAAAGCCCAATTCACTGATTCACTGACTCTAGAACGGAAGCAATGTGAAGACATTTGTGAAGCCGTGTGAAGCCAAAAATTTTAGGAGTGTTGACAAGGTGGTTGTCACGTGGGTGTGGGTGTCAGGTATGGGGTGAGTGTCAGCTGTGGGATGGGTGTCAGGTGGGAGTGGGAGTCAGGTGGGGGATGGAGACAAAGTGGGTTTCAGGTATATTTTGTGAAGCCAATGATTTGAGGGGTGCTGAAAAGGTGGGTGTCAGTTTTAGGGGGAGTGGGTGTCAGGTGGGGGGCAATGGGGGTGTCAGATATATTTTGTGAAGCCAATGAATTGAGGAGTGCTGATAAGGTGGGTGTCAGTTGGGGGGGAGGCAAGGTGGGTGTCAGGTTGGTCCGAATTTGAGGGGGTTGTAAAGCCATGTGAAGTTTTGTGAAGTCATTTATAAAGTTTTATGTGGGATTAAGGGGGTCCGAGTTTGAGGGGGTTGTGAAGCCATTTGAAGTTTTGTGAAGCCATTTATAAAGTTTTTGTGGGATTAAGGGGGTCCGAGTTTGAGGGGGTTGTGAAGCCACTCATTATAGTTTAAAAAGTCCTGTTATTATGATGATAAAATGCTATCAATTAATAAATGAAATGGGCAAATACTTAATAAATCACCTGTTAGCTAATAATAATAATAATAACTGCTTGGAAGATGACTTCATGACCCCATTGAAGAACTCATACTAAATAGCTATTGACCTTACTCAATTCATAATCATTTACACTACTCATTCATATTCATCCATGGAACAATGAGTGAATGAATTGTTATGGATAGATTATTATTTAATTTTAATGCTAACTTTATAAATTTTCACTCGAAATTACGTTAAAAGCATTTCAAATAAAACAAAATAATTTTACATTTCTTTGTCAAATTGCACAATCATAAATTTTTATGCTTTGAAAAAAATTTACCGCATCGAAATAGAAATGAGAAAAGAGCTCTCATGCCACGATTGGTTGCAATCAGTCTTACACAATTTTACACGTTTAAATTTCGCTATAGAAAATTAAAATAATCATGAAAAGGGGGCGTTCATAACAATAAAGCAATACAAGAGTAATTTTTATTTTCTAATGAAATTTATATATCGCAAAAAAATAAGCTATTTTATTTTCTTCATCGTCGCGAATGGAAATTATTCACAATATAATATTTTCAATTCCAAAAGTGCATTTATGCTGTTAAATATTAAGAGAAGTACAAAAATCGTGAACGTTTATGCCCAAATATTATTTCTGATCAAAAACTTTTTGAATACTTAATATCAGAATAAGCGAATGAGGCACAGAAGAGGTAGAAAGAGACTTAAAATTATTTCTAAGTCGCATTAATGCATCTTAATACCTGTTTGATTATAATACTCTTGTACCATCGTCTTGTCGTGACGATTTAAATTCAAAATGCAATAGAATTAAATTGGATATTTTAAACGTAAGAAAATATCTCACAGTGCCTTATGAATAATTCTTTTAATTACTTTTCAATGAGTGGAATCTGCAATTAACTTTATTGTTTCTGCACAAACTGAAAAAAAAAATTAAAATTCAGGCTTAATCGTTGTGTTTGCTATAAAATGTATGCATTCAGATGGTGGAAAAATGAAACTTGGCACCATTGAAATCGAGTTTGATATTTAAATTGGAATTAATTTACAACTTATGTCATTTCGTGTGAATTCATGATGATATTTTATGAACTTTCGATAGAATTTATTTTGATTTTCATTTTTAACTTCGCAAAATATATCAACTTAGAGTTAGGTACTCTACAATCCGCTCGACTCAAATTTTGTATGGCAAAGCGGAGATCATTGGATCATTTATTCAGAAGTTGAGATCCTCTGAGGGATAGTGATTTGAATACACACCTGTTTTATGTTCAAAAAAACTTTGAAATAGAATTTTTTATTAAATTTAATAAAATTTAATCAAACTTGAAATTTCGTGATTTATTTGAAGGTTTATAAAAGCGTGAACCTTATAATTTGCAAATAGGCAAAAATGCAAAAAAATAAAATTAACAAGTATAGATTTCAAGCTCGTGAGACTTATTTTATTGAGTACAATCAATTTTCATCTTCACCAATAAACGTCTTTGCCTGTTAGATTCACTTAAGCATCATAATTGCATCCAATTTTCATACTGAAACATTAAATAGTTTGCAATGGTGCACATAATCAAGCAACAATTCCCATCGTTGCAACAATGAATTTATTTATTGATGCAAATTCTATTGCTGACAATGATGATGGTAAGCTAATAAGCTAGAAGAAAATGAAAAAAAGGTTGGTAAGACACTACATGTGTCTTTAAATTGCAAACTATACACTTTGCAATTTTCGATAAATCTCACACATTTGATCAAAAACAACATAAAATAAGATACATCAAGGAATTAGAATCGATCTTAAATTTTTTTCTTATGTTATAAGAATCGTATAACGATTCTCACACATTTCCATTGTAGGTCAACAATGTCACGTTTTTTAATGGTGCATAGAAAGATCATGAAATTAATTAAAATTACTATTACATTTTAAAAATTGCCTATGTTGATGCCACGAAAGATGTTGAAGAAGGAATACAAGAAAAAAAAAGAATGATCATCAAAAGCGATTTTCTGGCGGTTTGAAAGGGAAATCATCGATTGAATGCTGGCAGCAATTGTAGAGCATCATATGAAATATTTAACTAGGTATGCAGAAAGAATGTTGCTATTGTATAATGGCATTAAGAAAAATCTATTAATAGAATTTGCGTTCAATTAAATCGATTTTATTTTGCAAAATGCCAAAATGTTCTGTCAAAAGTTAAAAGGTGCATTTGTAGATCTCATCAAATATATTAATTAATAAAAATCCGTCAATATAAAGTTGAAATATTTTCCCATGACTTAACATAAATCATTTTGCCTCAATTGGCTTCTCTCAGATGCTTTTATTATTATTGCCTGTTGATGCTAATGGAACATAATTAAAATATTTAGTAAGCAATTTATTTTTTGTTCCTTTTCCTACATGGCATTTGACATGATTCATTTATGTTCTTCTGAACACAAATCGAGCATTGTATAGACTGAGAATCTTTGTTGATCTCAAGGCAATGTATAGTATGATTTTTAATGCTACAAGTGAAATAAATTGCAAGACATGAAAAAATTTCTCTGTGTTAATTAAAATTTATGAACTTTCGAATCGATTTTTTTTTTATTTGAACTTTTATGCATATCATCTTCTTGCAGAATTCTTTTAATTGAATCTACAATCTATTTGAAAGTTCACAAACATTTTGTTTTTTGTTTATTCCTGTTTCTTCAGCAAGATGATCAATCACTTCCTTTGACCTTCGAACGCCCTAAATTAGCAGAACTAGCTTGAATGTCTCTTTAATCAGATCAGTTTAAGCTCAAAAAACCTAGCAAATAAAAAAAAAATTTAAAATAGCAGGGGCTTAAACCTAAAACCCACTGACTCCATAGAACAGCTGACATATTTTTTTGGGTTAAATTAATAACTCATCATCTAATAAATGATAGTTAATAGGAAAGATTTTGTTTAAAAAATCTTTTATGTAACAAATTTTTGGTTTAAGAGCTTTCGACGACTTTAATATGGATTATAATTTTTATTGTTTTTTTTTATTTATTCAATTTATAAAATACAATGTGTGATGCACATTTTTTATTGATCCTATTTAAGATGTTAAAAGATAAAAATCAAATATGAAAAGACAATCCTTTGTGAAAGAATTTTTTTTTGCAGAAGTCGTAAAATTAAGAGAAATTTATAAGCAACAAAAATAAAACCATATGACATTATTCCAAAAAATTAGTTTGCTTTATAGTTAATTTTTATATAACTGCTAGTCTTTCATCATAAAAAATTGCATTTTATGGTATTGTCAAGCCATTAATATTTTTAAGTTTTTCAAAAAATTTAGTTTATTAAAAATGTAAATCACATCTAAAACGATTTGGATTTTCAATTATTATTTTAATATTTTGCTATGCATTTAAACACATAAAATGAAGCGAAAACAGATCGATTGCAAACCAAATTTTAATGTTTGCTCGTTAATTCGAATCGAAAACGCCAGAAATATAAAAATGTAGCAAAAATAAAGTAGGCACACCTTGCTAATTTTTTGTTATACACTAAAAGCTATCTTCACGATGTGAAATGAAAACAGCAAAATTTTCACAATTTGCATTAAGTATGCAACTGACAGCAAGGAAAATATAAATTTTTTACAAGTCTTTATTCTAAAATTAATAAATAAAATTGCTTCGATATCCAACTGAGTTAAATGGCAACAGCAAAAATAGGAATCAGTAGCATTTTTCCCGTACTACAAAAAACTCATTGACTTTTTTTACATAAAAATAAAAAATTATGAGAAATTAACGTCATTATAAAGCTATTACATACCGAAAAAGTAAATAAGTCGTGTATGATAATAATCTTAATGCGTAAGAAAAACAACCGAGATTATGAATGAATTTTGTGTAGTAGAAAAATTTAAGAAGAATGAGGCATGGAGCCTACGCAGAATTTCAATAGAAAAAGCAACAGCTGTCGTTATGCTAGAAACCACACGCCGGCAAGAAAATTTTCTTTCTCTTGTAAACATACCTTCATCCTTCACAAAAAAGAAAAGCTTCATGATGTAGGATTTGAGGTATAGATGACAATGATGACGTCGTCGTGCTTGTTTATGCAAAGAAGAAAATTATTATTGCTCTTTTATTCTCTTTCGAATTTCCTGCTCTCAAAATAAATTTACATTCTCTTGAGTACTTACACAATATTACCGACGATATGATGTCATCAATATATTTGCTCAACATAATAAGATCATTCTTTTTAAGTGCTTTAAATAATTCATTATTTCTTAATATATTCAACAACAAATAAAAGCTTTTGCAATTTCCTGAACTGTCATTTGATGATGACTTTAGAGAATATTCCGTTTTGGCATAGATCAAATCCTTGAACTTTTTTCCTCTCGCATATTCATATTTTTACATCAATTCGGTGCTGAAACATTGGATTATTGTTTTTCTTATTTGTCCCGTATTAATGCGTGTAGTGAACTGTAATTAGTTGAGCTAATGACAGTCCATCAATAGCCATCAATGTTAATTATCGAATTGTGAATCTTGACCTCGCTGCAAAGAGAAAGAAGAAATACATGAATATGAAGCTTTAAGTATACGGTTTAAAAAAATCCTTTTTTAGAAGCAAAAAATAGTTTTCTTCTTCTTCTTCTTTTTTTGAAGCATTCCTACCATTATTTTTATTATTTATGCATCTCGCAGTGATATAAAACTTGGAAAAATATTCGAAATTTTCCTTTAAATTCGCTGGATATAAACAAATTATTTAGCCACAAGTCGTTTAATCAAATAGAAATCCGGTGCCCAGCAGGTATGACTCTGGCTTCGATTTAAATCCAGCACCATGTCAGAGTCACACCAGCTTCGTGCCGGATTTCTGATTAATTAACCGACTTGTGCCATTCGAGAACCCTCCAACCCCATTCGAGTCAATATTGCTTAAAGCTATACCATTTTGGACCCTTTGGTCGAACCCAAATTAATATGTAGCATGAGATGGCGAAGAACCAACTTCAACTGTTAATATTTCAAGTTTTTATATCATTACATTCAGTATTGTAATTCTTATGTGTCTTTATTAAAAACAAATTTCTGCACATTGAATGCCGATTTTTTCCTTAATCTTAGATCACTATGAGGTAGAAGACGTGGCGTCAAGTGATGAACATTCCAATACAATATAAATTCAATATAAAAGAGATACTTCCAAAGTGTCTTCATTTTTTTGTATTATTGTAACCTGCGCAAATGACACTGCATAATTTAAGTCCATCAAAAATACTTCTTGCAATTAGTTGTTATTTAAAAATTAGTTTTACGGTTGTCATAAACTCGCCATTTAGTGTCACATTAAGTGATTGGAAGATTAGCGCACCTTTCTAGTTAACAATATGATTGGTACACATGATATATGAACATGAGAATATTGTCAACTTGAAAGGATCTGCATAACTTGAAGATAAATATGATGCCAACTCTTGTAAATCGCTCAGTATGTGGCATTATTGTTGCAATTTCTACTGTTGCTTCTGCTTGCTGTCTTTTAATGTACATATACTTTCGTTTAACTTTTATTATTGTATCGTTTCTTATGTTGAATAGATTTCAGCAAAATTGATGGAGAGAAAATGATTTTGCTGTGTTTTCTTCTACTTAAATGCCTCTGTACATACACGAGTAAAACCAAGATATTAAGCATTTATGACATAGAGCTTTAGGAAAGAAATGTGAGGTTATTACATGTGAAACATTGCAAGTTGAAGATTGCACGTGAGAAATCGGACACATTTAATAATGAAATTTAAAGCTGTTTGTGAGCAGCGATTTCTAGAATAATTTATTAGAAGTATTTATGTGGGATGCTTTCTTTAATATAATTTTCAAAATATATTTTGAGACAATGCTCTGAAGTGTATTCGAGTACCTGGGTTAAGAAATATATTTTTAGGAATGCCTAGAACAATTTTGTACTGTTTTAACGTAAATGGTTTTTTTTGCTGTTTTGCATTTTATCGCTTGAGTAAATTTTTGGGTCTCATAGTGACTAGATGTTGGGTTGGAAAAATGAACAAAAATCTTAGTATGAATCATCGTCTTATAATAAACTCTTTTTGTCTAGAACAATTTTTTCGTACGTAGGAAGTGTAGAGTTCCAACTATTAAAGCGTTATTTAACAGTCCGAATGTCAACTTGTACTTCTGTTAACTTATTCCATTATTCTTTCATACTCAATTTCTTATATTCCTTTTTTTTGAATACTTAAGCATCGCATTGCAAAAAAAAGCATAAAACAAAAGGAAATGAAAGAGCGAGTCTATTCAACATAAATCAAAAGTCTAATGGTATGCACATTCAAGTAAGTTGTTTGTGTCATTTTCGGTCTTTGAAAATATGTTAAAATCAGTGTTACAAGTAGTTACATTTGTGAATCGTGCACATTTTATGTTATACACTGTAAATATGCATATATTGAAAGATTCTACTGAAGATCAGTGATTTTATTATTTTTCCTTTCCTTCTTTTATACTTTATGTTATTCATATCTACATACATAAAAACATTCATTTCACGCTCTTTCAATCTTTGCAAATTGAATTGAAAATTTATTTCGAATGAGCATTATTTATGTAGGTACAATTCATTGAAACTCTTTAATATCAATTTTCAATTTTAACTTCATCTTATGAATACATTGGATATGGAATTAATTTATCTTTTAACTTCTTTATCGTTACCAAATTGTCATTAACATATTAAACAAGATGACCCCTGTAGTATGTATACGAATTTATTATTAAATAATGCCATATTTATGACCCACAGACCCACCTTCACAACCATTAACTTTCGCTCATTAATTTTCATCTCTTCCCGCTTCTGGACACATTGTTCCACAGCCATATGGACACATATCATGTAATAACATGAAGGACACAAGAAGACAACAAAATGCGATCATCGAATGAAAAATGGAACTTTAAACGATTTCTTTTAATTTTTCTGAATGAAAATATTTATGCTATGATATCGAAGTACATGGTGGAAGCGATGTGATGATTTCAAAAATGAATTTATGGCATTCGAATGAAAGTGAATTGTTGGTCAGTGAGGTCATGTTGTGTACAACTTTAAATTTATTTGTCAACAATTTGTGGAAACAAATTGTTAAAAATATATCAATGAGTGAAGAAAAAAAGGGCACGTGACACAATATCGAAATGACTCCATCAAGCCACTTTATTGAATTCCTTATTAATAAAGCCAAATGATATCCTCACCTAAATCATGTCAGCAATTCAAGTATGAAACTTAATTACATGTCTTTGAAAATATCTTCGAATAAATATTCATGCAGTACAATTTTCTCAATTTTCATCCAACAATCCAATCAAGCATAAAAAAGTGATAATATTGTTGGGAGTGAAGTCAATAAGTATATATGTGTATACTTTTTAAATAAAAAGTTAATACACAAAGCAAGCAAGCAAGCAAAAAATGTTAACGAAAATGTCGAGCTGACAGAAGGGAATTGTTGTGCATCTTGATAAAGAAGTACCTTTTTATTGTAAGCATTTTGGCTTAAAATTCGTGACTTGAAACTTTTTCTCGTCTTCTTTTTCCGTCTCTTTGCTTCTTAGATTTCGCTGAGTGCAATTTCTTTTATTTTTTCTTCTATTCGACTTCAAATGAGAAAGAATCGTGTGAAAATTAAAATATTAATGAGTTTAATAAGCTTCCAATAAATGTGCGAGATGATATTTTCAGCCGCGAGTGCATTCGACATGCCAATATCAATGAATAGAAACACAAATAATTTCTTCCACTCAGTGCTCTTCTTTTAGCGTCACTAATGATGATATTATGGTTGTTTGTATATTATTATCATCATGACGCTGTTCTATAAATAAAAAAAAATAAATAAACTGAGAGAAAGACAATAATCGTTGCGTTATCGTATATTTGCGTTAGAGGTGAATTTATCTGTACACGAAGAGATAAAAAAATAAATAAAAAAAATAAGGAATATTAGAAATAATAAATGGAAGCGTGCAAAAATAAAATCTTGTGCGTAAATTTTTATTTCAAATATGCATCACCTTCATGTAACTTGGTAACTTTTGTGGAAGATATTTATTTTTGGTTGTAGGCGGAAGAAAAATTTACGTAAATTCCTTCTTAGATAATTAAAAAAATCTCGTAATTCTCTTACACAGTAATTAGACAGCTAATTCATTTTCAATTGTTTCCTTTCTGGCCGACAACGTCTACACTGAGGGCGTTATAACATTTATCATCAATTAATATCATCTTGGAAATGAGATGTGTTACGTCAAAATACTTTTCTTTTTCTTTATAAAGGACTACGTTCGATTCAAATATTAGAAGAAAATTCAGTAAAATTATATTGCTACAATAAATTAATTTAATAATTCATTCATTCAGTCATTCATCTTTTTGCCGACTTTACTCTACATAATATATTTAATATTATGTCAAAAGTGGAGGTGGAAAACAAATCTTATGAATAAGACATAAAACAGATATTCATATATCATAAGCGTGTGTTAATAAAATGCAAATCAAAGGAATATAATTTTACAATTTTTTTCGATCTCGCAACATTGACGTGTATTCTAAACCATAAAAAAAAGTATTCTAAAATGGACGAAAGCTTTTAAAAAAGCCGCATTAATGATTTAAAAATCATCAACGAAAACTTACAAAGCATATTTTAAGGATAATTAAATCCTGTATATTTTACTAATAAAATTGAGTTTACCCTGTTTTTTCGTTATAAGCTAGTAGCTTAGTAGATTAAAAAAATTTTTTTTTTTGGCTCACTAGTAGCTTAGTAACGAGCAGTAGCTTATAACGAAAAAAACAAGGTAATAGAAAAATTACCATTATGTATGATCAGCATTATCATTCTTGAAGTTGCTGATGGTAACTTATTCATTCATTGAAACATTCTTAGTAAATGACATCAACTTTTACTTTCACATTGTATTTAAATCCTATATAGGAACCAATCCTTAAATATGCTTGAAAGTTAAATTTTTTTTCTCTACTATTGAAATTTTTGTGAATGAAATTCTAAAATTTTCGTTTTTATTGATTTATCAAAATATTTTAATAAGTAAATTTTCTTTCAATGAAAACGAAGAAATTTCTCGATTCAGTTGTTTAAATCAATAATTATTTAATTTGTTTTTAAAGAAAAGTTCAACGAATATTAATTACAAAATTATTATTTTTTATCATATCAATTAAAATGTTGGAAAATTAAATTTCGTTGTAATGATAAATTTTTCTATCCTAATCATCATTATTATCGCTTCTATTACATCTTAATTATCAATACATCATTGTTTTTTAATGTCTTCTCATTAATAATTCATTTATTATTTCATTAAACATTAATTTCTTTTTGTTTAACTTGCGATTTTTCACGTCAGAGCTATGAGGAAGACTTATTCGAACATCTGTTGGCAGAATGCTTTTGTGATAGGTCATGACTCATGATTTTACATTTTTTTTCTACAATATAATATCAATCAGTATTTCCAATACGCGATATATATATATATGAATTATTTTACAACAATCTTAATCGTCATATAATATGCTGGTCGTCGTTGCTTTTTAATTGATTAATAACTTTTTATTTATCTCACATAAATTGTGTTGTAGACATTGAAATGGAATTAGGTATTAAGATAGATATGCTTAGTAATTTTCTTAATTTTGTTACTGATCAAATAGAGCGCAATAATTGATGATCATCACTCGTTGAAGTTTAATGCTTTTTATTTATTTATTCAAATTCAAATTACTGTCAATATTTTACAGTGCTGTCTGTAACAAGCCATGTTTTTATGTTTAACCACGAAAAAAATGTACAACAAGTTTGAATCGGTCATTTGAAAAGAAGCGAATCTTTGTTTAAGTCTCACAATTTTTTAGCATCTAAAAGCATATTTTGATACTTTTCATTTTTCCTAAAAAGTTCTTAAAAATTGGAATCAAATTAACATTTAAGCATCATTGATTTATATAATTTCATTTCATTTTGTTCTCAATACTGAGTATTTGGGAAATTCAAACTGAATTTTTTCAAACAAGGTGCAAAATTTTGTTGCGCTGAAAAAACTTTGGACTTTAATGCTAAAGAATCGTTTATTAAATAAATAAATATTATATTAGTTACAATAATAAGTACACGGCTCGTTAGAGACTCACGAAATCGATTTGATCTAAATATTGAAAGTGTATAAAGAATAAATTAAAATCATTTTTATGAATTTAAAGAAGTAAATTAAATTCTGACAATTCAGAGGCGTTTTAACATGCATCAAGGAAGAGCATTAGGTTATGTATGTGCTATCATATAATGTCAACTAGTTGTCATGTTTGAGTAAAGTGACTCATTCAATTTGCAATGAAAATTATTTAGATCGTAAGCAGCTATATTTTTTATTATCGATAAGTCACGCATTAAGTGAAAATGTCAGTGAAATCTCTCATCTCGATTTCCATTTTTTTTCCTCGCTATAATTTGTCCTTCAATGTAATTTTTATATTTCTCTCTTACTTACTCTTATTTCATTCTTTATGTCGCTATGTTGTTTATTTCAATATAGTGTGAATTTATGGCGCTCGATCAAGATCAGTTTGTTTTGTTTTATTTCATTTACAAAATGCGAAGCGCAAGACACGATTGCCTCTTTAAAAATTGAAAACTGCTGTCATTTCTTTACCTTGTGTGTCTTTTTCTCTTTTTTTTCCTTTTTGTGTGAGACTTTAGAACCTCCGCATTGCTTAAACGCTGCCACATTTATTTGTAGTACAGTAAACATACAATATTCACTACTCAGATTAATCTTTCTTTTTTCAAGCTGATTTTATTGATAAAAATGAGAATTTTTCACCAGTTTGTCCTTAACCGATTTTCATATCATTTAAGATATATTCAAATTTACTCTTTGACTTGACATTTTTCAACTAAAATTAGATTTGGTGTTTAAAAGTTTATAAACCTAAGTTAGAGTGTTTTAGGTGGAATATATTCAGTGTATTTTGTTCGTATTAAGATTCTAGGTTCGAGCAATTCATTGTACTTGTTAAAGGTCGTTTATTTAAATATGTTTTGTTTGACAACACACCATAGTTCTGCAACATCAAAACATTTGTTACGTAGCAATTGAACGACTATTTGAATGACATAATTTTTATGTAAAAAGTAATAAATCATAAATTGAAGAGCATCATTCTGCTTCATTATAATATAAGTCAAGAAAAAAATCACTCAACACAAGTGTTTAAACTTTGCAAGATCGTTTTCGTTGTTATTTTTGCCTCGCTTCATTGCTTTAGTGTGTAGCGTCGAGAGCGCAATAAAAATAAATAAGGCAATAATCGTTAACCAATTACAATATGCATTTATTAAATTTATTAAATGAAAATTATTCAGAAGGGCTTTTTTATTATGCTCGTGTTACTTAAAAGCGACAGTTTTAATAAAATTTAAAAAATTTTCTCCTTTACTGTCTTACATTAAGCTTACTGAAATAAGAGAAACAATGCAAATTTTTTTTTGATTTTTGTTATTTTTGCATACAATAGAGATTAATCCAATTTAATCAGTTCTCGTTTAGCTCCTTTCTGTTTTGATTAACTTTTTCGCGTATTTATTTTTTTTATTAAGTTTCACGATATTTTATTTTTCCTCTAATATGTCGACAAAAAACTTATTGTTACTGTTGATGCTGCTGCACCTCTTTTTCGTCTTTTGTTTTGCTTTTTGGTCCACACAATAGCAAGTTTATTTTATTTTTTTCGATCATTGGATTATAAATTCATGAGCAATATTTGAAAGCAACTAAAATTTATTTTCTCACGGATGCTCACGAATCTCGATCAAAACTAATAGACTCGCCAAAACACTTTTGAACACTTGTAAAAGCGAAAATTGGAATAGTAAAATCATTTTATTGCAATGCTCATAAAAATCAATGCTGGTGTAATAAACGATATTAATAATAAAAGCTTTGAGAGCAAGCAATTTGAAATCAATTTAAAAAATTTCTTATTTGAATGTACGTATAAATAATTGTATATACTGGTTTTGTTGTCATCACTTTATTTTATTAATTAATCTTTAATTCCTAATTTTATTTGTTTATAAATCTTAAAATGAATTAAGATTTGAAATAATTTTAGCAATAGCTTAAATTTACTGACGAAGTTTTAGGATTTTTAAGCATAGTCGTCATGACCTCTCTATGGCTTCGCCTATTGCCTGAATTTTATTCCCTATAATGAATTTAAGAATGTTTGTTACAGTTACATACAGTAGATTCTGATGATGCTTGGATATGCAACCCTGTACCTTTACTGTTTTTGAATTTTGAGTTAATATTCTGATCGCTTTTGATTATCTATAAAAATTAATCGAATGTAAATTGCCCGAATGTTTTTTTATGCTTTTATAAGTCCGCATTAAGCCTAAGCTTTATCTTAAATAAGATTAATCTTTTTAAAAAGAGTATAAAATTGGAAGTATTTTGATTCTTCAAATTCACACGTTTTCCGTAAGAACTTGGCATTGAACAAATTTAATGATTGAATTTTGCAACAGAAATTGATTGAACATACATCTGATAACTTCATCTTCAAAAAGATCGATTGAGAGGGTTGGTTGTATTAAAAATTTAAACTTGAACATTAGTGACAAGTGTGATAGCCGATTCCAAATTTCATTGAAATATTTAGGAAAAAAAAGTAAATGGCAAGTTATCTATTAAAGTCAATGTCATCGTTTTCGGATATTGTTGATTGGCTCATAACGCCCAAAGACGATATCGAAATTGACGTTGCAGAAATTTTAGTTGTCAAGATTCAATCATTTATCAAACGAATTATAATTGCTATCAGCGTGTTTGACAATAGTTTTAGTGTTGGATATAAATGATGACATAAATGTTTCCTCTATGGATATCTATGGATTAATAAATAGGTGTTTTAAAAATGAATAAACGTGTTTCATTCACAGTCATCAAATTAGCTATCATAAACGCCAATTTACTGCTCCAGTTTTCTTCCGTATAGTTCCGTTGCTACATATTGTTGAGTTTCAATTATATGATGTTTATTAGTCCACGCGTAAATAGCTATATCGGTCACAACGCGAGTCGACATTTTTATTGTCTTTATAAAATAATAAAAAGCTTCTAATTCCAATATGAAGCTTTAAAACTCATCCTCCGCTAAAATAACTCTTGAAACCAAAACTTGTGTAAGTTTTTCCATCTTTTTATTTTAATATAAATAAAAATTCAATGAAGCTTCATGACATGAATCGATACTAATAACTTCGTGCAAAATATTGCTTCCATTTGACTCTAAGTTTCATTTGATCTCCTTGAAAATAGTTAGCAACAACATAATTCCTTTATAAACTTGCGGCGAAAATTAATTTAAATCTCTTTTTCCATTTATCACCATCATTTGACACATTTGATCACTTTAACAAAAAGGAATAGGAGATGAAAACTCATGAAATATCTTCATCTTAATGTCATTTAAATTAAATGCAATTTTCTAATGTAAAGCTTAAATAAATTCTAAATGTTTCATTAATCTGTTCCGATGAGATGTTTGACTTCAACAGCAGCCTGTAGCATCAATTACTGAGGAAATATTAACTAGACACTTTACAATACACTTAACTTCTACAATATGTATATATTTATAAGTAGTGTACTCTCAAGACGGTGTACATTAAGAGATGCTCACCTATAATTGAATGTACATATTTCATTAAAATCCTATTAAGTGTCTATTCATATGCATTGACTTTTCATCATTTATAACATTTGAATGAATGCATGAAGAATAATGTGAAATTTTGCACACGCGACATAGCTTTTGTACTGTTCAATATTTAATGTCACATATAAATTTTTTTATTATCTTCAAACTTCAAAAAAATTGAAAGAAGTCGTTGATTGATTTGGTGTTAAAATAAATTTTTTTAAAATGTAAATTGAGATGATTACAAATAAAATTAACCGAAACAACATGCGTACACAAAGAAAAACAACAAGGTGTCACTTTTCTGCGGTGACTGTAAATGTTAAAAAGAAGCGTCAATGTTTAAAACGAGAGAATTAAAAAATTAAATTGATTGGAAGTTTTTTTTTAACATCTCCTGACTTTTCTTTAAACTTGTCGATTTTTTTTGGCTTTTTAGTTTCTTCGTAAATGACTATCATGATTGAAATATGATATTCACTTGGGCAAGGTTATTGTCTTACATTGTGTATCTTAAATGACGCCTTGCTTAAGTTTTTGAGGGTGAAATTGATTTGTCGATGCAAATTGATGACGATTGAAAGAAGGCATGGTATTATTGGCAGATTTGTTTCCATGACTTCATTAAAAGGTCATATAGATGTATATTCTTTCAAAGACTGCGGTAAATTTAATATACTTTAAAGTGTTATTTTATTGAACTCTATTTTAAGGCAATCGTTAAGTTTGTATAATAAAAATAATTACGGTCCAGTTAAGATTTAACATTTATATTATCTTAATTATAGGTAAATGTGGATTTTCATAAAATTTCTTTTTCAGAATAAATTACGCTTAACAATCAATTTTCTTAGAATAATTGAAATAGCACCCTTTACTCCCAAAATACCTTCATTCTGTTACGCAAGTTTTTGTCATTAGATTTCAATAATTAACAGTTGAAGAACTATATAAGTGTATAACTTCTTAAAAGAAAATCAATTGTGTTTATTATTAATACGGTGTATATATTTATAAAAAGAAGATTAATACATTAATAGTTAAACTAATTACTCATTTTATAAATAAATCTATCTGTAGATGGCTATTTTTATAAAAAATTAAAATTGCATTAAACTGAGTTATTTTTTGATATTATATTTGCGGAGATAGAACGCTAGAGTATTGAACAACGCAATTAAGACAAAAATAAAGATATAATTATAACATATCTTGTCTTTGGCTAGACATTACTAACCATAGACTCCAGTGATGATTCCAAATCTGAGTATTATTTATATCCAACTACAAAAATGCGTGAATAAAGTGTTACAAATTCATTACACAATTCATTGCCAACTCACAATAATTATGACATTAAGAATTATTTTTGCATATTTATTGAACAATTTTATTTTAAAATATTTTAAGCATCACATAAGAATTTTGATCCTAACACAATACGGATAATTTATTTCGCAACAGATGAATTGTCATAGACTTACCGTAACGTTAATCATAGTTAATTATGCTCATAAATCAATCTTTTAATTTAA
Source organism: Chironomus riparius (assembly GCA_917627325.4). NCBI lineage: Eukaryota > Metazoa > Arthropoda > Insecta > Diptera > Chironomidae > Chironomus > Chironomus riparius. Next base: position 25,913,830 of record OU895877.1, read on the forward strand.
TAAATGTTCATGAGGCATAAGAATATATTCAATATAATCTGTGCTGCATAAAAAAATCTGCATCACAATATATAATTTTATTAAACGTGAATTTTTTTTTCAGTTAGCAAAAGAGCTTAATAGACGAACCATCTTACATTACATACTTAACAATGTAATAAAGTTGCCAAAGCTCTAATTCCCCTATAATCAACCATCATTAAATTGTATAATTAAATGATATTTTCCCACAACGAATGCCGCTTTAAATAAAACATTTAACTAAATATTTTAACTAGCCTGAAAAAAATGGCTTCATTACATTCAGCATCAAAATAAAATAATGCAAGATTTATGCAATTTATTCATCCTCCGAATTGTGCTTATTACTTTGTCAATAAAAATACAGAAAATTAAAGAAAGTCAGAAAAAGTCTTTTCTTCTTTCATCTTAATGCTTAGCGCTGCTTTGAACAAAATTCTTCCCAATTAATGTGCAAGAAACGAAAAGAAAATTATCTAAATTGTTTCTATTGGTAATAATTGGCTATGCAGCAAGTGCAATTGTGGACTGAAAAATAATCTGTGACATAGAAAAAGGCTAAAGCAAAGTGAATAGTAACGAATTTTCAAACCTTAGGTATTTTGATTAAAGGTATGAACAACTTTAACGCTTAAAAATACTCAAATGAATTATTGAGAAACAGACTGTGTGAAATAATTTTCAGTTCCAATATTTTTGTGTGTTTGAACATGAACGAAAGTTTTTATCTTTAAAACAAAGTTGAAAATTGTCCAGATTTTGTCGATTTATGTCAGAACAAAGACAGCCATCGACACTGCTTATTATCCGTTTAAATGAGGACAAGAGATTCAAGTGTAACTATATCGTTAGTTTTAATTTCTTCATCAAAGTCTTTTAAAATTTTAAGTGACTTTTAAAAAATTTAAAAAATTCATATTAAAAAAATAATAACAAGCAAAAAATAAATATTGATGCAGCAATTCATACATATATGCTCTCAGCTGGATATAAACAAGGCATTGCTTGGTACTAATGCTATAATGAAAATGAAAAATGGGTTTCTCAACACCTTATTGAACTATAATTCAGTAATATGGGCTCATACAAGTGAGACAGAAAAGTCAAATGATTAGGGAGATGAATAATGCAATCTTTTTCATGCCACACCTTATAATCAGTTTCTGCAAGTTTGGACATGTTTTTGGTATTAAGCATACTACTGTTTTATGCTACCAAATGAGCAATAATTTCATTGCTTTTTTCCTCTTTTATATTTACTTATGAAAATTATTGAAAAACAATTTTTTAAAATTTATTCCTTTTTAGTCTCTGTTGATTTTATTTCAAATACTGCGAAAATCTAATTTACCGCTGCTGAATAAATGAAAAACTATTCACTTTTTGTTTTCATTTTATTTCTTCTTATCATTTGATATCATTCTGTAATGCTTAAAATCATCATCATTGGATTTTATGATGACGTCATGAATAAAATTTTCCCTTTCTTCTTCACTCTGCCAGGTGCTGTACTACTCAGATACAGCCGTCATTGTTAATGCATGAATGTATGTGCGGAATTTCACTTTTATTTAAATTTGTGTGAGTTAAATGAGGAAAAAGTTTTCATTCTAAAGACACCTACACAGAACAAACATTATGAAAAGCACATACATATATAAAAGCTTAAAAAGAAGACACGCAGTAAAAATAAGGTTGAAGAAGAATCTCTAATTTTGTGTTATTACAAGAAAGAAAAGGAAGCTATCAGAATGGAAAATTCAATACTAATGAATAAAACGACACAAAAAGATTTGGAGAGTTTATTGTTAATACATTAGCAAGTGCTTATTCACCACTGAACGCACAATTTGAACACGAAACTTCGTCAGAAAAGGAAAGAAAATGAATTGCTTAAGCAACAACAATATCTATCGTGAGAAAAAAAAGAAAAACTGAGGGATGATGGTGCACAATGTGTTTTACGTTCATATGACGTCACTGAAAAATTGATTGTTGAAGTTTTTCACAATATTTCCATCTCTTTCTGGCTTTTGTGTCTCAAATATATTTGGTATCCATTGATAATAATACTGGCATGAAATGATATATACCAATGATTGTGTTGGATAAAATGTATGTTATTTTTTTTGTATTATTGATATTAATGCTTAGGAAGAATTTCAAGCTTTAGTTCTCAGACATGAGATAGCCAAAAATAAGACAGACATAACAAATAAATTTGATATTATTTATGTCTCTCGGATGATTTACATTCATCATAATAAATTCTCGAAATGTCGTACATAAAACACGTTATTAATCCATAAAAATCGAAAATGTAAAGCAAACAATCAACATATTGTGTCCAATCTCTTCTACAGTGTCTCACCATATATCTTCATCTTGGATCATATTTTCAAAATTTTTATCACTTTATGACTGCATAAACATAATATTTTTCAACAGATGATTAAAATGACGGGAAATCGAGCAAAATGAGATCATTTTTTGTCTAACTTGTTTCTTTGACAAAATTTTTATTGTATGGAACATCCAATTCAGATGATAATATTTCTTGCTGTCTTTCTTTTCTTCAGTGCTTGCTTTTTATGAAAGAAAAAGAAAACAAAATACAAGGCAAAAAAAGAATTGTATATAAATCGCCTCAACATGTGGTGTCCTTCGAGCACACTTAATTGCGAAAAGATGTTGATCATCCGGGACTAGAACGCGTTCAATCGTTCTTCGGATTCTGTTAATTTGATGCTTGCCTTATTTTGGTAGCAAATGTTTTCAATAAAATTTTTTGTGAAATAAAAAATTGTGAAAAAAGAGAATATTTTTATGTCTTTATCTTTTCGTTTCTGCTTCATCATTTAATGCGACTGTAGAAGATTAATTACTGCATTTTTATTTTTTTTTTTCTTCTTGAATATTTTGAATGACTTGAATAAATTTTTGAAATATATTTGAAATTTTATAAAATGATCAAACATTTAGAGTCTCAAGGCTGAATATTTAATAAAACACCTGATAGGGTGTTCTGATTTTATCAAAACTTTCCCTTACATGTAAGCATATTTTGAACTAGTTGAATTTTTTCAATTGAACAATGATCATCTTTGATTCTTCTTTTAAATTACTTTACCATTAATAAACTGATTTACTCTAAAAGAGGAAACTTGGTTTTACACGTCACTATCGACACATTATAAATGACTTTTACAAAAATTTAAGTTAAACGCCCCTAAAAGTCATGATTTTTTTTTCTTTTTACTCTAAATTGATTTTAATTTGTTTTTTACTTCCTTGCAAATATTAATTTAAATTAGTGTTTTGAAAATAAAGTAACTGGACTGGTTAAAAAATAAATATTGCATAGATATATAGCTGATCAAAGATCAAAAATTCTCCACTTTAAAATTCAAAAAGCTTTAGCTTAAATTTCAACTAATACAGTTTAATAATTTTTTTCTAATTATCTTAGCATATTTAATTTGGAGGAGTTTTAAAGTCTGCACATAATTTCAAAATTTCTTCTGTAATTTATCATATTCTTCAATCATAAGTTCACGAGCAGAAATTGAAAACTGTTATACAATCCACATTCAGACATCAAATAATTATAAAAATAAAATTTCAACAACTTAGTTTGCAGGTATTATTAAATTACAGTTTATGAAAGGATAAAAAAACTAGACAGGTTTCATTTTTGACAGTATGGTGTATCATTGAAATGAAAAGTTTAAAATTGATACACCATAGAGCAGTGTTGTCCAATCTGTGTGCCGTAGGACATCCTTAAGTGTGCCGTGGAAAATTATTAAAAATCCCAAAAATAGGTAGTTTTACAGAAATTTGTAGATTTTACGCTAGAAAAAAGTTTGGACAACACTGCCATAGAGTTTAATTCAAGAGTTTAATTCAAGTTTAATTCAAAAAAAAAACCAAACAACAGAAATCTATGAAAGTTCTCTACACACTCCCTAAATAATCCTCACACATAATTCTGTCGATAATTTACACGAAACACTATAATGACTGAACATTTACAAGATAAATTACTTAGATTGCTTGAAAGAAGTAGAAGTAAATAGCCTTTGAAGTAACAATGAAAGAAAATTTGCACATAGGAGGAGACGAAACCACAAAGAAAAATAGTTTTTAAAGAATCAAACAGTTTATAACAAAATATTGCAAAACAAACTTATCGATTTAGAAGAAAGAGACTTTTATGCTTTATGTAATTTTTCTTATGTTCGACTATTAAATACATTTAGCATTAAACATGAATTTCTATAAGTTAGAAGAAAAAAAATTTTCACTTGAAGTGAAAAAAGTATCATAAATAATTTGTACAATATTTATAATAAGTCACGATATCTGTGCTATGTTGCATTTATTAAAAATAATATTCCCCGCTTTATAGCCTCAATGGATTTTTCTCTTTTTTCATTTGAATTTTTTTCATATAAATCACTCGATTCGCTCTTTTTCTGTGCTGTGCTGTTTCTTCTCGCTTAGAGTATTTGCTACTCTGCTCTTTTGCTGTTTGCTATTTCTTAGAATATGAAAAATTCACATAAGGTAGAAGAGGCCATAACCAATCATTATATGAATAATTTTTCGTTATAAGCAACACTCAACCGTGCTCATTTTGCCCACTTTTTTGAATAATTTTTATAATCTGCTGATTTTGTTTGCATATTATTTAAATAATAGAAATAAAGTTTGGATTTTCAATACTAAATGCGAGTTTAATTAAACTCCTTTTTGGCTATTATGTTCATCTTTTCTTATGAACTTATTTATTTTACGAGATGCTAGAATTTTTTTGAAAAAAACAAGTAATTTTATTAAATTTATATTTTGATGTTATTAGTTTATCCTGTTTCATCCATAATGCTAGTATTCTGCATCATAACTTATATCTAGTATGCCAAATAATCAGACACGTTTTGATGTAGAAGAATTTTATATACTTGATACATGATATGAATATGATACCAGTTTTTACTTTCATTAAGCTATTTTTCAAAAAAAAAAAACAAGGATCGATTTAAAATATTTTATAGTTTACATATTTCTATATCTTTAAAATTCTCTGGACATAAATCACGGAAGATTTTAGCCATCAATTCAAAATCATTTTATCATTTTGTTTAATTCTGATTTTTTTATTATGCGAAAAAAAATTAAGTGGTTCGATTTAATGCAAAATCTTGAGATATTGACTGTATCTTAAGTGGGGTAGGAGGGGCAAGAATCTAGCTTTGACGTTAACACAAAAATTTAGAAAAAAATCATTAAATTTCTTCTTATTCTTAAAGATAATATCATAATTATGTGCATATTCTAAGTTAAAACAAGATTGCAAATTATTAAGAATATGTCATTTTTAAAACGTATTGAATATAAATTACTGATTAGAATTTTGTTTATTTAAGAATCATATAAAACTAACACCGAAAATAAGAATAGTTTTATTATCAGCTAGAACTGGATAGAATTAAAATAAGTCGTCTATATTTACTGTATTGCTTGAAAAAATAACTAATACGGTTCTATTCATAGGATTGCGAGAAGCTATTAAAAAACGAAATAATGCATTTAATTTATTTTTATAAATATAATATAAAAGTAGTAAAAGTTCTCATATGCTATATGTTCATGTCCTTGACAAAGAAATGCATTTAAACAACATAAAATACAACTTCCCGTTTCCATAAATTAGCATAAACTATTTTTATCAACATTATAGAACAACGCGTTAGTAACTTGCATGAAACTTTTCTCTTACGCCATATATCAAAGCAAGTAGCATATAATTAAAAACTTCTAATGCTTTAATAGAGAAATTGCATGTTTTTAAAAAAAGAAACAAATATTGAAAGGCTGTTCCGTGACGTTTTGTGAAAAGCAAAAAGTATTACGCAATCGAACAGAAGAAAAAGGAAAAAATCAATTATGAGGTACATTTCACATATATGATGAGGTACGCGCATGTTCCCACAAAACCTGTGAAATGTAAATGAATTTCTGACACTGAACTTCAAGTTCGGTTGAATTGATTTTCTTTTCCATTGGACATGTATGTATTTACCCCATCCTAAGAACATGATATATTTCATTGCGGCTTTTGTGGATTTGATTTTGTTGATAGTTCATGAAAAATTGAAATCTGAGATGATTTGCTTCAAGAAGTTATGAAAGATAAAAAAAATATGAAAAATTACTTCTGCTCTCAACACCAATTAAGCAACTGCATACCAATTTTGATATGCAAATTATTTTTTTCTAAGCTTAAATAAATTAGCTTCTTTGAGTTTAAATATTGTCGCAAATAGATGAAAAATAATGTCCAAAAATTTAAACTTCAACATATTCTTCCTTGTATACATCATAATGATTAATGTATGTCTTTTAAAGCTCCACTGAAGGCGGATTTTTTTTTGCAAATAAAAATTTATTCTAATGAATTCTTTGTGACAAAATTCGTATTCACCAAGACCTGTTGCATAATTCTTTCTGTCAAATTTCCCAGCTCCTCATTCAGCACTATAAAAAGTATGTCTCTCGTAAGAACAAATTGATGATACCTTAAAAGATTTTCATTCTTTTTCGTCTGATAATGATGACGTCATGAAACAGATTATATGTTTCTATACATATAACATTTTGTGAGCACAGAGCTTATTATATGACTACTATGGCATGAACAGTAAGAGAGAAAAAGGAAGCCACAAAAAGTTTATGCCAAAGAGAAAGAGAAAACGAACGAGAGTAATGAGCAAGACCTACACAAGGCACCGCTATTTGAGCAAGTTGTATGAATGAAAATATCTCTCGGAGAAGATGGATGAACAGAAAAAAAATCAATGACGACACGCGCCATGCTTTCAGACTAAGCAAAATTAATGACGTCATGGTTTGTTGAGAGAGATCACGGAGAAGTTGTGAGAGGATTTTATGAGAGTAATGATGTCGATGAAGACGACAGAAAAAAGGAAGAAAGAAATACTAAAGTGCCCATAGAATGCGATAACTCGTCAGTTTGTTTTTATACTCCATGATATTCAGACGCGACTTGAGCGAGACAGTTTCAGCATCAAGTTTAGTTATATTTTTCCACAGAATTTTAAACAAATGAGATCATTTTTGTAGATCTTAGTGAATTAATCAAGAACATTACAAGAACAAATTAAAAACATTTACCTTCAAACAAAAGGAAATAATATTATTCTGCGAGGATTAAACAAAAAAAAAATATTGATTCAATTAAAGGAAACAATTTTTGTGTGATTTAATAAAAAATTGTGCAAAAATCAGAAAAGTTTTGTATTTATTAAGAAAAAGTGAATCAATAAAAAACTAAAATCACTACTGGTTAATTCGTGCTGGAGGAAGAATCAAGTGATAGGCACCAACAGAGGACTTCATCTGAGTCCCCTTTATCAGGTGTTTAAAAAATATAAAAATTGTTGCTGTTTAATGTGTTGGCTGTTTATATTCCTTTTTTCATTTTAATTATTTTTTCTTCATAATTTTAATTTATTTTTTTTGTTAAATAATTCCGAAAAGAATTTCTTGGTTGTTAAATATTAATAAGAAAAAAGGATACAAAAAAACTTGAACAGAAAAAGTAAAATTAAAAAATATTTTAAATGGAAAATTTGTGATTTTTAAATTTTTCCACAAAATATAACAATTGATAAATTGCGGACATGCGAACGGAATTGGCACCCTTGATTGTTGTGAAGCAGGAATTTCCAGATTTTCGCATTGATGGCAATAGAATAAGTGAAAATGGTGAAGAGAACAATAATAACTTTACAACCATTAAAAGTGAAAATGATTGCAATAATAATCAACCTGAGGATTTAAACTCAATTTTGTTAGGAAAGAAGAGTAAGAGAGAAAATTTTTATTTTATTCTTTGTCCTAACATGGCTTTTATGGTGATTAATATAACACAACTTTCATATTCAATTAATTTTACAATTAAGAACTGCAAAAATTCTAACATGTAAAAAACTCACCTGCTTAATACGAAAAAAAAGAATATTAAATATTATCTCTTATTTAATTTATGCTGTAAATGGTGTTTATGGTTAATAATTGATGATTTTATTTATTTTTTTAAAACTTTTTTGTGTAAAAATAAATTAAATAACATAAATCTATGAGTTTGTGAGAATTTGGCGAAAAAATTTTAATTTGATATAAATCTGATGTGGAGCTTTTTAAATATTTTTTCAAAGTAAAAATATCGTTTTGTGAATAAAAGTTCCAATTTAGTTTATTCAATCATAGATAAATTAAAAGCTACACTTTTGCCAAATTAAAACACAATAGAAGATTTTACAATAGCAAAGCTTCTATAAATGGACGCAATATGCACAAAATGATTCAGTAGTTAAGGGATACAAAACTATGTTTTAACGTAGTTATATATAATTTTTATAAAAATAAAACCGCTAGTGCACGCGAAAATAGTTTGACGTGCACGGCTACTTTATGCAATTTTTTTTCTTCTCTTGTTCACTTTTTTCAATTCCTTTTTTCGCTGTCCAAAAAGACTATAAGTACATGTTCATGTTTCAAGTGACTAAAAATAATTTGGCGAAAATAAGGAGTGAGTGAAAGAGATTGCTTCCTATAAATTCAATTTTTTTTGCTCTGTATATAGAATTTCTTGTACAGTTGATGAAAGAGTCTCACATTTTGGCTCACGTTCAATTGAAAGCATTTATGTTTAATCTAATTTCAATTCTATTTATATTAAAGGCGGAAAAACATGAACATGAAAAGGAAAACTATTTAAGGAAATTAATTACTTTGAGATTTTTTCACATTTTTTCTTCTTCCTTTCGTGCATCTTTCAGTAAACGTTATGAATTAATTATAATTAATAATTACATTATTTCTAACAGCAATTATTTCTCACGTGATTAAGCACTTACACTTATGCTTTGATGCATACCCGTTCAATGAAATTCTACCACTCCACCGTTTTATTAGCAATCATAAATCGGCACGAGATGTTTGGCTGCTTATTTATAGCTTCAAATATGTTTCTCATTTTATTTTCTCGTCAATTAATTATGAAAAATCGCAAACATATTTTTTCGCGGTTAAAAAATGGTCAAATGCAATTGAAAAAATTATTAAAATAATCTTCATTAAGTTTTTTTCTTCTCCCCTGAATGCCCCCAGCTGCGAAACTCAATTCTCTTCGATGTGCTGCTGATGCTGTTGTTGCACATCTGTTGGCTCCAAACCGAAAATAAAATGATTTTTTTTATTAAGTCATACGAGTATAGCGCAGTTGAACAATGTTTAAAAAAACTTAAATTTATTAAATTGATAATGGCAAAAAAAATCATTAAAAATGTAAAATATTCGATAATTGACTTGTATTATTTTCTTGATATCACGTCTGATAGAGATACAAATTAATACTAATCGAAAAGTGCGCTAAAAGCTTAAACATCATGACACTTGTTTCATCATATCCATATACACATTTTTGAACGCGGATTATGCGAGCTTAACGATTAGTAGATTTCTGCAAGACAATCTTTTTTCCTTTTCACTGTGACAGTGATTTACGATTAATAGTGAGACAGAGACTGGTAAAATTTATTTTTTGAAAGTTTTAGGAAAAATGATGCATACATTGAAGATATTATTGCTTTTATATGATTAACAGTAGACAAACAAAAAAATGTTTCTAAAAAATCAAAAAGACATAAAGTATATTGCATGTTGCATAAATAAATTTTTTGGCACAACAACTGCCTATCATCAGCATCATATATTCTTCATCTCATGTATATACATTACATACCTGAATGTAATAAATTTGGCTTCATCTTCATTATTTCACTATACATATAATGCATAGACTCTTGATGATGTCCTTGATGAACGCACATTCATTGGATATAAACCGATTCGCATTTTGTAATGACGAAACTCATTGCTGAAACACTTACCATTGCTGAAAAAAAAGAGTTGAAACAAAAAACATCATCCAAATTAATTTCGTGTTCATGGATGCTGACAGTATGCTGTCATAGAGTCGATATGATACAAATGAAAATTGATGAATATGACAAAATTAATTTATTTCAATAGTTGAAAATCAGCTGTTAGGCATATGCCGACTGTCGTTTGTTCAAGTTCATTGCTATGAAAAATTTATAAGTTTCCCTTTTCGTGCTATGTCGAGGCACAAAATAAAACTCCAATCAATTTTTCTGTGACGTCATATGAACGTAAAACTCATCGTGTGCAACATCATCCCCCGGCATTCATATTATTCTCACAATGTAAATTGTTGTTGCCTAGTCGTACATCTTTCTTCTCTTTCTTACCAACTCTTTTTAAATTCATGTGCGTGTTGCGGTGAATAAATATTTGCTCTGCTTGGAGTACTACAGTCTGCCCTAATCGCTCGTTACCGTATTCTGTTTCACTCACTCGTATATAATTTCTCTTTCGGTGATGCTTTATCCTCCTACCATCAACCACCGCTTTTCTACACTCACAACAATATTTAAAGCTTCGTTTATGTGCTTTCATAGCACTGCGTGTGTAGGCGTCATTGAAAATATAACAAAAAAATATATTTTCCAAATCAACTAACACAAACTTGGGCTGGGAAATGAAAATTTTCTCACACACAACAAAAAGCAATGACGGCAAAGTTGTGGCAACACAGCACCTGGCAAAGAAAGAGAAAATGTTTTTCACATCTATGACGTCATTATAAAATCCGACGATGATTTTCAATTCAGAAAAAGATAAAAAAAAATACAAAAGGGAAAGAAAAGTTTTTATTTATTCAGCAGCAGAAAATTGGTTTCTTACTGAGGCAACACAATGAAAATCACAAAAAGAGAAGCAACACAGTATGATGAGTTTTCATGCTGTTAAAAGAAAAAAAATCGATGAGGTTTCATTTTTCATAAATGACGTCATTAATGAAAGCACAACACATTGTACCATTCATTATTTATTCGTTTTTTTTTCTCTTACATTTTTGGGGCTTTAATAAATCTTTTATTTATTTGTGTTAAATCGTTTGTTTTAAATTTCCCAATTTTTATAATAACGTTAAAAATTGGATGGAAGCTTATTCTGATCTATAATTGATTTTATTACTGTTTAGATTGGCGGGTATCTTTCATAAAATTTCTCATTGATAATATGAAGTTTCATTTAATGATAATTATTTGGCCAAAAAATATTCACTTATTGAAATTTAAATACTCTTCTATTTTATTCTATTTCCTTTAAAAATCAAATCTGTTAAATTTCATTGAATTTATCACGAGTATGGGTTTATCTCATAAAATCGAAATAAAAGTACAATAATGATCTTAAGTATGTTTTGATTTTAAATTTTGCCTTTGCAATCAGCGACAAAGTATAAACTTCTAAAAGAGAAAATCAAAATTGGTGATTTAAACCTTAATTCCTCTCTTGTTGTGCACCTAATTACAACTTTTAATTTTCATGTTTTGATAAACAAAAACTAGCTTTTAACTTCATTAGTACATATGTAAACTTGAAACATTTTTATTAATGATTTTTTAATTTCCTAATGATTTCATTTTATAATTTAATTAAAATTTTCACAACAATTTCAATGAGCATTGAGAAAAATTCTTCAATTCAATGCATCGTCTTCATTGTCAATCCATACTCATGTAAAGCTTAATGCTCAATGAAGGAAACAAATGTTTTTACGCATTGAGTATATTAATTATGTAATGTCTAAAAGTAAAAAAAAAAACAGCAACAACATCAATAACAATCAAAGTAATGAGTGGCTGTAATTTCTGATGAAAATTAATAGACAGTGATGATTTTTTACGTGACTAAATCTGTTTTGTCACATATTCGATCCCTTATGATAAATTATTTAATGTTGTCCTCGTATATATTGTCTCAAGTATGAAAAGTGTGAATCCATTGAAAGTAACAATTCACAAATTGGTCATTTAATGAACATTTCAAGCTTCTTCTTTTCTGAGCTTGACTCTTCATAAAACTTGCTCTTAAGTCTGTCTTGTTTAAAGAAAAATCTTTTTTGCTTCTCTTTTTTTCTCCATTTTAATATGTGATGCTTAATAAAGAAAATAAGATACTCTTAAACTCAACATACGCAATTTTTTTTCTACCATCATCATCATCAACACATCGTCTTCTTTTATATGCTTTTTTACATCAATTAGTTGAACATTGCATTGAACAAATTTAAGTACGTTTTCTATATGATTTTTTTTTGCTTAGTATACAGAGACATGTAACTAGAAAGAGAGAGAGAGAGAGAAAGAGAAAATGATCAGCGGAACTGGCCCAAAAAGATCCATTGAAAATAATGGAATTATAAACTAATACCTGATTGAGTGCTAATTAGGCATCAATATATGAAGTAATAATAGCAATGAAGACATGCATCATCCATTATATTTAAAGATACTCAATTGTTGCACTTAATACTCATCACGTCACTCAATGTTGCTAATGAAATGTGATTCTTTTAGCACTGTCATTAAGTCCATTTTTATTTCTTCACTCTAAAAGCAAATCAAAGTGCCTATCATTGAGGATTGAGTTTTTTAAATGTGTTCATAGTTTCTTAAGCTTGTTGCTGTTTTTGTAAAGTTTTTTTTATTGTACTCAGTGAACATTTTTGACCACATTTGATGGTCTTTTTTATTTCAATTTGTGTTTATCTAATTATATGTAATGACACAAACTATACAATATTAATTTGGCAATCTTGATGATTTTTAATGTTTTTGTGTTGATGATGATGACGATTAAAAGTGAAAAATATCCTTGAGGATTCTCATATATGCATCCACGCTATAAATTCATAAAAGATTTTTGAACTCAAAGTACATATTTCATGCATTCCTTCAATAAATAATATTATTAATACTTTTATATGCAAGTATGTTAACTCTTTCCGATTGCTTCAAAGAAGGCGCAGCATCACAATAAAATAATTTTTTATTTCACCTATTCGTGAGAAATTGAAATATTTATTCATGCAAAAAACATTCAGCACTGAAGAGAAGAGAGATATGATGCAATGTCGTGGCTAAGGAACGAATAAAAATGAAAATGAATTATAATCGAATTCGAGGGCGTTTATGAGAAGAAAAAAAAAATAATAAGATTTTTCATTCATCGGAGTGAATGGCATATAATAACAATAGAGACAATTTACATCGTTGAATTCCTTTAATTGATCTATTAATTAATTGGTATGTATTGGCATGTTGTAACCTAGATGCTACCGAAAGATATTATAAAGAAATCGACTCTTTTTACGTCATGTTGGTGGGTCTTTTCAATTTTTCTCTTTCCTTCTTTATTACTCTCATTTTGGCGCTGACATTGTTTGTAGCTTGTAAATTTAAGTAGGAGACAAATAATTAATAACACAGAAATTGATACTTTTTTATTGAAGAGTTTTGTTTGTTTCATTTTGAATTGAATTATTTTGCGATTGATCTTCTTCATCTTTTTTAAAAATTTTTTAATTTTCATCATTTTTTTAAAAAAAGACTTACTAAACAAATCATTTAAAGATTATCAATAGTAATTTGCTTTCAGAGTTGTTAGTCTATCCAATACCAATACCTAATGTAACCTTTGCAAACGGAAAGAAAAAATCAACATCTAAAAATGTAATTTAAGATTATTTAGACTCTTCAATAAAGAATGACGCTAGTCATCATTATTGAAATATGAAAAAAAAAATGTAATATCACATTTATAGATTAAGTTGCGTGCAAACAAACAAAATTTTAATCTACAGATTAGGTTAAATCTGCCACAGACGTTGCCTGCGTTCAGTAGAAAACATTTATATGTGGCTGTGTTTTATCTCTGATTCATGCAAAAATCAAATATATCAACCCTGTTTATTAACTTACCTGATTAAAAAATGCAATCAATTGAATAAAGTCACTCGTGATTTTGCTTTAAGGAGAAATCTATAGAAGATAAAATGGAAACAAAGAAAGAAGAAGCCTTTTGTGACATATTTATTCATGACAAGAAAAAAAGATCAGTTTTATAATCTTATATGCACATATATTTCTATAAATTACTTACAAAAAATATACATATTTTGAGGATGAGGAGAGAAAAAGCCGGTGTCGATTTCGAGACGATTTTCTTTCAATAATTTATCGAACAAAGCTGTTTATCTTCTTTTTCTCATCTTTAACACTACATGTATAATATACAACAACCATGTCATATACTTAATACTGAAACTTGTTTTCAGTCTGCGATTTTTGGTCTTTCTTCGTACAATTTTTTGGCCATCACAATCATTTTTCTTCTTTGTCATGGCTAAGCGTTCATATACATGCATGGCAAACACAATCATATTCACGCATCTCTTTAAGAAGATTAAGTTGCCGAACATACATCTATCGAGTTTGTTATTGCCAACTCACTTTCGATTTCATTTATTTCTTATATGATTTTAAGTTTTAGAAGAGGAGATGTTTTGGTATTTTGATATGTGCAAATTGCTCAACACAAACACTACCTCAGCTGTTGAAACTAAAAGTATTTTTTTTCTAATTTGCAAAAAGATATTTTTGTGTCTTGCTTTGATGATAAATCTGCTTAATGACCACAATAATTCAATTTCTTAAAACCTGTTCGAAAAAAAAAATAAATAAATAAAATGAGAAGAGAATGATGTGAATCTAAGATTAGAATCATCAGATAATTTCGAATTGACCATCCAAATGATTATAATTCTCTTGAGTTTTTTTTTTAAAAAAACACACAGAAATAAAAACAAGAAAAATTAATTCATAAGTCAATAAAAGATGGATTTTTCCGGTTTCGTGTTTTCTAAAATACATTTATATTTTAAAATTGGTTCTTAGAATCGAATCGAAAGCTTGATGAAAGCTTTTGCACTATTAAATGATGAAAAAATTTTCTTTGAAGTTCAAAAAAGTCTTTAATTTAGAGCACAGTCCTTCTTTTTAAAATGTAATAAAAGTAAAATTCATCACTACGAGGCGCATCTAATACACATTCCAAAAACAGTATAAATCCATCAAAGTATTGACTCAAATGATTGATGATATAACACAATAAAATTTTTTTTTTATAATCTTTCTTTTTGTTTGTAATGATCTTAATGAACTATACTGTGCTTCTATTGCCTTCCCGCAAATTCACTCTCACTTAAAAATAGCCTTTGTTGGCAATACTATTTGTTGCCGCTAATGTGTTTTGCAAATTTTATTTTACATCTTGCTCTATCTTCTTACCAATTTCATTTTCTATTCGTGACGATGATAATGATGATGAATAGAAAACAAATGATGAAAAGAAATTGTGTACCTTTGAGAAAAAAAAGTATTGTATTTTGGTAATTTTTGTTCAATTAAGAGCTTCCGGTGTTAAAAAATACTATTAAGAAATTTTAGTTGTTAAGACAAGAGCCAACTTAATGTTGTCCATATTTCAAGATATTTTGACGTTATCAAATGCATAATGAATATCTTAAACCATATGTTTGATAATCATTCATTATACAAATGGCAAAAGAGGACGTTTTTTATGGATTGGAACAAAGAATTTAAATTTTTGCAGAGTCTAATAAATTACATTTTCCAAAATATGTTAAGTGGAATTAGATGCGTTATGTGTATATTTTTAAAAATTCAAAGATTTTAGAAAATCGGAATTAAATAAATGACTTCAAGCTTATTTTTAATTTTGTTGCTATGATAAATCAAATTGCCAAAGGATTATACATTTTTTCCTCTACATCAACCTTGAAAAGATATTACATAATTTAAAAAAAAAATAAAATTGAAGACAATAAAAATTAATCAAATTGAATCTTAAACAGAAATAAAAAGTTCAGAACTAGAATTTTAAAGATTTTAAGTTGCATCGAGGAACTGAAAGTTTCATAAAACCATAATTTTTTACAAAAATAGTTTTACCGAAAAATTTGATCATTGACACAAAGTAAATTAGCGAAGATGCGGTTTATTCATTACTACCTGCGTCTACATTTTAATGAAAAGTTATTTAAGTTTCCGAATTGTGGATACAAAAATTTTTATTTTACTATATTCGACTATTTTTTTCATATTAAAGTGTCTTCATTTATAAACGAAGAAAGTGAATACGTTGAATTTTTAGAAACTTATATAATTTTGATGTGTATAAGATTGATATCAAGAAGAAGTCCTTCAATCTTCTAATAGATGAGTCGACAGTTTTACCTGACCGATTTATTATTATTTTAATACAACTTACAATTTGTTAAATATCGTTAAAAAAGAGGAAACAAGGCGATCATGTTAAGAAATTCACAGAACACGTCCAATTCTAAATAAATTATGATTATTGGGAAGACATTAAATGAAAAATCTCTGATTTATGCAATTGTATCGTTAATATGACTTTAATGATTAAACATTTTAATTAATTCTCACGAGAAAGATAACTTTAGTTTTATTAATTCAAAAACATAGTTTAATGTCCTTTTTGGTGTAATTTAATATAATGTACCTATATACACTACTTGAATTTTGCCATACCTTTCAAAAAGTATGAAAAGAAAAAAAGTAATAATGCTTTTTTTAATATGCTTGTACACTCTATGTGTAGTACTGTAAACTTACGTAAGTTCTCTTTTTTGATGCGTTTCAAAAAATCATTAAATTCGATTGAAAGAAATAAAAATATTTCAACACTCAAAAAAAAGTGTTTACTTGTTTACGTGAAATGGAAAGAAAGCAACGCACTTAACTAAAGTTAGTCAATGAATGCTTATGTATTTGCTATATTTGTAACCACACAACTGTGATTTTCTATAAATATTTTTAGAAGGAAAATCCTCGGATGACGTATAATGTCGCGACATATGTGGGAACTTCCTACCTCCTTTTATAGTATCTACGTAATGGTTTTCTTATATAAAAAGTTGTATAAATAAAAACATAAATTCCTAAAGAGTAAAAGTTCTGCGTATGTTGTGTGGGTTTGTTGATGTGAATCACATGAGAGACATATTAGAATATGCTGGATAAATAACATATCCTTACTTCTTTAAAATAAAAATATCAAAAAAAAAAAATTGCACACTCTTCTGCAATATCTCGTTTCCTAGGTATTTTTGTTACATTGCGATGCAAGCTTTGTATTGCTTTAAAAATAATATTGAAGAATAACAAGGACCCAATTTCTAAAAATATGAAATATTTAATAGAATCTATGGTCTTAATAATTAGGACGTCCAAAGGTTAGCAACACTTTTCATTCTGTATTAATGGAATTTTTTATGGGTAATAGTCTGTGAATTTTCGAAATGACGTGTATTCTAGTTACGTGAAAAATTGAAGTGGAATTTTTTCCTTCCTAGAAAATCATAAACCATCAACCATAAATAAAAAAAACCTGAAATAAAATCGAGTACTTTATTCTTTACGAGAAAAATTATGACGTAAAATCTGACAGAGATGATTGCTTTTCTCACGTCAATGTGGGAGTATCATTTACGATGATACGTACTATCGTCATGTTCTCAATTTTCATTGAGTGTTTAAGAAAATAAGAGATTTCCTTGAAACATTTCTGTTAAATTTTTTTATCTGAAAATGAGCGATTCTTCACGTATGCTGTTTATTATTCTAAAGAGGTAAACATTTTTATTTACTGTTGACAAATTATGTTAATAAATCAACCTACATATTTTCAAGTCATTTGCAAAGCTGTAAACATAAATGATGCGTATGCATTCAGATATGTTAGACTTTTAAGAAATATTTTCTTAGAAACCAAGAAGAAACTTTTTTGAATCATTATATAGGATTTTTAGTATTTTCAACTTTTAGAATAACAACTTATAAAATCAAAAGCTTATAATTTAAAACAAAATAAAATTTTCTCGCAAACAACACAAATTGTAAGAGCAACGCAACAAAACTCCCATCCAAACTCATACTTATTCCCAAAATCAGTTGTTATAGAAGAGAAAAATACGAAGATGATGGTGATGAAATCAGCAGCGGCAGTAAGAAAACGTGACGTCAAAAGGATTTTTATATACGTTTCGCAGCAGCACCATCAAGTCGCAAATGATATTCTCTTTATTTTATTTTGAGTACTGTAAATATCAAAAAGAAAATCCACTGAACATTTTGCTTTGAATTAAGCAAATGCGTATTAGCCATTAAAATGACATCATCATTTTCATCGATTCAATTTATTGCTATGTCAACGTTTAATTATTTTGCACTCACTTTGTCTCACTCCACATTTGATTTTGATTTGTTTTCAAAACTTACAAGAAATGCCAGCTTCTCATGTCAAGAAATTAAGATATACTTTTGCATCATTCCTACATTGTGGTCAATCTGACATGTCCTTCGATTGAATTGGATATTTTTTTAAAATTAATTACGCAATTGAACTCGTGAGATCTGTATAATTAATATTACGTGAAGAATTTATTAATGTAGGAATAAATGCAAATTAATACCAAAAGACATTGCGTGGTGCAAGATAATCAGAGCAGAATGAAAGAAGAAAAAATGAGATAAGTATCAACAATTGACACAGAGGCAAATTGCAATTTGTGTCAAAATGTTGTATTATTAAAGTGTAATCCCCTCTGCCATGCAAAATGTAATTTTGTATGAGATATCGTGTTTACGGTAGTATCATATGTAGACGTATATTCAAACTTCTTAAGTCGATTCACACGATGTTCCTTATTATTATTATTGCTATGTTTCATCAATTTAACCTTAATATCTTATGCATTTTTTTTATGACTCGAGAGAAGAAAAACCAGTTCAATTTATGAGAGATGCATCTTAAGAGTGCGAACGAATAATGATCGCACGATATTCTCTCACTTTGGTGCTTGTAACACGAAAGAAACAAAGAAGTATACAAAAATTTATCTTATAAATTACTAAGTTAGTCGGACACACGAGATGAAGAGGAGATGATTTTATATTTTTTTTCTTTTATATGAACACATTTATACACTTTTATATATTCATATAACTTTACTTTCGATTTCATTCAGACGAAGGAGAAGAAGAGATATGAGAGATTTAAGTTAATACATTTGTTGTTGTTTTCATCATTATATGGGTTAGATGTAGCCTGTGGACAGCAAGCAAAAAAAATGAATTAAGCTTTTTGCTTTGAAAATTGAGGTAGAAACCAAACTGGAAATGTGAGAAGTAAGGCAAAATAGAGAAGAAAGACGACAAAAGACAAGACAAGATTCAAAAGCCGGCTAATGTTGCGTACACATGGCTGTCAGTAGACTTTTGAGTAAATAATATCATTAACACATTCACATAGTATAATCCAATGATTACGAAAAGAAATATCAAATGAATGTAATAATGTACGGCGCTACTGTAACTGAGATATATGGCTATATGATCATACAAAATTCAATAGGATAGGAGATTAAGTTTACAATTGTTTATTGCTCCAATAATAATACTATGTCATTCAGGCTTGAATTAAATTATAAGAAACGCAAAACACAATTTAGATTGTAAAACCGGATTTTTGATGCTGCAATGTCCTTAACGCTGTGCGTCTCAATAACATAAATCTTAAAAAAAATCTTTAAAAAAGAAACAAATGAAAATCAATAAATTGCAATAAAGAAGCTCAAAGCGATAAGGAACTTGAATTTCATTAGAAAAAAAATTTAAACTCTTCCCGGACTTCTACAGAATGATATAGAGAATCGAAACAGATGATGAAGAAAAGAAAAATGTGTGATAATGACACTAAAATCACCAGCTTTACGAGCAATCGAATGCAAATTAATTAAAGTCTCTGTATAAGCATTTCTACATGTCTTACGAAAAAAAAATTGAATTCATACAAGCAAGAAAATTAAATGAAAAAGTAGCAATAAATCTAATGATTTAATTTCTGTGTGACTTAAGCTTTTTGACGCTTTGAGTTAATAAAACATTAGATATCATTGGTAATCAATTAACTCTTTAGCACAATAATTAATGAGTTTCGTAATTTTATTGCACATCCAAAGTGAATGTAAATACATGCAAATAGTCAAGTTAATTGCTAGTGGCGAACTTAGGGGGCTTGTTATCGGGAGTCATATATAAAGTGGAGCTATTTAACGACCGAAAAAATGAATATTTACTCTAATAATTTTTTTATTTTTCCATGGGTATAAAACACCTTTCCCACGTCTCTGTTTACCTAGGGTTACCTTCTAATTTTCATGAAAATACAGGACATTTGGTAAATTTTTTCGAAAAAAACAGGACATAGAGTAAAATTCGAAAATTAACGGAAATTTTCATGAAAAAAATACAGGACCAAGAACAATATTTAAAAATTTATACAGGACAGTCTTGAAAAATACTGGACTGTCCGTTGAAAAACTACGCAGATGGTCACCCTATGTTTACCATTTGATATAAAACGAAACCTAATTTTTCAATATTATCAGACAAGAATCAGGTTTTTCGTATCTTTTTATGTAAATTAAAATATTTTTAGAAATTCTCTAGAATTCTACAAAATTTTAATATTTAGTATTCTATTTTTGCCAAGCTTAATATATCATAAAAGTCTATTAAAAATTTCATCACTACAATATTTTTAAATCAATAGGAATCACTAGGAACAACAATAGTGGAATAAATACAAATTGTTAATTTTTTTAAGTTTTCCGTTAAGTTTTACAAGGCATCAACAAGAAATGACAATTTCTATGCACATATAGAATAGGTTTATCGTAAAATGATTAACAATTAAAAAACGAGAAATTATTCGCATCTAATTTTTCCGTATTATGTGTAAGCTTGTATGTCAATTCCTACAGTCTGAATCATGGGAAATAGCTTTAACAGCAGCAACAACAATAACAGTTGTAGTATTATTTCTATCAAATCAATTTGTACTTAATGAACAATCACGGATGTTTTTTTATTCTCAACAAATGCAGATTTGAAATTCATTCAATTCTTTTTGACTTTGATGTGTCATGAAGTATATACATTTCATTCTCCTTCCATATTAGGAAAATAAAATTAATTTAAAAGCAATTTAGAGAAAATGTTGATTTGCTAGACAATGTAAATTAATTATAAGAAGAAGTTTAATGAGGAATAGCTTTGAATTTTATGAGCATGCGGTGAATCAGGATTGATCTGCTCACAAAATGTTATTAACTTATTTCGATCAACTTTAATTCTCTTACTTTTCTCAAAAAATGGATGTCATTTGTGCATGATAATTATATGAATACTTCCATGTAGCTTCTTGAACTGGTTTGATATTAGCAAGTTTAAAAAATTTATTAAGCATCATATGCATATATTTTGTCATCTTAATCTCTACTATTAAACTTCTAAGCATTTTGGACTATGCTGATGACTATATTGAGTATGCAGAAACAAAGGATGGGTTTGGCAAAGAAAAAAAACTGAAACTTAATCATATTTTGCAAGAATAATTTTTGCATATTTTTGTGAATATTTTAAACAAAAAGATTTAATTTGCATATTAAGTGGTGCTTCCCGAAATCAAAAATATTTATTATGTCGTTAAAATGAGATTAAATCGAAGAAATTTTGATATAAAATTTAAAAATAGCGCGTGCTTAAATAATTGTTAATTTTTTGATGAAATATGCATGCAGGAGCTGTTAGTTTTTCATACAACATCTTTACTTACATCTTTGCATCTTTGTTTATAGTTGCCGCTTCAGCAGAGCTGTAAAGCGACAAGTTTTATTTTCCAATTTACTTTTTAATTTTTGCATAATGCATGTGTATATTTGACATCTTTCTCAAGTTGCTTGAAAGTGACATTGTATATCGATGTTATGCAATTGTGAAATATTGTTTGATTTTTGACAAACTCTGCAATTTTTTTTACCATCTTCTTCAATCTTTGCGAAAGTTTCAAATGATTTTATTTAATATGTGAATAATATTTTTTTTTGACTGATAATTTCTCAACGGATTCAATCGTCGTATTTTAATCCCTCATATGTATATAGTTTGTGATTCATAGTCAACATCCATAAATGAATTTAAATGTTCACTCAAGACAGAAGCTATTTGGAATTTACTGTTTAAATATGTAAGCTCAAACAGTAACTCGTTTCGGTTCACAAATAGAATTCATATTGAAAAGAGAGAAAAAAAATTCACTTTTTCGGTAATTGCTTAAGGTCGTTGCGATTCCGTTTTCAGTATTTCTCACTAATGCCATTATTTTCCTGGTGCCAATGCAATAAAACATAAAAATTTAACAAGAGAAGCCCCCTTATAAGCACAGTAATAAAATAAAATTTCTGAATGAAATAATTAATGCTTCAATTTGGTTGGATATTTATTTTGTAAATGATCGCAAATCTATATATCTGCTCGTTGGCCTTTCCTAGCAAATTGTTTGCAATGCAATCGAATGGAAAGATCCATTTATAATGATTTGCTTAAATTAAGTGGAATATAAAGCCATCATATTTTCGCACAACAATCGAATGATTTCATTGAAATGAAATCTAATTAAATTCTCAGGATTTCTTTTCGATAAACTTCCTGCTCATGTCCGAATTTTTTTGTTGAGAAAAATATACCAAAACATGATTGATGTATTTGATTTTTCTTTAAAAAAACATCCTTTTATAGATCGACATTAACAAACGTAATATTAGTAATAAATTGAAGTCTTTTACAGACATTTAGCCATAATTGATGTAAAACTGTCTATTAAATTCCAAAAGAATCTCATCTAGAAACATTTTTCTTCATTATGAATTGAATTTAATAAATTGCAATAGCAATATAGACATCATGAGCATAATGCGGATGACTCTTGGCACCTAATAATTAATTCGAATGATTTAAAGCTTTAAGCTCACCAAATCATCATCAATAAATGTTTACAGTTTAATTTAATCTCATAGGCGATTCTTTTAGAAGAATATTCCTAATTTGACTTTATTCGTTTATTACTAAAATTCCTTTAGCTGTTAGCCCTTGAGATTAGAAGTATGAAATAAATAAATTCATTTATGTTTTGTTCATGATGATCTTGACTTTGGATTAATTTGAAGCAATAGAGAGCATTGTACAGTTTTCCAACAAACAGATTTTAGCGATCATTAGTCACTGTGTTTTTTGTTTTATTTGAAATAAATACGAAATCGAAGCTTTATTAATTTCAATGACCTTGGTGCATTTTTCGTGTTGTTAAACTAACTATGGATGGCTCATCGGGAGAGAAAAGAAGATAGAATGATAGAAATGCAAATTTTTATTATCTGTCGGTATTTTGCATACGTTAAAGATTCATAAAACTTCTTAATATTTCAAATCTTTTATAGCTCATTATTGGATTTTTCTAATATAAATATGACTATTATTGTATACGTATGCACACGTTTCTTTAAACTAAATCCTCTCCCGTAAAGAATGAATGATATGCAAAAAACTGAATTGCAAATTAAGTTTTTTTTTTATTAAACATTGACTTAAAGAACTGGATAGATTCGAAACTCTTCAAAATTAGGTAATATGCAAATAAACAGGATTATTTGCAAATTATAATGTATTAACTTGACAATGATTAATTAAACCAATTCAAAATCTGCGTCTTCATATATGTATATCTGAAACTGATGCGCCATACTTCTTTCAGATAAATGTTTTCAATTTACCCGATTTTGATAAATTTTGGCAAATATAGAGCAGTCAAATAATTTTAGTTCTCGTAAAAATTATATCATTTTATAACGCAAATATATCGACGTTTATTTGTACATTTGGATGACTACATAATTTTGAAGATGCTATAATTCTCTTTATAAGTCGAATGAAAAGTTTTTTTTGGTCAGAAATTAATGCAAATTTTATTCAAAATTCCATCTCATAAAATTGTATTTCTTTTTTATCTATCGAAGGATGGGCAAAACTTGGTACAAACTTTATATTTTTCGATGAAAATTTTAAAACTTAGTTTTTTGTTGATTTTGATAAAGCTTTTGATTCTTATAAAGCAATTAAGATCATAATACACAAAAAGAAATATTATCATTAGACTCAATTTTAAGAGAAACCTGTTATATTAAATTTTATATCTTAAGACAGTCTAAACATCCATCAGATAAAAAACCCAATAAATCAATAGATTCAACAAATGAATCAAAATACACCATAAAAATTATAATATTGCCATCATCCTTGATTTATAATGATCCAAATATTTGAAATAGACTTATCTTTATAAATATTATAACTAAAATAATCTACTTGGAGACGCAAATATCCCAACTCTATTCATAATTCGCCTCTCCTTCGTATATAAGACAAAAATTTGTTTCGAATACAATACTTTTTCTCCTTTTTTGAATAAAGCGCTGGCAAAAGAAATATTGTCACTTAATTTTTTTTACATTTTTTATACGATCTGCAAGAATAAGAAGAAAATTAATGTCTACAAAAACTGCATGATTGTGAATAGTATAAACGAAAAAAAATAATATTAATAACACCGTTTTATCACAAAACACGATGATGATGATCTAAGGAAATATATATTCAAATATAATACTACTCTTGATTCAAACAGGTTGATGATGATGTTTTTGATAGTTACCCAATGAAACGTTTTAGCTTTTTTTTTTATTTTGATCAAAACACTAAAAAAGTAAGAAAGAAATCAATTATAATAAATTTACGCAAAATTTTGACGTATTTGGAGCACCAAAAATAATTTTGTTAGTCGTGCAAGATACTAAAAGCACACATTTATGGCTCAAATGGTCATAAATTATCATAAACTGTTTATATAGATTGACTTTTATAATACGATTAAATTCCTTCATATTTATTGAATTTAAAAAAAAATGATGATAAATAAGAAATTAACAGAAACACATTTACATTCTCGCACGTCCCAACAATATGACATTTGTAGAATGCACTTTTAAATTACATTGGCGGTAAAATGTGGGTAAATAAAAGAGCAAAATAACATGAATTATGCAGTTTCGGTAATTTTTCAATTGAAAGCATAAGCGAGTGACTAAGGGACACAAGTCAACACTTTTCACTTTTATTAACATCGATAAAATTAATTTTTTTATATTTCTTGTGAAATGAATAAAGTAAGGAAGAAGAGAAGGAAGCATCTTAAAATGAAAGTCGTTAAAAAATGTACTTAAGTAACTTATTACAATTATCTGATTAATGATTGTTAAATTAATTGTGATTGTAGCTGAAAGGCGCTAAAAATGCTTGTGGACACATTTTTTAAGAATGATAAATAATTTTATTTTTTTTTTTTTTTGATAAAATGGAAAGCTGTGATATCAGTAGGATGAGATGATAAATCTATGCATAGTGATACTTCAGAGCAGTCGCCTCCTTCAAACCTTTCAACTGATTTACATTAAAAGTTTAAGAAATTCTTCTCGGATTTATTTTGCATTTTTTATGTTGTTGTGAAATGCATTGCATGCTTCATTACCATACCAAGTACATTCGATATACTGTAATATTTTTTTAATGCAATTCTTTTTACCCTTATAATAATATTTTTCTTTTCTTTCTTCATCATTTAATCTTAATTTATTAATTTTTTGAATTTCTTTTATATTTTACATTGCAAAAGAATTAACTTCTTGCTTCTTAAGTATTTATGATATTACACGAAAGATGGGCAATCAAACAGATTTTGCAGTTATATCCTCTTAAAATATATTTTTTCTATTACTTAATATTCCTTTTACAAGTTATTAAAGATTTAAATTTTACATATAAAAAAATCAATCAACAGCGAACAAATTTATGTTCGCAAAATTTTAATCACCACGTCCCAACTCCTCAAAAATTATTTCAAGAAGTAAAAAATGTCAGTCAACAACATGTATGTATGAAGATGTGTGAGAGAGAAAGACCAAAAGAGCATGCCAGAGATCGTGTCATGGAGCATCTTCCAATAAATTTTGTACATCGAGTGAAAGTTTTTGCAATTGAGTTTGCCTTCATAAAATTATTTTTTTTGAAGCAAAACGTTTAACATCACATTTATTTCATGAGATGCCCAATAAAATGATGACGACGATGGATTTAGGTTTCATGAAATCAAAATTAACTTCTCGAGTCAAAGTGTTATTGCGGGTAATTTTTATACAATACCCATGAATGAACAAGTTTCAAATTGAAAAAAAAAGTACAGATGATCATGAATATTGGTTGATTTGAGGTTTTTATTATCTTTTACACTCTTCTTAAAGTGTCGATCATGATTGCTTTTTTTCTTATTCATCATTTCTTCTCGCATCATCACTATGAACACCACCTCAAATAGTTCGACTAAATTGCTTGATTACATCATCAAATTCAGCAATAAGAAATTTTTTGTTTTGAAAAATTGTAACGATATAGAAGCCCTGCTGCTTTGGCTCAGTTGGCGCAATTTCGATGAACAATTGCGATGTATTTGTTATTTTATTTTTTTGGGTTTTGCTTCGCACTCATCGGATCAACCGTACTCATAACAATCATGAAATCATCATCATAATGTAGTTTAATTTTATTTATATAAAGTTTGAGATGCTAGAATGTGATAATATAGCTGCATCCAGTGAAAACAGACGATCTTCTTAGTTTTCTTTGCGAAAACAACTGTATGAAGATCTTCTTTCGTTTATGCCTTCTTATTTTTTTTCCACTAAACGTGAAGTTCATAAAACGTGTCATTTGATTTATTTCGAAATAAACTAAACAAAACAAAAACGAATTCGATTTGAAAAGCTGTTATCAGATCTTTAGATTCAATTGACAGCCAATGCTTACACAAAAAATGCTGTGAAAAAATGTTTGAGGAAACAGCTCCCATGCCACAAATTCTATCGAATATTTGTGCAATTTCTTTTTATCTGCTTGACTTCTATAAAATTGCACGATTTTTGTGACAAAATTTGTCTCATTGCATCTCGAGAGGTCTTTTCCAATTCTTTCCCATTTCATTTAGGTTCATAATGGCAATCAACCTCAATTGGCTTTGCTAATGCAGTGAACTATTGAAGCAATTCCCGTGTCGCTCTTTTGCCATCGTTTCATAATATCATGTGCAATGGCAGAATATTTTTTGTCGCCGTTTTTTTTTTGCCATTGCAATTACATTTCTACTATAACAAAAAGTTTAAATAAATAAACAGGCTTGGAAGGCAGTAGCTCTAATCTCATAAAAATTAAATTGATTGCCATTTATTTTCCATTCGTTATAAGATTCAATTAATTAACATAGTGTTAATTTTTGTTGCTGTTCCATAAAATCAATGCAAAAGATACTTTTGAAGTAAAGTTTTTATTCCTTTGTTGGTTTTGATTGACGAATATTTTTTGCTTAATGATATTATTGTCAATTTTGGTTTTTTTTTAATTTTTGAAACAAAAGTTGAACTTTTTCCGATTTCTTTACTTTAAGTTTTGTTTTAAAACTTGACTTTTAGTTCGCGTCTTATTACGAAGATGGTGTAAGTTATGTTAGCTAGTACTCATGATTAATTTCTAACTGGAAATGATTTTGAAAGAATAAGTTTGCATTAGAGTTCCGCAATAAGAAAATTCTTTATGGCCAATAAAATGATCTATGATTTGTTCAGAAAAATTAAATTGTTGCATAAATAAAGTAAAAATCTTATAGAAGAGGAGCATCGTGACATAAAGAAGAAAATTAGTTTCGAAACAAAGAATTACGGAATTCATTAAAAAACATTATGCATCTCCCATGATAATTTATTGTAAGTGAAATGAACAAAACGACTGAAAATGAAAAAGTTCAGTTGCTGTAATTTAAGAAAGCAACAAAATAAAATAAAATAAAAATTTAATTTAAATAAAGTTAATTTCGAGTAGTTACTGATGATCGATAAGACAGATTGAACATATTTCTTTACTTTTGCTTCGATTTCGTGTAGCAATTGATTTGTGGTTTGTTGTTGTAATTCTGATGATCATTAAATATATCACATTAATTTAAGTACTTTCATTGTGGGCAGCTCAATGTAAAGCTTAAAAAAGTCAATATTCATTTTTTTCCAGTCGAATAATAAATGAATTACTTGTCACGATGATCTTTATTTATGCATTTCATGTATGTATAAACACCCATGGTGTTGTTGAAATCTGTTAACGAAAATGTTTTTATCTTTTGCCCAAAAAAATATGTGTAGATATGAATGCATCATATCAATAATGTAATTGAGTTTAATAAGGAAGAAAAGACAAGAAGATATGATGCAGAAATAATTAAATTGATAAAATTTTCGTTGCAGTTTTTTTTTGCATTTCAATTATCATGTCAAAATTTTTTATGGGAATGCATTAACATCGATACATGAAAACGTACCCATGGGCGGCAATAGTGATGAAAAATTAGTCATTAATTTTGATTTTGACTGTATATGAAATGGGAAAATTTCCTTACATGATTTATTATAAAAAGAGCAAACGAGCGAACAAAAATAAAATTACAGTGTTGAAAAGACAATTTACCATTAGAGTTTCAGTCAGGAGCGTAAAAGTAAATTCAAAAATATTGTTCATGATTATTTAATTTTTCCAACTTATCAACTTTTTAAAAATTCGTCCAAATTTGCTATCTGTCATGCATTTCTTTTTGAAATCTTTATTATAATTTAAACAGTTTGAGTTGCACCACTTGAGGTCTCTTTTTGCAATCATTCTTTTCACTTATTACTTTATTTCATAATACAATTGCAGTCCTGTGAAGTTATTTTATGTTTTACCGCAACATTTAAACATTTAACAGTTTGGATGTCTTAATTTTTATATTTTTGATGCTTCATTAAGATTTCCCATCATTAAAAAATTAATTCGATCACAATCGATGTCAAACATTAAGGATGAGAAATCGGTCAGAGCTTTCATTAATGTTTTGAATTTAAAACTCTAATTTGTAGGTAAATTGTTTCGTGAAAAATTTTTTAAGCTTAAAAAATCAATTAAGTATACAACTAATACACTTAAGTATCGAAAATAAATTTTCAGCCTTATACCTATCATCATTAATTAATGTAGGAAATAAATTTTCTCTTTAAAGAAGACCAACATTTAAAAAAATAAAAATTTCCAATTCTTAAAGCATAAATACACTGATATACTGATAATTGTCTTGTGATGCAATTGGTAATAAATCGTTAAATGAAAATCCGTGGTAGATGCCGATGATACTCTTTGTTACGCCCTGATCAATTACATTTAAAGAAAATTATGTTTAATTGAGAGGATATTTTATTTATTTACTTAAGTGCTGAAATATCACAATGATCAAGAATGCTGAAAACAAAAGTCTGCGTGATGCCAGAAGGCTCTTAATAATGGAATACCTGTCCATAAATCAGTGCGAGCTCTTGTGCTTATTGACTTAACCTCTCCGTACCCTTTTATTTGATAGTTTTTAAAGTTAACAATATTGGCATGTATGTTATGATCGTACATTGCCCAACATGCTTTAAATGATATAATTATTTTCGAAAAGTTAATAAATCAATCTCACTTTTTTTACCCTCTTCTTTCATTGCTTCTTGCCTTCTTATTTTAAAACAACTAAAAATTATGTGAGAAATTTATGTGCGCGACTCGATTCACGATTCCTCATTTTTTATGCTTTCGTGTATTAATTTGTTTTCCTTATTTTCATCATTCATTTTTTATGCTTCAAGGAGCTTCTTATGTTGAATTAAAAAAAATATTACTAATATTATATTTATAATGAAATTTATTAAGCAAAGCGGTTGTTTATATGGTGATTTGATTATTTGAGGGGATTTACCGTTCTTGCTTTATTTCCCCTCATTAAAATTCGTCAATAAATTCAAATTTTTTTGCAAACAAATGTTTTTAAAATTAGAGGAAGTTCTTTAGTTTTAAAGAGATAAAATCAAAAATGTAAATTTTACATGATCAAATTGCGATCATCAACCAGACCTTATTATAATATTTGATTTTCGAACCATTTCTAATTGTGATTTAAGTACTGGTGTAAAGAGGGTTGATTTGACTGATAATTTAGGCATGACAATGCAAAAACATCTACTATTGAAATTCAATTATTTAAAATACTTTTTTTTGAATTTTACTATAACTTCAACAAAAAAAAAAGTTTCCAACTCAAGAAACCGCTCCCATATTATTTGCATACTATCTGATATAATCACTGAAATTTATTTCATCACTCTCACTTTCAAATTGAAAAAATAAAAAAAGCTGGGAATCGAATGTTGATATTTGAATAAATCAATTTTATATTCTATCTAATTTGAATTAAAAACTAGTATAACGTTGTCCAATCAAGTATTAAGAAATTTATCATCAAAGGTTTTTTTGTGCTTAATTCTAGAGAATCAGCTACTGCTGTGATATTTTAATGAACAAGTTTTTCAATAAAATTCAAAAAATATTTCGATATGAGTCTGTTTTACAGTCATTTAATTCCTTTCTAATATTCAAATTCTGCTGAATTTCTTACAAATTCAATTTAGAATTCGGAGGGTTATTAAGAACTGACCATTTTAATACATTTTGGACAACAAAAAACATGTTGGAGACTCGAC
The DNA here is from genome assembly GCA_917627325.4 of Chironomus riparius. Taxonomy (NCBI): domain Eukaryota; kingdom Metazoa; phylum Arthropoda; class Insecta; order Diptera; family Chironomidae; genus Chironomus; species Chironomus riparius. The sequence continues at coordinate 25,944,518 of OU895877.1, forward strand.
ATGGATTAATTTTTCTGATTAATTTCTGTCAAATCTAATCAAAAAAAAAATCTTTCATAATTTATGATTTGATACTTTTTGTATTATCTAATATTGTTCCGCCTAAAACTAATTTTCTAACCACTTCATCCATAAACAATCAGGAATATAAAAGCATAAAAAATCATATTCGAATAAAAATTCATTAAAACTCATTGATATTTAAATTTTCATATTCTTTTGCTAAATATCACTGATTTTTATGGATATTTACACAAACCACTTCTTTATATAAGCATGTGCATCCCTTTTCTATTATAAGTTTATGTTTATCAATTTATGCTAGCGCATCGTAAAATTTTTCACACTTTCTTTCTGTTCCTTTTTTTTTGTTCTAACAACATTCGTCACAGTACCTTGGAAGTGAACACAACATAAGAATTCTTATTAGGGAGAAAATATTTTTTTATGTTTGTGCAAAAAATGTTGTGTTCAGGTTGTGCTTGTTTTATCCAAGATTTATTTTGAAAATAAAGAAAGAAATAATAATTTTATTTTATTTTCTTACTATTTTCAGGTGCATCAATATCTGATAGATCTCAAACAGACTCAAATCTCAGTGAAGAGCGCATATCTGTTCGTCGAAGTCTAACAGATAGCTTAGCTGTTTCAAGTATGTTGTTGTTGCAGCCACAACAAGTAAGTTTCAATTGAAACCACAGTCCTAACACTTTTTCTTTTTTTTTTTTATTGACGTTTTGCCCACGAGATAAAGATCATAATAATGATGAGAGTACTGAAATGAAGAAAAATGTTCAGTATGTGCTTATCTTAAAGGTAGATTTGAGAAGAAAAATAAAATTAAAATTAAATGTAGATAGACAGAATCGTGAGTTAGAAAAGAAGAAAAAAGTTTGGAGCAATTTTATGTGAAAATTTCTACGTATGGGAATTTTTTTACTAAACAAAGTTAAAACTTATCAAAAAAATTGAAAATGTAAAATATATTAAGTATTTTATTTTATTTATTTTTATTTCCAGAGTTCCTTCAGCTCTTTATCACCATCACTAGATTTTTTATTACTACAACAACAACAGCAACAAGAAGAATTATTAAGTCAACAACAGCAATCAATTCACAATCTCGAATCATCATTTTCGGATATCTTATTTTCACAAAATCAACAAGATCGTGCTTTTATTGAACATCAGACAAACCATTCCAATTCATCAAGTGATACGCTTGTTGGCATTGAGGAAGAGACATCGCAAGATTTATTGACGCCTACGATAACACATTTTAAAGAAGAGCCTCCGTTCCTAACGCATCCACATACGCCAACAAATCCACGGAGTGTCGAGCAAGATCAAGACTTAATATTTGAGACATCGTCTACAGAAGAATTAGGTTTATTGAGTTTGAGATCAAGCAGTGATCCTACTTTATCAAATACATCAAGACAACCAGTTGAACCATCACCAGCAGTTTCAGTGAATATTCAACGACCACAGACATCTGCTGATTTATTGGACCCAAATCCAATTTTACCTAGCTTTCAGGATACATATCCAATAAAGTACAATCAACTTGCCGATTTCGGTTTAAAAATGGACGAAGATTGTTTCAATGTTACTAGCCACACAACGGGTGTTGCAAATTATCAGCAAGGTCATCATGCCACTCCTTATAGTGGATTTCAAACACATTCAGAATATTTGCAAAATGTTGGTAACTTTTATCAACATCATCATTACGATTCACATCCAATGGTGAGTAGCTTTTGCGAAATAAAATTTATTGACGTAGTTTTTGTCAAGTTTAAATAGTTTGTTTTTCTTTAAAACTGCTTAAAACATTCAAATTTTTGATGATAAATCTTTATTTATATAATTTCACTTTACACAGTACGGCACGACATCTCACGAAACGTATTCGTTACCAACATTCCCAACTGTGTCAGATCTCAATGTAACGGCACAAACAACTCGTCGTGCATCGCTACCTTTACAAAGATCTGAATCAACATCGAGCAGCGAGAGCCCAAAGCCACCTAAACTCACACCTATTTATAGTAAATATTCAACGACAATGCAAAGCACTTCCAGTTCTGCATCAAGTTCACCATCATGTATTAATAATAATAATCCAAATGTTTTGAATGCGAATGAAATATCAGCAATGTCGGGTATAACGACAATTTCTGGTTCATCAGCAGCTATGGCTCAAAAAATCGCACATCAAAATCCATCACAATTATGTGCTGTGTGTGGTGATACTGCTGCATGCCAACACTATGGTGTTCGTACATGTGAAGGATGCAAAGGATTCTTCAAACGAACTGTCCAAAAAGGCGCGAAATACGTATGTCTCGCTGATAAAGCGTGCCCAGTTGATAAAAGACGAAGAAATCGATGCCAGTTTTGTCGATTCCAAAAGTGTCTTGCTGTCGGCATGGTTAAAGAAGTTGTGAGAACTGACTCGTTAAAGGGTCGTCGTGGACGTTTGCCATCAAAACCAAAATCACCACAAGAATCACCGCCAAGCCCACCAGTGTCACTTATAACGGCATTAGTTCGCGCACATGTTGACACAAGTCCCGATCTTTCCACATTAGATTACAATCAATATCGTGAGCCATCACTTGTAGAGCCATCAATATCCGAATCAGAGAAAATACAACAATTTTACAATTTACTAACATCTTCCGTTGATGTTATCAGACATTTTGCTGAGAAGCTACCCGGCTTTATTGATTTATGTCGTGAAGATCAAGATCTTTTATTTCAATCAGCATCATTAGAGCTATTTGTCTTAAGACTTTCGTATCGCGCACGCATTGACGACACAAAGATTGTTTTCTGCAATGGAACTGTTTTACATAAACTACAGTGCCAGCGATCGTTTGGTGATTGGTTGAATGCCATTCTGGAGTTTAGTAAAAGCCTACACGCAATGGAAATTGATATTTCAGCCTTTGCGTGTTTGTGCGCTTTAACACTCGTTACAGGTAAGCTTTAAAATAAATATTTTACATAAATATTGCTCATTTCCATAATAAAGTTTATAATAAATTTTGCATACAGCAAATTTAATTGCTTTTACTTATTTATCATAACAACATCAACATCATCATGATCATCTCTGCATTATATATCTTACTACAACTTTTATTTTATTTTATTAATTTCCAACAGAGCGCCATGGATTGAAGGAACCGAAGAAGGTTGAACAATTACAATTGAAAGTGATTAATAGTTTACGCGATCATGTCACATACAACTCTGAAGCACAACGAAAACCACATTATTTCAGTCGATTGCTTAGTAAATTACCTGAATTACGATCATTGAGTGTTCAAGGTTTACAGCGAATCTTCTATCTTAAACTTGAAGATTTAGTTCCAGCACCACCACTCATCGAAAATATGTTTGTTGCCAGCTTGCCTTTCTAAATCTAATTCCCGACTTACCCTATCAAAAATTGATATAATATTGCTGTTTTAAATGATAAACTTATACATATCTTAAACAATTCCATCTGTCAAATTTAAAAAATTTCATAAGGGGCTGTTCACTTATTACGTAACGCGAAAAAATGACTTCTTAGACCCCCCCCCCCCCCTCGTAACAAAATTTGTAAGAAAAAAAAAATTTCCTTGTTTGAACCGTAACAAAATCTTAGACCCCCCCCCCTAAAAGCGTTACGTAATAAGTGAATGGCCCCTAAGACAAGGAACAAAAATGTTTACGTTCTCCAAATGACCTGACAACTTACAATCACAATCAATTATAACTTTGTAAAGATAAAGGAATCAGTTCGCTGAAAATCATATTATTACCATTATTGTTATTTCCTTTCATTATTATTGGACTAAAAGAGAGAAGAAAATACCTAATGAATTTAATGACGAATTTATTTTTAATCCAGTTTAGTTTTGATTGTTTTGTGATCGATCAGATTAACATACGTATGCCATATTTCATGGAGATTTTTCACAAATTACCGTGATTACTTTTTATTTTTATTTTCAAAATTGAGAAATTTAATTCAACATCTGACTACATTGTCCAAATAAATAATTCTATAATGTTTTAATTTCTCATTGACTATCATCCTCCAAACTCAAGTGTCTTTAAACACATCATGCTTTCTTCTCCTTTCTATCAATGTAATGAAACATATGAAATTACCATAACATGAGATATATACATTAAATATATATATTTATATTTGATAAGTGCAGTAATTATAAAATAAATGATAGAATTAGTGTGAGAGTGCAGTACTTGAATATGACATTAAAAATGCTTATAGCATATAAAATATGCTTTAAAAATACATAGAAGACGGCATTAGAAATAAAGATATATTTTAAGGAAGAAAAAGAAAATGTTAATTAAATATCATAAAACTGTTTGCTACTTCTGATTTTTTTTTTTCCTTATAAATATAGATAAAAGGAGATAAGAGTGAAACAAACTAAAATTTAAAGAAATATTACAAAAGAAACATAAATCTTCATTTTTAATTGGTAGAGTAGCATTTTGCTTGGACTTTCACAATAATCATACATAAATATTAAAGTAGATGTATTTTTAATAAATAAATAAAATATCATTAGATTTATATGTTACAATAAATAAGAAGAAGACAAAACACAAAACTACAAATGTACCTTAAGATAGTAAAACCGAGAGAGGAAAAAAAAGCTTTTTTTTTATATCAAATGTGACATTTAACTGTTTAGAGAAAATAAAAACAAAAACTAAAAAAATAATTTGAAATTCAAAGAGGAGAGAAGTAAAAAAAAGAGGAGGGAAATAAAGGTCTGGGAAAAGTACAATGAAGCAATTGACTTAAGCGAATGGAAATATTAAAAATATTTTATATATTTTTCTACACTTTAAATTAATGAATGCAGTGCATGAATAGAATTATGAAAATTATGACAGATATCTTTTTACAAAACCTTATTTTTGCAAACCGGAAAATAAAAAAATAGGATGAAACTAAATATGGAAAATTTTATGTGTACCGTACTAAAATATAAGAATATAAGTGGACTTCGATGGATGACTAAATTAAATATTTAAAAATTTTGCAACTGAACTAGTTTTTAAAACGAAAATTGCTTTAATTTGCACAAAAAATTTACGCAAAGACTTGATGAGTTTATTGACATAGTTAACTTTCCTCTTTTTGTGTGCATAATCAATTAGGACTAGTGTGTAGTAATATTTGACTGTCATAAGAAAATGAATTTAATATTTTGCAGTTTTGTTTGCCAAACATTTTTTTTTTGTGATAATTTGGTTTTTTTTGGTATTTTTTTCTTTCCAAGTTTTCCATCCATTGATATGAAAACTTTGAATAAATATCACACATCAACTAATTAATTGTTCTCTATGAAGAAATATGAAATTAAATGTATTCTATGATTAATTGAAATACAGCCGAGCTGAGTCGTGCTTTTTAAGAAAAAAATAAATAAATATTTGAGCTAGTTCTCATATTTTATAATAGGATACAAAACGAAAGTAATTTAAACTATATTCGTGAGTTGGATGTTGTTTTTCATCGCTAAAAGTAAATGATATAGGTACTTATCAGATAAAAATAATGTTAAAAAATGTCAAGAAATTTTGTTTCAAAATTTTTATCGTTATTTGTATTCAGTAAAATAAGAAGTTGGCCATTAATATACTGAACAAATATCAATCTTTTTTAAAAAAATTCAATTTTAATGTGCTAGGAAATTTTATAATTCCTACATTGATTTTTTACTCAAATCCATAAAAGATTTTATGAATATTTTCGCTTTTGAAAATTTCTAAATTCTTTTAATTTTAAAAAATCCAAAATGTACTTATTTTAAAATCTAAATATTGAACTTATTCAAAACTTTCTACAATGAGATTTTAAAACTTTTTTCAATTCGAAAAACATAAAAATTCTTTAACATTACACGAAATACTGAAATTCAAATGTTTTATTCATATAGGAACTTTTAATACATTTTTTAAAAAAAATTTAATTTGTTTTTGTTTCAAGTTTTAAAAAAGATCTATTTTAGATCTTCTCTAATCTCAAAAACGTGTGTTAAGAATCTTAAAATTTAAAAAGATACTTAAAAAGTTTTCCTCATATAACTCGGTTTAGATTAGTTTTGATTTTTTTAATGGAGCTAAGGTACAGCTTGGGTGAATGATTTTAATTTTCATACTGCCAGTGATAGAAGACTTTACTATTTTATTATATTTTTTGTTTTAATTATTTGCAACTTAATAAATAGGTTTGCATTAGCATTTGTCCAAATACTATATTTTTAGGTTGATATATTAACTGTTACCACTACAATTACATAAATAATAAGAACATTATCATATATTTTAAAATATATGAATGATTTTTGATTATTTAATTACTTTAGTTGCCATTTAAGTGTACAAATTATTGAAGGGAGATTTACTTAAAATAGCCATCACGATTTCTTTATTGTTTGTTTTAATTTTTTTTTTATTATTTCGGTAAGCTTCTTAACCCGTCTATCCGTTAAGTATCACGCATTCTTACTTAAAACTTATGTCAATCAAGTCTACTCTCTTTTTCTTTTCTTAATTTCTGATTAATAAACTTTTTAAGCTTAATTGAAATTAGGCTGAATTATTACATAATATTCAATATAATTTTTTTTACCACTGCACTCTTTAGTAAAAAAAAATAAATAAAATTATCGAATATGAGAAATTCTTTTATGTATTACTCGAGTGGTTTACTGACAAATTAAACTATTATTCGTAATTTCTTCTAATTAAAAACGAATGTGAAAAAAGAAAATTTTAAAAAGTATAACCTTAAAGTGCCATTTTTAGTACATCTATATTTTATAAAAATTTAAAGAATGAAAAATTACAATCACTGAATTATCTATTTTTCGGATGGTAGAATTTTTATGTGGAAATTAAAATGATATAATATATGAATCATATATTTAACAACAAGACACTCTATGCCTTTTTCAACAAAAAATAGTATAAAATTGAATACAATTTCTATATTTATTAAATATACAATCACAAATATATGAAATTCATACGTAATGAGAAATATTATGACATTTTACAAAATTGCATCTTTTTGTGCGAGATGCTTAATTTCTTCTTTGATATTAAAATTTTAATCTTAAAGATATGAAAACTATTTAACTTTATAAAATGATCTTTTTTTATAAAGCAAACTGCTTGAATCAGAAAAAAGGAATTTGAGGAAAAATTTTAATTTTAATTTTTGTGATATTTGATTTTTTGCAACTTAATGATATAGGTTGCAAATTGGGAAGACAATATAAGATTGGTGAGATTTTTAAAAAAATAAAATTAAGTTGTAATTTATTTTGAACTGATAGTTCATTTTGAATGATTTGTATTAAAAATTAGGAATTCAAGGTTTTTTAAATCACAAAAGTTTATTATTTTTCTAATTGCATTGTTTTTGATACGAAATTTTGAAAATTGTTTGATAATAGATCTTTTGTTTTTTTTTATAATTTAATTATTTTTTTTGCAAAAATGATTATATATTTTCAATCATAGTTTATTTCATTCTTCCTATAAGAGAATCAATCATTCTTAACTCATGTTCTCAATCTTCTAAATTTAAAGATAAGCAAATCGTTCAAATCAGCGAGTAATGTTTAATTTTCGATGAAGTTGCTTCTTAAGCAAATGAAATTTCAGTCATAAGACTCAACTCATGTCAATGATAATTTAACGATGCTTAGCTGAAGATTAAAGGAAATTCCATAAACGATACAAAAGTATACAATTTTATAATTTTTGAAATTTAAATGTGCGTTAGCATTTTTGTTTTTTAAAAATCAAATCATTGCTAAATTCATTAAATTCTTTCAAATCAAGATGAGTAAAACTAAAGTTAAGAATAATAAAATTAAAATATCCGACATGCCATTTTACAATTAAAGACAAAAAGTTCTAATTTTTTTAATTTAGGAGTTTGCAATCTTTAGTTCTTAATATTAATTTTATGTTAACCAATTATGTACAAAGAGCATTTCTGTTTTTGTTGAAATTTTTTATTATGTTGAGATTTTTTGAATGATTTAAATAAGTTTATTAGTCTTAACTGTGTTACCAATAGAAGACGAAAGAAAATTTTAAAAAAAATGAAATGAGAACAAAATTTAAAAAAGTCATTTCTTCATTATTTAATCAGTACATATCAAATTTGTGTAAAAACTATTTTCAATTTTATTGAGAATTAAGTAAATGAATGAAATGATTTCTAATTTTGTCATAACAATTTCATAAGCACATACACAAATATTTTGAGGATTAATTGAATGAAAGAAAGAATTAAAAAATTAAAAAAATAGCCGTCTTAAAATTATGTTTACATGTTTAATGAAACAATTATAATCCCATAAAATTACAAAAATAAAATGTTGATTTCAAAATAAATTAAAAACTGTTTCCTTCTCCGTATTTTTTCATTTCTAATTTTTGAGACACCCATTTAGGTTGTAGAAGCTGCATTGTGGGAAAATTTATCTATGTTGATTGAAACATGATCACCAGCAAAAGTATTCAATAAAGCACACTGAAAAATTTATATTTCTTTTGTGCAGTTTATCTGTAAAAAATAAATCGAGGTTCATAAACTTCTGCTGAAAATATCAGCATAAAATTTTTCACTTTGAGTTTTTTTGATCATATTAACTAAAAGTGAACTATTATGAGATGATATGATCCTTCGTTCATCAAAGAATAATAAAATTAATCAATCTTGCAAAAACAATTTTATTTTGAATTTTATTTTTCACACCTAATTTTGTGTTGATGCCAATTAAAAAATGCTTCATAATCACTCGCAAAGTAAAACTTCCTTACTAGCTTCATCTTCCTCTCGTAATCAAATTAAGGTAGCATGGAAGAAGAAAGAAGAATAATAAATTGAAATTAGAAAGAGAACCGACATAAAATTCACTTTGCTGATGAATTACAAAGGGAAGGATTGATAACATGAATTACTGCTAATTCAGTACTTGCAATATATCGTCATTGTGCATGCATTTACAATTGCACGCGAAAATTTCGATATGATCACTATTGTCTCCCCGGTAATTGCAAATTGTTTCGATTCATTTACCATTTCGATGAGACGCTACTGTTTTATTTGCTGTGTTCTGTGACTCTCTGTGTCATTAATGCAGATTTGAAACAAATCTTCGGTATTTTTTCAATTAATTCTTCTCTCTCACTCTTTCTGATTTGTATGTTGTACGTTGTTTTGCTACCAGAAAGAATTACTGCAATTTAAACTTATCTGTTTTTATTGTTCAATTTTTGCATTTTGCATTTGTACGATCAAAATTATAGAAATCATTTCAATGCAATCAGGGTTAAAGAATATGTTTTTAAAATTTATTTTGCTGTAGGATGTGTGGGAAAATGTTTTAGTAAATTCTTTTACTTAAGGTAGAGCATTTAGATACATATTTTTTTTTTCAAAAAAATGCCATTAATAGTAAAATTTGAATTTTAATTTAAGGTATGGTATTAATTAAGTGGTATAAAATAACATACAAATAATATCCTCGAGTCTTTTGTTTAAATGATATATAATCGGTAATCGTTGGGTATGCTCTCAACATGCAACTTTATTAAACATCAGTTATTACATTTCTAATTATTTATTCATATTTTAATCATGAATTTTACAAATTAGCAAAATAAAATCTCATAAAAATCCCATTTCACCTTAATCGTATCTAATTGCTATAAGTAGAGGTTATATAATAAACTAATGTGATGTTTCCCAATCGTTTCTTTTTTTCACGTATCCATATAATCAACAAAGTATCTATCCACTCATTGCACCCAAGGAAATCTTCAATTTAATTTCAAAAGACAAGTTTTTTAAAAAAAAAAAATTATAAAATGTTTTTAGCAAATGCTCATCATCAAGTGTTGCAAATGAAATTTTTGTGTATATATAAAAAAAATTACATGTCATGCCAAAATTTTATATTTTTTTGGGTCATTGTACGATGAGGAGAAGAGACAAGCGTGCATCAACGGCAGTCAAAATTAATCGTTTGCGAATTTCGCACCAAACTGAAAACGAAAGTTTTTTTTCCTTTTTCTTTGCTCATTTCAAGTAGATTGGCTGAGTGTTGTTATTGTCGAAATAATATTTTATTGGATTTTTTTAAGAAGCACGAGTTATTTTTTTCATTAATTCTTCAGGCTAAGATGTATCTTAGTAGTAAGTTTTCGATTATAAACCTATTTGAGTTGTAAGAAGAACTATTAACACTCCTTTAATCTATCAAAAAATTACGTAAAAACAAAAGTATCTCTTTCTCTTAACAATGTCCTCGAAAAATAAAATTGTTTGCATAAATTTATAAAGATGCTCACAGTCTTTCACCAAATAGATGATCAATCCTACTTGTAACTTATTTTCTTCTTGCTCAATAAAAAATATTGAGGAAGGTATAAACGTGTTTAACCTGTTTAGGTACTATTCGCATGATTTATTCAGATTTATTATTAAAAAATTGACTTACAATGTTGCGATTTTCAATTTTTCAGATCAGATTAGATTTTTCTTATTTTACCAAACTTTTTGTTGCTTTTAATTGTTTAAGGTTTCATGCATTTAATATTTATTTTGTCTCTTAAGTTTAGCTTTCATTTGTTATTTTGGCTTTTACTTGGTATTTAGTTTGTTTTATTCGGTGATTCTCGGCGCAAGACGTAGTTCTCTGTTTTATCGCTTCTGTCTGAAGATCAGTGATCTTTTCATATCTTGTTTTATTGAGAACAATTCTCAAGAATTTGTTTTGCCGAACTCGAAGTTTTTTAAGGTTGGTTTTTGCCGTGCTCCCAAATGCTGGACAACATATGTGAATGTTGGACTGATGGTTAGCTTGTAGATATGATGATTGTATCGTAAGTCGAGATGTGAGTTTCTGCTGATAAGAGGATAAAGCTGTCCTAATGTGATATGAGCCCAATTGGTCACGTAATCCACATACGGCTTTAATGTCACTCTCCAGATATTTAGATTTTGCTTCCCATTTGATGTTTTCGATGATGCTACTTTTCTAGAGTACCTGTCAGATCAGAAAGCTTTGAAAATTTATATCCCCGCGATGGTGAATCATTTTCTGATAAGAAAGCTTATGAAGCTAATTGTGACTTAATTCAATGCGAGACAAAACATTAAAGTGAAATATAGAAGATTAAGATATTGATTAAATTTGATTGAATCTACCTGAGTCTTGTTAATGTTTTGAAAATCTTATTCCAGGCAGATTTGGCTAATTTCAATAAAGTATATTATCCTTGATTTTAAATTATTATCTTCACCCTAGATTATAAATAAAGGTAAAATTACATATAGATTTTTTTTTAAATTAATGATTCTTATGGAATTACATGAACTAGAACTTCAGAATTGTAAAATAACTGAACAGCTTAATATATTTTTTAACTGAAATACTTTTCATAAAATCGTTTTCTTTCACAAAGAGATGGCACTAGTTGTCGTTATTTGCTGCATTAAAAGCAGGGTTGGGAGAATTTCTTGAGTTAACTCATTTTTGAAAATGAATTTTAAAATCAGTTTAAACGAATTTTTCTAAAAGAGTTGGAAAATGAAATTGAGTTAAAGAGTTTAAACGGTTTAAACTCATTTTCAGAAAAAAAATTTAAACTGTGTTTAAATTCTTTTGCAAAAATTAATGGAGTTTTGAATTTAAGTTTTGAGTTATCTCAAAAATTTTACTATTGTTCTCTAAAAATAAAAACAATAGCGATTTCTTTTCAATTTTTTATTGTAATTATTTCAATTATAATGACGAAGATTCAGCAATGATTATGATAAGTTCTAGCCAGTTCTAAAAGCAAACATCAAATTTTTTACTAAATTGATAAACTGTTGAAATAACATTTGTTTTATTATAAGTCATCAAACGTGCTACTGAAAACGTGTAACAGGCAACCAGCAATAAACATTTATTTTCATTTAATTCTAAAAGTGTGCTTAATGATAAAAGTAAAGTTCAACATGGTTCTACAAATATAGCTTTTTAAATGTATTGAAATATCAAAAAGCTGTTTTCGATATTAGTTGGACACTTTAGTGGAATTATCCTCTGTTGTGTTGATTTCTTTTTCTTTCAAAGCATTTACGTTAATAATTAAATCATCGATTTCATTTCCTTCTTTTGAATCACTGCAAACTGTATCGTTTTCAATAATTGATAAATGATGTTCAGTAATTCGATCTGAATTTTCAACAATTGATAACTGATTTGCAATAATTCCATCTGCATTCCCATTTTCTTCTACTGAAATTAAATTGTTTTCTTTTGCATCTGAATGATTTATAGAATTTTCTTCTTCAGCTTCAGGATCTTGAATATTTTTGTCAGCTTGAATTTCTTTAATATTCATTTTTGAATCGATGCATTCAAATTCGGACTCTTGAATATTTTCGTCAGCTTGCATTTTTTCAACATTTAATGGTAAATCGATGCATTCAAACTCAGGTTCTTGAATATTTTGGGAAGCTTGCATTTCTTCAGCATTCATTGGGAAATCAATGCATTCAAATGTTTCTTGTTTTAGATATTTAATTCTGATTCTCGATTGACTTCGAATTTTATATATAATGAATTCAGAAATAAAAACAATTAAAGGTAATACGAGAGAAACCATCCAAATCTCAAAATAAAAGCAGAGATCATACAGAGTTAAAACTTTTGGAGAATGTAATGAAATCAAATTTTTTTTTGCATGACGAAAAAAACTTTTCATTTTTAAATTAAATATCCCTGCATTCATTAAACCATTTACTGTTTTAATTATTATATCTGATAATTCGTTATTTTGAGTAGCTGTTAAAACCAACGAATCTTCAGCATGAACTGTTGTTTTAACCCATGGACAATGATTTAATAGAGGTTTAATGTGTGCTTCAATTACAGAATTTATCAATATTCCATATTTAGAATTTTTATAAACGCAATCAACCGTAATAATATGCATAAAGGTATTTGAATCTACAACTTTAACATTTTTAATTATTCGCTTTCCAGTGTCTTGAGGAAAAAATCTTTTATCAGTGGAAATGAATGTATAATTGTTCTCTATTAGATCATTGATTGTATACGAAGTTTTTTCATAAATATCATTTGTTAAAAATTCAAAAGATAATTTTTGGTAACATGTTCGTACTATTAAAGAATAAAACATGAACAAAATGAAAAGCATTCTTGTAGAGCTTCGTTTTGGTAAGAATCGTGAGTATGCTGTTTGACGAATACCGAAGAAAATTGCTAAAATATTAAGTGTTGGTGAAGACACTTTTCCTCCATAAATAAACTTTTGAACAGTCTCATTAAAGCAGTTTATGATTTGAATAGAAATTAACGGTACAATTAATGAAATTAAGATGAGGATCCATGTTTTCAAATCAAAGATCATAAGGATTTTCTAAAAAAAATTATTAAAATAAATAAGGAGCTTAAAGATTTAAAAGAATTACATATATAGTTACCTCAAAGTCAATTAATTGTTTAGTATTTCTAGATACTAAAAAGAATTCTTGAATACTTCCTATAGGCCAGGAGACATCATTATATTTTAACAATTTTGCCGTTTTTAAGTAAAGCATTGTGCCTATCATATAGTCAACAGAATCGAATTTGTTGTTTTGAATGATTTTTAATATACTCTTAAAGTTATATTTCCTTCCAAGCGCCATTAAAACTTCCTGATTAAGACCAAACATTAAATCAATTGGTAGAAATATTGGAACTCCATACATTCCAAAAGTTATATTACATCCCTTAAAATCTCTTTCCATCATATACATTAACTTCTGATTTTTAACAACCCAGTTATTTGATACCATATTAAAAGAGTTGATAACTGTCAATTCCTTTTTACAATGAGCTTCATGATATTTTGTTATTCTCATTATCTGAATATTTTTATCGTTTTCAACCAAATAAAAATTTTGATTACTAGAAATTTGGTCAATATTACTGGATAGGAAATTTACATTTAGATCTGGACTGTAAATGAATGTTTTATGTGCAGGCAAAAATTTGATAATTTTTTGACGATTATTTGAAAAAATCGTTTGTGTTGAACAATATAGTTTAATTTGAGAATGAGCGACTTCCTTTTGAGTAATAATTATAGGTTGAAAATCATTATTTTTTAAGGTTGCAAATTCATTCACAATATCTTTTACAGATAAGCATTTCTGATCAGCAGAAATTATCATTTTTGCAGATTTTTCTACATCTAAAATGTCATATAAAATTTTTGCAATAACTTTAGGATTTAAACTAGTTTGTCTATATTCGTCAATTGTATAAATTGTATAAACTGGTTTTATGGCACCTATGACCAATAATGCACAAAATATCACAATCTTCATTTTTCAAATGCAAGTAAATCAATGAATGGGAACGAAAAACTTCTCAGTCCTTTATATGATATAAAATTTATTTTCAGATATTTATAATTGATGAGCGTGTCAACATCTTGAATATTTAACGGATCAATTAAAATAAATTGATCATTTGCTCTCATAGAGTTGATGAATATTTAAACTTAACAAAACATAATATTATTGATTAGGGGCCATTCACTTATTACGTAACGCTTTTAGGGGGAGGGGGGTCTAAGATTTTGTTACGATTCAAACAAGGAAATTTTTTTTCATACAAATTTTGTTACGAGGGGGGGGGGGGGGTCTAAGAAGTCATTTTTTCGCGTTACGTAATAAGTGAACAGCCCCTTAGACAGAATTTAGCTTTTACTTATTAATAATATTTCTGTGAAATAGCTTTACGGAGCTTTTATGGATATGAAATGTAAAAATAATTCAAAAATTCCCATACAGTGTTGAAACTCAAATTGCACATGTTGACACTTGTGGATATTTACATTCAACAAGGTATTGCAAACAATTATCACAGAGCTTCTTCCACAAGTGGTTTTCAAAAAATTGAATCGATTAATCCCATGGCAATATCGATTAATAGAACTCTAATAGGGAAACCAAACAAACTTTTAGTTTCATTGGAGATTTTAAAGTTTTAATACCTAAAGGTAGATTTGTCGGAAAATTAAATCACAATTTATAAGTTAAACATACAATTAATGCTTCAAAACTTTCTTCATTACGCTAATAACATCAATAATTGTTAAAATACCCTCATATTTGATGCAAATTTAAGCGGATATACCATATAAAGACGTTTAAATAATTTTATTGGGACTCAGGTTTCAAATAAATCAATTTTAATGTCTAGGATGCAAGTTTTGTTTAAAATCTTAGCAACATTTTATTAATTTATATTTAAAAATTTCAAAGGATAAAAAAACATGAGCTTAAGGCATCCCGATTTTTCAAAAGTTCCTGGAACTAAAGAAATAGTGAAAAGAGCAATTAGTAGCAAAGCAAATGTTGGATATACTTCAAAGAAATTATGGAGAGAGTTAAATCTTCCTACTTCGCCTTTGGATTTATCACGACCAAATATATTTTCACTACCCGAGAAATTACTTAAGCATTCAGCAAAGTTAAAGCCATTGAAAGGTCCTCATGAGAGAAGAACTAAAAAAGCAACCAAAAGTAAGTCAATATTTTGTGAAATATAAAATCAATTTTGAATTAAACAGTTTCAATTTTTGTATAGAGGTAAAATCATATACAATTGTTCGTAAAGAGCGTGAGGAATTTCGGAAGAAATTAGTCAACCTCATCATCAGTTCAGAGGAAGAAATTGCTCGAGACGATGGATCATTTCCTGATGCTAAGGAAAAAGAAATCATGAGATATTACTACTACATAAAACACGGGATTGATACTGTTCATGTTGCACCATTGGACAAAAAAGTTTTGACTCGAGTCCTTAAATTAATTCCCAAAAAACTGACAAAATGGAATGATGTTTTGGAGTCGATTACTGCAGAAATGAAAGAGGATTATATTACAGCTGTAAAAAAAGCAGTTATTGATTTTGTACTTGGTGATGCCTTAAGTAAAAACATCAATAAACAAGAGGAATCAAAATATCGTGGAGAATTAAAGGAAATGTCAATGAAATGGCGTCATCGGTTTGACGAGAATCGAATGAAAATCAAACGCACTTTATTTGCTATAAACCCTTGTTTGTCACAAATACTAGAAATTTGGTATACGTCATTCAAAAATACATGCTACGTTGACATGAAGAAAATCATTAACAAAGGTCAAGCTTATGATTTGTCAGAATTTACAATGATTATTAATCGACAGATTGAGGATGCAAAAACGATGCTACAGGAGAGATGGTTTGGTGAAATTCAAGCAATTATTAGTCGTGGCTCCAAAAAGAAGCTAGTACCAGAAACAACCAAACCAAGATTATTAAAGAGATTCTATAATTCCGTCGCAGCACTTATGACACAACAACTTCAAGACATGTGCATCAGAAGTTTACGAGAATATACAGACTATGTTTGTGATGTTGGAAAAACAAATCAAGGATTCAAATTGACAGTTTTGCTTGAAGATGAAGAGACACTTGCATTTGCTCCTCAGTTTGCAAAATTTCGTATTGAGCTATTGAGAATGATTGATCTTATTGTAAAAGCTGGTAATTCTTTACCAAGAATTGAGGCTAAAGTTTATGTCGACTCTCAGGCAACTGGTGAATTCTTAAGACCAGCTATTCCAAATGATATAATTGAGAATTGTCGTGCAAGAATTTATTTTTTACTAGAAGAACAAAGAATTGGTCCGGAACTACGTATGCAAGATTTTGATGACTATATGGATCTTATGAATGGTAAAAATATTGATGAAATTGAAAAATTCATCAACAGCAAACCAAAGTTTGAAGAATATTGCGAACTTATAGAGCAATACAAAGATATTGAGCATGAAATTGCACGAAAAGTATTTGGTGTAGTTACTATGGGATTTTATGAATTTCATCGCGAAGGATTAATTGACACTCTAGAAAGTCTCGCACGTTTCATGCAGCAAGAACTAATTACAAAAGTCACTGCAGATCAGCAAAATGCAATGTCGAAAATGACAGCTGAATATGAAGATATTTCTTCAAAGTTATTAGCCATTCCTAAAGATACAAAAGCATTGATGGAACTTAAGAAATACGCAATACATACAGAAGAATCGACAATACCAGGAATGGAAAGCCGTTTAAGAGTGGTAGGACACTAATTTTTTAAGGCTCTTGGGGCTCATTTTGACATTTTATTTTTAAATTTGTAGAATCTCCAGCAACTGTTGTATTTAACTGATTATACAATATTGACGCCATTAGAAATTAAAGTTAACACAAATACATTCCAATGGTATTTGAAGATGCCAACAGTTTTTGAAGATCACAAGAAAATAATAGCAGAGAAGGTCATTGAGTATCAGGAAATGCTGCGAAAGAGAATTGAATATTTCAAACGTGATCTTGATTTGTTCTGGGAACAAGTTCAGGAATATGTCAAGTGGGGTGATTTGAAAAAGTTATCAAAATATAAGAAAAAAGCAACAATACTAGATAAAAAGTAAGCATTAATTATTATATTTTCTATTATTAAGGAGCATGGACTAAACTTTTTTCTTCTACAGACTTCAACTCGCAATGGTGAAAATAGATGAAATCAATGAAGAGGAAGCAGCATATTCTTGGGAAATGTCTCAGTATCCTTTGCGTAAACAATGTGCTGACAAGCTTTTACCATACAAGAAGCTATTCGATGCTGGACAAGAATTCATGGATAAGCATGACTTATGGATGCATACTCAAGTTGGTACTTATGAGCCAGAGCATATTGAAGAATTGATTGGAAATCTTTATCGAGCTGTTTTCAAACTAGAGAAACAATTTGCTGATTCAAGAAACACTCAACAGCTGGCGTTGGGAATTAAAAACTCGATTGATGAGTTCAAAACGCATATGCCGTTAATAAACACACTCGGAAATCCAGGAATGAAAGATCGCCATTGGGAACAAGTGTCTGAAATTATTGGATTCCCTATTAAGAAATCACCTGACATGACGCTTGAGAAATTAATTGATTATGGACTTGCTGAGTATGTTAGTAAATTTGAGTCGATTTCTGAAAGTGCAACAAAAGAAAATAATCTTGAGAAAGGAATGGCTAAAATGATAAATGAGTGGGGTGACATGAATTTTGTTGTAAATTCTTATCGCGATACTGGAACATTTATACTCGCATCTATTGACGACATCCAGGTTCTTCTTGATGATCATATTATTAAAACTCAAACTATGAAAGGATCTCCTTATATTAAGCCATTTGAAAAGGAAATTCATGCATGGGAGAAGAAACTAATGCTTTTACAAGAAATTCTTGATGACTGGCTAAAAGTACAGGCTACATGGATGTATCTTGAGCCAATTTTTGGCAGTCCTGACATTCAATCTCAAATGCCAGAAGAAGGAAGAAGATTTAGTGCTGTTGACAAAATTTGGAAGGATCTGATGAGAGCTGTAGCTTCAGACACACAAGTTTTGGCAGTTATTGAAATTGACAAAATGTCTGAGAAACTGAAGAAATGTTATGGCTTGCTTGAACAAATTCAAAAAGGATTAAATGAGTATTTAGAGAAAAAAAGAACTTTTTTTCCTCGTTTCTTTTTCCTGTCAAATGATGAACTTCTTGAAATATTATCTGAAACTAAGGATCCAACAAGAGTTCAACCACATCTCAAAAAATGCTTTGAAGGAATTTCAACTCTTACATTTACTGAATCATTAGATGTTACCGTTATGAAATCGAGCGAAGGAGAAGAAGTCACACTTGATGATGTCATTTCAACAGGCAAGGCTCGTGGACAAGTGGAACTATGGCTTTCAGAACTTGAGAAATCTATGAAGAAATCAATTCGAAATCAAATAATGCTTGCATTAGAATCATATAAGGATTCTGTTCGACATCAATGGGTACTTGACTGGCCAGGCCAATGTATTCAATCAATCTCAACGACTTATTGGACTATTGAAATAACAGAATGCTTTATGCAACTAGATCCAGTTGATGCATTAAAAGAGTATTCTGAAAAATGTTCTGATCAGATTAATCACATTGTGGATCTCGTTCGTGGAAAACTGTCCCTTCAAAATCGAATAACACTTGGAGCTTTGGTAGTGCTTGATGTTCATGGACGTGATGTACTAACAGACTTGATTGAAAATCAAACCATAAAAGACAATGATTTCAATTGGTTGAGTCAAGTAAATATAATTGGTGTGTAGCTTTATCGATTTTAACTATGTTTTTTTTTTTTGTTCTATTTCAGCTCCGATATTATGTTGAGAACGACCAGCTTGTAACACGAATGATAAATTCAGCATTAGCTTATGGATATGAATATTTAGGAAACACTACAAGACTTGTTATTACTCCTTTAACAGATCGTTGTTTTAGGACGCTTTTTGGTGCTTTACATCTGCATCTTGGTGGTGCTCCCGAAGGTCCAGCTGGAACTGGTAAAACTGAAACTACAAAGGATCTTGCAAAAGCTGTCGCAAAACAATGTGTTGTATTCAACTGTAGCGATGGTCTTGATTACATTGCATTGGGTAAATTCTTCAAAGGACTTGCATCTTGCGGTGCTTGGTCATGCTTTGATGAATTTAATCGAATTGATTTAGAAGTATTATCTGTTGTCGCCCAACAAATTCTTACAATCCAACGAGGAATCAATTCAGGAGCATCAAAAATAATTTTTGAAGAAACTGAAATTCTATTAGATCCAACTTGTGCTGTATTCATTACCATGAATCCTGGCTATGCAGGCAGAAGTGAATTACCCGATAACTTGAAATCACTGTTCAGATCAGTGGCTATGATGGTTCCTGATTATGCTTTAATTGCAGAAATTGAACTCTATTCTTATGGATTTTTGCAAGCTAAACCATTAGCAATTAAAATTGTTGCTACTTATCGACTATGTAGTGAACAACTTTCATCACAATCACATTATGACTATGGAATGAGAGCAGTAAAGTCTGTGTTGAAAGCCGCTGGAGCATTGAAATTACGATATCCTGACGAATCAGAAAATATTCTCATCTTACGTTCAATCAAAGATGTAAACTTGGCAAAGTTTTTGAGTCATGATGTGCCATTATTCCAAGGAATAATTTCCGATTTGTTTCCTGGGATTTTGTTGCCCGAATCTGACTATGATGTTTTTAATAGAGCTGTACAAAAAGCTTGCAACGAAAATAATATTCAATGTACTGATCCATTTTTGGAGAAGATTCAACAAATCTATGAAATGATTCTCGTTCGTCATGGTCTCATGATTGTTGGATATCCGTTCGGGGGCAAGACAACAGCATATCGTATGCTTGCCAGAGCTTTAGAAATTATTGAAGAAGGTGGTGAAATGGATGAACATAAAGCAATTTACACAGTTATAAATCCAAAATCAATCACGATGGGTCAACTTTATGGACAGTTTGATCCAATATCACATGAATGGAGTGATGGAATTTTAGCTGTTAGCTACAGACATTTTGCGATGAGTACAACTCCCGAGCGAAAATGGTTGATCTTTGATGGACCTGTTGATGCTATTTGGATAGAAAACATGAATACTGTTCTTGATGACAATAAAAAATTGTGCTTAATGTCAGGAGAAATTATTCAGCTTTCCTCAACAACAAATTTAATTTTTGAGCCAATGGACTTGGAAGCTGCTAGTCCAGCAACTGTAAGTATTTTTCAAGTGTTTGCATTAAGTGTTTAACTTTATAATTTAAAAAATATCAGGTTTCACGATGCGGCATGATTTATATGGAACCGTCATCTCTGGGCTGGAAGCCTTTGCTTGATTCATGGATGAATGAAATGCCATCCGCTATCAATTCTTCAAATAAATCAACAATCATGCAAATGTTTATGAGATTTTGTCCACTTTTGCTTTGGTTTATTCGCAAAGGAGGCTTTAAGGAAATGATGCCAACTTCTGACTCAAACCTAATTCGTTCTGTAATGAATATTTTTGATTGTTTCATGGATGAGTGGAAAATTGTAGTGCCACCACCAACAGAGAAGGAAAATCAAAATAATAGTAAAGATAAGGAGAAGGAGAAAGAAAAAGATGCTTCGTTACGTGAAGTTGAAATTAGAGCACAGATTGAAGGAATCTTCTTTTTCTCAGCTATTTGGGCACTTGGTGGCTCGCTATTTCAAGAAAGTCGTGACAAGTTTTCAGAAGTTTTTCGTGCTTTGTTAGAGAAAAATTTTCCAGATGAATTAAATGAAAAATACAAGATACCCGAACATGTTAGAGTTCCACCACTTCAGAAACCTTTCATTTTCCCTATACCAAAACTAGGCTCAATTTTTGATTATAGATTCATTAAAGAAGGTAAAGGAAAATGGCGTCCTTGGTCAGAAGATGTGCAACAAATGGAAGCTATTCCTCGTGACAAACCAGTAAATCAAATCATAGTTCCTACAATTGAAACAATACGAACATACACTTTACTTGATTTGCTTGTAAAACATTCGAAGCATTTCATGATAGTTGGTCCAACAGGAACCGGTAAATCTGTTTACGTAAATGACTTTCTACTAAAGAAAAATGACACAGAAGTCTTTAAACCATTGCTGATGAATTTTTCTGCTCAAACGACTGCTAATCAAACACAGGATATAATCATGTCAAAATTAGACAAGCGTCGAAAAGGAATTTTCGGTCCACCATTAGGACAAAAATGTGTAATTTTTGTTGATGATGTTTCTATGCCTATGAAGGAGGCTTATGGAGCACAGCCGCCAATTGAACTGTTAAGGATGTGGATGGATCATGGGATTTGGTATGATCGCAAGGAAAATATTCCGATGAAACTTTTCGATATTCATTTCGTTTGTGCTTTGGGACCGCCAAGCTCAGGAAATACAGTAACTCCAAGATTTTCACGTCATTTTAATACACTTGTCATAAATGAGTTTGAAGAACAGACATTAATTGCCATATTTAGTAAAATTGTTCTATGGCATTTGGATACAAGAGGATTTTCTAAAGAATTTGATCCATGTATCGTGGAAATTGTAAATTCAACACTAGCCATTTACCAAGAAGCAAGAATTTTTTTACTTCCGACACCTACAAAATGTCATTATCTTTTTAATTTACGTGACTTTTCACGCGTTGTACAAGGTGTGCTTTTGTCTGTACCCGAAGGAACTGAAACAATTGATACAATGAGACGATTATGGACGCACGAAATCCTTAGAGTTTATGGTGATCGACTTGTAGATGAAACAGATAGGCTGTGGCTTTTTGATATGACTTATAAAACAATACAAGATAAAATGGGTGTTGATCCAGAAGAACTCTTTGTGCGTGTTCGAGAACCGAAAAAACCATTGACAGAAAATGATTTAAGGAAGCTCTTATTCTGTGACTTTACGAATCCAAAAGCTGATAACAAACTTTACTTAGAGGTTGAGGAATTAGAATCACTTCGCTATACAGTTGAAGCTTATTTAGTGGAGTTTAATAACATGAGTAAGAAGCCAATGAACCTTGTGTTGTTCAGATTTGCAATTGAGCATTTATCAAGAATTTGCCGCATCATAAAACCGCCAAGAAGTCACGCACTACTTATTGGAGTTGGTGGTTCAGGAAGACAGTCATTAACACGTTTAGCTGCTCATATAAATGATTATGAAACGTTTCAAGTTGAAATTTCTCGTCAATATGGCATGAATGAATGGCATGAGGATGTAAAAAATATTGTAAGAAAAGTAAGTGCTTCTGAGACGCAAGGAGCTTTTCTTTTCACAGATGTACAGATAAAAGAAGAATCATTTTTGGAAGATGTAAGCAACTTATTAAATACTGGCGAAATTCCAAATTTATTCAGTATGGAAGAAAGGAATGAAATTTTGGAGAAAATGAGGCAAATTGATCGAGCAAAAGATAAAAGTTTGCAGACAGACGGAAGTCCTGTAGCTATGTTTAATATGTTCGTGAATGTGAGTGCAGTGACCATATTTTAATTGTTTAATTTTCTAAAATGATTTTCCTTCTTTAGCTTGTTCGTGAACAACTACACGTTGTTCTCTCAATGTCACCTATTGGAAGTGCTTTTAGAAACCGTGTACGTAAATTCCCAGCCATAGTTAACTGTTGCACAATTGATTGGTTTCAACCATGGCCAGATGATGCATTGCTTGCTGTTGCCTCAAGATTTCTTGGAAATATTGAATTATCTGATATTGAGCGACCGATTTGTATTGATATGTGTATGGAGTTCCATACAGCCACAGAAAAGTTGTCTGATGAATTTTTAAAGCGTTTAAATCGTCATAATTATGTTACACCAACATCATACTTAGAACTTATTCATACATTTAAGGATTTGCTTCAAAAGAAAAGGAATGAAACTAAAACTTTAAGAACAAGATACCTAACTGGAATTGAACAACTTGAAACTGCATCAAAACAAGTTGACATACTAAAGGCAAATTTAGAAGAATTGCAACCTTCTTTAAAGCTTGCTGCTGAAACTGTCACAAAACAGTTA
Source organism: Chironomus riparius (assembly GCA_917627325.4). Taxonomy (NCBI): domain Eukaryota; kingdom Metazoa; phylum Arthropoda; class Insecta; order Diptera; family Chironomidae; genus Chironomus; species Chironomus riparius. The sequence continues at coordinate 25,968,124 of OU895877.1, forward strand.
GCTCAGGTACAAAAAGATCAGGAAATCGCCAATACAAAGCGCGAACAAGTCATGGTGGATGAAGGAGCTGCAATAGATCAAGCAACAATCGCCAACGCAATAAAAGAAGAATGTGATGCGAAGTTATCAGAAGCTATCCCAAAATTGGAAGAAGCTAATGCAGCATTACAAACTCTTACACCTCAAGATGTCACAATTGTTAAAACAATGAAAAGTCCTCCAATTACGGTAAAAATTGTAATGGAAGGAATATGCATCATGAAAGATGTAAAACCTGAAAAGGTTCCAAATCCAAACGGAGTTGGTTTGGTGGAAGATTATTGGCCATCATCTAAAAAGGTTTTAACGGATATGAAGTTTCTTGATAGCCTTTTGCACTTTGATAAAGACAACATTCCATCAAGAGTAATTCAGAAAGTTCAAGAACGTGTTTTGTCCAATGAAAATTTCGATCCGGAAAAAGTTAAATTGGCATCAGCAGCCTGCGAGGGTCTATGCAAATGGATAAGCGCAATTGTAGAATATGATAAAGTGATAAAAGTTGTAGCACCAAAACGAGCAGCTTTAGAAGAAGCGCAAGCTAATTATAATGTAGGTTTACTGTAAATGTTAATAATTTTCTGAAAATTTTATTAAATTTACTATTTTTAAAATTTTAGAGTGCAATGTCCACACTTACTGCTAAGAAACAACAACTTGCTGGATTGGAGGCAAATTTAGCCGAGTTAAAGCGACAATTAGATGAACAAATTGCAATCCAAAAGTAAGTGAATTACGCAAAAAAGTTAAATTTATTTAAATCATAAAAATTTATTTTTTTAAATTTTCTTAAAAATAGTGAAAAACAAACAAAAGTTGAAGCCTGCACCAAACAACTTGAGCGTGCAACAGAATTAATTTCAGGACTTGGGGGAGAAGGAACTCGATGGAGTGAAGCAGCAACTCACCTTGGAAAAGTCTATGACACATTGACTGGAGATGTCTTAATTGCATCAGGTGTTGTTGCATACCTCGGACCATTTACAAGCAGCTTTCGTTCAAAACAAATTCAGGAATGGAGAGATAAATGTGAATCAATGGGAATTATGTGTGCAACAAATTTTCAATTACAAAATGTTCTTGGTGATCCTGTGTTGATTCGTTCGTGGAATATTTTTGGTCTGCCAAGTGATTCCTTTTCAATTGAAAGCGCAATCATCATTAATAATGCAAGACGCTGGCCATTATGTATTGATCCGCAAGGGCAAGCAAACAAGTGGATTAAAAATATGGAGAAAGCAAATCGACTTGGTATAATACGTTTATCACAGCCTGATTACACTCGTGTATTAGAGAACTCAATTCAATTTGGTTTACCAGTTTTGTTAGAAAATATTGGCGAGGAAATTGAGCCATTACTTGAGCCTGTATTATTGCGACAAACATTCAAGCAAGGTGGCACAATGTGTATTAAGTTGGGTGAATCCGTAATTGAATATAATGACAGTTTTCGATTTTACATTACAACTAAAATGAGGAATCCACATTATTTGCCTGAAATTGCTGTTAAAGTGACTTTATTGAATTTCATGATTACACCGATAGGTCTTCAAGATCAATTACTTGGAATAACTGTCGCTCGCGAAAGACCTGACCTTGAAACAGAAAAAAATCAATTGATAATTCAAAGTGCAGAAAATAAGAAGCAATTAAAGGAAATAGAAGATAAAATTTTGGAAGTGTTGTCATCTGAGGGAAATATTCTAGAAGATGAGAGTGCTGTTCAAGTTTTAAGTTCTTCTAAAATTTTATCAAATGAAATTAATGAGAAGCAGTCAGTTGCTGAAGTGACAGAAAAGCAAATCGATACTGCACGACTTGGCTATACGCCAATTGCAAAACATTCAACGATTCTCTTCTTCTCGATTGTTGAGCTAGCAAACATTGATCCTATGTATCAGTATAGTCTAGCATGGTTTGTTAATTTATTTACAAATGCAATAGATAACACGGAAAAAGTTGATGACTTAGAGCAAAGGCTTACAGAGTTAACAAGCTATTTTACATACAGCCTTTATGTTAACATTTGTCGAAGTTTATTTGAACGAGACAAGCTTCTTTTCTCATTGCTTTTGGCAGTGAATTTGATGAAAGACGAAGGAAAATTGCAACAAGAGGAATGGATGTTTTTATTGACTGGAGGTGTTGGTCTTCATAACCCACATGAAAATCCAGCTAAATGGATTCCAACCAAAACTTGGAATGAGATATGCAGGTAAAATTATGCAAATTTTAGTACCCAATTGTTTTATTGAGCATAACACAATTGATTGGAATTCATAATGCATTCTACCGTACATAATTTCTTAAAATTATTTTAATAAATTATTAAATTTCTAGATTATCAGAATTCGAGGCTTTTAAAGGACTACATGAAACCATTGGAAAGCATCTGAGAATATGGGAAGATTATTACAACTCAGATGCGCCTAATAAAATGCCATTACCAAAACCATGGGATAAACTTAATGATTTCCATAAAATGCTGATTTTACGGTGCTTCCGTTCTGATAAATTAGTTCCTGCTATTAAAGATTATGTCAAATGTAAGTTTTAATTCGAGTTGCATATATTTAAGGGGTCTTTTAAAACGTTTTAAATTTTCACTATTAGCAATTATGGGACATAAATTTGTTGAACCGCCACCATTTGACCTTAATTCATCATATGAAGACTCTCATTGCTGTATTCCATTAATATTCATCCTAACACCAGGAGCTGATCCAGTTGCAAGCTTATTAAAATTCGCAGATGATCAAGGCTATGGAGCAAATCGATTATGTTCACTCTCTTTAGGCCAAGGTCAAGGACCAATTGCAACAAAAAAGATTGATGAAGGTACAAAGTTTGGAAATTGGGTTATTCTTCAAAATTGTCATTTGGCAAAGAGTTGGATGGGAAATCTTGAGAGAATTTGTGAAGGACTTTTGCCAGATACAACACATCCAGATTTTCGTTTGTGGTTGACATCATATCCATCTGAAGATTTTCCAGTTGTTGTTCTACAAAATGGTGTTAAAATGACAAATGAACCTCCTAAAGGGTTGAAAAACAACATTTTGCGTTCTTTCCAAAGTGACCCAATTAATGATCCTGAATGGTTTGAATCAAATCAACAATCGAAAAACTTTAAGATGCTTTTGTTTTCCTTATGCTTTTTCCACGGTGTTGTACAAGAACGTCGTCAATTTGGACCGATTGGTTGGAATATAAGCTATGAATTTAATGAAACAGACTTGAGAATCAGTGTGAGGCAATTGATGATGTTCCTCAATGAGTATGAGGAAGTTGAGTATACAGCATTGAAATATTTGACGGGCGAATGTAATTATGGTGGTCGAGTCACTGATGATTGGGATAGACGTTGTCTCAATACCATATTATCAAAATATTATAATTTGGAAGTTTTGTCTAATGTTGACTACAAATTTGACGATATTGGAAAATACACAATACCAAGATTGAGTGAATATGAAGAGCATATCAAATACATAAAAAATCTACCAGCTGATGCAAATCCTGGAATATTTGGACTCCATGATAATGCAGATATAATTAAGGATCAACAAGAAACAAATTCGCTGTTGATGAATGTTTTATTAACACAGGCAAGTTAAAAGTTGATGACTGTGAATGCTTTACTACTTTCATGTTTGTATTTAAAATTTCTTGTTTATCTCTAATGCTTTCTTTGCATCATAAAATCATTACAATAGGATCGTATGGTAATTTTTGTAAACATTAAAGTCTTTAGAAATTAAGTTTTTTTAAATAATTGAAATTTACATGCTTACAATCATTAATAGGACATATATGAACGAGAGGTAGCTTTAAATTAATTTTGAACTAGTTTTCAAATTTGTTTAAAATGTTCTTAATTTTTTTAGTGTCTCGATAAAATGGACGAAGAGGTTTTTATATTCATGTTGATTGAGTTTATTAGCTTAATCAAATTTTACTTTTCAATTACTTTTACTTTCCTTCTCAAAATTACTTTTCTCTAATATTAATTTTTTTTGTTACTTTAGACAACATCCGGCGGTGGAAGTTTTAGTAAAAGTGAGAAGCTCGTTATAGAAGTCTCAAACGATATTTTGGCAAGACTTCCGCAACAGTTTGACATTGAAGCAACGGGTATCAAATATCCAACAAGCTATCATCAAAGCATGAATACCGTCTTGGTGCAGGAAATGGGACGATTTAATATTTTGCTCGAAACCATAAGAAATAGTCTCAACGTTGTCATAAATGCAATTAAAGGTCTAATTTCAATAACTCCTGGAGTTGAACAAGTTGTAAACTCAATTGTCATAGGAAAAATTCCAGCAATGTGGTCAGCAAAATCGTACCCGAGCTTAAAACCATTAGGAAGTTATGTTAATGATTTTCTTGAGCGATTGCAATTCCTTCAAAAATGGATGGATGATGGACCACCGACAAATTATTGGATTTCTGGTTTTTATTTTACGCAAGCATTTTTGACAGGCGCTCAACAGAATTATGCACGAAAATATTCAATTCCAATTGACTTGCTTGTTTTCGATTATGAAATACAAACTGTAGATGAGCTTGATTCTGCACCCGATGATGGTGTCTATGTTTACGGTCTATTTCTTGATGGTGCCCGTTGGGATCGTTCTAGTCATTGCTTGCAAGAGTCTCTTCCAAGAGTGCTTCATGATAAAATGCCTTTGATATGGCTTCGTCCAATGAAAAAAGATGAATTGAAGCCAAGACATGTTTATACATGCCCAGTTTATAAAACAGCTGAACGACGTGGTATTCTGTCAACGACTGGACATAGTACAAATTTTGTCATTGCAATGCTTCTTGACTGTTCAGAAGATAAGAGTCCTGATCATTGGATAATGAGAGGATGTGCTTTGCTATGCCAATTAAGCCAATAAATCTCTTCTTGATACTTTGTATGCATACTTTTTTGTGTGAACTTTTTTGTAATGAATTAAAAATGAAATTTTTGTGTAAAATTTTGCGTTGTTTTTGTGAAAATGGAATAATTTGCATGATATCATGTGCAAAGCAACTGACCTAGTTTTTATAACAATTGCATAAAAGAATATGAAAAGAGAAGGAGATGAAGAAGAAGTTTCGTATTTGCAAATCGTAGAAAAACGTGACTTTCCTCCTAATATATCACATCTCATCACTATTACGCAATTTAAAAAATAAAATATTCCTTTCAGTTCAATTTTATCGTCATCATCGTTATTTCTAGACACTGCTCATGTCTCATGTTAATTTTCATGATACAAGCATATATTTATGCTTGTAAAAAGTTTATTGACCACATTGGGTATGGGACTTGTGTGAAAGAGATAGAAGAAAAATAAAATATGAAATAATTGTTCATCATAAATTTTATTTGGTTTGTGTTGAATTCATTGTTACTTGTAATTAGATTCGTCATGGTCATGAATAAAAGAAGAAAAAAATAAATATTAAAATGCAGTGCATTGTCCATCCAGTCAAATATATTTATTATTTCGAAACTATTTATTAAGCTATAAATTTCAAAGAATCGACAAAATGCAACACATTCGACTTGCAAGCACACCATCTAAATTTGATAAAAAATAAAGTTGAAAACATTTAATGGATAAACAAGTTTCAACGCAGTAATTCATAAAGTCGTCATAACATAAATTAACTAATTTAATTAATTAATTTAGATGAAGAAGAAATATTTCTTTTGTTGTGGATCAAACATTAAGGAACAGCCACAAAACATCAACACATCATTGTTTTCCAGTGTTTTTGATGCCTGACTAAACATTAAATCATGCCGGCTATCGTCATTTTCAAGCATACAGTCATTTCTGTAGTTGAAGTCGACTGAAAAAGACATAAATCGAGAGAGCTGAGCAAAGTGATTTGTGTTGTGATGATAATTAAGTTGAATTACATGAGGAAAGAGGAGAAATAAAAAGACAATTTAAATGTCTCAATTTATTTAATTTGCTTTTTTTTTTTGGAGAAATTGAAAGTTAAAAAAAAAGAAATATAAAGCATAAAACAATATTCATGAAATGACTAAAGATTCAAGTTAAAACAAAAACAAGGAATATCAAGCAATAAGTATAGAGAAAGATAATCTCAAACTTTTAATGAACATCAAGAAAAGAAAAACTTTAAAAGTGCTAAATTAAAATTACGATTCAAAAAAAAGACTTGAAACGAAAGAAAAAAAAAATAAGAAAGGTCAATTAATTCAAAGTTGAACATAGTCATCAGGTTCAAAAGGTAAGATAATGACCAGAAAAAAAGTCAGATATTAAAGACTTCTATTTATTTAATCGCATTCAAAATTAGCATATAGTTGAAAGAATAGATAAATCTTTTTATACATTAAGTCATGAGAGAATAACTGAAAATTGAACAATGTACGAAAGAAAAAAACGAGGAAAGAAAAAATGTTCAAGAATAAGAATAAGAATCGATTTATACAATGCATGAAACAGCGAATGATTTCATACCTATAGTCCACAGCAGAACTCACATAGTTCAATTCATTGAGGCATAAAAAACAGGTTTCGGGGCATCTGCGCGAATATTTTATTTCATGTATGCACGCTGAAAATTTTTCATCAAAAAATATGTGTATGGGCTGCACAATGATGCTGCTGCATACATAAAAATGAGAAGAGAAAGAAAAGGATGGAGAAGAGACAGCCATAAATGAGTTATTTTTCGTAAGGCATTTACCCCAAAAAATGCATTTTAAAAAATTATCAAAATGAGAAATAAGGAAAGAAACGGAATCGCTCATGATTCACAGAGAATGGAGAATTAATTTTACTTTCCTTTGACCATACATAATTTTTTTTTCCATATCTGAAGTTACAAGACTCGATACTTGCAGATTGTCAAGTGGTAAAATGCATTTCAGATTGTTGAACTCTCAATGCAACATCGAAATAAATTGAAATTAAAATTTCTCGATCTTCATCTTCTTGCACATAATTTTCCAGCAATATTGTTGTTTTATTACAAATTTTAAACACGATATAAGAAAAGAAGAAATATAGACATTTTTTATTATAAATAAGGAAGACTCTTTTATAATGCACACTGACCAGTAGATGAAGATGAAAGTTGTTCATTTCAGTTTTTTACTCTCGTCTCTTGTTGTCTTTTTTATAATCGATGATAATAATAAAAGTCAGAGTGTAGACATTGTTGAAGTTCAAAAGTGACAACAGCGCTCTTTTGACATTTTAGATGTTTTAGAATAGATAGAACTGGAAATAAACACATCATCTTGTGATTGGAAACTTACGTTCAAATGCAGGAATTAAGCTCATGACTTATGAATTTCATTACTGAATAACCTCCGCCTAGTTTTTAACAAAACTAAACTTTGCAAAAAAATTATTTAAAATAAAATATCATCAAAATTTATCACACATAATGCAAAACTGCGTCATCAAAAAGCAGACGATATTGAAAAAAAAAGCAGACGTAAGAGATTGTCTTTACAGTAAAAAATGAATAGCAAATAGTGTGTTTTGTATAAATATTTGAAAAATATCTATGTCGATGAAAAACCAAAGAGCAGGTTTCATCATCATCATTAATAAAGCATAAATGCGTCAAAGATCGGTTTACAAAATGAGTCACAAATTGGATTGGTCGCGTAATCTCGGAAAGCGATTAATGAAAGCTTGAATCACTTCTTAAACTTTATTTTAACGAACGGTAGACTGTAGACTTTTTGTCTCTGCATCTTACTTCACCACGTTATTTTTTCATTAATTATGCCTTCCTGTGGTACCGATGTGTTTTAGTGCAAGTGCATTACATATTCGAGAATTATTTTTAACCGGATACGAGGGTCTATAATTTTCATATTCAACTCATAAATGCGTATCTGATGCGTGTGTTCAACATATGGAACAAGGATAATGCAAAATGCATATAGACATAAAAAGTGAGAGGATCCTTCAAAAGTACATCCGATCTATGTTTTTTATGTCTCATTCTTCTTCTTTTTCAAATTCTTATGCACCAACAGATGTTTATTTATTTTCTTCTTCTTTTTTTTTTTTTGTTATTTTTTCACACTTATATCATGAGAACTAAATTCCTATTAAAATACTAAACATTTTTATGGAAGTGCATGCACACAGGAAATTCGCCCTTCAAATTTATTTCTTTTATAGTTATTTTAGTTTTATGCAAAATAGCGAAAGTGTTAATTATGAAAATTTTCCATAAATAAAGAAGTTCACAATGGCATAACTTTGGTGCTATTATGCTTACGTTATTATTTTTATTTTGCTGTAAAACCCTTAAAAATTAAACAAAAAATTTTCTGCTTTATTGAAATTGATTATTCGTGTCTTAACACTTTTTTAACCAAATACTGACTATTTCTCTTTAAAAAGAAGATCATTGAGTTAATGATCAATTTGGAAAATTTTGAGATTAAATTGATCATTTTTAAATTAAAAGAGAAAAACGAAAAACGAATTATTACGTGACATAATAAATAATCTGAAACTACAATTTTACTTAAAGTATCATTTTTTAAAAACTCAAAGATTTAAAAAAAAATAATAAAGTCTTTAAATTAATCACATTTACGAGATTAAATTTAATTAAATTAATAGCAATGCTGAAATAAAAATAGAAACTTAGTAGATGACAGTGAGAATAAACAGACCACGTGACTTACTTAATGTGTTTATACAAAATGAAATAATGTGCAAAAGTTAAAGAAAAACTTGTTATAATTGAACATTAAAGAATTGATAATCATAACACAATTTCAGTTCAATGATGTTTAAACACTTCAATTTCATCTCGTCTTTAGGAAGTAGACGAATGCTGTCAATGTGAGAAAAATAAGGAAATGAGATTTTATGTTCTGTGTGCATTAGTCTGCAAATCTTAAATTACAAAATTGATGTTTTTATACATTTTTTTTCTTTTCTACAGTCCACATCAATAGCTTCACATCTTATACATGTTTAAGCCAATAAGGCATTAATTCCACTAATTAGTCAATTTCAATTAATTTTTTTTCTCGCAATTTATGGAGGTCTTTAAATATTGATAAAATATATATAAACACTTGAGAAACATAAGCCAGTTTTGCAAGAAAGCATATGAGCATTATTTGACGGCATATTATTAGAAACGTTAAAAAATAGTCACAACACAAGTTTCTACTTCCCAAAAATACTCTTGAGATATTTCAATCGTGATTGAGTTTTTTTGTGCGAAAAGTAGAAATGAAACAGAAGAAATAATAAATTTCATGTGGCAGCAGATAAATATATTTAATTCGTTGACCTCATAATGAATCTGGTTTATGTTTGTGAATAATATACATGCAAAATAATACTTTAAATCTTTCTCTTCCTTATCATATTTTATATATATTTTGATGTCATTGGTCAAGTCATTAATCAAGAATTTCAAACATTGAACAAAAAATTGAGTTTAAGGACTGGTCGTGATTTTTTTTTTATTTAAAAAAACTAAAGCACGTGAATGTTGTAAATTTATTTTTCCTCTGTTGGGTCGTTTAAATATAACGTCTCTCTTCTGTTGGAAAGTTGATTTTTAAAAACCAAAAAGGAAGGGACTTCATTTTACTCAATGTTAGACGTCATATTTGAACTATTTATTTTAAAAATTGCTCGTGTAAAAATCACATGAACTGGAAAAAAACGGTAATTCTAACAAACATATTTCGTCATCGTTTGAGAATTATCACATTAAAACTTACAAGCTAAACTTACATTTGAATTGCTTGAGAGAAATTTTAAGCAATTAAAAGTTACAAGGTAAAGGAAACTGTTTACATAAAAACTGCTATCATTGCATGATTTTGTTGACAATCTACGTAATGTTTTGACGCTTTCAAGCACGTACTAATGAGTTTTAATTGAGCACGTTTTTTCAAATAATTTTCAATTTCTATAATGCTTATCATGCTGAATGTGCAAAAAAAATACACATCAGTCTAGAAAAAACAAACAAGACTAAATTGAAGTTCTTTGTTTCAAGAACAGAATCAATTGTTTTTTGTGATACAAAGCTTTATTTTCTTTTTCGGTTCATAAATTATTTTCCCATAAAGCAGCTTTAAAAAAATAGTTTCAAGTTCCAATGTGTTTTTTACACCTCAAAATGTATCGATTTGACCCTTCCTCTCCATTCTTTAATAATGATATTTTAAAAAAATTAAGATAACGACTTGAATTCTCATTTCCTAAAGACTTTTGATACTCACGAAGATCTAGATATTTTTAACTACAAAAGGGAGGAGTTTTAATTAAATATGATCATATTTTATTTCACACATTGACTTCAATTTTCATCTACCATCTCATTTATCAAAATCATACGTAAATATGAGCTCATGTCTGTTTCTATTTAATATTATTTTTCTTCAAATCAAAGTTCAAAGAATAGTGCTAAGAAAAAAATGAGAAAAAAATTAAAAGCGTCAATTAATGTAAATTGATAAAAAAAGAAGAGAATTACTTGTTTGTGATGAATCTATATGAGGAATTTCAATCTTTTAATATATATATACACTATAGGTGCTTACTCATTTCTGTTATATTAGCTTGTAAAAATTATTTGCTAATTAAATTAAAAATAGATGTTAACAATATAGGGAATACATTTTTTTCCACATTTTTAATCTGTATACTGAGCTGATTTTCATTTATCAAAAATGCCAGTGATCTTATTTGTTTATGGCTCAGATTTCAGACTATTTAAGATTATGAAGCTAGTAAACTTTTTGCATTATTATAATTTTAATTTATAGCACATAATGCTTTCAATCAAGATAAAGAAAGCTAAGTAAATGAAATGGTCATTTATTATACATCTCTACTCATCGTTGTTCTGACTCTTGAATTTGCATATTCCTTTGCCTACAATTTATTTGCATCTTACTGGTTCAAACAAGAAGCTCATAACAACAAAATTGCTTGCCTCTTTCTTTTTGTTTATTCAGTATGGAATTCTCTCACGTTATGATTCTCACTTTGAGTCAGACGGTTTTTTGCTTATTTTGAAATGTGAACTTCTTTCATTGTGTTTCAATTAGTTCTTGTGTTTCTTTAAGTCTATATGAAAATTGCTTGAGATTTCTTTCTGTTCATGTAAACTGATTTTCATTGTTAATGTAGTACTTAATTTTAACTTACGCGTACATGAAAATTTTGTAAATTGTGCATACATGACGTGAAACTTCGTGTTCAAGCGACTTCTTTTAACCGTCTCATTGAAAATACTTTATTGTGATAATTGATGAGCATAGGTGAAGGCTCAATATACCATAATAAAGTAATAACCAGTTTAGCATGGCTACATGTGCTTCAGCACAAAAATTAATTTGAATTTCCACTTGGGACCTTTCTTGGCCTGCAGACGATCGATAAAAAAATATTACACAACACATGTGACCATGTACTAATGCGCCTTTCTTATAATCTTCTTCTTTTTTATGCTGCCTTGACTACTTAAATACGTGTAGAGACCTATAACATCATATATCATTAATATTAGTCACAAAAGAGCATAATTGTTAATCTAGCAAATTCATCAATTTACTCCACATATGAATTTAATCAACATCATCGTTATTAAAAGAGAATGATGATATTGAGTGCGCAAGTGTAAATTAACTTTTAATTACGATTATGAATGTTATTATGCATTTACTCGATTGTTATGAGCCAATGTGTACTCATAATTTCATGATAAACGTCTTGTGAAGAGAATTAGATAGAAGAAATTATAATATTTGCATTATATTAGTAACAATCTCTTTTAACACGGCGTTTTTATTTAAAAATCCACAGAATCACAAATAAATATTTGAGAGGTGTTTAAAAAATTATGTCATACATTTATATGGCATGACTGAGTTTTAAATGACTAAATACTCACTCATATTGGATTAATTCGGTAAAAATTCACTTTTATCTGCCGATTCTTGCATTTTAAAATTTTTCGTTATTGCAAATTTATGAGACATTTTAAAATTTAAATGACATATTGAGAAATGTATGAGCGGTAAAATTTTGAGTACACAATTATCATGTATTTTGCAGTATGTTTTAAAGTAGCAAATATGAAATATGATCACAAAGAAATACTGTCGCATAAATTATGTAAAATTATGTTCAGCATAAAGATTATTAAAAAATCTCCGAAAGGCTCAGAATAAAAAAATTTTAGTTGCCATTTTATGGGTCTTAAATAAATGATTTAAGTTCTATAAATTTTGAATTTTATAGATTTTTTAATTGCTTGCGGTTAGTATAGTCAAAACATTTATAATCACAGCAGAAATCACAATTATTAGGAATCTTTACAACAAACGAAAGTTGTTTTATGCATTGTTGTAAATCTTTAAATCACAATTTTTTCAGTCATTAAACAGTAAGCCAATATGATTTGTGTTATGCATAATGCTTTAAGAAATTTGTTGTGTATTTTTGTAGTAAAGAAAGCTTCAATAGAAAACTCGTGATCTACAACTCGTCATGGAAAATCGATAATTAGTTAATAGTGAAGCTCATAATGATAAAGACATGTGTTTAACATTATTGTAGAAATGTTTGTATTTAAGCGAATCAGAATTTTAAACAATAGCTTAATTTTGAAAACATTTTGCTTACAATTTCTTTCACACTTTAATGATATCACGTTTGCTAATAGCGAATTAATAGTTTCATTAAGTTTTCGATTTCAGTTATTAAATTATCATCTTGATAGTTATCATGCCTAATTTTATTATTTTACAGCAAATGAAAATCTGAAAGTCATCGGGTCTTTTGTAAATGATGTCCAACATCAATAACAGGAGGGTCTTAGTATATTTGAAAATTATATGGATTATAATGGCAATTGATTTTAAAACATTGATGTCTGTCATTTATGAATGTGACCTTTCTTCAAATTTTAAATTCATTCATCATATCATTTTAACATGTTCCTCTAACTCACCTTGTGAGCTTTTGTAAACAAACTTATATTTAGTTTCATCATTTTAACGCTCATGCTCAGGTTTTTAAAACGAAAATGACTCATAGACGATTCCCCGAACAAAATACAAATTTACATTGCAAATTGATTTGAGCAGTCGTTAGATGTGTTACATGCATCAAAAACAACAACGAACGACAAATATTGTTTGCGATGATGTTATTTATTTTAGGTTTGGGAATAGTTATGTGATTGAGGAAAAAACCTTAACGCAAGGTGTTTCATTTTATGTGTTAAGTTTGTGAAAACATTTCGATTTCAATTTCCTGTAAAAATAAGCATTTTTCAAATGTGAATATATTTTCCCATTAAAGTGTCAAATGCTAGATACAATGAACTGCTGTGAATCGTTTTGTGATATTATTATTATTTTAATAGCAAATTTTATGAGCCTACTGTCGTTTCTATAGTCTCAAAATATTCATTAGATATTGATGGACACAAAAAAATCAATCGAAATTTGTTCAATTTTCACCTTCGACAAAACTTTCTTTCTCACTTCCATTTTGCGCAAATCTCCTCATCTTCTTTAATGACTCTTTTTGCTATTTGCGCTTTTTTGCCAACCTCTCATGTGACCTTTTTTGCACAATCTTTAATTTATAATAAATACGGTTAAAAAATGATTTTATTTATATGACAATATGAGAAGCACAGTTAACCCAAGGTTAATAATATAAATGCTCACTCATATTTCTGTTCAATTAATTCTGCTATTTATTTACAAATTTAATTAAATCTCATTACGTATGCTGATTAACAGGAAATTGATTCAAAATTATTATTATTATTAATCTTCTTCTTTTCTTTATTATATATTTGATTTTTGCAGATCCATCTTTAAACCTTCAACCTTTGAAATATAATTAAAGATGGCTCAACAGAGACAACGACTGAATTCAATGAGCGATCACAGCTCACCATCAAGTGATGCATCAGAAAATTCTGAAGCACTCGATCTATCTGATCTACGTTTAAACTTAGAAACGACATCGGATTTCTCTGATTGCGAACGACAACAAATTGAAAGTGCATTTAACGCTTTGGGAACAGAGGTAATATAGCTTTAAATTTTAACATTAATGTACACTTGACATTGAGTACTTATTTGTCGTGATGGTACGCTTGATTGAGAAAAAAATTTTATTTTAAGGGAATTTTTTTTTCAATGCTCCGTAATTAATGTTTGTATATGTCAGTAGATTTTAATTAAAAGAACGTTTTTATTGATTAATTAGAAACTGCATTTAAATTATGGCGAATTATTTGCGTTTTGCAGCTGTAATGTAATGAATTGAGGGAATTCAGAAATGATGAGTCATTAATTTCTGCAATTTTTGATAAGGTTTTATTTGCATTGCACTTTTGGTTATATTTTAAATTATAACTATTTTAGTCTTTAGAAAAAGCATTTAAATTGTTCAATGTTTAAACATTCAAAATCGAAATTTTTAAAATCTTAAAATAATTTTTTTCTTTAAATTTTTGATGATTTAATATCGTGAATCACGGTCATAAGAAATCATTCTGTTATTGACAACTATATAGGCAAAACAAGTAGAAAGAATTTAATTTGGCAAACACGATGATTCATAAAGAAAAAAGACTAGGTCCACATTTCAAGAAGCAATAGTAATAAAACTCTCAGTAGGAATTAAACCTTATCATATTGTAATATTCAATTTACAAGAACCTTTAATTAGGTACTTAAAATCATTAAATATTACATTAATGTACATTTAATTTGAATTATTATTGGGAAACGGAAAACAAGGAACATTCATCAACATTTTAGCAACTTGTTGATTCGTTACGTGAGCGAAAAACATGCGCTATTATATTCTTTGGTGAGAAAATTAAAATTTTGAGTCTCACGTGTTTTCATTATGATTAAGCTCTTAAAAAAATATTTCAACTTATATGCAATTCATAGTGAATCATCCACAGGCTATTAATTGCTTATGTTTCGGGTGAACAATAAATACATTTATTGTTTGCATGTCAATTAGCTTCAAAAGAATGGTTTGGCTATTTTTAAATTAATGAGGAAGGCGCTGAAAATATACAAGCAGCTTATAGTGATGGAATTTCAATAATTTTTCATCATTTAGTTATGTGCTAGGTTTTTACAATCATCAATTTTAATAAATTCTTGACATTTTATTCGATAGAAAATGAATAGATGATTGTGCTTTTAAACTCTTAGTGGATATATATTTTGATGGGAATTCGAATCATTTCTCGCAACAATGATACACATATCTCTTTCATTTTTATTTGTTAAGCTTCATCCAATTCCCATAATCTTATTAGCCTAGTTTAGCGTGCGGAAGAAATAAAAGAAAATATGCAAATCTAATAGAAATTTGAATAAAGATAAAGCAAAATTAACTAATAATAAACTTCAACTACGATAATTATACTCGCAAGTCTGTGAATTTGCATGGGAAATAGTTTGAATTATTAAACAATAGAAATGTTAATATTGTACTTTAATTAAGGCGCCAATCATGCGGAAATACAACTATGACCAATAAAGAATTCCATTTAATTTTTATTGATTACGATGAAATTTTATCAAATATTTATAGGAGCAGAGATTGAGTCTTCACATTTGAGTAGCATCTCAAGTATCAATTGAATGATTAATAGCTATTTTATAAAGAATTTTTTACATTCTTGAAGTATTTTAATATTTCATTTATTCATAAAAATGACTTCTTAAGTATATAAAGCATTATGAGAACAAAGAATTTAACCTATATTTTAGTAAAATTTATACCCTTTCAAGATCTCATGTTATTGAGATTTATAACTCCATAATAAAATCGATCTAGAAAAAAAATCATTCTTTTAATCACGAAGAAGAAGTAAAACAAACAAGTAACAATGAAACATTTACAAATAATGCTGATAATCTAATTTTGAATTTCTTTTCTTCTTAATCATTCATAACATTAAAACTATTTTTTTTTTGATTATAAAAAAGATTTATGTAAGTACATCACTTGCGAATTTATATGAAGGTGTGAAGCAAAGGGATTGGCAATTAAAATACACCGGAGTTCCAGTATTAATGCTTGATAAGGGATCAGCACGAAGTCGCAATACACCGCGTATATCTTTTATATTAGCTGAACGTGGAACATGTTTTGCATTATGGAAAGATACTATTGATAATTTGTCGGATTATAAAATCACTGGACCCTGTTTTCACACGATGTGTCTGTCTACAGGTTTGTATGATTATTTAACGTTTCCAAGAAAAATATTTAATTATCATATTTTTTCAATAAATAAACATATAGATCACACTAAACAAATGGGGTTCAGCTTCGACACAAAAGATTCAGCATTGGAATTTTGGGAAAATGTCGAAAGACTAATTAGTGACCCTGAGAATATTGCATTGTCTGCGCCTGGCAGAAAGAGAAAGATTAAACGACCAAAAGCCAAACCTCTACCGCCAAAATCACAAATCTCCCTGCCATGTCAATTTTCTCATGTGACACAAGTTCTTGTTGAAGACACAGCACGATATTATAGTCTGCAAGCATTTGTCAAGAGTAATCAGTAAATTGACGATTAGATAGAATGACAATATCAAACGAAATGAAAAATGATGCACAGCAACAGTATTATAGTCATGAATAAAGCAACATACGTATATATGTAAAATGAAGGAGAAAAAGAAATATTTATCAGACTGAAGGGCAGACAAGCCTGCAAAATGGCATTAAAATGAAATATATATTTATAATGCGCAACTTTTTACATATACACACTTTTATTAATTACGTAATCGGTATCATAACATTATTAATGATCGAAAAATTGCGAACAATCATTAAGAATGAAAGAAACAAAAAGTTATATATTTTCATTCAAATTAATCTAAATAATAGAAAAAAATAGCAAAAATGTCATTTTTAATGACAAGTCAAAGAGGATAAAAAAAGCAAAGAATTGAGCTTTTTGTATACAAGAATAAAGCTGTGATCGCTCAAAATTGCACAATCACGAAACGTTAAATACACAAATGGCCGAAAATGCCGTTTTAAAAATTTATCGTAATTCATTAATTGAAGCATAAAATAATAAGTGTCATATTTGTATTGTTAAGTCAAAAAGCACACACATATTCATGTTATTCATAAAAATATGTATTATGTACATCTGCTGTTGTTAATGGAATTAGAAAATTAAGATCTGTAGATTAATCAAAATAAATTGAAAGCATATCCAATTTTTTTAAATATACCTCTTCTTTTATGACTTCCATTCACTGCTCATAAAAATGCAGTGTTTATTTAGTAATTAAAAGAGAATTTTTCTTATCTTTAATTGATGTTAATTGTCCTTTTTTATTTCAGAAAACGAATATCATGTCATTATTCTCTCTGCCATATAAATATCTTTTATGGAAGTTAAAATTAACGACAAATTTTTTTTTGAATATTTATTTTCGTTTAAATATAAAGAATCCGTTATGCGTTTCTCATGCGACTAAATAGATTTATTCAAGTGTTCAATAACTTTTATCTTTAACATAATTTAGATTTAAAACTTTTTACTATACTCAAAATCGTCCTCAAAATGATCAAAACCAGAGTCAATGTAACGTCGATGCGTCGGACTCCCAGAGCTCATTGGTCGACATGGTGGAGCTGATGACGATGTTGGTATTGCATCTTCAAATGTTGAACAAGCATTATCTGGCCCGGGTGGTGTTTCGTATCTTTTTGATAACATCGTGAACTCATGATGTGCAGTACAAACTGTCTGAAGCTTTTGTAGAATTTCACATTCCGGATGTTCTCGAGTATGAAGCATTCTTGCGACTGACGAGCGGAAAGTTTGCAACTGATTTAATCTATGATTTGCATCGGCAAGAGCACTTTTTACTCGACCAAGTTCTTCACGTAAATTCTGTAAGAAAAGTAAAAAAAAAATGAATAATGTTGCAAGACTGGAGGTCAGTGACATTAAAAAAAAACTTACAGTTATAATCGCTTCATTTCGCAACCTCCTATCATTCGATGAATCAACAGCAGATCTAGCTCTTGTCTTATATGCTGACAATTGTGTAATCAATCTACTCTTTTCGTTTTCTAAACAAAGAATTTTTCCTTGCAACTCGTCAATTTTTCGAGCTCTTTCTAAGGCTGAAATCTGAAAATACAATGCAAAGTAATCACAATTTATTAAATAAGAAGTGTTAAATAAACATAAATGAAATCTCTTTCTTCTTTCATTTCATTCTCATCTTTTTTGTTTGCCTTACTTTATAATCAGTTGCATCAGCAAGTTGTGCCTTTACATCAGCCAGTTGTGTCTTGACTTCTAACAATTGATGCGTTGTTCTTTCAGTTTGCTTGTTATTTCTTCTCGCTCGACAAATTGCCTCATCACGTTCTGTCTGTAGAATGGCCTTACCGCGTGCATTTTCTTCGAGAAGCGCAATTTTACGACGTAATAATTCTAAGTGCAAGTCACGTCGTTGAACTTGCTCACGAAGAACGCGGACTTTACGTTGCAGAGAGTACATTGTGGAACTCTATGTTAACAATATGAATAAGAAAGGAGATGTAAGAAATAAATGAGAAAAGGGAGTAAATAAATTGTTATTATTAAATTAAAATTTTGATGGGATAGACATATGTACGGAAGGTCAAAAGATCAACTTTGAATGAGAAATAATTTTTATTCATTCCTGCCAAGTCATTCGAAAATGCACTGATGAGTTTTGAGATTTGAAAAATATTTTTCATCAGTTATCACACGATTTCAGTCCCTTAGTAAGTTTACTAAAGTTAATTTATTGTATGTCAAATGGAAACAAATAAAGTTGCATAATATAACTCTACAAAACCTCAAAATACATATTGTTGTGACCTTTGAAATTCATTTGGAAAAACAGATAGACAAACTTTCAATGTGCTTGCTAAATCAAAATTCGG
Organism: Chironomus riparius; assembly: GCA_917627325.4. Lineage (NCBI taxonomy): Eukaryota > Metazoa > Arthropoda > Insecta > Diptera > Chironomidae > Chironomus > Chironomus riparius. Next base: position 25,987,161 of record OU895877.1, read on the forward strand.
CATTTCAATGCTTTTTTTAAATAAGACATTGCGATAAATTGAATGTGAATTTATATTAATTTTAATATCAAAGTATAATCAAAACCTACAGTACCTCATAGCTACTCACATCCTTTAATGGTATATCGTGACAACTTCTTTCTCTTCTAATCTTTGGCATGTGATGATGATGGTGATGTGGTGTTGGCAAATCATAGCAGTTTTTATCACAAAAATCTGGATGTTCTTTATGAATTGTTAAATGCTCGGCTCTCTCTAGTAAAGACTCTGCTAGGACATGCGTTTCATTTCCATGAGAAGGGGGATCAATACAATCACTCCAACATAAAGCTCTTGCTAATCTTACAAGATAATCTGATAATGCAAGATGTTCATCTCTCATAAGAGACAATTCGTTACACGTTTTCTCTAATTTTTCTTCGGCAGTAGATCGTTGGCACTCTTCAGCTCTTATTCGACATTGTGATGTCTCTTGAATTTCACGTAAGCGTGTTGTCTCAACATTCAACTGCTCTCGTAAATTGTGATTTTGCTTTAAGTAGAGTAAATAAAAAAAAAATCGTTTGAGATTAACGGATTTTTGTAGAAAGTAACAAGGTCACATGAGAAAATAACTTAAAAACTCACATTATGCATCGTTTGATTCTCATTCATTATTTCGCGGACTTTATCTTTGATGAGAGACTCGCACGGTTCACTTACGTTTATAATCGAGCCAATATTTTTAAGAAATACTAAACGGTCGTTCTGTACGCGATCTAAACTTGACTGCAAGCGGCAAGCTCGTGATTCAAATCCACGAAGCTCCTCTGATTTGTTTTTCGTTTGGTAAATAGAAATTTATTGATTATAATAAAAAAAAGATGTTCATAGACAGCATAAATAGTCAATAATATTGATAAACTTAAAAAATGTGTAGTGGCGCTTTCATAAATTATGGGGAAATGCTCAAAAATGAATAATGAGTAGGGGATTAAAACGACTAAATCCGCATGCTTAAAATATGGTGGATAAAGTAATAGAAAAACATGAAATAATAATAATAGTTTTGGAGTCTCACAAACCTCTAAGCTTATCTGCACCCATGTCAGTTTCTGTCAATCGATCACGTGTCAATTGTAGGTCACGTTCGGTACTCTTACATCGGGCTTCAAGGCCTGTTGTTATTGTTTTAAGCGATTCAATTTGTGCCAAAAAATTGCATCGTTCTGTATTGCTTGCATTTCTCATATTATGAAGCTCCGCCTCACATGATGAAAGGCTTTCGCATGTTGCTGTCAACTTTGAACGTAGACGTTGAAGTTCATTGACTATATCATTTGCTTTTGATAGAACACAATCGGATGTAAGATTGTCACTCACATCCATACCAAAACAACATGCCAACTTTCGTACTAATTCAATAAGGTGCTGTTTTGCCTGTTCTCGTAATGTCTCTTCCGATGACAAATCAATTTCTAATCTTCGCTGTTTTGAACACATATCCTTGATCTTATCCTCCAATCCACGCTTATCTCGTTGAAGTGTATGAGATGTGTGCTCGCTGCGCGCCTGGAGATTTTTCTCGCGCGTTTCTGTTGCTTGCAATCGTTGCTGCAACGATATTATAAGCGCTGACTGTCTTGCACTTTGTGCTCTTAATGTTTCACATTCATTGTCTTTCACACATAATGCACCTTTAGTTTCCGAAAGATCATTCATCAACCTATCACGTTTATAGGTCAAAGCAGCAAGCTCACTCCGTAACGTTGTTACTAAGTCAATTGAATGTGATAAATGATCACCTGTGAGGTGATCGACTGTACATGGTGTTTCAACCTGGAAAATAAACATTTTAGCTTTTTAATGAAATCGATAAATTTTCCATTCATTGGGAGTTGCTTGTAAACTTTTGAAACAGGAAAATTAGGTCAAAGTTTGGCTTTTTTTATTGTCATTTTTGTTTTTATTAATAGAAATAATATTTTTTGAGACATGATTGCTCATGATTTTTTTGTTGTAAGGTCTTTTATTTTTACTATTTATAGATCAACAAAAGTTTGCAAAACTATGATGATATTTTAATAAATCATCCAAATGGGGTCCAGAAAGAAGAACTTGATTTTAAAAAAATTTTTTTACGATTTTTATAACTGACAAAATGTGAAAAGTCGCTTTGATTTTGACACTTAAATTTCAATCCACAAGCTTGACAATCCAATGTCAAAGTTTGACAATATAATTTATCAATTTACATTGTGATGATGGTGATGATGATGATGATCTTTTGGCATTTTTCTAGTTTTTGTTTTAAATGCCTTGTAAAATTGAGCACAAAAAATTTTGAACACTTTAAAATACACTTAAATAATTTTTTCTGGATGAATTTCACAATTTAGACATGTAAACTGCAACTTTCCAAATTTTTTTTGCTTGCTTCTTATTCACAATGCTTTAAGAAATACTTTTCTAAAGTCATTTTAAATTATCTCTTTAAGATCAAACTTTTACACGAGGAAAAATGCTTAAGAGAAAAATGATTAATTGCATAAAAAAACAGAAAAGTTTCAATACTCTTGATCAATGTGAAATGCAAAGAATGAATGAAGGAATTTTCCTTTGTATTCAATTTTAGGGGAAAAAAAAAATTGAGGAAATAGTTTTGCAATGAATATAATCACATAAAAATGAAGCACCAATACATAATCAAAGCAATAAACAGGAAGAAGGAAAAATCAAAAGTTTGAAGTTGTATGAAGTTATTTCCGAATACATAGGCAAAAAAAACACAGAATTTTTCATGCTTCGGTTTTATAGGCACTAATCGATGTAAACAAACTTCAATTGTTGCTAGTATCAACGAAAACTTCACTATTTAGCATAAAATTTTAAAAACCCAACTTCTTAACGTTTGCATTATGCCATGCAATTATAGATTGATACTCAGCTCACTTTAAGTTAATTGGATATTGTAAATTTTCAGATCATCAAAGAGTTTATTTAAAATCAATTTTTTCTACCAATAAAAACAAAATAAGATATTCGCTTACTTCTCAACATTTAAAGTAAGACCATAACTTTACAAAAAAAAATCTAATGTTGATAAATGTTAAGTTAATATGATGAATGTGGAAGGAGTTGTAAGTAATTTAAGGATTTAATTTGATAGCTCATGACACGCACCTTATCCATATTTTGGCATAAAACATCGAAAATTTCCCAATCCTTTTCACTGTTTCCTGTTCCATCGTCATAATTAGTCTTCATCGACATGACTTTTTGAACTTTTTTTGCTTAATTTTTCAATAATTTAAGCTGCAATTATAGCACTAGAATTTCTCTTATAATTGCACCACTTTTATGACCTTTTCATTCACTTTATCATTGAAAATATTCCAAATAGCACTGAGTTAAAAATAAAAAGATTCGCCTTGAGGATTCAATTATTTCATTGATACACCAATGTGAACCAAATAACGATTAATGAGTGACTAAAGGTTTGGGAAGTTTTTTAAAAGAAGAATACGAAAAGAAGAAATGCACAATACTTTATGTCTCCTGAAATTGAACAGTGTGTGTCTATTTAGTGTTGGGGCTTCTCTATGGAGATTGTGTTTAAACTACGTCTAAAATTTTTTTTTTATTCATAAATGTTATCGAAATCCATCAGCCAGGAATTTGAAACAAAAATAAAGTTTTTTCTTGTATTTACTGTTTGTATAGATATACACACTAGGAAAGGTTGCTGAATATTAAAAAATGCAGTTCATAACTTTTATTTTCAACGTGCAGTATTTACATTCATGCGTAATCGATATTATGACTTACAAATTGCATATACAGAAGAAGGAAAAAAAGTTTTGCGAATTAAATTGGCATTTGGTGAATAAAGGTTACTTCTAAATGTTGCAAACGGCACTTCCCATTTTCTTCTTATTACACATATTTTTATATACAAATGTGTTATGATGTTGCATGTTATCAAGCTATTCTTGTCTTATTTTGTTAGTGCGTTTTTATGATTTCTCTTTCATTTTTGTCATTTCTTGTTAAATCGATTTCGTCGTACTCCTTTCGCATATCATAATTTCCATACCATAGTTTTATGAATTTCATTTCCTTTTGTTGTCGAACTCTTTGACATGAATTTTCATTATCCTTGAAATGTCATATACGCAAAATGACTGAAACATAATTAGATTCTGTTCGCAATCGTAATATGATTGAGAGGGTTGAGAACGAAACTTATGTAAAACTGTCTTAAGAAAATTAATGTTTTCTGTCAATTTAAATATAACACATTTGTGCTCTATTTAATTCAGTTAACCTGAATTTTACTCGACAGTTAATCAATGTTTATCCAGGAAAAAATATGTTACACTTTTCTAAAAGAAAATCTAGAATGTCAGGACAAACATCATTGCTTCTGATTGAAGTATTGATTAAGGCTCAGAAAATATTGTAAACTTTTTATAAAATTTTAGTCCTTTGGAATTAAGTTTAGTTTAAAAATTTGAATTTAAGTTCGAACCTTTCAATTCATAACTCAATATCATAATAAAAACAAAATAAGTTATTTATTTCTACTCGCTTCATTCACACAATTCTACAACCATACCATATAAAGGATTTCAATTTTATACTCATATTAAAAATTCCAATAATCAAAAAAAAAGCCCTAAGATTTTCCTTAAATGAATTCAATTGGAATAAATTAATTTAATAAATCATGACTAACGTATCACTAAACTATGTGCCAAGAAAAAGTAGCGTAATTATTAAAAGATATGCGAGTCAGGTCAGGTGAAATATAAAGAAGAAACATTGAGCACATAAAAAGAAGCCCTCCATGAATGAAGAATACAGCAAAGGATGAATAAGTTTTTACCTTCTTTACATTTCTCTTTTACTCATCAATTCTTTAAAAAATTTCGAGTTTATTCAATACCTGCAGTCGAAGGTGTATTCTTTCGATATGTTGCTGCTGCGTACCTTATTTTCGTTCAAGAAATGCATTCATGTTGCATTTTATGATTACCTAGCTGCAACATTATCCTACTCAACGAGTTAAAAGGGAATTTAAGGGCTTTTCTGGACAGTTCACTGACCATTGCCCAATACTTTACTCACAAGAATATTTTTATCGAGTATAATGTGAGAATTTTTTTCCTTAGTTCCTATAACAGCAACAAACGAGAGGAGAAAAAGTACAAGAGAAAAAAAGAGAAAGAAAAATTAAAAGTGGGTGAGGAATTAAGAAGCTCGACGTAGTCTGAGGGTTCATGCGATTTCTATACATTTTTTTCATAGTCGTTTAAAGCGCGCATTGTGCTCGAGGTACTGCGTTATAAAGAAGGAAGAGAAAAAAAAGTTGAAAACGACCAAGAGTGATTTTTTTTATAAATTACGACTTTTGTGAGTTTCTTTTTCTTGTCTTCTTCTTTTTTTTTGTGTCGGTGGAGAAAAGAAATCGACTTCAGATGTCGGACCGCATGCTTGCCTAATACATTTCTGCTTCCATTGGTCAAGTTTGACTCAAAATCTTTACCGTATATCATGACCAGTCGGGAGACTTTTTGTGTTTCATTCGCCATCAACGATAGTGTAATGCTGCTTAAACCAATAATAAGTTTGTACGAAATTTGTTTAAACCCTAAAATTATTATATTGGATATATATTTAGGAAAAGAAAATAAGTATCAATGAAATTTCTCTTCTCCTTCTTTACTATCTCTCGGACATGCTTTTTTGTTGTGATTAGGGTTTTCTACAACGAATGGTCTTAAAATTCATGTACTTCATCTTCATTTGAATGAAAAAATGTTTTTGAAGATTAAAATTATTTTTTTCTCATTACGTAGAAAAAAGCATAGGACAAGGAATAAACACAATCAGTAAAGTTTTATTTAATGAGATATACCAGCCGTCGCGTTCGCAGACAGAAAAAAAGAAAAAAGCAAAAAAAAATAATAAAAAGCAACAACAAAAGGAAGAGAGGAAAAAAATTCATTTTAGCCAATGTGCGACTTTCGGTGAAATTGCAAGCAACTTTTTCATGATTTCCTGTTTCAATTTATTTAATAAATATTGCATTTTAACTTTTCTACGCTTATTTTTACCAACTATAGAGTGTAATGTGTACGATTTTGTTGTCGAAAATGAAAATAATATAGAAACTTTTATACTTATTGCTTTCATTTTAATAGTCAGTGAGAGAAAAAGGATCACTGTATACGAAACTATTTAAGTAAAAGAATAAAAGAAAAAGTTTTTATTCGCATCTCCCAAAAATAGTTTTTTAAAATCGCAAGTCCACGAATAACATGAAAAGTTGCAGTCCTGTGGTCACAAATTGCATTAAACTGCATTTTGCTTGAAAGTTACCAGCTTGAGTTGGCGCTTCTCTCACTTCGTCTCTTAATCTCATCTCCATGCTGTCGTCTTTTTGTATAATAATATTCAGTGAACAAAGTTCTATAGCTTGTTTGAGAGGAATTATCATTAATCAATGCAATCCACTTATTTAAATACATAGAATGAGTTTTTAAATACACACTTTTAAGGACCTCTAATAACATGTGATTTCTATCTATTTCATACGTATGCTTAACAAATGCATTTCAAACAATCTTTCTGAACAGACATACACATCAAATGCAAAAGAAATGAACAAAATATTTCCCGCTTTATACGTTTCACATATTCTCATTTATGGTTGCCTATTATTTTGTACATTCAAAAATTTTAAATAATGAAAAATGCTCGCGAATGTCGAATATTTACATGAGACACAAGACTATTTCAAATAGGTTAGTTTTCGAATTACGCCAAAAAAAAATCATTTCTCACTGAAATGAAAATAATATTCTGATGTGTACTGAAAAAAACTCATCGCATTGAATATACAGTCAAGTTGTGAGATAGCTGTTTAATGTTATGTGTGCTTGGTAAAAGTAGCAAACTGGAGACTCGCTCTTAAAAGGAATAACATTCATCAAGTCGCATTATTGAGACATACGGGGATTCGGTATGCGAATCGGATGTTTAATCGTTAAACAACAATACTTTGGATCGGTAGTTGGAAATAATTTGACGTTACGATAAGCAGAATAATTGTGGTATTTTTTAATTTGATACTACATTTCAGATTATGACAAGAATAATGTCTCTATCTTTGATTTCAGTTAAGTCTCACCTTTCAGCACTTAGTACATAATAATTCTTAGAGAACTCAGCAACTTGTTTTGATTCACTTGACATTTTTTCTTTCTTTAACTTTTCATTCAAGTAAGAGCAAATTTGCAGTGCCCAACATTTCATACATAAGATTTCAAGTAATCGAATACGACTTAATTCAACATGTACATATTAATGATACTTTAAATTCGTTTAAATCTAGAAGAAGGAGTTTTCTATTTAAAACTGTTATTAAGAAGGTTTTCAAAGACTCAGTTATAAAAAGGCTCATTATATTCGTCAAAAACTACATGCAGATTTGTTTAAAAAATACAGTTAAATCAGTGCCTTAAAATCGTTCTAGGAAGTTGAGTTTCAACTTGAAAAACAACCGTTTGATTCTTTAAAACTTTGTAAAATCTTTGCATATTGAAATTCCTATTGAAATTTATTTATTATTTCATTGTTTTCCTTCGTCCATGGAAAAAGCTCCCTAAAACAGTACTTAAACTGTTTGAAGGAGCGCAAAAAACCTTGGAGGAATTACAATTGAATGAATGTATTTGTTGACCCATTCGGGTAGTAAACTTTACTTTAAAGACATAAATCGATAATTGAAAAAAAAAATGTCAAGTTAAATAATTAATTAATAATATTCGAGAAAATTAAGGAACGTTTATAGTTGAAACTGTATATGAAATGATAGGAATGAAAAAAAATGTACGTACGCGCACATCAATGTTTAAATTAATACTTAAAGGATGAAAGATTGCCAACTTCCACCTTTAAGGTTAATTTAAATTGACGTTTATTCGAAAAGATTAAGTCAATCATAGCTCTACGTATAGTTTAAGTGAATGAGGAATTCATTTCACTTCATTCAATACGTTTGAAGTTTGTTAATTCAAAAAAGTTTTTACGAAGATACTCTTCTGAAATTTTGTAATTGATTGATACATGATAATCTTAAACTGAAAGTGGCAAGACATGTACAAATTAAAAACATTTTCTTTTTATTTTCTTCCGATTTTAATATCTTTCATTAGCGATGAGCTGAAAATTATTTTTCGCTGTTAATTATCGTGCAGTTGTAAGTAGATTGTAGGGAATGACGACTTTATTCAAAAGTTTTTATTTTTATTTCAAAATAAATATTCTCAAATTTGAGAGGTTAGTCTTGACATGTGAGCACATGTTATATACGAAATTATATTATACTTCATTGTTTTTGTATAATAAGAAGTCTAAGCGATATCTTCTTATTTGTTATTTCATTTAAGCGGCTTTTAAATTTAATTTTGATCTGATTTTCTTTTAAATTTTTAAATTTAATTTTCGTATCCCAAGAAAATTCTCAAATGTTCCAAAAATTTTAAACAAAAAATCTAACGTACTTCAAAAAATTATAAAGTATTAAAACTGAACAAAAGCATTTTCGCTCGATGTGGAGCTCACAAGTATAAATTTATAAATACAACATTTTTACCCCATACAGCAATAAAATGTAGTACGAATTTCATAGAGTAGAAAAAAGTACTAATACATCCATTTGTGTGTAGAATACATCTGTAGAATTCTTATCGTTTTGAATTTATTTGTAGTCAAACACAACGAAACTGTATAAAAGCAACATCATATTGTTAAAAAAATATAGTTTATTGCTTTGTTGACATCCAATCAGTTGAGTCAAAGTTGTTTGAGAAACTTGTTTGTTTTTATTGAAAATGAGTGGAGTAAGTCTCAAAGTTGATGGATTTGGGAGCGTAGAGAACCCAATAACTAAAAAAGTTGAAGATATTGCAAGGTTTACATGGCAAAATGAAAACGGAATGTGTGTTCAGTTAATAAGCTATGGAGCTATCATAACTTCAATTAAATTTCCTGATCGCGCTGGTCAATTAGCTGATGTTGTATTAGGATTCGATGATATTGATGGATATCGAAAATCTAATAATCCATACTTTGGTGCGCTTGTTGGACGAGTTGCAAATAGAATTGCTCGTGGACAATTTGTGTTGAACGGAGAAGTTGTCAATGTTGCTAGAAATTGGAATAATAAGCACTCCTTACATGGAGGAGTTATTGGATTCGATAAATTCAATTTCAATCATTATGTTAAAGGAAATGCAGTTTATCTGACACATCTTTCACCAGACTATTATGAAGGCTACCCAGGAGCAGTTCTATTAACAGTTAAGTGTGAACTGTTGTGTGATAACAGTCTCACGATGAGTTTTAAAGCAACCACAACTCGTCCAACCGCAATCAACCTAACCAATCATTCATATTTTAATCTTGCTGGTCATGTAAGTTAGCTCCAATATTGAATTTTATAAATTTACATTATGAATTAATATTGTATAGGAAACGGGATATATAGAAATTTATTCGCATGTTATAAGCATTAACGCTGATAAGATTACAGAGACTGATTCGGAGTCTATTCCAACTGGAACTTTACTTGATGTTGGTGGAACTCCATTTGATCTTAGAATACCAAGAGAACTTGGTCCAGCGATGAAAAATTTAACTGGCCCCGGTTATGATGATAATTTTTGTGTGAACATTCCAAAATGTTCAAATGAACAGCCAATTACGTTTGTTTCAAGGTGAGTAGTCTGATTAATATAATAGCATTCTTTAGATGATTTTGAATGATTATTACGATATCAATAGAAAGTTCCTTTATTATGTGACTAAATAGTGCTGGTATTGTGTTTATTTGACAAAATACTAATAAGATTTCTTCCAAATGAAATATTTAAATTTTGCATACAGAGTCCTCCATCCAACAAGTGGAAGATATCTGGAAGTATCCAGTAATCAACCAGGCGTTCAGTTATACACTTCAAACTTCTTGCCCGACCCCTGTGGAAATGTAATATAAACATTTTATCAGTCAAGTATCAATAATGTCTATATTTATATTGTGCTTATCAGATCAGTCCATCAACAATCATCGGCGAAAATTATTATGAAGTCGATGGAGTATTGACTACAAAATTGGAAAAAGTCAATGTAGAAATGAAAGACAATACAACTGATGTAAAATGTTTAGATGATGAGTCTAAAGCTGTTATTGGAAAAGGAGGCGTTCACTATTTGAAGCATGGAGCATTTTGCTTAGAGACACAAAAGTTTCCTGATGCTGTACATCATGTGAGTATCTTGATATGAGTCGTTAACGTTAGAATGATCTAATTTATTTTTCAATGTTGCAGGATAATTTCCCATCAATCATATTGAATCCTGGTGAAGTCTATAATCATGAAGTCATCTTTAAATTTGGAGTTGAGGCTTAAATTTATTTTCTTTTGATTTTGGAACTCTTATTTTAATACAAAATTATATTCATTAATACGTATGAACTTCTATGTTTTACTTTCATCTTCCTTTCAGTACTTTTTAAGCGCAACTTTTTGCTCAAAATAAAGAATTTTCCATGAGCAAGACAACATTTTTTCCTGGTAAAATTTTCACACATCATACGTAACGGGTAGAGAAAGCGAGATAGAGCTGGAGAGAATTTCCATTAACTTTTATTTTTCTGCGCTCTTTCTCTTTCATTCGCTATCGTTGAATCGCATTTTTTTGTACACTTCCATTCAAAATCATCGCATAAATTGGCTGGTTGCTGTTTTTGGAATATTTTTTCCGCTTGTATTTCGTTCAATATGGGATATGGAAAAATGGTTTCATATGAAAATGTATGTGGTTTGGTAGTATAGTAAATGTACATGCTTTACTATGCTTGCCTGTTTTCGAGGTTACAGAAGATCGAATGGGTTGAAAAATTTTCTTTCCTGTAAATGCTTTCATTGAGTAGCATATTTCCTGGGCGTAGCATTGTATGTAAAATATGGGTAATACTATAGTTTTTTACATCATTGAATTTTCCTCCTCTATGAAAATGTAACAAGGAAAAGGGATTTAGGTGAATTGTTTTACGACAATGTCATATCCATTAAATGTATAAAGGGTTGTAAGCATCTCTCGTTTTAGTTGTAAATATGCGTAATACGCAAGACAATTTTAAATTAAATATTTAAGGAGAAAATATTAAGGAGAATTTCTAATTAAAATAAGACAGCGACAAAAAAAAATTCCCCTTAGTTTTTATAATTACAGACAATCCGGTGAGAGAAAATGTAGACAAATGGGTGGGTTGTGTTTGGAGGGAAGAAATTTTATGAATATTAAGGAGAAATGCATAGACTTATGGGTGATGAAAATCATGAAATTATTTGGTGGAATGAGTTTCGTTTTACATAAAAGAATATTTTGTTTTAATTAGAAAAAGGGCAGAGTCTTTTAATTTTTGGTGGAGGAGGGAATAGGAAAAATAGAAAAAAGTGCTTCCACAAATTCATGAAGCACTAGTAAGTAATTATCATTTTGGTAGGTTTAATTAATTAAAGCAATTAAAACAAAAGAAATGGGTGCGATTTAAGAGTGAGATTTTTAATTACTATTCTTTTTATTATTATTCTAAGTATAACAGTGCTCCCATATTTCCTTCTTTTCTGATATTTCCTCACATTATACGAAGAATTTCACCTGTTACGCAGGCATAATTTTTTTTTGTTTTTAATTTCTTCACTATTAATACTTCTCGCCTTCTACATCTTCAGCTTGTTTTTTCACCTACCCGCGCTCTTAAGAAGCAAAAAAAACAAAATAAACGGCTGTCGATAGTATTTTCAAAACTCATGCGATCCTATTAGTAACATACAGACATTAAGTTTGACAATACGAATCGCAATGCGCACAATACGTTAATATTCTCCTCTCCCTGTTCTCAGCCAGTATTTTTGCCACTTCTACGCTTCATTTTTCTTGTTGTTTTCCACAAGTTGGGAAAATTCTCCTGATACACGTTGTTTGTTTCGATATGATTCAACTTTTAATTTTCACGTGTATTACTACATGGAAAATGAATTACATTAGTTTTTTTTTTTTTGTATTTGCGTATTTTCTTGGACTCTACAGCGCAACTAAATGCGTCACATGAGGAAATTTTTTCCCTCTTTCTCCCTACTTTTTCTCCATAGTCAATTGACATAGTGTAGATATTACCGGTGGCGCAGTTTGTAAGGGAAATGTGCGCCACAAAAGAAAGGCTACATATGAAAAAGGAGATTTTTCTTGCAACATTTGCCTACATAATAATAATTTTCCACGCGTTTGTAATGACGACTTTTATTCTATATGCGAAACTCAATCGTTCTCTTTTTGGGATAGCGCGCTCTTCCACATTCTTATGCTAGCCTTGTTGTCATCATTTCGCACGCAGATGCAAAAAAAGCAAAATTTCACAGCGTTGACGTTGATTTCACTATTTAAAAAAAATATTATAGTCAAATGTAAGGCATGGAACGATTTTGTTATAACTTACTTTTTGCTTTAAAAACGCATTCTCGTCGCTTTGAATATGAAACTTTGCTTCGAAGCATCGCGATGCGGTAAATATCAGCGAAAACAACGATTTTATGAAGCGAAAGTGACAGAAAAACATGAAATCATGAACACTCAATGTTTTGATTTTTTTTTATTATTATTTTTTCTTTCTTTTTGTGTCCAGTGAAGCTTTTTATGATTGAAAATTCACGGCTACTCAGCTGGTAGAGACAAAAAACAACTTTAGCTAAGTGACTAGTCTCAAGAAAAGAGAGAGAGAGGATACAA